>CM057342.1:172884010-173517559 GCA_030015575.1 Agapanthus africanus | reverse complement strand
CTTTGGCCCTACAGATAAGATCACATCGATCCCTGTATACAATCCAAGGGCGTGAACAAAGAGAGAACCATACTTTCCCAACAGGCTCCGCCAGAAGATGAAGCCAAATCTCGACGGTTCAGTCCAACTCCGAAGAAACCAGTGTCTTCAGCAGATATCTCGACTCACGGATACAAACACTCCTTGACGAGAGCCTCCTGATCCGCGTCGACTTGCAGAGCCACCAGTGCCTCCGTGGGAAATTCTCGACTTGTTTCAAACCCCAAGGAAACAAATAATCCTTGGCGCTTGGGAAACAAATAATCCCTAGCAAACTCCTCGACTCACGGATACAAACACTCCTTGATGAGAGCCTCCTGATCCGCATCGACTCGCAGAGCCACCAGTGCCTCCGTGGGAAATTCTCGACTCGTTTCAAACCCCAAGGAAACAAATAATCCTTGGCACTTAGGAAACAAATAATCCCTAGTAAACTCCTCGACTCACAGATACAAACACTCCTTGATGAGAGCCTCCTGATCTGCGTCGACTCGCAGAGCCACCAGTGCCTCCGTGGGAAATTCTCAACTCGTTTCAAACCCCAAGGAAACAAATAATCCTTGGCGCTTGGGAAACAAATAATCCCTAGCAAACTCCTCGACTCACGGATACAAACACTCCTTGATGAGAGCCTCCTGATCCGCGTCGACTCGCAGAGCCACCAGTGCCTCCGTGGGAAATTCTCGACTCGTTTCAAACCCCAAGGAAAAAAATAATCCTTGGTGCTTGGGAAACAAATAATCCCTAGCAAACTCCTCGACTCACAGATACAAACACTCCTTGACGAGAGCCTCCTGATTCGCGTCGACTCGCAGAGCCACCAGTGCCTCCGTGGGAAATTCTCGACTCGTTTCAAACCCTAAGGAAACAAATAATCCTTGGTGCTTGGGAAACAAATAATCCCTAGCAAACTCCTCGACTCACGGATACAAACACTCCTTGACGAGAGCCTCCTGATCCGCGTCGACTCGCAGAGCCACCAGTGCTTCCGTGGGAAATCCTCGACTCGTTTCAAACCCTAAGGAAACAAATAATCCTTGGCGCTAGGGAAACAAATAATCCCTAGCAAATTCCTCGACTCATGGATACAAAAACTCCTTGACGAGAGCCTCCTGATTCGTGTCAGCTCGCAGAGAAACCAGTGTCTCCGCGGGAAATTCCCGATTCGTCTCAAATTGCAAGATGAAGCCCCAGGCAGCAGGAATCAAAAAGCTTGCTTCCCGAACAATGGGACCCTGCAAGTCGATCCAAAAAGATTTCTTGCATACTATTCACGGGTCTCACTCTCCAAAGTCGAATCTCGACAAGGAGGGAAACAACCGCTTACGGGCCCTCTCGACTCGTAAGAGGGAAAAATTCTCTTATAGGATCCTTACGACTTGTAAGAGAAAACACACTTAGAAATCCACATGATTCCTAAGGAGAAAATCCACCTATGAGATCCTCTCGATCCGTAGGGAGAAAAGTCTCTATGAGACCCTCACGGCTCATAGAGTTGAAAATTCTTAGGCAGCAGATCTGAACCTGCGGCCTAAGCCATCGCTATCTCTTGGAAAAAACTAAGTTATCTGCCAATTATGTTTATCAAAGATAACATGCTGATAATAAGAGAAGGCAGAAAGCAAAAGAGCATACAAGACATTGCAAAAGAAAATGTGTATCTTTATTCATTGACTTCAATCAAATACAAGATGAATCGTACAAAAGAATAAAGAATGGATACATATTATTTAAAAGGAAAATTTTACAAATACATTGATACAAAGGCAGCTATTGGGAAGGAAGCGTCTCAAGTAGCTTTATCAGTTGTTCGTACACTTCCTTCCATGCCTTTTCCTGATTGGCCACCACTGCCAACTCCGCCTCCACTTGGGCCCATTGCTGTGCGACAGATGCAAGCTGATCCCTGACGGCTTGATGAGCAGCTTCACGGCCTGGAGTGTCATGCTCGGTGACATCAAGTGCCCGCTTCAGTCTCAGCCCATTTGAGATGCGCTCCAGAAGGCCCTCGAAGACGGCCTTTACCTCAGCGGCGTTTGCCTCAACTTCAGAACGCAGGCGAGCAGTTTCGCTTGAAGATTCTTGGCACTCCTTCAGCCTCAAAGCTGCTTCTTGTTCCAAATGACGGAAATGAGAAGTGCTTTGCTCGAGCCATGCTCCCCGTTGAGTGCTCACGGCCAAAGTCTCGGGGGATAGGCGCATCGACTCCAGCTGATGAAGGCGAGCCTCAATCTCCCGACAATGGTTAACCCAAGAGGCGACAATGCCCTCGTCATGGAAGGTGGAAAATATCACCAACATCGGGTTAACCATCATAGCAAAGTCCTCAGCAGATGTAGGAGCCTCGACGTCGAGTTCCTCGATGTAGTCGCTCAACATGCGCAGACTATTCGCCGCATCTTTTGAGGACGGACGTCTCTGGGAAGGGCCGCCCGGTATTGTAATACGAGACTCAAAAGGCACCGAGACTGGAATGACAGCTGAAAAGGACAAAATGTGATTAGATGATGATTCAATAGATACGAAGAAAGTCATTGATAAGATAGTTTACTATACCGGTTGAAGCAGGTGGCAAGGCCGGAAGGGCCGGTGGCACAACCGATCTTTCTTCTCCCCCTTCGATTTGTAACACTGCGGTCAGGACAAGAGAGAGTTAGAAATAATTCTACCACTGAAAAACAAAGATATCAATCGGGAACGGTACTCACCAGCGCCACCAGAGGGGGAGGCGAATTCAGATGGGAAGGAGAAGTGTGGGAGCAACACTTGATAGAGATGGTTAAAAAGCACTCCTGAAAGACACAACAGTATAACTTTAGTACACAAATTATGCTTCTGGAAGATAAGGTTAATAAATTGCAAACCCATACCTTCCAACATCTTCGAGGGTATGAGAGAGGGTTGAGAGGTGACCACCGCCAAGGCAGTCGTTGAAGGCGCTCCCTCGAGCAGTGGGGCATCGGCGCTGACTGCACCTGCGTTACAAAAAAGGTAAATTTGTCAGAAAAATTGTGAGGTAAAGAAAGAACACTAACTTGGGATTTACCTGACGAGTTGCCGGCTGAAACGGAGGCGTCTCCCTCCTCCGTGGACATGAGGCCACCGCCCGTGGCCTCATCACCCGACTCGATAGGGACCGTTGTCGTGCTCGCAAGACCTGGAGACGGCGGAAGATCGTACACGGGGAGGGCAATGATTGGAGCGTTGTCGGACTCTTGGGAGAGAGTGGCTAACTCTTCCCCAAGAGTCGTATCCATCTCACCCGCTACTTCTTCGGGCTCCGTCGTCTCCATCGGCTCATCCACCGTCACCACGAGGTCGCCGGCCTCAAGCGCCTCGTCCGCCACCACCCTCGGTTCAGTTGTAATGATCATTTCATCTGCCGCCACTTCAGGCTGGGCATCAATGACCCTCTCAGCTGCAGACCCCTCAACCTCCATCTCGGGCCCCGAAGCCTCGGCGACGTTGCCCACCGTCGGCTCAGGCTCGGTAGGAGCTGCCTCCTCTGTCTCCTTAGGATCAACGGTTTCCGCCTCCCCCTCGATCGGATTTGGCCCTGCAAGATAAGAGATATAAGGACCAATGGCATTAAAATCCTTATAACAAAAACTCTGAGAGAAATATTACCTGAAGCGGATTTACCGTTTGCGCTCCGAACTGCGAGTGCCACCTCTCTGCGGGCAGTGGATAGGGCGACAGGGGCCTCTTCGGATGGAGTATCAGCATGAGGGACGGTGCTGGGGCCCGCTCCCACAGCCAAGGCAGCCCTGCGCGCCTTCGCCTCACGCCTTAGCCGCTTTCTTTCCTCCCGAGCTGTCACAATGGACCTCTATGACGCCTCTTTCACCGCGGCGTCATCATCCGTAAACAAAGACACCTCCAGAGCCTTTAAGGCATCTCTCATCGGCTCCTCAAGACGGACTTCTTGCGGTAACCCCGAGGAAGCAGGAACGTCGGCAGCCGGTAGGACATCTGCATCACTTGGCGGGAGCGGCATTGAGGTTCCTGTGATTAAAAGGGAAAGGTTAGATTGACCATAACACAAGGGAAATGAAAACTTAATGAATCGAAACTTACTAAGGCCCATAGATACTCTAAGACGTTCCTCCTCCTGGAAAGTCTTCAGAGAAGCGGCAATGGCTTCTTCATCAGTGATGCCTGTTGGAAAAGCGTTAGTCAAAGGCAATGAAGAGGATATGTTGCAATAAAGAAAAGGCGACTAGTAGTTACCTGATTGCGCAAGCTTAGCTAGCCACGCGTCACGCCTCGCCAACCACGCTGAAGCTTCGAGAGTAGCCTCCAAGTCTGTATCGTCCGGCGGCGGCATCACTAATCCTTCGTTAGTCCCGTATTCGATCAGGCCCTCGGCATAGGGAGCATGGGGTTCCTGACCGAACACGACGTCCACAGCGAAGAGCGACTTCTTTTTCTTTTGCCCTCCGACCCTAGGCTCACGTGGGATCGACTTCCGCTTAGCAGCCACTTTGGGACGACGGGTCCCGATGTCCGCACCCACACCAGACTCCGGCGAGGATACAACCACTGTCTCCACTGGAGCACAGGGTGCGGGAGGTGCATCTGTGATATCAGGGAGCGGCAACTCACGTGGAGGACTTTGCGCACGTGATGGTCTGCCCCCGGCATCTTTTAGAAGAGGAACCACCGAGGTCCTTGGCACTAAGGGAGCGTTACGGTCGGTGCCGGGAGGTGCACCTTTACGGTCGATCAACACTCGCCTCTCTTCCTTTATAACGGCCCCCGTCGCATGATTGTACCACTCTTTATATACATTAAGGAGTCATGGAGCGCAGGCCGGCGCGCTGATGAAAAAACGAGAACCCGTGTTCAGGCGCATGAAGTGATGTAACGCGTTCTCCATCCCTTCTTCATTGGCAGCAGGTTCCAGTAAGAAAGCTTCCAAGGGTACCCCTTGATCGTAGCCCAGTTGTTGGGCGAAACGATGCAAGTTATATCTCATGAAGATTGCCGCACCGCCCTGCCTGAAGACTAGGAAGCCCGGTCTAATAGAATACAAGTGGAGGGTCTCCCGGGCCGTCAACACTGAAGCTCCATCCTTAAAGGAGTCCTGTAATGGTCGCACCGCAGCGGTGGACGCTTTTCCAATGGTTAATACCTTGTCAATGAAGGGCATCCCGACTCCAACGGTGTGAGGGCGAAGCAGTAAACCTCTGGCGTTCCGTGGTGAAGGGGTCATGATTGATGCGCCAATCAACTGAATGATGCGAGGGAAACCACACTTGTCAAAGAACGAGGGCCTTTTATGCATGCCGAAGACACCCGCCGTATGTAGCTCGAGCCACGACATAAAGTAGTGCATCGGGAAGACCACGTGCAATACCCCGGGCTCGATAGCATCCGCTGCTCGGCTGAGACCATGATATAGGTGCGCCAAGCCAGCGATCCCAACAGCCACCTTTACCCCGATGGCCATCCGGTGGGCTGGGTAAAAGACAGAGGGCCGCATACGATGTGAGTGCATTGGGATCGCAAACCAGCTCAGCCACAATCCAAGAAATCCTAAGAAAAAGGCCTCCTCATCCATTCCAGGGGCCGCAATTTCTGCAAATGACATGGTAGAGAAGTCCGGAAGAAAAAAAACCCTTTTGATCTATCTCCTTCTCCGGTAGGTTGTCCACACCTAGACCGAAAGGGTCATCCAGAGTGGCAAACTTGGCAGCCTCTGATGAGAGGATGCTTGGGCGAAGGAACCGAGCGATGAAATCTTCAAAGTTAACCCCCCAACTCCCATGTTCGATAAAAAGAGATTCGTAGATGTTCAACACCTTAATCAAGCTTGGGAATTGATGTTGAACGGCATTCTCCGGTGTGACCCCCCTTACCACTGGCCTAGCACCAAAGACGTACACATCTGTCGGGAGCAGCTCCTCATAATGTTCTCCCATGACTGGTAGACCGGATACCTCCGTGAACTCCTCCAAAGAGATGGACACTTCCCGATCCATGGCAAGGAAAGTGTGGGTGGGAATGTTCCACTGCTCCAGGAAAGCCTTAAACCACCAAGTGGGGAGCGTGGGATACTGGAAGAGAGAGACATAGACCGCGGTGTACAATCCTAATCTTATCAACTGCGACTTCTTCGTCGACAGGATGTACCGGGCCCACGGTAGGTAGCCAATCGGATGGCGGGGGATCAAACCAATGTTATATGATTACCCCCAGGGTCTCGCCTCGCCCTGACAGATACGATGTCCTAGGATATCCAAGACCATAGGACGTTGGACCGGAACCGCATCCATAGTGGTATGAAGAAAGCTGTTCGCGGTCCAATCCACCATCTCCACGGCATACTGCACCGAGGGTGGGGTAGCATAATGAATCGCCGTGATGGGCTCGGACGGCACTGCGCATGTGAAGCTGCGTCGACCCATAATGATCTGGTTATACCAAGACCCCCAAAGGTGGAGATTCTTGTACTCCGGGTCGTATTCTCTAATCATGGCCAGGACTTCACGGCCCAAGGGCGCCTCGGGAAATCCCTCCTCCGAACGGACGAACGGGAATGAAGTGTCTAGAGACATGATCGCTGCAAAAGAACAATTTAGCCGTTAGTGTTGTAATTCCAACGTTTGGCGTCTAAAAAATAAAATGCATTAATTAAATTAAAATTAATTAATTACACCACACAGCAGTGCAGTGAGTAGGAGACCAAAGGAGGACCCACAAAATCTGGATGACAATACGTCAGTTAATAAGACAACCTCATCATTGGATGAGATTGTCAGTTGGTCCCCAGGAAAACATTCCCATTTATAAAAAAAAAAAAGAAAGGGGGAAGAATCCCTAGAGACAAGGAGAAAATCTCCTCTTTCAGAGGAAAGCTCTGTCACAGAGTGACACTTGTCAAACTCTGATCTCAGAGAAATAAGATTCCTTAAAAGAGCATAGCTCTATGGTCCATCAGAAAATGTTACACCTAAAAGAATTAGAATTTTTGGAATCTTGGAAAATCCATGAAAAACTTGTGAAAATTTTTCATTTTTCAGATCTAAAAGATCTACAGATGATTCAAAGAGCAAAGCTCTGTTCATGGGTTAGAACCCATGAACAAGATCTCTACAGATCTATAAGTTCTTAAAAGCAAAGCTCTGTTTATGAAACCCCAATGGGGATCTCTTTAGATCAAAAGATCTGTGAGAGCAAAGCTCTTTGGTTGAAGATTAAGTTCAATTAAGTTTAATTAATTTTACCTAAAGTTTTTGACTTTAGAAATGAGCAAAGCTCTGAAAGTTCTTGAATGAGAGTAAAGCACTGGGAAATAAAAATCTTGAAATGATGAGATTTTTCTAAGGGCCAGAGGTTCTATTTATAAGGCGCTTGCGCCCCTTGAGCTCACCCCTTGATCCAACGATCAGGAGTTTGCCACCGCTGCACTCACGTGTGCGCCACGTGAGCGCAACGGTGGGGGGGGCATTTGTTTCGCCCAATCAGAGCAAAGCTCTGTTAAATTCAAAATTCAAAATTTTGAAGCAACGCTTCAAATCTCGGGCGCAACGCGCCACATGTCAGGCGCTGATACGTCAGCGCAGCGTCCAAGAAGGCGCGCCCAATCAGAGCAAAGCTCTATTTTAAGCATAATTAAAGGAAGCAACGCTTCAGTTGCGCAGGCACTGCGCTGCGCGACACGTGTCAGCGCAGATGCGCTAGCGCAGTTGCGCTGCGCGACACGTGTCAGCGCAGATGCGCTAGCGCAGTTGCGCTGCGCTTTGCGCTGCGCGACACGTGTCAGCGCAGATGCGCTAGCGCAGTTGCGCTGCGCGACACGTGTCACGCGCTGGGGCATTTGCGCCAAACAGAATTAAGATTTTAAAGAAATCTTTCTGTTCTTGTTAAAACAAGAAGATTTTCTTCTGTAAAACAGAAGCCCTTGGATCAAAGATCCAACGGTGGGGAAAATTCCCCAAATCACTCAGAGAAAGATCTCTTCAATAAAATTAACTAATTTATGGGCACTATAAAAGAGACCCCAGACCTCAATTCAAAGGCATCAACATTTTCTTGAAAAAAGTCAAGAGCTTCAAACAGAGAGAGAATTCTGAGAAAATTTCAAAGAAAAAGGTAAAAACCTTCACGAGAGAGAAGAAATCTCTTTTAATAAATCATTGATCTAAAAACCAGATCAATGTTCTTCATATAATAAACAGTGCTTTGCAATTCTTATGAACCACTGGTTCTTTAAAAACAAGAAAGCAACAAAAATAAAAAATAGTGCTTTGCACTTTTATGAACCTCTGGTTCTTGAAACAAAAAGAAAAACTTATTTTTCTTTGATCTAAATTAGATCAAGAAATCAAATAGTGCTCTGCACTTCTGTTCTTGAATCTAAAAGATTCTTAGTGCTTTGCAATTCCAAACTGCGTTGTTGCGCTCTTGAGAGAGTGCCACGTGTCAGCTACAGAACAACTTGCGCTACGCGCTCTTGAAATAGAGCTTTGCTCTCTGGAATTGGCGCAACTCACCAGAGCGCGCCACGTGTCAGCAGCGCAACAGCGCAGCGCACTAGCGCAGCGCACTGCGCCGTTGCGCTTGCGCTCACCAGAGCATGACACGTGTCCTCACCACAAGCGCTTGTGCTCAGTGATTGGCGCAAAGCGCCTGACAAATGCAATGCATTTCTTTTACTGAAGGGCCAGGCCCAATTAAAAGACCAAACAGGCCTAATTAAATTGATGCTCTGCATCATTTATAAATGGGCAAAGCCCAAACAAAATAATAAAAATGCTATGCAGATACCTTGCAGAGCCTAAAATAAATTGATGCTCTGCATCTTTTATAGGCAGAGCCCAAACAAAAAAAAAAGAAAATAATGCAATGCATTATTTAAAAATGGGCCAAGCCCTAACACAGGCCTAACAGACCAAAAACAAATAAAAGGCGTTGAATACTTTGGACTTAGCCCAATCATGGCCGTAAGTCCTCAAATTAAATTGACTGAGCGATATTGCTCCCTTAAATCAATTTATATCCAGTTCGAGGGTACATCTCCGAGCTCCTCCGACACCTCTCATTGTAATCCTTCAACAACGTCAGAGAGGCGACGGGTCCCAACAACCACACATGAATATGGACTGCGGGGTCCTTAAACTCGTGGACCGAAACGTCCCTAAACTAATATTGGACCGAAACGTCCTTAAACTAATATTGGACCGAAACGTCCTTAAACTAATATCGGACCACCACGTCCTTAAACTGGAATATGGACCACCACGCCCCTAAACTGGAGCATGGACCGCAACGTCCCTAAACTACCTATGGACCACTACGTCCCTAAACTGGAACAATAGAGCCTCCAAATGCTCTTTTGCCGGATCTAAACGATCCCGTTTAAGTTGATCTTAGCCCCCAAACACGGCTAACGTATCCTTAAACATTCAAACGGACTATAAAACTCCAAATCAACCTTGGTTCAAGGGTACATCTCTGAACTCCTCTGACATCTGCCGTTGTAATCCTTCAACGACGTTAGAGAGGTGACGAGTCCCGATGGCCAGATATTAAATGGATTATCACGTTAAGTTGATCTTAGTCTCAAACAGGACTATCGTATCCTTAACGAACGTTTAAGTTGATCTTAGCCGCAACGCGACTAATGCATCCTTAAACTAAAAACACTAAACCCAAATCTAAGTAAATACGGATTTGGACTAATCCACGTCCTACGGGCGACGGCATTACTCAGTCTCCGTATACAATCCACGGGCAACCATAAATAAAAAAACACACACGAAACGAAGTGAAATTCTGGAGAAGGAGAAAGTTGTTACCGTGATGCGGTAGCGTAATTAACTGCAGGGGCTTACGCCTGCAGGGAAGAGCGTCCCCACAATCAAAAACCCCTCAAGCGAGGGGGAATCTGACGAAGTCTGCTACATCGGCCGCATCCGTCTAAACCTCCGATACACGGTGCCATAAATCAACTTGGCATCTTCGGAGAGGTGGACGAATAAAACCAAATAGCATCTGCCCTGAATCTCAGCGTCAGGACATCGCAGTCCTGTGTGCCGACCTTCGGAGGGGAACAGGTCTTGTTCTTCCGGTTCTTCTTCCTCGGCTGGAGCTTCTTCATCGAGGTCTGCTTCCATGTGATTATCTTCTTCTGGATTCTCTTCCATGGGATTTTCCTTCACTGGATTTTCTTCTATCGGGCCCTCCTCGGGATCTTCCTCTATCAGGTACTCTCCAGGGTCTCCTTCCTCCTCGTCGGAATCGCCGATCATGTCAACTTCTGGGGCGGTGGCTCCTTCGTCCTCGGAATCGCTGTTTCCGAAATTGACCTGGGGGCCATTTATCTCATCGTCTGAACTCACCAGCATGCGGTCTAAGGAAACGCATGACTGTGCATCCTCATCTAGATGTGGTGCTGCTCCAGGGTGGACCATGGCCTGAAAAGAAAGAGTCATGATTAGACAGTGGAACACATTAAGAAAATAACTAAGGATACAGAGTACAGGAAAGTATGCGGTAGGCAGGGAGTGAAAAACCAAAAATTAAAAAAAATGTTGTTGTAATGAGTAGTATAAATAAGAGGGAAAGCAAGAGAACGATACATACATTACGATTCAAAGTTTTATTGCATTCAACTAAAAGTTCGACGGATACAAGATTTCAAATGAAAAGAAATATTTACAAGAGGGTGACAACATTACTACTGAAAGCAGAAAACGTGATAATTCTTCTTTGATTTCTGGACCGCTGCAATCTCGTCACGTGAGTTGAATCCTATGCTGGGTCCGCACTATTCTCGAAGCTCGAACTATGAAATATCCATCAATTAGCAGGAGTGGGGAGTGTGGACGAACTGCCTCCTTGTAGCTCCTTTCTATTAGGGCAACTATTGATAAAGTGTTCGCTGGATCCGCAAATCAGGCATTTCCCCTGGGCGCGCCGACAATCCCTCTGAAGATGTCCTGGCCTCATGCAGTACCCACAACACTGGGTCTTCTGCTGCTTCTGTCGCGGGGGAACAAGTGGGCGCTTCATCTTCCCCTCTTTTCCTCGTCTAACAGGGATCCCTTTACGATTGGAGACTTCCGCTGGTGCCTGATTCACCTGCCTTCTCAGTCCTTCAGCTAACAGGTCGTTTGTTCGCTTCTGGGCTTCCTTCAGACTTTGCAGTACATTCAGAATCTCAACGGTCTGATTCTGAGGAGTGGAGATCGAGGAAGAGTCGTTGGAAGACATGATCCTGAAACAACATTTTTAGGCCGGCATAAGATACAGAGGAAAAATCAGAACAGGATATAGAATAGACAATGAAACAAGAATATCGGGTGAGTGAAACTCAATCAAGCGGAAAACAAATGTAGAACTCCCAGTTACCCAATAGAGTATAGTATTGTAGCTATGCTGCGGTTCACAACTACAACCCCGTAACTCTACTAAGTCGCTCAGAACTCTAACGGATGGAGTCAAAATATGGCATGACGAATAATAAAGATTCAAGTCAAAGATAACAGTTCACAATCTAGATCGAAAGAGCGGCTTAAATCGTCAAGCTCTACTCGGAAACTGCAATCCCAATCATAGCAAAACCTGGCTCTGATACCAACAAAACCATGTCACGCCCCGCTTCCCAAAATACGGAATACGAGGGGTTGGCAAGGCCATCCATGCTCCTACGGTCAAGAAAATATCCTGCCGTAGTCACACTTCGGCTTCTAGCTTTACGTGGTAACCAGTAATACAATGCACAGGTAATGAGAAATGCAGTATGAAAATCAAAACAAATGCAAAGAACTAACCAGATGGGAATCAAGAGAGTATAGTTCTGGGTTGCTGATCAAAATGTCCGCGATGTCCTCAAGGTACGTTTGGTCCTGGTCCAAGCTAAGTCCGCTTCTCACTCTAAGCATGCATACTCAGGTCGTCAGAGCGACACGATAGCAATATAAACATAGGTGCAAGTGATAACTCGTACAGTAATAATGGATATACAACGGTAAATCAAAATAGTAGAGATATTGTAAATCCCTGTTTCCTTCAATAAAGTTTTCCCTATTTTCCCAAGTTCCCGAATATCATTTCTTTTTTCCGTATCATTATTTTTGTGTGAGGATTAGTGCGTAAGTTGTAGTATTTATTTTCTAAAACCAACTGAAAAACCAAAACCCAAAATTAAATTTAAAACCCAAAACAAATCCCAAACCAAATAAATCATTTCCCTTTTATAAAACCCTCAGCCCAAAGAATTTTCCCCACTAAATTAAAAACAATTAAAACAATTTCCCCCGGCCTTTCCCCATCAACCCAGCCCGATAGAAAAAAAAAATAGAAAAGGAAATTAGATCCCAGCCCAACTTTTTCAGCCCGGCTCCCGCAGCTGCCCAAGCCCAACCTTCCTCTCTCAGGGAATTAAACATTTAAAATTAAACTTTTTTTTCTTCAGCCCAACCCCAAGCCTGCTATGACTCCTTCTTCTCTCCCCAACGTCTCTTTCCTTTTCCCGCGCATTCCTTTCTCCGATCCGCTTCTCGCGGCCACATCGAAAGCCGTTGCCCACGACCCGCACACCCCCTCGCGATCGTCTCAAACCGCTTGTCGCTAACCCAAACTCCTTGCTCCCTCAACCTCATCTCAACTCCTCACATTCTCTCTAAAAACTCTCTCTCTCTAACACCGAACCCACTGCCTCGTTTCCCTCGACGACGACGATGACGACGACCTCTTCCCTTCTTCCTCCTCCACCAACGGAGCCCTTCACTACTCCACTCCATCGACCGAGCACCCCTGCACACCCAACCCACTCACACCCGAGCTCGGCCACCCTGCACACTTGAAGCCGGCGAGCCCCCACCCGACCAGAACCACCTCGTTGACGCCCCAGCGCCATCGGCATCATCATCCTCACCCCAAACCGAGCCCCACTATATATCTCTCTCTCTCTCTCCAAGATACCAAAAACAGTAACTTTCCCTCACTACAACCCACTGTTGCCCTTCGCCGGAGCGCCGCCGCCGACCGTCGTCGACTCCAGTGCACTCGCAGAGAACCACTGAGCACCCCTCCGGTTCCAGCAAGCACAAGACGTCTCCGGGCCACTCCGACGTCAAACCTGAATCGCGAGCCAAGGTCGTGCAAACCAATTCACGCCGTTCGTCGTGCGTTCGTGACGCTGCTGCTGTCGTGCATCGACAAAATGTTTCCAGGCAAGTATTTTACTTGCTACATGCTAATCTATTCATGTTACAAACTCAAATCGTATAAATTACAAATTTACAATTTCCGATAAATTATATGACATACCTGTTCGATGCATGATCCCAATGAAAATATTCATCAAATTTGACGGAATTGGATTTCCTATGCTGGCCCGTATGATAATGAATACCTTGTATAACTTTCACTGGAAAATATGACTGTTAATGACTAAAACGAATACCCCCAAATACACCCGTGAAAACTGGAAATTCCCCGCATCTGAAAATTCTTAAAATCACCATAAATTATATACATATTGAAATGACGCGTTCGAGGGCTTAAATCGAATCCGACTCGACGAACTGTAACCCTGTGCAAGTTTCTAATGGTTTCTGTACTGAAATTGTGACGATGTTTGGATCGGAGTGCGGCTCTGGACTGCAGTCCAGAGCGACTCTGATTACTGTTTACTGTCCCATAATGCGTACCACCTTGTTTCCTGAACTCGTATGTTGCGGAACTCTGCAGGTTATTAAAGGTGAATATGTTAGCTAAACAATACGAGTGGTTTTATCCCGTTTTATCGTCGTTTGCTATTTAATCTGTAATTTAAAAGAACAGGACGTATAACAGTCCAAAGCAGAATCAGAATTGACATACTAGTGTTGAACAGTGTATAACTTTTGACCTACAGACGCGATTGAGAATCCGTCTATTGCGTTGAACACCCTATTAAAAACCCTAGATTTTATTCAACTGTAGAGTCGCTAAATTCTGAAGCCAACTAGGTGAAATTCGTGTCGCGAAACGGACGTTCAGTTCAGAAATTGAATTTCCTGCAGCGAGGACTTAAAATGAAACGGTTGTAACTTAAATACCGGAAACCCGATTGAACTGAAACCAATTTTGATGAACTTCTGATAGAGTGTGCTTATTATCGTATTTGTATCATTTCGTTGAATTCTGAACATATGAATTAATGCAATTTTTGTAAGTTGATGACGTGCATATTTGTTCATAACATACATGACTTGTTAATGGCATACATACACATATCTTACTCAATTGCCATATACATAGTGTTAGTGCGTGTTAGTGTTCAGTGGACATTGCATTATCGTGCGTGAATGATATTGGTTTAGGAGGGTCGAGTACACCAATGGAAAGTGAATGATTCGTGACAGTGATTAATACAGTGAACAGTGATAAAACCGTGCCATTGGTATACTTGTACACGACTAAATCAAAATCATAAATAGTGTAAACCTGGGGAAAAGGGGAAATCGAAGTGGAAAGAGAATCGTATTTAGCGGGACCGTGTTTTAGAGAATGATCATTCGAGCAGTGATATATATATTAGGTAGGATCTAGCGATCCCGGGCATGTGGGCCGTTGTCTCGGGTATATACGAGACTCCTGTTAAACATGATCCTCCTTTCCACTATACAATTTCAAACATGACCTAGAGACTGATAGGGACACAGATCATACTTTGTACCATATAGTGACATAGTGATTACACGCATTGTACTTTCACTGTTATCACCGTAATTACTTGTTTCATATCATTATTATATAAATTGCTATTACGTCGCTCTGACGACCTGAGTATGCATGCTCAGATCCCGTGGAAGAACCAGCGCAGGAGACGGATTTACCTTTCGAGCTGACGGAGATCTAGTCTGGAGTGCTTTTCTTTCTTTTCTGCTTTCCATAAAGAGATCGTGTAATTGAACTTGGTTAGTAACTCTTCTTGTTTATCTGTAATTTGTGAACAATGGATTTTAATGTAATAATTTAGTGATGTAATTCCTTTACTGTTGTGCTTTGTTTACTGATTACCATGTAATGCTAGAAGCCGAAGTGTGACTACGGCGGGATTATTCCTTGACCGTAGGAGCATAGCTGGCCTAGTCATCCCTCGTTTTCCGTATTTTGGGAAACGGGGCGTGACATGGTTTTGTTGGTATCAGAGCTAGGTTTAGTAACAAGGAATAACATTAACTATACTGTATTACGTTATTTTCGTTTCACTATTCCTGATTTTCATCCTTGAATATAATCTTATCCTTTTGAATCTTCCAGCGATATGACGTCCCCGAACGATCCCTCCTCGGACTCCAGTTCTCAGGACCGCACGGAAAGAATACTTAGTGCACTGACCTCTCTCTCAGAAGCTCAGGAGAGGAAGACAGACTTACTCGCTGAGGGACTCAGGGCGATTACCGCTGCAGGAGGACCCTCCGCACTCATTACCGCCCCCGAGAGCCCCACTCCACCAGCTTACCCTGCTAGGACTGGTACTGTATCCGACTTCCGGAGGTTGCATCCAGCTGCGTTCACAGGGCTAGCTTAACCCCTCGAGGCCGAGCAATGGTTAGTGAACATGGAGAACTTACTGACAGCCCCCAGGGTACCATATGAAGATAGGGTGGATGTGATAAAGATCCAATTGGAAGATGAAGCTCGTATATGGTGGTCAGTGGAAGAAAGCAGGCTGGACAGGCCGATTGAATGGGGCAAATTTAAGGAGTGCTTCCTAGACCATTATTTCCCTTCCACCGCCAAGGCAGAGATGGAGGAAAGATTTATTCTATTGAAGCAGAATGGACGTCCAGTGGACGTATATGCGGAAGAGTTCAACCGTCTGAGCCGTTTTGCTCCATACATGGTCGCCTCAGAGGCCACCAGGGCCAGACGCTTCTTGCATGGGCTTGATTTCAAGTTGCAGCAGTTGATTGCATCACTGGAGTTGCAGACTTTCGCATAGGTACTCAACGCAGCGAGAGTTCAGGAGCAATTGATCAACAAGTTCAGGAAACCGCCAGTCATTCCAGCACGTACCCCTGCACCTTCTCGAGGAGCCATACTGGTTCACAGGCCTGGAACGGCACAGATGAAGCGTCCGTTCATGCCACAGCATCGCCCTAGAGACGAAACGTAGTTGTCACGCCTCGCTTCCTAAAACACGGAAAACGAGGGATGACTAGGCCAGCCATGCTCCTACGGTCAAGGAATGATCCCGCCGTAGTCACACTTCGGCTTCTAGCATTACATGGTAATCAGTAAACAAAGCACAGCAGTAAAGGAATTACATCACTAAATTATTACATTAAAATCCAATGTTCACAAATTACAAATAAACATGAAGAGTTGCTAACCAAGTTCAATTACACGATCTCTTTATGGAAAGCAGAAAAGAAGGAAAAGCACTCCAGACTAGATCTCCGTCAGCTCGCAAGGTAAATCCGTCTCCTGCGCTGGTTCTTCCACGAGATCTGAGCATGCATACTCAGGTCGTCAAAGCGACACAATAACAATTTATACAATAATGATATGAAACAGGTAATTACGGTGATAACAGTGAAAGTACAATGCGTGTAATCACTATGTCACTATATGATGCAAAGTATGATATGTGTCCCTATTAGTCTCTAGATCATGTTTGAAATCGTATAGTGGAAAGGAGGATCATGTTTAACAGGATTCTCGTACATACCCGAGACAACGGCCCACATGCCCGGGACATAACCCTGTCAGCCGGATCGCTAGATCCTACCTAATATATATATCACTGCTCGAATGATCATCCTCTAAAACACGGTCCCGCTAAATACGATTCTCTTTCCACTTCGATTTCCCCTTTTTCTCCAGGTTTACACTATTTATGATTTTGATTTAGTCATGTACAAGCATACCAATGGCACGGTTTTATCACTGTTCACTGTATCAATCACTGTCACGAATCATTCACTTTCCATTGGTATACTTGACACTCCTAAACCAATATCATTCACGCACGATAATGCAATGTCCACTAAACACTAACACGCACTAACACTATGTATTTGTCAATTGGGTAAGATCTGTGTATGTATGCCGATAACAAGTCATGTATATTATGAATCAATATGCACGTCATCAACTTACAAAAATTGCATTAATTCATATGTTCGGAATTCAACAAAATGATACAAATATGATAATAAGAACACTCTGTCAGAAGTTCATCAAAATTGGTTTCAGTTCAATCGGGTTTCCGGTATTCAAGTTACAGCCATTTCATTTTACGTGCTCGCTGCAGGAAATTCAGTTTCTGAACTGAACGTCCGTTTCGCGACACGAATTTCACCCAGTTGGGTTCAGAATTTAGCGACGCTACAGTTGAATAAAATCTAGGGTTTCCAATAGGGTGTTCAACTCAATAGACGGATTCTCAATCGCGTCTGTACGTCGAAAGTTATACACTGTTTAACATTAGTTTGTCACTTCTGAATCTGTTTTGGACTGTTATACGTCCTGTCCTTTGAATTTACAAATTAAATAGAAAACGACGATGAAACGGAATGAAACCACTTGTGTTATTTAGCTAACAGATTCACCTTTAATAAAATACAGAGTTCCGCAACATACGAGTTCAGGAAACAAGGTGGCACGCATTACGGAACAGTATACAGTAACCAGAGTCGCTCTGGACTGCAGTCCAGAGCCGCACTCCGATCCAAATATCGTCACAATTTCAGTACAGAGACCATTAGAAACTTGCGTAGGGTTATAGTTCGTCGAGTCGTCTTCGATTTAATCCCTCGAACGCATCATTTCAGTATGTACATAATTTATGGTGATTTTAAAAATTTTCAGATACGGGAAATTTCCAGTTTTACGGGTATATTTGGGGGTATTCGTTTTAGTCATTAACAGTCGTGTTTTCCAGTGAAATTTATGCAAGATATTCATTATCACACGGGCCAGCATAGGAAATCCAATTCCGTCAAATTAGATGAATATTTTCATTGGGATCATGCATCGAACATGTATGTCATATAATTTATCGGAAATTGTAAATTCGTAACTTATACGATTTGAGTTTGTAACACGAATAGATTAGCATGTAGCAAGTAAAATACTTGCCTGGAAATGTTTTGGGCGATGCACGACAGCAGCAGCGTCACGAACGCGCGACGAACGACGTGAATTGGTTTTGCGGCCTCGGCTCGCGATTCGTGTTCGACGTCGGAGGTGTCCGGGGTGGCTCGGAGGCGTCTTGTGCTTGCTGGAAGCGGAGGGGTGCTCAGTGGTTCTCTGCGAGTGCGCTGGGGTCGACGACGGTCGGCGGCGGCGCTCCGGCGAAGGGCAACAGTGGGTTGTGGTGAGGGGAAGTTACTGTTTTTTTTTATATCTTGGAGAGAGAGGGATAGTGGGGCTTGGTTTGGGGCGAGGATGATGATGCCGATGGTGCTGGCGCATCACGAGGTGGTTCTAGTCAGGTGGGGGCTCGCCGGCGTCAAGTGTGCAGGGTGGCCGAGCTCGGGTGTGAGTGGGTTTGGGAGTGCAGGGGACTCGGTGAAGCAGTGAAAGGAAAGATGGTGGCTTGGGTTTGTGAGAGGGAGTGATGGGGTAAGGGCCGGGGCTTTAAATGTTAAAGTTTTATTTTATTTGTTGGGCTGGGGTTTTAAATCACATTTTAATTTTTTTTTGTTTTGGGTTTTAGATTAAGTTTGGGCTTTGATTAATCTAAGTATTGAAACTCAAGTAACCAATTACCAACGAAATTCACGAGGGAAATCAGGAAACAATCGGGAACTAGGAAAATACAGGAAAATTCTATAGATGGGGAATGGGGATTTACATCATACCCCCCTTACAAAAATTTCGTCCTCGAAATTCAACAAGGATACAACAAAACAAAAGGACTACACAAAGAGATGCAGAAAACGTGCGCGGATATCTTCCTCCCGCTCCCAGGTAGATTCTCCTGGGGAACGACCGCCCCAAGATACTCGGACTAACGGAATGACCTTATTCTTCAGCACTTTCTCTCTGCGGTCGAGGATGGTAGTGGGCTGCTCCTCGTATGATAGATCGGTACCCAAAATTAGCTCCGAATAGTCCAGGACATGGCTCTCATCCCGAACATAACACCGCAACTGTAACACGTGGAAAGTATTGTGCACACCAGCTAGCGATGGAGGCAAGGCAAGTCGGTAGGCCACCTCTCCTACTCGCTCTAGCAACTCAAAAGGTCCGATAAAACGGGGACTGAGCTTTCCCCGACCTCCGACCCTGATGACTCCACGGGTAGGGGAAATCTTCAAGGACACGTGATCTCTGACTTCAAATTCTAGTGCCCTCCTGCTGGTATCTGCCCAACTCTTCTGTCGATCCTGAGCCGTTTTAATACGCTACCTGATCATTTGGACCTTGTCAACTGTCTGAACGATGAGCTCGGGATCCAATAATCTTCGCTCTCCCACATCATCCCAACATACTGGGGATCGACACTTCCGCCCATAAATCGCTTCGAAAGGAGCCATCTGAATGCTAGCCTGATAACTATTGTTATAGGAAAACTCGACTAGATGCAGATGGTCTTCCCAGGAACCCAGAAAGCCCAACATGCAGGCTCTCAACATATCCTCAAGCGTCTGAATCGTATGCTCGGATTGCCCATCCGTCTGCGGGTGATAAGCTGTGCTGAATTTGAGGCGGGTACCCAAGCTCTCCTGTAAGCTCCTCCAAAAGTGCGACACGAATCTAGTGTCCCGATCTGACACAATGCTAACTGGAACACCGTGAAGTCGCACTATCTCCTACATATATCTCTCTGCCAGTGACTCTGTCGACTGTCCCACTCGGAATGGTATGAAGTGTGTAGCTTTCGTGAGGCGATCGACGATAACCCAAATGGCGTTATTGCCCCTATGGCTCCGTGGTAAGGCCGTCATGAAATCCATGGTAATGTGCTCCCACTTCCATTCTGGTATCGGCAGTGGTTGTAACAATCCCGCTGTCCTCTGATGATCCGCCTTCACCTGCTGGCATACCAGGCACCTGGATACGAACCTCGCAATTTCCCGCTTCATCCCGTTCCACCAGAAATGCTGCTTTAGATCCCGATACATCTTCGTACATCCCGGATGCACAGAATAAGCCGAACTATGCGCTTTAGCCAGTACCTCTTCTCGAACACCTCCCTTAGGTAGGCAGAGCCTGCTACCGAATCTCAGAGAACCGTCTTCATGTATAATTAAGTCCGTTCTCAGCCTGGTGTTCAGACCATAATATTGAATTTTTCATCCCTCTATTTTTATCCGTTTTATAAGTAAACAGGTACTCTTGACGCACGTTTGTTGCATGTTACAGGATACAGGTCTTGGATGCGAATACAGTGAAAAAGACGAAAGTTGATACAGAAAAAGGACTTTTGACCAACAAGTAGAACGGATCCTAATCAAGCCTAGTCGAAGAACAGTACAAGATCCAAAATGTCAAGTGAACGGTCAAAAGATACGAACAAGTTTTCACTGAAGATCTGGAGAAGACCCAGAAGCCCAACAGATAAAAGAACTATGGAAATAGAAAGCCCAAATACCCAGTATGCATCCCAGGAATTTTGGTGAGCCAAGCTCACCAAAGGGCCGCGGATCCGCGGCCCAAGCCAACCAATGCCGCGGATCCGCGGCCATCTAGTGCGCGTGTCGGTGGAAAATTGGCGTGTCGGTGCGACGGTGCGGGTGTTGGGATTTTTAGGGGTCAAATCTGTAATTGCACATGTGCGAATCCCGTAACCCTAAATTCTCCTGTTTGCTTATAAATTGTAATCTAAAATTGTAAAAACCCTATGCCTCTTTTCAATCAATAAAATTCAGATTTTCTGAGAGTTAATTTCAGATCTGTTCTTCTTGTTTGGAGGGAGCCGTCAACTTAGGAAGGTATTTTATTTATGTTTCTTTTAATTAAAATGTTTTCTCATCCCTTAATGAGCGAGCAATCTCCTCGCTTGTTAGGGTTAGCCTTAGGGAAAGGGTTGAGAGATGAGATCTCTCACCCCTTTCAATGCCACTTTAACTTAATGAATTAGAACTCCACGCATACGAGCACAACCGCTCCCTGCGGCATCCTACCCATCGAGGTAACGATGAACCGTAGTATAAACGGCCGGTTGCGCGCGTTTTCCGTAGGGGTTAGGTAATTATCAACAAAGGAAGGATACGAATCTAGAGGAAGAAACATCTTCCCAAAAGATTCGTATCCACTTTATTAATAATTAACTTAACATCTAATAGATCTAAAAAAGAAGGCATTGAAAGCGGTGAGGAAGAACGTTAATCTCCAAAACTTCCCCTAAGCCTAACCCTAGCAAGACTTTTAATTAGATTAATTAGATCCAGTTTTCATAGATTTTTATAAACCAACCAAAACGACAAATTGAATCAACTCGTTAAAACACATAAAAGGAATTTACCCGTCTATGTGGATCGACCCGTACTCACCGGCTAGCTGCGAAGCGACGCCGTTTCTGATTGCGGTAACTTATATTTTTGACTACTAATCAAATGGCGCCGCTGCCGGGGACGGCGTAATATTTCTTTTTGTGAATTTTCGGGTTGATATAAATTTTAAAAATTATAAAAATCTAAAAATATAAAAAATACAAAAAAAAATTATCAACTTTGATCTGTTTGAAGAGTGTATCTTTTGAATCTTGCAGGAACAACGAAGAATTGAGGATCTGGAATTTTACAGAGGGCAAATCAAAATTTGGTACATAAGAACAGAGAATAATTACAAGCACATAACAGCAGAATTTTTTCCAGAGCCTGAACCCACTTCCCCGCCGCGCTTCCGCCGCAAAAGAGGGCCCCAGACCGCGGAACCGCCGCCGATCTGCCACGTCAGCGCATCAGATTTGCACTGTTTGTTCTCTTTTCTTCCCCTCTGCAACCTCCATATCTCCACTGTAAAAAATTTCTGCAGGAATTCTTTGCGCTTAAAAAGTCTTTCTCCCCCTTCTAAATAACAGATTCTCCGCAGGTTTCTTTGCGCCGCGCTAAAATTGAATGCAAGTGAATTTTTTTTTGTGCATAATTTAATTGGACTCTAAGGGGCTAATTGACCAAACTCAGATTGGGTGGGATTTCATCACCCTTCCCAGGACCCCAGAAAACACCTAAAGTATTTTGCATCGACCACAATTAATTAAAAAAAGACTAGACTCAGACCTAAGGACATCGAGCTCAATAGGAAAAGGACTAGGGTAGGCATCGGCCGTTTATCCTAACCGACATTGCGGTGTCTAGGCTAGTGGTTATTAATTAGGCCCACTGTAGTGGTGGTTCCTTCCCACTTACCTGGCCGTATTTGTCCGTGAAGAGGCGGTTTGAGGTCCTATTTCTAGCCCTAGTTAGGAGCTGTCTAGCAGACCTAGGCAACCCTAGATCTAGGCCTGATTGTGCATGTGTGGTTGATACATTTGTGTCACGAGTCCCATTTTCTAAAACCTTCTTGCAAAACTCTCCAATAAAAAAAATAATAAAGAAGAATCTTTTCAAAACTTGCAACTTGCCGCTAAGAAAACTTGCACCTCACTTCCATCATTTCTCCTCCATTGACGTTATCTTACCCCCACATTCTGTCTTTCTTTTTTCTGACTACACTATCCCTTTTAGTGTATGTCATTTTGGACTAGGGATACTAACGCCCGATTAGTCCGTGTTTCGTTGGTACCGACCGACGAACCCTTCGACGAACCCTTCGTCGACATTCCGTCAATTTCCTTACCTCCACCTTTAAATTCTTCTAAGGTATGTCGGGATTCAACCCCAACGATACCTTACCGACGGGAATGATTCCACCTCCGCCAGGTGCGAATAACCCAAATCTTCCGCCTGTTGTAGCGCCCGCACGAGTCGCGCTCCAGGATCTCTTCTACCCCGTCCGCACTTCTTTACCTACATGTCTTTCACCCCCACCGGCAAATGGGGATAATTTTGAAATAAAACCACATTTCATCAATATTTTCATGGTTTGGAATCCGAAGATGCATATATTTTCATTAATAAATTCCAAAACGTTTGCGCCATGATGAAGACAACCCAATTAAGTGATGACGCAATAAGGCTAAGGGTCATTCCTTTTACCTTATGTGACCTAGCCGAGAAGTGGCTATACAGCACCGCATCACACTCCATTAGAAATTGGGACGAGTTTGTGAGAGCTTTTCTGAAAAAGTTCTATCCTCATCACAAAACTGCTAGAATCCGAAACGAGATTATACAATTTTCACAGCTTCCTTCCGAACCATTTTGGAAGTGCTTCGAGAGATTTAAAGACCTACTTGTTCAATGCCCTCATCATGGGATAGAAAGTTGGCAACTTTGCCAAACATTATACGAGGGATTGAACGCAGCAATGAAGCAGTTGCTAGAAACAATATGTCAAGGTCATTTTCTCTCCAAGTCTAGCGACGAAGCTTGGCAGTTTCTTGAGGACCTAAGTGAGCAAACAATTCAGTGGGAGAGTACCAAGACCACATCATCTTCTTCAGTTGGTCAATCTAGGGCAGGCATACATCAAGTAGATATGTCGATCGCTATGAAGGCCGAGATGGCCTCACTTATGAAAAAGCTAGAAGCCATTGAGACAAAAATCTCATCGTCTTCTCCTGCCCCTACTCTACCCACACGAACTGTTTGTGCTTGTTGTTCTAATCCATCACATCTAACCGAAGAGTGTCCTTATAATGCACCTATTCAAGGACAGGATCAAGTCAATGCTGCATTTCAGCAACGACAAAGAAACGATCCGTACTCTTCGACATACAATCAGGGGTGGAGGAGTCACCCAAATTTCGCTTGGAACCAAAATCAACAAGTCCAAGGAAATAACAATTTTCAAAGACCTCCTCCTCCACAACAACAACAAGCACCTTCACAAACTCAAAACCAGCAACCTTTCCAACAACAACCTTATACAAATCAAACGAACAACTTGGTTCAACCAAATGATGATAAGGTTATCTCGCTAGAAAAAAGTCTAGATGCTTTTCTCAAGCAATCTACAGAATCCGCAGCAAGATTTGAAAATTATGTTCAATCTTTAATAAATAACAATGCCTCACACGATCAAAGTATCAAATCTATTGAGGCACAAATTGCACAATTAACTGCTGCGTTGAGCGAGAGAGAAAAGGGAAAGCTTCCATCTCAACCATTGCCCAATCCCGGTCACACACAAAACGCATATCACAATCACAATGTAAATGCGGTGACCACGTTGAGATCCGGAAGAGAGTTGCAGAATAATGTGGGAACTAGTGATGACATCCCCGCCGGTGGTTCTTCTTCTTCTTCCCCTTCTTTATTTTCTTCACTTCCTTCTTCACCTTTTTCTTTAGAGCCTATTCTCCACCCTTCACACGGCTCTACTTCATCTGACTCGAACGGACCCATTTCTCACAACACGAACACATCCACACTGGGATCCGTTCCTACTCCACATTCTACTCCACAGACTTTTGACTCAACAAATTTTCAGAATGCTCCATTCCCAAACAGGTTGAGTCCTAATAAACCAAATGCACAAGTGGAGAAGATTGTGGAGATATTTAAGCAGGTTAGCATAAATATACCTCTCTTGGATGCTATCCAACAAGTCCCTTCATACGCGAAAATCTTAAAGGGCTTGTGCACCTCGAAGAGAAAGGCATCTCAAGTACCCAAGAAAGTGCTAGTGGCTAGTGCAGTGAGCAATGCTATTAACCACCATCAAACCTTACCCCAAAAACGAAAGGACCCTGGCCGTCCTACTATTTCAATCACGATTGGGGATAAGAAAATTAATCGAGCACTTTTAGATCTTGGGTCTAGTGTTAACCTGATTCCCTACTCCGTGTACGAACAATTAGGGGTTAGAGAGTTGAAACCCACTCGTTGCACTCTCCAAATGGCTGATCGATCAATCACCCATCCAAGGGGTCAACTAGAGGATGTGTTGATCAAAGTCGGGGAGTTCATATTCCCTGTTGATTTTATCGTTATGGATACACAACCTGTTGCTAACCCAAGAAACCAAATTCCGGTGATTCTTGGTCGACCATTTTTGGCCACTTCCAATGCTGTAATAAATTGTCGCAATGGCTCCATGACTCTATCCTTCGGAAAGAGATCTAGTGAATTCAATATTTATAAGATGGGAAGTCTGCCCCCCGTACCTAAAACTAGTACACGAGAAGTTTGCTCTATTCACGAAATCACGCAGGAGGACTGCGAGCTTGAAAAATTTCTATTTGATGAAAACAGTTTTGACGCCACTAGTGCGTCCCTCCTTGAGCCTACCACCATTGACACAACCGAAATTGATTATGAATGTTTCACTTTTTCGGATGACGACGACTCACAGCCCGAATTTGAGTCCTTTACATTTTCAGATGAGTTAGTCGAGTCTTCCGAATCGGTTGTCTGCAGTGATTTCGAACCTGTGTTGGAGTCCTTTGAGTTCGAGGTAGATTCCGCATTGATTCTTTCGCCTCCAAAACTCGAACTCACGCCCTTGCCGTCTCACCTTAGATATGCTTACATAGGTGAGGATGAGACCTTTCCCATTATCATATCGGCCTCTCTAGCCCTCGAGCAAGAGAATGCCCTCTTAACGGTCTTACAAGATAGGCGGCAAGTTTTCGGTAGGACTATGGCGGACATCGAGGAGATCAGTTCCCTCATAATTGAATATCATACACAATTGATGGATGATGCCAGGTCACTAGAGGACCCACAGGAACATCTTGGGGGTATTGTGGTGAGTCAACCTATTCCTTTAGAAGTTGAAATACCCCCATTTCTTTTAATAAGCTACGAGAATGCCAACACTCCACTGATTGCTGATCATTTCCATTCTCGTTTTGATGCATCACCATCACCTATATATTTACCTCCAC
This sequence comes from Agapanthus africanus, assembly GCA_030015575.1. NCBI lineage: Eukaryota > Viridiplantae > Streptophyta > Magnoliopsida > Asparagales > Amaryllidaceae > Agapanthus > Agapanthus africanus. Next base: position 173,491,629 of record CM057342.1, on the reverse strand, counting down.
ACCTCCCATACCACTACTTCTATCTTCCCCAATTCTTTGCGGACCACCACAACTTATTCTTCCACCAACCAATATTCTTTACTGATAAATTTTTCAACTGGTTGGTGTTGACTTTTGGCCGATGCAAAGTTTGGTAGTAATGTCTAACATAGTTTAAATGAAGTTTGGGGGAGGGCCTTTTTGTATATATTTTTGTTTTTCTTAACAATAAAAAAAACTATAAATAAATAAACAGGGGAGTATCGGTATTTTGACCCTCTTGGTTTAGCATGACAGTGAGGACACTGTCAAGTTCAAGTTTGGGGGTAAGCTCGGTACGTCTTCTTCCTTCGCATTCATTTGTACATATTTTTGCATTTGCATACTTATTTGAAAACCCATAAAATTTGAAAAAAAATTTGAAAAATTATAAAATTATCGTATTCAATTTTGGCTTATTTGACTTGAGTTTGACAAATAGGTTAACTGGTTAGGAATAACTAAATCTTAGACTTAGTAAGTTAAAAACCCTAATGATAACATTCCTTAAAGTTTAACGGTAGAAAGTATATGCCTTGTAGTTTATTTAGAAATAGGCAAATTTTGGGTTCACTTCTTAGGCTAAGTCGAAACAAGGGAAGAGTATTGATGTTCTGATTAAAGTATAAGTTTAAAAAATAGTTCCTACCTTAAGTCTAGATTCTGAAAACGTATACCCTACAATTTGCACATTCACGCACCTTGAAACTTGGAATAGTAGAAGAGACCTTGAAATGCTCTTGTCTAAAGTCCTTAGTACAATGAAAATAAAAAGAAAAAAAAGTGAATAAAGAAAAAAATGGACACTGGTTTTTTGTGATTACTTAAGGCTGTAAAAATAGAAAAATATTTAGCGAGGGTGCTTCATCACCTAGTGCCTTAGACCAACTGGTTTGGGAGTCACTGCTAAAGCCTTGGGTGTTGCAAAGACTAGGAAGTACGCTTTAAAGTGCAAACGCAGTTTGTAATCGGTCGTTGGTACCTCAAGAAGTATTAACGGTCGCATGAAGGATGTGTAAGCAAATTTCATTTAAATTCACCAACTAATTAGTACTTTGGACAACGGACAAGGGGTTGATTGCTTAATTTGAATTTCCAAGTGTAGGGGTGACTTATACACACACGTAGGGGTATGTGATTGGTGTTTAGATGAGAGAAAGGAGTGAAGAATAGAACTTGTATCTTTAATAGAGTTGATAAAAATTCCTAAGTGGAGATGGAACCCTAGAAGGAAAACTTAAGAAATGCCGAAAGCTAAGTAAGTCTACATAACATATATCATCTGAAGTTAAATGATGAGGAAGTGTGAAGAATGTGGGTGGATAATTTACAAGTATAAGATAATAGAATTCCGTGCTGGAAAACCTAATTGGAGAACAAAAGTCAATGGGCCGAGTTGATAGGATTTTGTGGGTGTAATCCGCTGAAAACCCTCAGGAGACAACACTCCTCCTACTAGGGACACCTAGAGGTTTAACGGCTTGTTGCACATGCTCAGTGCAATCGCGTTTCCCTGCGAAAGTGTGGATAGGATTTTTAGTGAATAAAAAAATAAGTTTGCTCGAGGACGAGCAAAAGATAAGTTTGGGGGTATTTGTTCAGACCATAATATTGCATTTTTCATCCCTCTATTCTTATCCGTTTTATAAGTAAACAGGTACTCTTGACGCACGTTTATTGCATGTTACAGGATACAGGGCTTGGATGCGAATACAGTGAAAAAGACGAAAGTTGATACAGAAAAAGGACTTTTGACCAACAAGTAGAACGGATCCTAATCAAGCCTAGTCGAAGAACAGTACAAGATCCAAAATGTCAAGTGAACGGTCAAAAGATACGAACAAGTTTTCACTGAAGATCTGGAGAAGACCCAGAAGCCCAACAGATAAAAGAACTATGGAAATAGAAAGCCCAAATACCCAGTATGCATCCCAGGAATTTTGGTGAGCCAAGCTCACCAAAGGGCCGCGGATCCGCGGCCCAAGCCAACCAATGCCGCGGATCCGCGGCCATCTAGTGCGCGTGTCGGTGGAAAATTGGCGTGTCGGTGCGACGGTGCGGGTGTTGGGATTTTTAGGGGTCAAATCTGTAATTGCACATGTGCGAATCCCGTAACCCTAAATTCTCCTGTTTGCTTATAAATTGTAATCTAAAATTGTAAAAACCCTATGCCTCTTTTCAATCAATAAAATTCAGATTTTCTGAGAGTTAATTTCAGATCTGTTCTTCTTGTTTGGAGGGAGCCGTCAACTTAGGAAGGTATGTTATTTATGTTTCTTTTAATTAAAATGTTTTCTCATCCCCTAATGAGCGAGCAATCTCCTCGCTTGTTAGGGTTAGCCTTAGGAAAAGGGTTGAGAGATGAGATCTCTCACCCCTTTCAATGCCACTTTAACTTAATGAATTAGAACTCCACACATACGAGCACAACCGCTCCCTGCGACATCCTACCCATCGAGGTAACGATGAACCGTAGTATAAAGGGCCGGTTGCGCGCGTTTTCCGTGGGGGTTAGGTAATTATCAACAAAGGAAGGATACGAATCTAGAGGAAGAAACATCTTCCCAAAAGATTCGTATCCACTTTATTAATAATTAACTTAACATCTAATAGATCTAAAAAAGAAGGCATTGAAAGCGGTGAGGAAGAACGTTAATCTCCAAAACTTCCCCTAAGCCTAACCCTAGCAAGACTTTTAATTAGATTAATTAGATCCAGTTTTCATAGATTTTTATAAACCAACCAAAACGACAAATTGGATCAACTCGTTAAAACACATAAAAAGAATTTACCCGTCTCTGTGGATCGACCCGTACTCACCGGCTAGCTGCGAAGCGACGCCGTTTCTGATTGCGGTAACTTATATTTTTGACTACTAATCACCCGGCTTCCACTTGCGCTCTGAACTTTTGCAATCGGGGATCATCCACTTGTGTAGCCTTGATGCGATCTACCAGGGAAGACTGCACCTGCAGTTGCCAAAGTTGACTGAGTGCGCTCGGTGTAACGACTTCAAGCTCGAGTCTCTGAAAGTCCTCGATAATGCTCCTCTGACTGGTCAACATCATGACTGCTGGCTTGCGACTGAGCGCATCTGGTACAACATTCACCTTCCCCGGGTGATACTGAAGGTCCAAGTCATAATCTGCCATCAGCTCTAGCCATCGGCGCTGCCTCATGTTTATCTCCTTCTGAGTGAAGACGTACTTCAGACTTTTATGATCCGTATACACCTCCACTTTCTCGCCCAATAAATAGTGCCTCCAAATCTTCAACGCAAAGACTACTGCAGCTAACTCCAAGTCATGCGTAGGATAGTTCTTCTCGTGATTTCTCAGTTGTCGAGAGGCGTAAGCAACCACTCGGCCGTGCTGCATCAGAACACAGCCTAATCCCTTCCCTGAGGCATCACTGTGTATCACCAAACCACAGGAATCAACTGGTACTGTAAGAATAGGCGCCGTAGTTAACTTCTGCTTCAGCGTATCAAATGCCTGAGTGAACTCCTCTGTCCACGCAAACGGTACATCCTTCCGTGTCAGCCTCGTCAATGGTTCAGCGATTTTTGAGCAGTCTTGGACGAATCTCCGATAATAACCCGCCAATCCCAGAAAACTCCTGATCTCGGCCACTGACTTCGGCGTTGACCTGTCTCTGACAGATTCTATCTTTGCCGGGTCCACCGAGATGCCTTCGCTCGAAACAATGTGTCCCAAAAACTGAACCTTGTCGAGCCAGAATTCATACTTGCTTAATTTCGCATACAGCTTCTCTTCCCGAAGAATTTGTAGAACCGTGCGCAAATGCTCAACATGCTCCTCCCGGGTCTTCGAGTAGACAAGTATGTCGTCGATAAACACAACGACAAACGTGTCCAAGTACTTTGCAAACACCCTGTTCATCAAGTCCATGAATATTGCTAGGGCATTTATAACACCGAACGGCATCACAAGGAACTCGTAATGTCCGTATCGGGTCCTGAAAGCCGTCTTGCATACATCCTCGGCTGCCACTCTTATTTGATGATATCCAGAACGGAGATCCAACTTCAAGAATACCTTGGCCCCACTTAGCTGATCAAATAAGTCGTCGATGCGCGGGATTGGGTACTTGTTCTTTATTGTGACCTTGTTCAGCTCCCGATAATCTATACACATCCACAGCGATCCATCCTTCTTCTTTACTAACAGAACTGGTGTACCCTACGGTGAAGAGCTCGGCCGAATAAATCCCTTCTTCAATAGCTCTTCAATTTGCTTCTTCAACTCCGCCAACTCAACTGGTGCCATCCTGTATAGGGCCTTGGATACTGGGGCCGTACCTGGAGTCAAATCGATTGAGAACTCCAAGATGCGAGGAGGTGGTAGACCTGGTAGATCTTCAGGAAATACGTCCAGAAAGTCCCGAACAATCTCTGGAGCTGGGCTCTCATCAATCTCCATAGCTGTCAGCTCCTTGGGCTTGGCTCTGTACTTGGCTGGCTCCAAAGATTCGCTTCCGCCCTCGAAAATAAACTCCGGGTGATTGGGAATGCGGAAGGTCACATCCTTGCACGGCAATCGATAATTGCATGGAAGGTACTCATCCAATCCATCTCGAGAATTGCGTCGTAACTGCCTGTCCCAATCAGAAGGAAATTCGCATAGAATTCCCTGCCACACACTACAACCGGACATGATCTACATTCTCGACTAGATATTATAATGCCATTACCCGTATGTATCTCCCAGCCCTTTTTTAGTGGTTCATGTGGTATGGAGTGTGTATCAGCGAAATGCTCAGACAAGAAACAGTGCGATGCTCCAGAATCAAATAGTACTCTAGCTGGCAAGGAATGTACGAGTAGAGTACCTGTAACAACGTCTCCTGATGCCTCTGCCTGCTCGGCGGTCAAGGTGAAAGCCCGTCCCTGACCACGACCTGTAAAGGGTTGCCTCTGCTCCTGTGGGCTCTGCTGCGGCGGTCCAGAACCTCCCTGTATCTCTGTTCGCTCAGGGCAACCGCTAATCCTGTGCTGACTAGATCCGCAAATCAGGAACTGTCCCTTGGCGCGGCGACAGTCCTTCTGGGTATGCCCATCTCTACCGCAGTAGCAGCAAACTACGTTCCGTCTCTGGGGGCGATGCTGTAGCACGAACGGACGCTTCATTTGTGCCGTTCCAGGCCTGTGAACCGGTATGGCTCCACGAGAAGGTGCAGGGGTACGTGCTGGAACGACTGGGGGTTTCCTGAACTTGTTGATCAATTGCTCCTGAATTCTCGCCGCGTTGAGCACCTGTGCGAAAGTCTGCAACTCCAGTGATGCAATCAACTGCTGCAACTCGAAATCAAGCCCCTGCAAGAAGCGTCTAGCCCTGGTGGCCTCTGAGGCGACCATGTATGGGGCAAAACGGCTCAAACGGTTGAACTCTGCCGTATATACGTCCACTGGATGTCCATTCTGCTTCAATAGAATAAATCTTTCCTCCATCTCTGCCTTGGCGGTGGAACGGAAATAATGGTCTAGGAAGCACTCCTTAAATTTGCCCCATTCAATCGGCCTGTCCAGCCTGCTTTCTTCCACTGACCACCATGTACGGGCTTCATCTTCCAATTGGATCTTTATTACGTCCACCCTATCTCCATCTGGAACCCTGGCGGCTGTCAGTAAGTTCTCCATGTTCACTAACCATTGCTCGGCCTCGAGGGGTTCAGCTAGCCCTGTGAACGCAGCTGGATGCAACCTCCAGAAGTCTGATACGGTACCAGCCCTAGCAGGGTAAGTTGGTGGAGTAGTGCCCTCGGGGGCGGTAATGAGTGCGGAGGGTCCTCCTGTAGCGGTAATCGCCCTGAGTCCCTCAGCGAGTAAGTCTGTCTTTCTCTCCCGAGCTTCCGCGAGAGAGGTCAGTGCACTAAGTATTCTTTCCGTGCGGTCTTAAGAACTTGAGTCCGAGGAGGGGTCGTTCGGGGACGTCATATCGCTGGAAGATTCAAAAGGATGAGATCAGATTCAAGGATGAAAATCAAGAATAGTGAAACAAAAATAATGTAATACCGTATAGTTAATGTTATCCCCTGTTACTAAACCCGACTCTGATACCAACAAAACCATGTCACGCCCCGCTTCCCAAAACACGGAAAACGAGGGATGACTAGGCCAGCCATGCTCCTACGGTCAAGGAATGATCCTGCCGTAGTCACACTTCGGCTTCTAGCATTACATGGTAATCAGTAAACAAAGCACAGCAGTAAAGGGATTACATCACTAAATTATTACATTAAAATCCAATGTTCACAAATTACAAATAAACATGAAGAGTTACTTACCAAGTTCAATTACACGATCTCTTTATGGAAAGCAGAAAAGAAGGAAAAGCACTCCAGACTAGATCTCTATCAGCTCGAAAGGTAAATCCGTCTCCTGCGCTGGTTCTTCCACGAGATCTGAGCATGCATACTCAGGTCGTCAGAGCGACACAATAGCAATTTATACAATAATGATATGAAACAGGTAATTACGATGATAACAGTGAAAGTACAATGCGTGTAATCACTATGTCACTATATGATGCAAAATATGATCTGTGTCCCTATCAGTCTCTAGGTTATGTTTGAAATCGTATAGTGGAAAGGAGGATCATGTTTAACAGGAGTCTCGTACATACCCGAGACAACGGCCCACATGCCCGGGACATAACCCTGTCAGCCGGATCGCTAGATCCTACCTAATATATATAAATCACTGCTCGAATGATCATCCTCTAAAACACGGTCCCGCTAAATATGATTCTATTTCCACTTCGATTTCCCCTTTTTCCCCAGGTTTACACTATTTATGATTTTGATTTAGTCGTGTACAAGCATACCAATGGCACGGTTTTATCACTGTTCACTGTATCAATCACTGTCACAAATCATTCACTTTCCATTGGTATACTCGACACTCCTAAACCAATATCATTCACGCACGATAATGCAATGTCCACTAAACACTAACACGCACTAACACTATGTATTTGGCAATTGGGTAAGATCTGTGTATGTATGCCGATAACAAGTCATGTATATTATGAATCAATATGCACGTCATCAACTTACAAAAATTGCATTAATTCACATGTTCAGAATTCAACAAAATGATACAAATACGATAATAAACACACTCTGTCAGCAGTTCATCAAAATTGGTTTCAGTTCAATCGGGTTTCCGGTATTCAAGTTACAACCATTTCATTTTAAGTGCTCGCTGCAGGAAATTCAGTTTCTGAACTGAACGTCCGTTTCGCGACACGAATTTCACCCAGTTGGGATCAGAATTTAGCGACGCTACAGTTGAATAAAATCTAGGGTTTCCAATAGGGTGTTCAAAAAAATAGACGGATTCTCAATCGCATCTGTATGTCGAAAGTTATACACTGTTTAACACTAGTTTGTCACTTCTGAATCTGTTTTGGACTGTTATACGTCCTGTCCTTTGAATTTACAAATTAAATAGCAAACGACGATGAAACGGAATGAAACCACTTGTGTTATTTATCTAACAGATTCATATTTAATAAAATGTAGAGTTCCGCAACATATGAGTTCAGGAAACAAGGTGGCACGCATTACGGAACAGTATACAGTAACCAGAGTCGCTCCGGACTGCAGTCCAGAGCCGCACTCCGATCCAAATATCGTCACAATTTCAGTACAGAGACCATTAGAAACTTGCATAGAGTTATAGTTCGTCGAGTCGTCTTCGATTTAAGCCCTCGAACGTATCATTTCAGTATGTACATAATTTATGGTGATTTTAACAATTTTCAGATACGGGAAATTTCCAGTTTTACGGGTATATTTGGGGGTATTCGTTTTAGTCATTAACAGTCATGTTTTCCAGTGAAATTTATGCAAGATATTCATTATCACACGGGCCAGCATAGGAAATCCAATTCCGTCAAATTAGATGAATATTTTCATTGGGATCATGCATCGAACAGGTATGTCATATAATTTATCGGAAATTGTAAATTCGTAACTTACACGATTTGAGTTTGTAACACGAATAGATTAGCATGTAGCAAGTAAAATACTTGCCTGGAAACGTTTTGGGCGATGCACGACAGCAGCAGCGTCATGAACGCGTGACGAACGGCATGAATTGGTTTCGCGGCCTCGGCTCGCGATTCGTGTTCGACGTCGGAGGTGTCCGGGGTGGCTCGGAGACGTCTTGTGCTTGCTGGAAGCGGAGGGGTGCTCAGTGGTTCTCTTCGAGTGCCCTGGAGTCACCGACGGTCGGCGGCGGCGCTCCGGCGAAGGGCAACAGTGGGTTGTGGTGAGGGGAAGTTACTGTTTTTTTTATATCTTGGAGAGAGAGAGATAGTGGGGCTCGGTTTGGGGCGAGGATGATGATGCCGATGGCGCTGGGGCGTCACGAGGTGGTTCTGGTCGGGTGGGGGCTCGTCGGCGTCAAGTGTGCAGGGTGGCCGAGCTCGGGTGTGAGTGGGTTTGGGAGTGCAGGGGACTCGGTGAAGCAGTGAAAGGAAAGATGGTGGCTTGGGTTTGTGAGAGGGAGTGATAGGGTAAGGGCCGGGGCTTTAAATGTTAATGTTTTATTTTATTTGTTGGGCTGGGGGTTTAAATCACATTTTAATATTTTTTTTGTTTTAATTTTCGTTTTGGGTTTTAGATTAAGTTTGGGCTTTAGATTAATCTAAGTATTGAAACTCAAGTAACCAATTACCAATGAAATTCACGAGGGAAATCAGGAAACAATCGGGAACTAGGAAAATACAGGAAAATTCTATAGATGAGGAACGGGGATTTACAGTAGTTTGCGGCTACTGCAATAGAGACGGGCATACCCAGAAGGACTGTCGCCGCGACAAGGGTCAGTGCTTGATTTGCGGATCCAGTCAGCACAGGATTAGCGGTTGCCCTGAGCGAGTAGAGATACATGGAGGCTCTGGACCGCCGCAGCAGAGGCCACAGGAGCAGAGGCATCCCTTTACAGGTCGCGGTCAGGGACGGGCTTTCACCTTGACCGCCGAGCAGGCAGAGGCGTCAGGATACGTTGTTACAGGTACTCTACTCGTACTTTCCTTGCCAGCTAGAGTACTATTTGATTCTGGGGCAACGCACTGCTTCATATCGGAGCATTTCATTGATACACACTCCGTACCACATGAACCACTAACCAAGGGCTGGGAGATTCTTGCGGGTAATGGCATTATAATATCTAGTCGAGAATGTAGATCATGTCCGGTTGTAGTGTGTGGCAGGGAATTCTACGCGAATTTCCTTTTGATTAGGACAGGCAGTTATGACGCAATCCTCGGGATGGATTGGATGAGTACCTTTCATGCAGTTATCGATTGCCGTGCAAGGAATGTGATCTTCCGCATTCCCAATCACCCGGAGTTTATTTTCGAGGGCGGAAGCGAATCTTTGGAGCCAGCCAAGTACAGAGCCAAGCCCAAGGAGCTGATAGCTATGGAGATTGATGAGAGCACAGCCCCAGAGATTGTTCGGGACTTTCTGGACGTATTTCCTGAAGATCTACCAGGTCTACCACCTCCTCGCATCTTGGAGTTCTCGATCGATTTGACTCCAGGTACGGCCCCAGTATCCAAGGCCCCATATAGAATGGCACCAGTTGAGTTGGCAGAGTTGAAGAAGTAAATTGAAGAACTACTGGAGAAGGGATTTTTTCGACCGAGTGCTTCACCGTGGGGTGCGCCATTTCTGTTAGTAAAGAAGAAGGATGGATCGCCGCGGATGTGTATAGATTATCGGGAGCTGAACAAGGTCACAATAAAGAACAAGTACCCAATCCCGCGCATCAACGACTTATTCGATCAGCTAAGTGGGGCCAAGGTATTCTCGAAGTTGGATCTCCGTTCTGGATATCATCAAATCAGAGTGGCAGCCGAGAATGTATGGAAGATGGCTTTCAGGACCTGATACGGACATTACGAGTTCCTTGTGATGCCGTTCGGTGTTACCAATGCCCCAGCGATATTCATGGACTTGATGAACATGGTGTTTGCAAAGTGCTTGGACACGTTTGTCGTTGTGTTTATCGACGACATACTTGTCTACTCGAAGACCCGGGAGGAGCATGTTGAGAATTTGCGCACGGTTCTACAAATTCTTCGGGAAGAGAAGCTGTATGCGAAATTGAGTAAGTGTGAATTCTGTCTCGACAAGGTTCAGTTCTTGGGACACATCGTTTCGGGCGAAGGTATCTCGGTGGACCCGGTAAAGATAGAATCTGTCAGGGATTGGCCAATGCCGAAGTCAGTGGCCGAGATCAGGAGCTTTCTAGGATTGGCAGGTTATTATCGGAGGTTCGTCCAAGACTTCTCGAGAATCGCTGAACCTTTAACGAGGCTTACACGGAAGGATGTACCATTTGCGTGGACAGAGGAGTATACTCAGGCATTTGACACACTAAAGCAGAAGTTAACCACGGTGCCTATCCTTACAGTACCAGATGATTCCGGTGGTTTGGTGATACACAGTGATGCCTCAGGAAAGGGTTTAGGCTGTGTTCTGATGCAGCACGGCCGAGTGGTTGCTTACGCCTCTCGACAACTGAGAAATCACGAGAAGAACTATCCCACGCATGACTTGGAGTTAGCTGCAGTAGTCTTTGCGTTGAAGATTTGGAGGCACTACCTATTGGGCGAGAAAGTGGAGGTATACACGGATCATAAAAGTCTGAAGTACGTTTTCACTCAGAAGGAGCTAAACATGAGGCAGCGCCGATGGCTAGAGCTGATGGTAGATTATGACTTGGACCTTCAGTATCACCCGGGGAAGGTGAATGTTGTACCAGATGCGCTCAGTCGCAAGCCAGCGGTCATGATGTTGACCAGTCAGAGGAGCATTATTGAGGACTTTCAGAGACTCGAGCTTGAAGTCGTTATACTGGGCGCACTCAGTCAACTTTGGCAACTATAGGTGCAGTCTTCCCTGGTGGATCGCATCAAGGCTACACAAGCGGATGATCCCCGATTGCAAAAGTTCAGAGTGCATGTGGAAGCCGGGCTGAGAACGGACTTGATCATACATGAAGACAGTTCTCTGAGATTCGGTAGCAGACTCTGCGTACCCAAGGGAGATGTTCGAGAAGAGGTACTGGCTGAAGCACATAGTTCAACTTATTCGGTGCATCCGGGAGGTACGAAGATGTATCGGGACCTAAAGCAGCACTTTTAGTGGAATGGAATGAAGCGGGAAATTGCGAGGTTCGTATCCAGATGCTTGGTTTGTCAGCAGGTGAAGGCGGAGTATCAGAGGACAGCAGGATTGTTGCAACCGCTTCCGATACCAGAATGGAAGTGGGAGCACATTACCATGGATTTCGTGACGGCCTTACCATGGAGCCCTAGGGGAAATAACGCCATTTGGGTTATCGTCGATCGCCTCACGAAAGCTGCACACTTCATACCATTCCGAGTGGGACAGTCGACAGAGTCACTGGCAGAGAGATATATGCAGGAGATAGTGCGACTTCACGGTGTTCCAGTCAGCATTGTGTTAGATCGGGACACCAGATTCGTGTCGCACTTTTGGAGGAGCTTACAGGAGAGCTTGGCTACCCGCCTCAAATTCAGCACAGCTTATCACCCGTAGACGGATGGACAATCCGAGCGTACGATTCATACGCTCGAGGATATGTTGAGAGCCTGTATGTTGGACTTTCAGGGTTCCTGGGAGGACCATCTGCATCTAGTCAAGTTTTTTTATAACAATAGTTATCAGGCTTGCATTCAGATGGCTCCTTTTGAAGCACTTTACGGGTGGAGAGGATACTCGTGTTTAACAAGGATCTCGTGCATGTCCGAGACTACGGTCCATTGTGCCCGGGACATAACCCTGTCAGCCGTGCCGCTAGGCCCACGACCTAAAGTGTGTGTGTGAGTGTGTGTGTGTATCACTGATAGCGAATGATCATCCTCTAAATCACTATACCTCGCTAAATACGAGTTCAATTCCACCTTGATTTCCCCATTCCCCCAGGTTATGGTATGTATTCATGAATCAGATAGGTTGTGGACAATACGTATTACTGTCGTTTTCAATCACTTTTTCCACTTATCAATATCACTGTCGTATTTGCCACAACCCAATCACTAATCATTAATATACCGACAATGCAAATGATTCACTATGCGGCAGGTATAACTCAAGCATGAGAAAATATGTAGAAATGCACTGAATAGGTATTCGTTATACTATAACGACTAATGCCTTATAAATTGCAAAATTCACGGTAAATCATACGCTTAGAATTGACCAAAACAATATAAAGGGCGTATGAAGCACACTGGATTATATAAGCAATAAAATTTATTTCAGGTCAATCGGAGTTCAGGTTAGAGAATTATCATCGTTTGAAGGCAGCAATCGATTTCTGAGATTCCAGTTCCAGAACTGGAAGCCCAACTTCGCGCGCAGTTTATCAGTAATTATGTGCAGATTCAGCTTTTGCCCTAGTTGAATAAAATTTATTTCTGCCAGTTAAGTTTCCAACACACCAAACGGATTATCAATCTCACCTCTACATCAGAAGTTATGTCCAGATTAAAGTGACAATGTACTGAACATTTCTGCAGAAACTGCAGAACACACTGACATTCTAAAATACGATTTAAATACCAAACGACCATAAAAATGCACGGGACCGATTTCAGGTGTTAGATAATTAAGTTATATACGTTACCATATGAGGCTCCGTGCATTTTCAGTTTTAAGCAGGTGTGTACAGGTGCTTAGAATTCAGTTTCCCCCATGGATTGCTACCCCGGAATGCAGTCCAGAATAATAAGTCTATACAGTTTTCACTATTTAAACCACATGATTTTCTGTGACCGTATACATGGATTCATAGATTATTTAGTTCCCTTCACAACGAGCCTAAGCACGCCACAATCCGATTTTTTTTATAATTTATTATGAAGCTAACAAGGCTGCAAGATCAGAAAATTCAGTTTGGACGATGCATCCTGAGTGCATCGTATTATGTTTGGAACTTCAATAATTTAACACCAATTTTATACCCACTACCAGATAACAGTACATGGATCCTTTAAATCTGTAAATTCCCGTTTCCTTTAATAGAATTTTTCTCTATTTTTCCCAAGTCCTCGAATGTTTTCCTATTTTTTCCTCGTGATTTTGTAGGTAACTGGTTGTTTAAGTTTTTAGCATTTAATTTTTCAAAACCTTTAAACTCAAAAACCAAAACTATATATATATATATACACACACACACACACACACTAAAACCCCAGCCCAAACAAACAAAAACTAAATAAATTAAACTTAAATTTCCCTCTCCAAGCCCAACAGAAGAAAAAATAAATTAAAAATCCCCAGCCCAGTACTTCCTCAGCCAGCCCAAAGAAAATAATATGAATTAAACAAAAGAAATACCAAGCCGGCACAGCCAGTTTCCCTGCCCGCCTTCTCCAAACTAAACCCGACCCGCTCTAACCTTCTTCCCCACTCGTTTCCAGTAATTTTCCCGCTCCTTTCTTTGCACTCCCCATGTCGCCCCTACGTCGCCGCCCACGTCGCCAACGCCCCTGCTCCTCAAGGCCATGACCGCGCGCGCTTCACCCTCTCCTCGTCCCTCTAACCCGCTCCCCCTCCTCACTCTCGATCTCTCGTTCTCACTCCTCTCCTCTCTCCCAACTCCCAGCCTCACTCCCCACAACCCACTGCACCCCAACGACGACGATGACGACCACCCAAATCTCCTCGTTGTCCTCCCTCACATCTCTCTCCTCTTCACCCACTACTTCACCCCCTCGCCTGCACACCCTCCTTACCATCTTCAACCACCGAGCTCGAGTCCCCTGCACACCCTCCTCGCCACCGGGTCTCCCCTGCACATCATCACGCCGACGAGCTCCACACTACCTCGTCGACCCTCTGCATCCTCTGCATCGCCATCACCTCCAAAACCCGAGCCCCTCCACTACCACACTCTCTCACTACAAACTTCACCTCCCCGCTGTGGCCACCGCCGGAGCGACCAGCGCCGACCATCGCCGACCTCAGCACACTCCTAGGAGATCCACAGCACCCCACTCCGCTTCCAGCGATTGCGAGCCATTCCCGGGCAACTCCGACGACGAACCCGAACTCGAGTCGAGGCCGTGAACCCAAACTGTGCCGTTCATTACGCGTTCGTGCCGCTGCCGTGCGTCATTAAAGCGTTTCCAGGCAAGTACCCTACTTGCTACATGCTAGTGTATACTGTTACAATTCAAAATCCTATTAAGTTCGTGTTTATAATTCGTGAAAATTTATATGAGACAAGTGCTTGATGCAAAACCCGAACGAAAATGTCATGCCACGCTTCCTAAAATACGGAATACGAGGGGTTGACAAGGCCAGCCATGCTCCTACGGTCAAGAAAATATCCTGCCGTAGTCACACTTCGGCTTCTAGCTTTACGTGGTAACCAGTAATACAATGCACAGGTAATGAGAAATGCAGTATGAAAATCAAAACAAATGCAAAGAACTAACCAGATGGGAATCAAGAGAGTATAGTTCTGGGTAGCTGATCAAAATGTCCGCGATGTCCTCAAGGTACGTTTGGTCCTGGTCCAAGCTAAGTCCGCTTCTCACTCTGAGCATGCATACTCAGGTCGTCAGAGCGACACGATAGCAATATAAACATAGGTGTAAGTGATAACTCGTACAGTAATAATGGATATACAACGGTAAATCAAAATAGTAGAGATATGAACATGAAGTAGCCAATGCGGGTGTTTAAAGGAGCGGGTGCACGGTAAAACAGTAAAATAGTTTGTCAGGTGTGTCAATACAGTAAGTAATGCATGTCAATATCACTACCCTATCAGTCTCTAAGTCTCACTGTACAGGTCACTAAGCCTATCGTCAGTCCAAGTGTGAGAGTCAACCACTCGCAAGTGTCCTCCACCCAAGGGTAGGACCCAAGGGCAAGGGACCACGGGCCCAAAATATAACTCACGGTAATAATCATGTACCCTGTAAATCTCCATATATCTCCATATATATATGCCGGCATGGGACTCCCGAGATTCTGTTGAACTCACACTCAAACTACCCCACACCCCGTGGTCTACATCAAACGCCAACCATAACCTCAAATACAGTCGGTCCATGACAAGTCTACGCGAGAACTGGAGACAGGATCTCCATTAAGCACGTCCCGACTGATACCTAAGATAAATGGGCAGTGTCTGGTGCCTTACCTATGACACCCATACAAGTGCTTCCATAAGTGTCCCATACCACTTATAGTCACACTTATACGCGTCCCACAGACGTTGACAATGCAATAGAACAATAGGGTCCACTGATTGTGTGCATGTACGTGTCACTTTCACTTATCCACTCATGCACGAACACTAACGTACTTGCCACAATCACCACTAATACCTAACACTGGGTAATGCACATGATCACTAGGTTACCAATGCAGTGACATATATATGATATGATGAGAAAACAGTATTTAAGGCATGGTTAAGATGTCATCAAACGATATTCTACCACTTGCATAATTCATCATAAATCATACGTGCACAATTTAGCAAAATAATGAACAGGGGATAAGTAGTATGTTTGATTATCTATCCAGCAAATTTGGTTTCACGTCAATCGGGTTTCGGTATCACTAGATATGGCCAGTTCCTTTTAAGCGTTCACTGCTGGAAATCCGGTTTCAGAATCGGAAGTCCGTTTCGCAACGCATTTTAATCCCAGTTGGGACCAGAATTTAGCGACGCTATAGTTGGATGAAATCTATGGTTTTCAATAATATTTTCAACGCAGCAGACGGATTCTCAATCTCTTCTGTACGTCAAAAGTTATACGCCGTTCAACACTAGAGTATCAGTTCTGGTTCTGTTTGGGACTGCTATACGTCCCGATCTTTTAAATTGCATTTTAAATAGTAAGAGATGATAAAACAGGGTAAAATCATGTGCGTTATTTATCTAACAGATTGATCTTCAATAAGGTGTAGGGTTCCGCAACATACGAGTTCAGGAAACAAAGTAGTAAACATTACGGGACAGAAAACAATAACCAGAGTTGCTCTGGACAGCAGTCCAGAGCCGCTCTCCGAACCAATTATCGTCATAATTTTAGTACAGAAACCATTAAAAACTTGCATAGGGTTACAGGTCGTCGAGTCGGCTTCGATTTGAGCCCTCGAACGCATCATTTCAATATGTACACGATTTATTGTGATTTTAACGATTTTCAGGTGCGGGAAATTCCCAGTTTTTATGGGTGTAATTGGGAGTGTTCGTCTAAGTCGTTAACGGTCATATTTTGCAGTGAAACTTCTACACATGGCTCAATATCACACGGGACACAATATGCAATCAAATTCCATCAAATTAATTGAAGGTTTTCATTGGGATCGTATATCGGACACATAACTTATAACAATTTTACACGAAAAGTATAAGAGGGAATTAAAGGTGATTGAAATGTAATATCACAAGTATTAAACTTTCCTGGAGACGTGTCGACGAGGGTCCGGCAGCGGCAGCAGCACGATCGCGTCACGGGCGCAGCCCAGGTTCGGCCTTTTGGAATCAGACAATTGTATTCACTCCAGTTACTCTCCGTGCCCTCCTTTTCTTTCACTGTTCCAAGTTGTTCCATGTTTTGATGCGGGGGAGATAGAGATGCTGATAAAGAGAGAGAAATTTTTAGAGAGAGAGAGAGAAAGAGACAGAGAGAGAGAGGCAGAGATTGAGAGAGAGAGAGAGAGAGAAAGGCAGAGAGAGAGAGACAGAGATTGAGAGAGAGATAGAGAGAGAGAGATTTACTGAGTGCTGGCGTGGGGTCGACGGAGGCGCCGTCGGGGTAGCCAAGGCGGCCGATGGGAGGAGGCCGAGGCGTCGGTGGTTGCTGGGCAGTGGAGGCTCGCCGGCGTCGAGTGCAAGTGGTGGCCGAGCTCGGGTACAGGGAAGCTTGGTGGGTTTGGGGCGTTGGGTAGTGGTTGCGGTGATGTGGAGGTGTAGAGGAGACTCGGTGAGGCAGTGAGGGGAGAGGTGGAGGTGAATGGAGGAGAATAGAAGGGAGTCGACGAGGAGGTTGTCGTCGTCGGGGAGGCGAGCGGGGTTGAGGGCTCGGGTGAGGGGTTTTCTGTGGAGAGAGGAGTGAGTTCGAGGGTGTGAGGGAGAGAGGAGTGAGCCGTTAGGGGAGCGGGTCGTAGGGGTGCGCGCGACGTGGGCGCGAGGAGCGGGGCGTTGGCGAGGCAGGCGGGGGTGCGTGGGTCGGCGAAGAATGAGCGGGAAAAGAAGGTTTACGTTGGGGAGAAGAGGGGTTGAAGCGGGTCGGGTTCTGGTGAATCATGGGCTGGGCCGGAGGCTGAGAAAGTTATTATTTGTTTTAAGTTTTAGGCCGGACGGAGGTAAGGTAAATTGTTGAGAGAAGAGGGGAGTGGGCCGGGCTCGGGGTCTTTATTAATAATAAAGAAAGAAAAAGAAGTGTGGGCCGGGGCTGGAATAATTTAAAAGGGAGGAAATAGGAGGGAAAGGAAATTAGAGTTGGGCTGAGGGTTTATATGATAAAAGGGAATTTATTTTGGAATGGCTGAGGTTAAAATGGGAAATTATATATTTTGTTTTGGTTTTAAATTTATTTTGGTAAAAGGAACAATGAAAAAGGCTGGGCTTGGAGGTTAATTAATTTGTGGTTTTCAGGGCCGATGAACTTATTTGATTGGCTTTGGTATGGTTTTAATCCTATGGCGAAATTTTCTTGGGCTTGGCTTTAGGGGAAAAGGGAAATAGAAAAATACAGAGAGATGGAGAGAGTGGGCTGAGACACAACAATAGAGGGGATCGGGATTAGGTTAGGAGCAGAAAGGGAACGGGCTTGGAAAATGGGAAGTAAAATAAGATGAAATAGAGTTTAAAGGAAATGATTATAAATAAAATAAATAAATTTTGTAAATAATATATATAAAAAATACGGATAGTGGTGTACAAAAGAACTGGGTATTACAGAAAACCTTCCATTAAAATGGCGGAAATTGATCATATAATCTAGCCCATGTGATAGTGAACATTGTGTTAGAATTTTACTGAAAGGTATGATCGTTACTGACTTGAACGATTACCCCCGATTACACCCGTTAAAACTGAAAATTCCGCGCGTCTGAAACTTGTAAAAATCATAGTTAATTGTCTACAAATTGAAATGATGTGTTCGAGGGCTCAAATCGAAGCCGACTCGATGACCTGGAACCACATACAAGCTTTAAATTGTTTTTATACTGAAAATGCGACGGAAACTGAGTCGGAGAGCGACTCTGGACTGCAGTCCAGAGCAGCTCTGGTTGTTGTTTTCTATCTCGTAATGCTTACCCCTTTGCTGCCTCAACTTGTACATTAAGGAACCCTATACTTTAGTGAAGATGAAACAGTTAGCAAAATAACGGAAGTGGTTTCACCCCTTTTTACCGTCGTTTACTATTTAAACTGCAATTTAAAAGAACATGATGTATAGCAGTCCCAAACAGAAACAGAACTGATACCCTAGTGTTGAATAGTACATAACTTCTGACGTAGAGGCGCGATTGAGAATCTGTCTAGTGCGTTGGAAACCCTATTGGAAAACCTAGATTTCATTCAACTGTAGCGTCGCTAAATTCTGATCCCAACAGGGTGAAAATTGTGTCGCGAAACGGATGTTCAGTTCAGAAACTGAATTTCCTGCAACGAACACTTAAAATGAAACGGCTGTAACTTGCAAACCCGAAATCCGATTGCACTGAAATAAATTTTGCTGAACTTCCGACTGAGTCTACTTGTTACCGTTTTTGTATCGTTTCATTGAATTCTGAACGTATGATTTATTGCAAATTTTATAAGCTCATGAGGTGCATAATAGTTCATATTACACATGACTTGTTAACTGCATAAATGCACATATCTTACCCGATTGCCATATACCTAGTGATAGTGCGCGTTTTTATTCAGTATACAATGCATTATCGTGCGTGAATGGTATTTGTTTAGGAGTGCCAAGTACGCCAATGAAAAAGTGAATGATTCGTGACAGTGATTAATACAGTGAACAGTGACAAAACCGTGTTATTGGTGCGTACTTATACATGACTAGACCATACTCGTCAATAGTGTAAATCTGGGGAAAATGGGGAAATCGAAATGGAAAGAGCATCGTATTTAGCGAGGACCGTGATTTAAAGGATGATCATTCGAACAGCGACTCTTATATATATTAGGTAGCATTCTCTGTGAAACCATCACTTTCAATTATCTTTGATCTTATATTAGACGTGGAGAAATTTCATAGCACTTTATGCTAAGGTCGCATAGCGATTAACCTTTACGACTTGTTATTCCTGGAAATAAATTTAGAATTGTAAAAACAGTGATGTGATATTCCTGGAGAAGTAAATTCTACTCGTATTTTAGAGATTCAAGACTCTATGGCAGCTATTGAAATTTACTGCTTTTTCCTTTAAATCATATCCAAGATTCGTAAGCACTCTTTCTCTCAAATCTTTCTGGAAAGGATTCTATTTCATGTTCATATTTCATACTTGAAGGTTGTCAATCCTTCGGTTATTTACGTTGTTATACCAACATATTTTTGTCTAATGAATATCAGTGGATGCATGCAAGGAAATTTCATCTTCATGCAGGTAAAGACGATGAAGGCGAATTTTAGTTTTCGGTTTTTCAAAAGCAGAGGAAGTGAACAAAGTTTCTCACAACAATTCTAGAACACGCACATCTGCAATGTCAATCATTTGAAAGAGTTTGCTAAACGAGGGCGACCCGGTGCACCGAGTTTCCCTTGAGAATCATAAGCAATAACGCCTGAAAAATCAGGTAGCTGGCACTTATAGAGGTTGGATTCGGATTCGGATGCAGCAAGGAGAAGCTGGCACGGCATTGTGAGAGGTTTGGGTTTTGATTGCTTGAATCTTTCATGTTCTGCTTGCATGTCTATTTATGTTTTGGGATCATGTGGATTTGTTTGGGATTGTGTTGGTTAGTGTAGGATTTGAAATAGAGAGGAGTTGTTTCTTCTTTAGGTCTCTCATGACCTCCAACTAATCCCGTTCCCCATTACATGCATCGACGAGGTAATCTGCAGAACGTAGGGAAAAAATTTAAAAAATAAAAAATAATAAGCGGAGAGCTTTTTTCTTTCTCCTTTGGTTCCTTAATCAGAATCTTCTTACACCATGATAGTTCCTTTAATTTTCTGGTTAGAAGTGTTAATTTACAGCAGGTTTGATGCAGCATAAGAAAAATCATATGCATCAGTTAAAAATTATATATTTATATTTGCTATCAAGCACGTGCTTTCCATGTGCAAGATGCTAGGGCGCTGTGTAATGAAACGTTTCATTTTAGTGGGGTGCTTGCGGTTGGCAACCGTTCCCTCTTTTTGTTTCAAATTTCTCAAAACCGTCTATTTCTATTGTGTATAAATACTTGATCCATACATCAACAATCTTCCATGGATCAGAAAGAAGAATTGAAAAGTATTTTGTTTGTGTTGGTGCTTTGATTTTGCTTCTGTTTCTCTGTCGGGTATGACTTTAAGAATATTATGTTCATATATTTAGATTTCTTACTGGTGAATCCTTGTCTACAATATTTTTTTCAGGATTTAAAATGCTGATGTATCAAGCCTTTTCTTTAGTTTAAACATGAAAAAATGTTTTAAAAATCTTATCGAAGATAATGCCAGCCGTATCAGGTTAAAAACATAAATTTCTCATAAAACGAAATCGATATTAATTCGTGTTGTTTTAGTCTCCATGGTATTTTTAGGCACCGGATAGGGTTTTATTTACTTTGAAAATAAGCCATGCTTTATATTTCAATTAACCATTTATACACTTATGGTGGCTAAAAAATGAGAAATGTACAAATTGTTTGAGAAATTAACTCTGTTTCAGTAGCTTTATTTTGTTTTTCTTTTTTTTTAAAATGGCATCTACAATATTATTAGCAGTTTTTTCTTCTTGGCGTCTGTTGTCAAAAAGAAGAACTATTTGAAATTTTGAATCTAATTAAGGGATCAACCAAAATTTGGAAGCCTTATAATAATATTGTCGAGGTTAAAAGGAAAACGAGTAGTTTGTAATCTTTGAGCCTGTGTAATATTTTTAGGCTTCGAATGTAGTAGCTTGTATTGAAATTTACTTTTAAAAAAAATATTAAATTCTGTCTTGTTAGCCTTATAATAATATTGTCGAGGTTCAAATATATAAATTTCTCATAAATGGAAAATGAGTTGTTTATAATCTTTGAGCCTCTACAATATTTTTAGGTTTAGAGTGGAGTAGCTTGTATTGAAAATTACCTTTTAAAAAAATTTTAAACTCTGTTTTATTAGCCTTATAAAAATATTGTCGAGGTTCAAATATATAAATTTCTAATAAATGGAAAATGAGGAGTTTATAATCTTTGAGCCTCTACAATATTTTTAGGCTTAGAAAGGAGTAGATTTTATTGAAAAATAGTTCTAAAAATATTAAAATTCTTATCTTGCTAGTCATATAACAATATTGTCGAAGTTTAAATATATAAACTTCTCATAAAAAATGCATTGTTTATAATCTTTGAGCCTCGACAATATTTTTTGGCTTAGAATGGAGTAGATTTTATCGAAAAATACTTTAAAATAAATATTAAAACTCTTGTGTTACCCTTATAACAATATTGTTAATATTGTCGAGGTTCAAATATATATAAAATATATATGAGTTGTTTATTATTTGAATTTTTGAATCTAATTAAGGAATCAACCCAAATTTGGAAACCTTATAATAATATTGTCGAGGTTAAAAGGAAAACGTGTAGTTTGTAATATTTGAGCCTCTACAATATTTTTAGGTATAGAATGTAGTAGCTTCTATTGAAATTTACGTTTAAAAAAAATATTAAATTCTGTCTTGTTAGCTTTATAACAATATTGTCGAGGTTCAAATATATAAATTTCTCATAAATGGAAAATGAGTTGTTTATAATCTTTGAGCCTCTACAATATTTTTAGGTTTAGAGTGGAGTAGCTTGTATTGAAAATTACCTTTTAAAAAAAAATTTAAACTCTGTTTTATTAACCTTATAAAAATATTGTCGAGGTTCAAATATATAAATTTCTCATAAATGGAAAATAAGGAGTTTACAATCTTTGAGCCTCTACAATATTTTTAGGCTTAGAAAGGAGTAGATTTTATTGAAAAATAGTTTTAAAAATATTAAAATTCTTTAGTCATATAACAATACTGTCAAGATTCAAATATATAAACTTCTCATAAAAAATGCATTGTTTATAATCTTTGAGCCTCTACAATATTTTTAGGCTTAGAAAGGAGTAGATTTTATTGAAAAATAGTTTTAAAAATATTAAAATTCTTATCTTGCTAGTCATATAACAATATTGTTGAGGTTCAAATATATAAACTTCTCATAAAAAATGCATTGTTTATAATCTTTGAGCCTCTACAATTAATATTTTTAGGCTTAGAATGGTGCAGTTTTATCGAAAAATGCTTTAAAATAAATATTAAAACTCTTGTGTTACCCTTATAACAATATTGTTAATATTGTCGAGGTTCAAATATATATATAAATATAAATGAGTTGTTTATTATTTGAATTTTTGAATCTAATTAAGGAATCAACTCAAATTTGGAAACCTTATAATGAGTGGAGTAGCTTGTATTGAAAATTACCTTTTAAAAAAATTTTAAACTCTGTTTTATTAGCCTTATAAAAATATTGTCGAGGTTCAAATATATAAATTTCTCATAAATGGAAAATGAGGAGTTCATAATCTTTGAGCCTATACAATATTTTTAGGCTTAGAAAGAAGTAGATTTTATTGAAAAATAGTTTTAAAAATATTAAAATTCTTATCTTGCTAGTCATATAACAATATTGTCAAGGTTCAAATATATAAACTTTTGAAAAAAAATGCATTGTTTATAATCTTTGAGCCTCTACAATAATTTTAGGCTTAGAATGGAGTAGATTTTATCGAAAAGTACTTTAAAATAAATATTAAAACTCTTGTGTTACCCTTATAACAGTATTGTTAATATTGTCGAGGTTCAAATATATATATAAATATATATGAGCTGTTTATTATTTGAATTTTTGAATCTAATTAAGGAATCAACCCAAATTTGGAAACCTTATAATAATATTGTCGAGGTTAAAAGGAAAACGTGTAGTTTGTAATCTTTGAGCCTCTACAATATTTTTAGGCTTAGAATGTAGTTGCTTCTATTGAAATTTACTTTTAAAAAATATATTAAATTCCGTCGTGCTTGTATTGAAAATTACCTTTTAAAAGAATTTTAAATTTTGTTTTATTAGCCTTATAAAAATATTTTATGAGGAGTTTATAATCTTTGAGCCTCTACAATATTTTTAGGCTTAGAACGGAGTAGATTTTATTGAAAAGTAGTTTTAAAAATATTAAAATTCTTATCTTGCTAGTCATATAACAATATTGTCGAGTTTCAAATATATGAACTTCTCATAAAAATGCATTGTTTATAATCTTTGAGCCTCTACAATATTTTTAGGCTGAGAATGTAGTAGATTTTATCGAAAAATACTTTAAAATAAATATTAAAACTCTTGTGTTACCCTTATAACAATATTGTTAATATTGTCGAGGTTCAAATATATATATAAATATAAATGAGTTGTTTATTATTTGAATTTTTGAATCTAATTAAGGAATCAACTCAAATTTGGAAACCTTATAATAATATTGTCGAGGTTAAAAGGAAAACGAGTAGTTTGTAATCTTTGAGCCTCTACAATATTTTTAGGCTTAGAATGTAGCTTCTATTGAAATTTACTTTTAAAAAAAATATTAGATTCTGTCTTGTTAGCTTTATAACAATATTGTCGAGATTCAAATATATAAATTTCTCATAAATGGAAAATGAGTTGTTTATAATCTTTAAGCCTCTACAATATTTTTAGGTTTAGAGTGAACTCTGTTTTATTAGCCTTATAAAAAATTGTCGAGGTTCAAATATATAAATTTCTCATAAATGGAAAATGAGGAGTTTATAATCTTTGAGCCTCTACAATATTTTTTGGCTTAGAACGGAGTAGATTTTATTGAAAAATAGTTTTAAAAATATTGAAATTCTTACCTTGCTAGTCATATAACAATATTGTCGAGGTTCAAATATATAAACTTCTCATAAAAAATGCATTGTTTATAATCTTTGAGTCTCTACAATATTTTTAGGCTTAGAATGGAGCAGATTTTATCGAATAATACTTTAAAATAAATATTTATTATTTGAATTTTTGAATCTAATTAAGGAATCAACCCAAATTTGGAAGTCTTATAATAATATTGTCAAGGTTAAAAGGAAAACGAGTAGTTTGTAATCTTTGAGCCTCTACAATATTTTTAGGCTTATAATGTAGTAACTTCTATTGAAATTTACTTTTAAAAAAAATATTAAATTCTGTCTTGTTAGCCTTATAACAATATCTTGCTAGTCATATAAAAATATTGTCGAGGTTCAATATTGTCGAATATATATATAAATATATATGAGTTGTTATTATAACAATATTGTTAGGCTTAAGGGAGAAGATTTTATTGAAAAATACTTTGTCGTGTTTCAAATATATCAAAGGAAATGAGTTATTTATAATCTTTTAACCTTTACAATATCTTTAGGTTTAAAATGGAGTAGATTTTATAGAAAAATACTTTTAAAATATAATAAAACTCTTATCTTGTCAGCCTTATAACAATATTGTTGAGAATCAAGTATGTAAACTTCTCATGAAAGGAAAATGAGTTGTTGATAATCTTCGAGCCTCTATAATATTTTGACGCTTAAAATGGAGTTGATTTTATTGAAAAATACTTTAAAAAATAATTAGTTGAGGCTCAAATATATAAACTTCTTTTAGAAGGAAATGATGAGTTTATAATTTTTGAGCCTCTACAATATTTTTAGTCTTAGAATGGAATTGATTTTATTAAAAAATACTTTAAAAAAAACTTCTCATTGAAGAAAATGAGTTGTGTATAATTTTTGAGCCTCTACAATATTTTTAGGCTCAGAATGGAGTATATTTTATTGAAAAATACTTATTGTTAACTTGAGAACGAGAATACGAGTTTCGACAAAAGTTTCCACACCTCTTCTCTTAGATTTATGTTTGCTTGTCTTTTCTTGTTCCGGAAATTTCAAGAACAAAATTCTTTTTGTAGTTGTAAACTTCTAATAAAAGGAATATGAGTTTTTTTATAATGTCTCTACAATATTTTTAGGCTTAGTTAAAACTCTTTTCTTGTTAGCCATATAACAATATTGTCAAGATTCAAATATATAAACTTATCATATAAGGAAAATGAGTTATTTATAATTTTTGAGCCTCTGCAATATTTTTGGACTCTTTTCTTGTTAGCCGTATAACAATATTGTCAAGATTCAAATATATAAACTTATCATATAAGGAAAATGAGTTATTTATAATTTTTGAGCCTCTGCAATATTTTTGGCTTAGAAGAGATCTTTGAGCCTCTACAATATTTTTAGGTTTATATTTTATTGAAAAATACTTTAAAAAAGTAATTTATAATCTCCTCATGTGATCGCTTCTCACGTAACCAGTGGGGCTCATGTGGGGCTCACTCCCATTTTTTATTAATGATTTGTTATGTTCACATACTAATTTTGTTTATTTATTTATTTTGATGCAGTCAATCGAGTATGGCGTTCTTTGGAGTTAGGTACATCAACTTTCATTCATTAATCTAGACTTCTTTACTTGGTTTCTATGTAATTCTTATCTTCTTTTTGTTGATTTTCGAACTTCTACATGTCAGAACAAAATTTTAACGGTTTTTTTTGGTTATATACTGCAGTATTTTTTAGTTTACAATACAATCGATTTAATTACACCACACTCACAATCAATTTCTTCTGCGAAACTACACAAAGATTGCATATTAATTTCTATTGTGTTCATATTATTTTCTTTCATTCTCTTTCATTTTTTCATAGGATCTATTGATGATCAAGGAGGCCGCTTTTCAATTGAAAGACATCTATTTTAAAGAAACCACTGCATTGCAATCACATTAGCAATTTTTTTAAACTTCTTATAAGGGGAAAATGAGTTGTTTATAATCTTTTTAAGCTTCTTTGGGTTAAAAAAATATTAAAAATCTTAACTTGTTAACCATATCACTATTATTGTCAAGGTTCAAATATAAATTACTGCTCATAAAAGAAAATTGAATAGTTTATAATGTTTGAGCCTCTACAATTTTGTTATTCTCAGAGTTGCTTATCTGAAGTAAAAAATAGAAATAATATTGATGGGAATGAGTAAAAAGAAAATTGAAAAAATATTAATTGTTTTTAATAGCATAAGGAGAAATTTTAATGGCTTTTTTTCCTTCATAGAATTAGAACAAAACTGTCAAGGTCATATGAACATTATTGTTTAGGTTCAATATTAAATTTTTTTTTCCATAATGTTCGATAATTAACATCGACCTCATACCTTTGAGTGCGGAAGTATTCTTGAATCTTAAATTGATCACGGTTTTCACGGTCGGTCGTACAATCACATTGGAAAGTACACGCACTTTCACGGTTTAATTACCCAACTCTTATGTTAAGATATGCTCTTGAGAGAATCCATGACCTGCATGCGAGTAACTAGTTTAGGATTGTTTGGGATGATAAGTACCCATTATTGATATTTGTCTCGTTATGCCCTAAACTCATTTTGTTACATTGGAAAGTACACGCAAATGAGTTATTTATAATGTTTGAGCCTCTACAATTTTGTTATTCTTAGAGTTTTTCCTTCATAGAATTATAACAAAACTGTCAAGGTCATATGAACATTATTGTTTATATTATTTTTTTTTTCATAATGTTCGATAACTAACATCGACCGCATACCTTGAGCGTGGAAGTATTCTTGAATCTTGAATTGATCACGGTTTTCACGGTCGGTCGTACAATCACATTGGAAAGTACACACACTTTCACCTCTTATGTTAAGATATGCTCTTGAGATCCATGTTTTCTTTGGTAGTTATTGGGTTAGTTTTTAAAACTCCTAAATAACTGCTTGTGATGGTGGACTTCATATTTAACCAATCTTAATCATATTAATTCTTTTGTATCATTTTCCTCTGAAGCCAATCATACGGGTAAATAAACTATCCGACCTGCGAGTAACTAGTTAGTCATAATATATGCCCTAAACTCATTTTGTTACATTAGTCATAATATATGCCCTAAACTCATTCACAATTATGGAAAAAAAATTCCTTTTTTTGAGGTCTATTACACAGTAATGAAGAGGTCTTATATATGGCTTTAATATAAGTTATTGGATATTCATATCACTCATTTATCATTATCATGACCTCATCTTGACTCCTCTCCATGGCGAGATATTTCAATAACTTCTCATTGCTATATAACATACTTTCTCATCTTGTATGTGTGTGCACCGGTGTTTTATATTAAACAAACATATGAAAAATATGAAGAAAAAAAGAAATATTTATTATAGTACAAATGAAGTGTGATACAACAATTTATCACATTCTAGGCAATTCTAGAGATTTAACATGTCCTACATACACAGTGTCTCTCACAAAGTTGTATTTAATATCAATATGCATAGTTCTGCTATGACATTTTGGATCTTTCGTGTGTAAGTAATCGCTGCAGTCGCTGCCCGACTGTCATAAAATATCGTTACAAACATTGGAATGTCCAATACTCCCAATTGTAGAAATCTCACATCCGCCTCCATCGTTGATAAGGCTATGTATGTTTGCTTCTTACTATCCAGGAGACGGCGACATTATTAAGTAAAAAAGCATATCCGGACGTTGATTTACGTTCATTTAGGGCTCCTCCCCAATCAGCATCCGAGATATCTGAAATATGAAAATCCTCTTAGATATCATAGGGAATAATTCGCAGCACCTCTCAGATAACTGAAAATCCTTTTTACAGCTTTCCAATGTGCTCTTTCTGGATTTGATTGATAATTACTCACTAGACTCACGACATAGCAAATATCCGGCCGAGTACACATCATTGCGTACATCAGGCTCCCAACAGCATTGGAATAGCGAACATTTTTCTTTTCATTTCGCCCTTCTAGAGTCTTAGGACATAACCTAAGGCTTAAAACCCCATCTTTCGCAATAGGGTTGTCAATGGGTTTGCAACTACTCATGTTAAAATGTTTAAGAATCTTATTAATATATGACCCTTGCGATGGAGTTAAAAGTTTTCTTGAACGGTCTCTTTGGATCTTAACCCCGAGAATATAATTTGCATCTCCCATGTCCTTCATTTCAAAATTGGAGGACAACCATTCTTTAATGGTGACAACATGCTTCTTGTTATTCTCAGCCAATAAAATATCATCCACAAAAAGTGATAGTATCACAAATCTATCTTCAAACTGCTTTACATACACACAGTGGTCTTAATCAATCATCACAAATCCAAATGTGATCATGAATTGATGATATTTCAAATACCACTGTATGGATGGTTGAAGTCCGCATACTTTGCTCTCCTGACCTTTAACAATGAAACCTATTGGTTGTTCCATGTAGATTTCCTCATCCAATTCTCTATTGAGAAATGCAGAAATGCAGTCTTGATATCTATCCGGTGTAATTCTAAGTTCAGATGTGCCACTATAGATAAAATAAGGTGAATAGAGGCAAACTTAACTATATGAGAAAATGGTTCTTTGTAATCTACAACTTCTTGTTAGGTATAACCTTTTGCCATAAAACAAGCTTCAATAGAACCATCCGCATTACGCTTAATTTTGAGAATCCATTTATTCCCAATTGCTTTGCATCCTGGCAAAAGATCGACCAAGTCCCAAACATGGTTGGTACTCGTTGACTCTATTTCCTCTTCCATCGCATTTTTCCATTCTTCCTTTGCAAGACACGAGAGCTTCTTTCAATGTTTGTGACTCCTCGCCATCTTGAGGAGTAACAATAAATACTTCTCTCTCAATCTCAAAACGACGTCGCGGGATACTGTTACAGATACTCCTTCATATTAGAGCTTCTTGTCGAATAGACTCTCTAGGTATTTCGCTCCCACCTGGATCAAGATGTCTAGGCATTTCCTAATTTTCCTCAACTACATCAGGAGGTTTGGGGAAATCCTCATTGACCCTAAGTGCGCTAAAACCGTGACATGCCTGTCGCCTAAAATCCCGTCACGAGAAACCTAGTCACGCCTTTAACCATGACCATGTCTCTTTTTCGTTATGATTAAGACCGTGACCATATACGCGGCATTACCAAAAACGGATCAAACAACTAAATGAAATCTGTGTAGGTATATGTATTCACCGTTATAATCGTGACCATTTTATGGTCATAGTTTAAACCGTGACCATATATCTCGTATGGTCACTGTCACGTCCCGCTTCCCAAAATACAGACTACGAGGGGTGACTAGGCCAACCATGCTCCTACGATCAGGGAATAATCCCGCCGTAGTCACACTTTGGCTTCTAGCATTACATGGTAGTCAGTAAACAGTGCAAGAGTAAAGGAAATCCCAATTCACAACTTTTAATTATATCAGAATAAAAAGATTTCGAGATACATTTATTTTGCATAAGGGAAAAACTAACCAACGAAATACAGGGTGCTTAAAGCAAAAGAAATGGCGTTGATGATACAGTCTAGACCTCCGTGATCTCGAAGGGCCGGTTCTGCTCCGTGACCGGGTCCACTTCGTCCTCTGAGCATGCACACTCAGGTCGTCAGGGCGACACATATAGCAATAAATATATATAATGGGTACAATGCTATTAAACATGAAAGGCGCAACAGAATACAGAACATGAGAATAATGAATATCAAATAAATATGAACAGTGCGATATGAGCATCATATCGGTAAACCAGGTAATGTGTGTGTCGCTACTTATCAGTCACTAAGTCGATGAAATCAATTGGTGGAAAGGATGCTCGTGTTTAACAAGGGTCTCGTGCATGCCCGAGACTACGGTCTACTGTTGTCCGGGACATAACCATGCAGCCGTGCCGCTAGGCCCACAACCTAATGTGTGTGTGTGTGTGTGTGTGTGTGTGTGTGTATATATCACTAATAGCGAATGATCATCCTCTAAATCACTGTACCTCGCTAAATACGAGTTCAATATCACCTTGATTTCCCCCATTCCCCGGGTCATAATATGTATTCATGCATTAGATAGGTTGTGAACAAATACGTATCGGTTTCACTTTCAATCACATTTCCACTTATCAATATCACTTTCGCATTTGCCACAACCCAATCACTAACACTTATAAATCGACAATGCAAAACAGTCGTTAGGTCTTAGTGTAACGATTACTATGCAGGAGGTATAGAGCAAACACAAAATAGGTAGAAATGCACCGAACAGATATTCATTAAATCACGACAGCCAACGCCACATGACTTGCAAAATTCATCATAAATCACCCGTATAGAGTAGACCGAAACAATATAAAAGGCGTACAATGTATATTTGATTATTTACGTAGTAAAAGTAGTTTCATGTCAAACGGAATTCAGGTTAGGGACTTATCGTCATTTTAAATCAGCGATCAGTTGCTGGAATTCCAGTTTCAGAACTGGAAGTCCAACTTCGTGCGCAGTTTACAAGGGATTATGTTCAGATTCAGGTGTTTCCCCAGTTGAATAAAATCTAGTTCTATCTGTTAGGTTTCCAACGCATCAAGCGGATTATCAATAGCCTTCCTGTACTAGAAGTTATGTCCTGTTTAATGTTATGGTGTAAGAAATGTCACTGCAGAAACTGCAGAACACATCAACATTCTAAAATACAAACTAAATATCAAACGACTGTGAAACTGCACGGGAACAGATTCATGTGTTATCTAACTAAATTATCTACGCGATTATATGGGGTTCCATGCATTTTCAGTTTTAAGTAAGGACATGCAGGTATTTAAATTCAGGCATCCTCGTGAAATGCTGCCCCAGACTGCAGTCCAGTGCCGCATTCGCAGCCAAATCTTGTTACAGTAATCTATAAATGTCGAGAAATAAACAATGTATGGTTCTATATTATTGATTCGTCTTTGATATGAGCCGTATAACATCACATTCCAAACTGTATTGAATTTACAATGATTTTAACGAGGTAACATGCGCGGTACATGCGCGGTAAAATTTCAGATTTAGTGTCGCCTTTAGGAGGCGACTTTACATGATTATACACGATATTTTGCATCCGAATTCCTACACGGTATTCGTATCAATAAAGGGATCTAACGCAGGTTCCGCCATAACAAGATATGTTTTGGTCTATAGTTCGCATCAAACATTAGGGTAGTGTTTGGTAATCGGTTATAAACACACATCGACACTACTATATAACAAAATAATCTAACATTATTATCTAAATTAGGTATTAAGATAGCATGAACAACAAGAGATGGATTTTATCTTGCCTTTGGCGAAAGTGGTACGACTGAGGCGGCAGCACGACACGGGCTATAACCACGGCACGATTCACGCGTGACTAGCACGACTCTGGTGATGACTTGGGGAGGCTCGGCACGATGCAGAGGTGAGAACGGGTGCTGTGACACGGTGGTGAGGGAAGCGGAGCTCCGGGGTGTTGTGGCGACGAGAGAGGAGGTGGCGTCAGTGGTGTCGAGCTCCGGTGGCGGTTGCAATGGGGAAGGACGCGCTCGGGTGAGGGGATGGAGTTGAGGCTCGTCGCTGAGGTGGAGCTGGTGGTGGCTGCGGCGATGGATGCAAGGGCCCGGTGGGTCGATGGAGGCAGCGAGGCGGCAGTGGGTTCATGGCGTCGGTGGGCTCGAACTGAAGGAGGAGGGGCTCGTCGGCTGTGAAGAGGGAGCACCGGGGATGGAGTTGGGTTGGCTTGGGAGCTCGAAGGTGTCGATGGTCGCTTGAGGTGGTCGTCGTGGCCGTTGGGGAGCGAGTCTCGTAGAGACATCGGCAAGGGGGAGAGAGAGGGGAGCAGTGAGGATTTGTGGAGGTGATCTCGGGGATTCGTTGGCATAGGGCGCGGTCGTTACGGCGTAGGCGCGAGGTAGGAAGAGACGTTGGGGAAAGGAAATGAGCGGGAAAAGAAAACGAGGCGAGGGAGAAGAAGAAGGAAGTGGGTGAGTCGGGTCTGGTAGTGTTAGGGTTAGGTTTAGGAGTTAGGATTAATAATTAAGTAAAATAATAAAAAAATATTTAAAAATCTAAAAAAGTGCAAAATTATTCTAGGAAAATCTGAAAAAAATATATGGAAAAATATATACGAGAACCGGTGATTTACAGTCACGGTTTAAACCGTGACCAAAAGGTTAAACTATAATATAGAATACCTGCTATAGTAGGTAACCGTGACTATATAGATCTCATAGTTACGGTTTAAACAGTGACCATAAGGGAAAACCATAGTGAAGTTTAAACTATAATATAGAATACCTGTTATAGAAGGTAACCGTGACTATATCCTATGGTCATGGTTAAAACCGTGACCATATTATCAATTTTTTTAAACAGAAATCTACGCGCTCCACGCGCGCTTCTTTCAATTACAACCAACAATAGATGATGATAATACGATCAAATCTCACACAATTATAACAATCAAGAAGTAATATGATTAGAATCAAACACAATTATAAACAAAATATATACACCAAACAGTATAATCAATAAACCAATAAAACAAATGTTTGTATCAACAAATCAAATGTTTGTATCAAAAACTCAATAATCTTTAGTCGTTGGGACGATTAAGCTCCATCGTCCCGTGACTTGAATATACTCCCAAACTCATCTCGTATGGCTTGCCTGATAGCCTCTACATTTGACCGCCTCAACCCCTCGATCTGCGCATCAAGCATATCCACCCACACATTAAGCTGCTCCACTCGATCTTGGAGCCGACGAATCTCCTTCTGCAACGCAGCGGCCATATCTTCCCGCGTCTAGGCCACAACATACTCGTGGACGGACAGAGGCCTGGCAAAGTATCGGTGGGCCCAAGGACCAACCCCGCGCTCATAACCACCATGATGTCTGCCGGATATCGAATCCAGAATAGGAACAATGGCGGTAATCGAGTCGTCGGGGCCAAGTCCTAAGACATTTGTCCTCTCCTGGAACTGGGTCTGTGAAGAATACACACACACACACGTGTTAATTTAAATACAGTATCGACTTGATTATATGAAACTTACTATGTACTCGCCCGTGCCCTTGAGTAACGCGGACCGTCTCCTGGTAGCAGTGTAGTTGGCGGGGTCTTTCTTTTTCTGCGATAAAATTAGGATTTATTTCAATAAGTAATTTGCGACAAAGAAAACATATATTTTTAAACGTCAAAATACTCACGAGCTGGTGTTGAGTGCTAGCCTGCGACTACTTCCCTTGGATCAGGATAGCGCGTTCTCTGACGTCCTTGTTCCAGTTCTCCCTCTTACGAATCGACGCCGCCTTACAAATATATTGAAGAAAATATTATATATCACAAAATATGATTTCATGTTATATTATTATAATCTTAAAAATTAAATTTATACCTGAACATCATCACGCTCGTAAAACGTGACTAGCAGCGGTCAATCCTCACTCTAGACATCCTGAAAAATGGCCTCCATTTCGCCTCCCTTTATTCCTCAGTCGTCGTAGCCCAGGTAATGTAATGATGCTTCCTTCATATCGACGTCTCTTCTTGATAACTTGGCATTTAGATATGACCTAGTCTATGGGCCGATATGCATCGAACAGCGTATGAATGCCATCCTCGCCGATGACGCCAATGAATCTGTAATGTCCCTGGGTCTGAAATTACAAAAATTTAAATATATATATATATATATATATATATATATATATAACGACGATTAAATTTAAATGTATAAAAGGATATGTGATACCTTGCTGATCAGTCATATTTATTGCACATTTGCACAGTCATTTTCCCTATTATTATTAATTATTAAAATGTGTTATTTATAATTTCAGAACATATATGGGTTTATTTGTAAAAAGAATTTTGTCATATGTTTCTTAATTTATAATTAATATAATTGAGGAATATATGCATATCATATTTAAATAAAATATTCATGAGATTATTAATTATTAAAATATGCATATTATATCATATCAAATATTCTTAACCAATATTATTAAGATATCATATCATATCATTGGTTGGAGTATTATCTCAAATAAAACAAATACTACTAACAATTTGATTTGAGATATTGTGCAGGTTTAAAATAACAAATCAGCTCAAGACTGCAAAGAGGATTGAGGAAATCAAATCAAATCGAATGAGCAAACCAAATTTGCCGAATATTGGGAGCAAATTGAAGAATCTCACAACTGCAGAGAGAAAGAGAAATTTTCGGAATATTTTTATCAGAAAAATCTCCTAACATCACAAGAAGAAGGCACGAAAAACCTGGAGACGCAACTCCATCAGAAGGCGGCGGAACCGCGATTAAAAGGAGCAAGGAGCGGCGGAAGCGCGGTCTAATCGTGGTCGTTGGATATGAGAATTCAAAGGCATGATCGACTTTTCACATAGTTTAAGATGACATTAAGGTTTCAAGTTCCAGATCCTGTAAAAAGGACCGAGTGCAATTAGGGTTAATCATCTATCCATTGATCTACTGATCGAGCAATCTAAATCTCTCAAGAAAATTAGGGTTTGTAGTTTAGTTTTTTAGCGATCAACTTCTGTAATGCAATTTATTATTCAATAAAAGGTAGATTTTTTTTAATCTTTTCTCATTACTTTCCGCATTTTAATTTCTGCATTTACTTTCCGTAATTTTAATTTTGTTATTTCTTATGGGTTCATTCATCTTTAATCTTTCCTCATTTACTTCGTTTTCCCCGATGAGTGAGTAAATTCTTGCTTGCTAGGGGTTGTAGGATAGGGTAATATAATGGATGAAAAAATCCCTTAATTTCTTTTTAAAGTTTTAATTTTTATAAACTTTAGCAAAATAAGACTTAATCCTCTTATTCGGCCATGTTATCTATTCATAATAGTTACGACAACGATTTGAGATTCATTAATACTTGATTTGTTGAGGGCTAGAGATAAATAGGGATCAATGGAAGGACAAGGGTCGGTAGAGAGAAACCCTAATTCTTCCAAAAATCCTAATCCACATCCATAGCTATTTCTCTAGTATTAAATAATTAAAAAATAAAAAGAATTATTTTTAAAACTCTATTCATTAACTACTCAATCCGATAAACCCTAAAATCCCTTCTCTTATAAATTTTCAAATTTTCTTAGTATAAAACGATAAGAATCCACCTTTCTTTATTAACTCGTCTAAAACAAGATTAGTAATTTACCATTTCCCTGTAGAAGACCCGTACTCACTATCGGCCAGCTATTGCGACACCGTTATTAATTGCGGTATTTAGAACACATACAAAGACTCAGTTTTTCACACCAATCAAATGGCGCAATTACTGGGGAAATAGTAGTGATATTTTTCTTGTTATTCGGCTTGATTTCTAAAAAAATCCAGAAAAAAATAAAAATAAAAAGAGAACCAAAAAACTGCATTTTGTGTTTTTAAAGATTCTTGTGCGAGTTTTGCAAGAAATTTGGAGCAATTGGAGCGAACCAACAGAGATTCAGAGACAATCAAATAGGACCAGATGAGCATTGGAATGCTGTGAAAATTTTTGGAGAAGAGACTCCATCAAACGGCGGTGGAACCGTGGCCAAAAGGCGTGTTTGGCGGCTGAACCGTGGCCATCTTGGGGAGTTAAGCCCCCAAATCTTTCAAATATTATTTTATCGTCTTTCGCTCTCCTCTGAAGCTCCAATAAACTGTTTTTACCTGCAGGATTCTTTGCAAACAACGCCGCTAAAAAAATCTATTTGCGTGTTTTTGGATTGTTTTGCATATTTAAAACGGACATTAAGGGGCAAGAAACCCAACTTTAGATTAGGTAGGGATTTCATCATCCTTCCTAGGCCCCACAAATCACAAACAAGTATACATGTCACGCCCCGCTTCTCAATATACGGAGAAGTAAACGTGACGGGCCGCGACATATTTACTCAGAAGTAAACACGCTAAGCGTAAATAAGCAATATAAATAAATACACAAGATTAACAAGAGATGTAATAATAAACAACAACTTTTATTAGCATTCTTTCTTTACATTACAACTGATTTGAAAAGAAATGTACAATGATAAAAACAATGCCTAAACAGTGGCATACGAATGAAAAGGAAATAAATACAAGTAGTCTAGAAGTTTGGCCCTTCTGTGAACTGATCCAAGTCCTCCTAGCTGGGCTCGGTCTCTGAGAGTCGAGTCCTCCTGACGAACATTCCAAGAAAAGAAAGAAACAGGAATGTCGTCAGCGAACTAACGCTCGGTAAGTCCCAAAAGAAAGAATAGAATAGAACAAGTAGATAGGGAAGAACTGATAATTTATACAGGTATATATTTGTTAAACTAACGTAGTTGTTTGTAGCTTGGTACAGAACGTGTCAGTGTATACGAGAAGAGTCTAACTTTCCCCGTGGACTAAGGTAACCCGGTAGTACAAGGCCCCGTCAAGACCCATGGGACAACAACAATAGATGTTTATCTACGTCTTTTAGTGTCCATCATCGTGCCACTTTTAACACATTCCGTACCAATCTACCCCGTTAAAACCCCGTAATGTATATTGTATTGATTTGTAGTTATCAGACTTGCCGAGACCATGGATATAAGTTGTTCATGTAAACGATTTAGGATGTATTAAGTAGTCATGTAGTCAAGTCAAGTCATAGCCAAGTCATAGCTATGGTTCGGTCAAGTCAAGTCATGTTTGCATGTTGATATTGTTCTGGTATTCAGGTTCAGGTTCAAGTATACATGTTGGTATATTGGATTCATATTTGTTTTGGATTCATGTTTGGATTGTGTCACGCCCCGCTTCCCAAAATACGGAATACAAGGGTGACAAGGCCAGCCATGCTCCTATGATCAAGGAAAAATCCTGTCGTAGTCACATTTTGGCTTCTAGAATTATATGGTAATCGGTAAAATACAATACGGGTAAAGAGAATGCAGTCACTAAAACTATCGGATATAAAGAAATCTGAGCTCAATGGAAGTAGGTAAAAAGGCAACTAACCAGGAATATCAATAGAGAAATGTAACTGGTTCACTGGTCTGGATCTTCATGGTCTTCTCGAGATCAGACGAATCCACCTCTATCACTGAGCATGCATACTCAGGTCGTCAGGACGACACAATAGCAATATTATAATAACAACAAGAGACAAGGAAATAAAATAATGACAGTGGAGATGATAAATGCAGGCAATCAATATGTCAATAACTGATGCAGTGTATGATCTGTGTCCCTGTCGATCTCTAGTCATATTGAAATCGAGTTGTGGAAGGAGTGATCATGTTTAACGAGGGTCTCGTACGTACCTGAGACTACGGTCCACTGTTGCCCGGGACATAACCCTGTCAGCCGGACCGCTAGGTCCAACCTAATATATAAGAGTCGCTGTTCGAATGATCATCCTCTAAATCACCGACCTTGCTAAATACAATTTCCTTTCCACTTCGATTTTCCCTTTTTCCCCAGGTTTCACTATTCACGAGTATGGGCTAGTTGTGTACAAGTACGCATCAATAACACGATTTTTTTCACTGTTCACTGTATGGTCCATTGTCACGAATCACTCACTATTCACTGGCGTACTTGACACAACCACACCGATACTGTACACGTTCGACAATGCAATATACACTGAGAATTAACACGAATGTTCACTATCACTAGAGGTTTTGTAGTCGGGTAAAATTGTGAATCATGCCGCTAAACAGTTTACGTGCAGTACAAGTCGTTATGCATCTTATGAACATAGAAAATTCGTATTAAATTATGCGTTCAGAATTAAGCAAAGATAAAAAATCAGTAATAAGTAAACTCAGTTGGCAGTTCAACAAAATTGATTTCAAGTCGATCGGGTTTCGGGTTCGTAAGTTACGGTCGTTTCATTTTAAGTGTTCGCTGCTGGAAATTCAGTTCCTGAACTGAAAGTCCATTTCGTAACACAGTTTTCACCCTGTTGGAATCAAAATTAGGCGATGCTATAGTTGAACAAAATTTAGTTTTATCAGTTAGGTTTCCAAATCACCAGACGGATCGATAATATACATGGTGTACTGGAAGTTATGCATTGTACGATAAAGGGGTATACGTTCTGTCCCTGTTTGGGACTGCTATATGTTCTGTTGATTTAAAATATAATTTAAATAGTAAACGACAGTAAAAACAAATGAAACCACTTTCAATGGTTATCTAACAGATTTATCTTCGCTATGGTATAGGGTTCCGCATCATAACATTTTCTTACAGCAGGTTGAAAGTATTACAAAACGAGAATCGACAGCCAGTGCTGCTCTGGACTGCAGTCCAGAGCCGCACTCCGAACCAGTTTCCGTTACCTTTTTAGCATAGAAACAGATTAAAACTCTTATGGGGTTCTAGGTCGTCGAGTCGGCTTAGATATGAGCCCTCGAACGCAACATTCTGATTTGTAACCAATTAACTGTGATTTTTACAAGGTTCAGGTAGGGGAAAATTTCAGTTTTAACGGGTCTAAATGGGAAAGACCTATCACGTCATTAAAGACCGTATTTTCTAGCCAAATCATAACACAACGTTCGTTATCACTAGGGACATCCTATGTGATTAGTTTCCGTCAATTTAACGGGGGTTTTCCATTCGGGTTTTGCATCGAACACTTGTATTACATTCGCACGAAAAGTATATTTGAAATTGATTGGTAATTGAATTGAATAGGTAATATTAGCATGAAGCATGCATTATACTTTCCTGGCGATGTATCGACAACGGTACGGTAGCGGCAACGGCACGGTAGCGGCAACGGCACGATCGTGACACAAGCGCGGCACGGCAACTCGACTTGGCTCGAGCTCGAGTTCTCGGCAGTGACGGCTTGGTTGCTGGGGTCTTGACAGCGAGGGTGGTGGTGGTCACTGTTGTCGGCGCTCGATAGCGAGGCAACCGGGGTGGCTGAGGTGGTCACGGTGTTGCAGTGGGGAAGGGGAGACAGTGTAGGAGGTCGTGGTGGTGGTCACGACGATGGCAGGGAGGGGCTGGCCGAGGTGCACAGAAGGGTTGGTTGTGGGTGTTCTGCTGTAGTTTGGGTGGAGCTTGGAGTGGGGGCTCTGTTGGCGTCGAGGTAGGTGGAAGCAGCGGTGGTGTGAGGAAGGAAGTGGAGTGAGAGGGAGAATGAGAGTGAGGGGGAGAGAGAGGTGGGTTTTGGTGAGAGAGGGAGAGAGAGAGACGGGGTCGAGGGAAGTTTCGCGAGTGCGCGTGCGCGAGGTCGTGGGTCAAGGAGTGGGGACGTGGTCGTGACGAGGAGCGGGGGCATGGGGACGAGCGGCGGGGACGTGGGGAAAGAAAGAAAGAAGCGGGAAAAGAAAAAGGTGGGGAAGAAGAGGACGGGTCGGGTAAGGGGCTTGGGCCGGGTATGGGTATGGGCTTGGGCCGGGATTTTAGTTTAGGAAAAATTTAGAATTTAAAAATATGCACCTAAGTTCCTACAAAATAATGAGAAAATAGAAAAATATTCAAGGGGGCTTGGAAAAATATGGAAAAGTTTTATTTACGAAACAGGGAATTTACCGATTGGATTCAGATTGATTTGGACTCAGACTTGAGTCAGACACTTTAAACAGAATTTTGATCCTGAATTAAGTTTAGGAATTATCGGTAACTGCTGCACATAGACGGCATGATTTGTGTCTTTTTCCAAGAATATTACCATTGATAACTTCGTTAAGTTTTTCTACATTAAATAGGCAAGCACTCACTTTCTCCGGCTCCCTGAGTCTCAAGAGAATTGATCCCGCTTAAACTTATATATACTAAAGTCCTTAAAAGCAATATATATAACTCGAAGGGGTTTTATGAAAAATATTTTTTATACTTTCAAAATAAACCTCGAATATTTATTTCTCATATTTAGGGTTTCATGGATGTAACTTTTAAGATTTGAGGTGTTTTAGTGAATATTAACTTAGCTCGAATAGTTCATGGTATTTTAGTGTAAAACTTGTCTTGTATTGATACTTGATGGTATTTTAGTGAAACCTGTCATTCTTTTATCTTTTTAGAAAACATGGAATTTTATTATATCTTGAGAATATGTGGTTTTAATAATATTTATATATTATTAAAAATTAATTTTATTATCAAATAGAAAATGCCGTTTTTCTTAAACATCGTATTAAAATTCTTTCGAGACCGAATGCTCTATGAGGAGGTCTGCATCTCACTCTACTAGCCTAAGAATGTGCGATAATCTGCACCATCTAATAGCGGGTTCCCCAAAATGGGTTGTAGAGGCATAATTGTAAGAAGTTTGATAATACAATTCAAAGAAAAATCAGTTTTTATAGCTCATGGTATTTAAATGTAAAAGTTTAATTATAGTTATTTAACATGGAGTTTTAGAGTGAAAATTGTTTCTAAATGTTAGTTTAATGATTAACAAGCAAGGTATAGAAATATGAACGAGTAATTCTTAGGAAGAATTGTAGTCAAAGATTTTAGAATCAAATGTCGGTATAACTCCACTTACCGATATGTTTTGAAAAAGAGAACTTTTATTGTAGAAAGAGAAGAAGGGGGTGGGACTTACTTGGTAGAAGGAAAGAGGGAAGGTAAAAGAAGATGTGGAAGCTTTCGTAGTGTCGTGGGGTTGTCGGAACTTGTGTAGAACCTCATCGGAAGTCGTTCTTGGGCTAACTCCACTTCAACTTCACTTGTACTTAGAAAATTTTAATATTTTTTACTAGAATTTTCAGAATGAGGAGGGGCTAGGGTATGGGGTTGTATTTATAGTATGAAATTAACATTGAATTAAAATGCATTTAAAATTGGATTAAATGTGAAATTGAATTCTCTGTTAAATTGCAAAGAAAACAAACAGTGCAGGGGTAATGAGTTAGACCAAAGGGTTTTGTGTGCAAAACATGGGCACCACTGCTAACGGTTGGACCGTCGGCGCCGGTCCCAATCCCGATCTCGCCAGCCATGTGGAGGAGTTAGACCGTCGGATTCTTGCCGCCTGTCCTACTCAGTGTACACAACATTTTACACATGTTTATTTTTCCTGACGGTTCATTTTTACGTGTAGTGCACGTGTAAACTTTTGGGCTTCCAAAAAGATTAAAAGAAAAATCAGGAAAATTAATGTGTGGCTGATGGGATTCGAACACATGGGCCACGTCACAGTAGTGCAAGGGCTTTACCAGTGAGCTACAAGTGCTTTCTTGCTGTTCTTAAACAAATATAACTTTTAAATTGTGCTCAGACTTGCAAACTCCTTTATGTACTTTAAGAAAAAAAAATTTGTACAGAAAATTCAGGGTCGTTACAATACGCATAACCCTATATCAATAAAGCCTCTAAGGACAATCACACTCAATTAGGACAAGGGAGGATTGTGGGTAATTTATTGCTTATCCGCATTTCTCTTGTGGTGTCTAAGGCAAGTATGACTAAAGGGGTTTACTTAATCAGGCCTGCTATTTCAGTGATTCGTATAGAGGATACCTTTCACTTACCTGATATTTACCTGGCTGCAAAATTGATAAGAAGGTGATAGAGGATTATTCTATGTCTTGTCCTTTGGAAGTCTAGGAGCGGTCTAATGATTTGACCTAGGTGGGCCTAGCTCTAGAGACTGATTGTGCATTTTGTTATTGGTTGAGTCAAGTATTGCGTCCATCACTCTTGTCAAAGCAAAGCCTTCTTTAAATTGTTCTCACACTTTATCACACACTGCCACATGCACTAAACCCGCTCAGTGCATGATCGACTGGACACGGGATTCTAGCACCCGTTTAGTCCGCGTTTTCGCTGTCGACTCCGAGATCGATACTTTTTCACCTTCTTTTTCTCCTCCACCTATCAAGTCTCCCCAGATAGCTACACGAAACCAGGCTATATCTGGCAAGGTCGTCCTCTATACTCTGGTCCCATTCTTCAGCCTTAAGAGGACTCTCTTTCCCAGAAAAGTTCCTTGGATGCAACGCACGAAATTGCTTCACTCTAGGTG
This sequence comes from Agapanthus africanus, assembly GCA_030015575.1. NCBI lineage: Eukaryota > Viridiplantae > Streptophyta > Magnoliopsida > Asparagales > Amaryllidaceae > Agapanthus > Agapanthus africanus. Next base: position 173,449,417 of record CM057342.1, on the reverse strand, counting down.
TTTCGGCTTCGGGATGGTTCATAAGAATAGCATTCTGTTGCCGCTGGTCCTCTAGAAGGATTTTGATGGCTTCTAAAAGCACCGTTTGTTCGTTGATTAGAGCGGCAATGGTTGGGGGAGGTGGTAAAGTAGGTGGTGGTGTGTTGCCATTGACATTGGTACTAGTATTGTTAGGAGAATCCATCACCTTAATAGAAAAGTAAAGGTTGGGATAGATTCAAGAAATTTGAAATGTAAGGAATGTATAGTTGTTGATTCTTATAATTCTTATGATATATTGCTTAAGACTTCATACAGAACTGACCTGCATGGGCCACCAACAAAACCTGTCACGCCCTGCTTCCCAATAGACGAAAACGGTGACGTGGCAAGCCCACAACGTATTTATTATGAAAATAAATACGTTAAGCGTAATTAAGCAATATAACAATGAACAAGAATGACAAGAGTAATAAAATGAAACAACAACTTTATTTACATTCAACTTTACATACAACTGTCTGAAATAAAAGATACAATAATAAAAGAAAATGCCTAAACAATGACATACAAAAAGTAAGTGCGGCTGGAAAGAGCTAGTAGTTGTAGGGTGTTTTTCATCACCCCATTGAGATGGGAATATGCGTACGCTTATCAGGCGCACTACAGATTCTCCCTGCCTAGGGTAGGCGGGGGTTTATTGATTATGGGGATCTGAATCTCCGGCAGCCGCGGACTAAGCTGCCGTTAATTACCTCTCGCATTTGGAGCGGGAGAACCTCCGATTGACGGGTTAAATTGGTCATGCGAACTCAATGTGCAGTGTTGTGTTTTGGATATATCGGGGGACCCGCAGACATTTTACGGGGGTCCCACTACCCAGATAGCGGGCTGGGGGTCAAGAGGGCTAGCAGCCCCCTTGCGGGGTGCGGGGAAGTGCCCCATTAGAAATTTTTTTTCTAACAGAGACAGTGTCGTGGAGTATGTGTGTGTGTGTATATATATACATATATATAAAAAAGGGAAAGGGCATCCAAAGGATGCGTGGGAAAAAACGCCAGTGCTTTGGGTACTAGCACTTTGAGCGCAAGGGCGCTAGCCCCCCCACGGGCCAGGCACGTGGGCGCTCGGGCGCTAGCGCTCTGAGCGCTAGCACCCCACGTGCCAGGCACGTGGGCGCTAGCGCTCTGAGCGCAAGAGCGCTAGCGCCCCACGTGCCAGGCACGCGGGCGCTCGGACGCTAGAGCTTTGAGCGCAACGGCGCTAGCGCTTTGGGCGCTAGCGCCTCACGTGCCGGGCACGTGGGCGCTCGGGAGGAAAAATGGACTTGGTCCCTGCAATGGGAGTTGTACTCCCAGAAAGGAGCGCTTATTATTTTGTATATATGTATATATATATGAAGAGTTAAACTCCTAAGATATTTTGAAGCTGATGAAGGGGGCTTCTCCCCTTGAACCCTGGATCTTCCCCAAAGTGGGGTTTCTGAAGATGGGTCTCCTTCTTCTTCCTTTGTTGGCCGGATCTTGAAGATCAAGAAGTATGAGATTTTAAAAATCTCTCCTTTCTGAGATCTGATGGAAGATCTGAGTTCCCCTTTATAGGTTTTGTGGTGAAAAACTATTTAGTTTTATAAAAGGAAGAGTAAAACTCTTGATTTAATTCAAAAGAAAGAAGAAGGTTTTAGAACCTTGAGGAAGAAAAAAGAGGCACAGGCCCTAATTTTTTTGAGAGGAATGAAAAGTGTATGTTTTATTCATCATCATGTTGCTTTATATAGGCTTACATATTTACATATAGCCCATTGGGGTTTACAAAATGGAATTTTGCCCATCCCATGGCTCATGTGGTATTTCTTTTTGCATATAAGCCATGGGCTTTACAAAAATTTGGCTTTATGCCCATTCATGCATAAAAAATTACATAAAAATTATTTATTACATGACTTTATTGTTGGCATGGGGAGGCTGGCCACGGGCTCGACTTTGGCATGGGCCCGCTTGACCTGAGCTTGGGCCCACCTGACTTGGGGTTGACCTTGACTTTGACTCGGTCAACCGGGGTGCAAATTTTAACCCCAACAGTAGTCTGGCTGAGTAGCAAGCTGGTCCAAGTCCTCCGGGTTGGGCTCTATCTCTTCAGAGTCTGGTCCTCCTGACGAACATTTCAATGAAAGAAACAGAAAGGAATGTCGTCAGCGAACTAGCGCTCGATAAGTCCCAAAAGAAATAAGAGAAGATAGTATGTAATGTGAATAGAAAACCAAAAGAACAACTGACAGGTAAAGTTGTATATGATTATTCATAGGTATATGATAGTTGTTTTAACGTGGTTGTTTGTAGTTTGATAAAGAAGGTATTTATGTATACGAGAGGAGTCCATCTGACTCCGTGGACTATGGTAACATGTAGTTCAAGGCCCCGTCATAACCTACGGGACAACAACATGCGACTTCATCTAGATGTCTTTTAAAATAACCTCTAGTGCCACGATATGCGTTCCGTACCAATCTACCCCTTTATTCCCGTGTATTGTATTATATAGATTAAGATTACAGGTCTTGACCGAATTCATGAATATAAAATGTTCAGGTTCATGTTCAGGATGTAATCATGTATTCAAGCAGTCATGTCAAGTTCATGCCATGTTATAACCATGGTTCGGTCAAGTCGAGTCAAGTATACAAGTTTGAGTTTAATGTTTGGATTCGAGTATTCAAGTTCATGATCAAGTATTCAAGTTCGTGTTTGATTTTGGATTCTGGTTTGAGTTTGGATTCAGATTGAGTCAGACACTTGTGAACGGATTTAACTTTTGACTTTCTTAGGTTCGGGACTAATCGGCAACTGCTGCACATGGACGGCAGGATTTGTGTCTTTTTCCAAGACAATTGTCATTGATAACTCCGTTAAATTGTCTAATTTGAATAGGCAAGCACTCACTTTCTCCGGCTCCCTGGGGCTCAAGAGAATTGATCCTGCTTAAACCTATATTAAATTAGAGTCCTTAAAATATTATTTTGCATATCTCAAGGGGTTTTTATGAAAAATATTTTAATATAGTTTAAAAAATAAATCTCGAGAGTGATTTATAATATTTAGGGTTTTCATAAGCATTTATTTTAATTATTGGGGCATTTTACTAATAAATACCTAACTTTTAAAAGTTTATGGTATTTTATTGAAAACTAGCCCTTTTATGTAACTTAATGGTATTTTATTAACATTTTAAACTTTCATTTTAGAAAATATAGTTTCATAATATATTGAAAATACGAATTGAGATGAAAAGAAGAAGAGATGAGAGGGAGTTCCACTTTACCGGAAAAGGGAGTTCTAAGTTTAAAAAGAAATGTATCGGAAGTAACTCCACTTTACCGATATATGTTTAGGAGATGAATCGAGATGAAAAGAAGAAGAGATGAGAGGGACTTACGGTTTGGTAATATCGAGAAGAGAGTAAGAAAGAAGGGAGGGGGCTTCGTGGCGTAGCGGGAACTCCGGAACGGCTTCGATCTTCGATGGAAAGAGCTTGGTTGCTAACTCCACTTGACTCCACTTGCACTTAGGAACTTTTGAGGTGATTTTGCTAGAAATTTTCAGAATAGAGGGGAGCTAAGGTACGGGGTGGTATTTATTGTGAAGAATTAAGGTTTGGGAATTAAAATTTTGGATTAAAAAGCATTAAAAATGTGTTAAATGGTGAATTGAAGAGTCTCTATTTGATTGCAGGAAAATCAAATAATGCAGGGGAGTTAAGGAGAGTCGAAGAGATGTGTGTGCAAAGCACGGAGACATTTGTCTTCATCTTGACCGTCGGCACCAGCCCAATCATGGGTTAGGGCGGTCGGATCTTGAGGCATTGCCTTGAGATTCGTGCCACGCGGGTATATTTGTGTTTACTCCATTTTGCGCTTGTTTGATTTTTCTGAAACTTTTCATTCCTCCGTGTATTACACATGCAACTCTTGGGCTTCCAAAAATTAAAAAGAAAAAATCTAAAAATAATTGAGTCTGATGGGAATAGAACGCACGGGCTATGTCACAGCAGTATAAAGGTTTTACCAGTGAGCTACAAACTGTTTCTTACTTTTATTTAACAAAAATAAGTTTTAACTCTTACACAGGCTGTAATACTCTTTTCTGTACAATAACAAGAAAATTTATGTACAGTGATTTCAGAGTCGTTACATTCTACCCTCCTTATAAAAATTTCGTCCTCGAAATTTATAATTACATTGGGACTAATTCTTAAAATGGTAAGAGTATCGTGCACGCATATCTTCTTCTCTTTCTTAAGTTGATTCTACTAGCGAATCCTTTCTCCACATCACTCAGACTAAATTTACCTCCTTATTCCATTATGTTTTCACTTTTCGGTCCAGGATTTCAACTAGTTGTTGCTTGCAGGTCAGGTCGATTTGTACTGTGAGCTCTGAGTGATCAAGTATATGGCTGGAGTCGCTCATATATCGTCGTAGGTTGTATATGTGGAACACGTTGTGCACTCTTTCCAATGAGGGTGGTAGTGCTAAACGGTATGCCATTTCTCCAACTCGTTCGAGTATGTCGAACGGTTCGGTATATCTTAGACTTAACTTACCCCTTTTTCCAAAACGTATCACTCCTCTGTTTTGAGAGATCTTCAGGAAGAGATGGTCTCGAGGTTGGAACTCCAGATGTCGACGCTTTGCATCTGTCCAATATTTCTGTCGGTCTTGGGCTATGCACATCCTTTCCCTAATCATGCGAACCAGGTCCATAGTTGCCATGCTCATCTCTGGTCCAAGGAGTTCACAATCTCTAACGTCGTCCCAATTCAACGGGGAATGACATTTCTGTCCGTAGAATGCTGCGAATGGTTCCATCCCAATACTTTCCTGATAGCTGTTGTTGTATGAAAACTCCACAAGGTGTAGGCAATCTTCCCACGAACCTCCGAAATCTAACATACAGGCTCTCAGCATGTCTTCCGGAATCTGAATTGTTCACTCGGACTGTCCATCTATTTGTGGATGATACGCCGTGCTGAAATTTAGACTCGTCCCCAGGCTAGCTTGCAGACTCTGCCAAAATTATGATCGGAATCTTGTATCATTATCGGAGACGATGCAGATAGGTACCCCGTGTAATCTCACAATCTTCTGCATGAGTTTATAGGTATTAAAACAAATATGGTACATCTTGAAGGGTTAAATCTTACTTTAGAATTTTACTCACCTCCATGTACTTCCTTGCTAACGTTTCGGTTGACTGGCCAACATGAAATGGAATAAAGTGAGCTGACTTGGTAAGTCGATTCACAATAACCCAAATTGCATCGTTACCCTTCGTGCTGCGAGAGAGTGCAGTCACGAAGTCCATGGTAATGTGCTGCCATTTCCATTCTGGGATTGGTAACGGCTGAAGTAGACCTGCAGTTCTGTGATGTTCAGCCTTCACTTGTTGACACACCAAACACTTGGCTACACTCCTTGCTACTTCTCAGCGAAGATTTGTTTCGTCGGAACATACTAGGTAAAAAGAAGAAAAAATACAGAGATTGTTCCATTCCTTCTTTGCCTCTCTAAGGGTTTAACCCTTCATACAAGAACTTAGTTCTTCCTCTAGTTGAAATCTGCAGAAGCAGTTCTCCCTACAAGTTGCGAATTTAATTCTCATCGGGGAGATTCTGTCTTGCAGATTTAAAACCTAAGGGAAAGAACTGAGTTCAAAGAATTTAATTCTTTCAAAGACATATGGGAATTTAATTCCTCTGAAAACTAGGGTTTAACCCTATATAAAGAATTTGATTCCTGCACAAACAAGAGGAGAACTTGATCCCTCAGACGATAATAATAATTTGAGACCTTCCAAACCCAAAGCTTAATGACAAGAAATGTCATTAATATGATATCAAAATCTCCAAGAACACAGAAGAACAGCCTGGTGATTCGTTAGTGTTTAACACTATAACGAGACCTCACGTGTTTTCCACGTAAGTACTTTTAATGAACAAAAAGAAAAGGCTGAGACTGCTTCACGTGTTTCCCATGCGAGTGCTTAAAAGAAGAGCAAGGAGCACTTCCTAAGACAGCCACGTGCGTTGCACGCGACCCCCAATCATGTGCCCAGCACTTCTGTATAATAGGGGAAATAAAACCCAAAGAGCAGGGCCCTTATTTGGGGCGCCTCACGTGTTTCACACGTGAGCGCCACGAGAACTAAGTGCTTAGCACTTATATAAAAAGGGGAAATAAAACCTAAAGAGCAGAGCCCATATTTAGGGTGCCTCACGTGGTCACACGTGAACGCCTCCAGAGTTCAGTGTTTAACACTGATTCAGCGCCTCACGTGGGATACACTTGAGTGCTGCATATACCAATGCTTAGCACTGTTGGGTAACTATGAAGACCCAGACTTAGCCCAAACTGGCTAAGTTTTCCCAAGGTCAAAACCTTTTCGATTTCCAATCAATTGAGCCCCCTGTGCTCATGATTCCCCAAATTGATCTTAGTCCCAAACATGACTAATGATCTTTCAACTGATGATATCCAAAATGATATTCATCCCATATCTCCTAATATAATATTAGTCTCAAAAATGACTAATGACTCTTAGGTCCACAGCAGCCCCGCATTCCCTCAAATATGGGATTTGGTTTAAGGGTACATCTCTCCACACCTCTGATATATGTCGTCGTAATTCTTCAACGTCTTCGGAGAGGTGGCGGATCCCAACAACCAACAGCTCTTTAGTGCAATTCCAAATTGACATGCACGCCTCAAACCGGACGTGCCCCAAATTGGGCACGTTCCATATCTCCATTGTTCGTTCTTTTATGTAACAAATACACATGCGAACAGAACGAATGACGGACTGAAACATCCCTAAACTAATATTCGCCTCCAAAATGGAGACAAGGGAACGAAATGTCCTTAAACTAATATTCGCCTCCAAAATGGAGATAAGGGACCAAAATGTCCTTAAACTAATATTCGCCTCCAAAATGGCGATAATGGACCGAAACGTCCTTAAACTAAAACAATAGAGCCTAAATGCTCTTTTGTTGGATCTGAAATAAAAGTGATCCTAAAACCTTGTTAAGGGGATCTTATTCTCAAATCGGACTAACGTATCCTTAACAAAAACAAATCGAGCCCCAAATGCTCAGATACATTTAAGTCGATCTTAATCTCAAAATAGATTAACAGTTCTTAAATAAAAACCCAAATCTAAAAATATACGGATTTGGACTAATCCACGCCCTATGGGTGATGACATAAATTAGTCTCTGTATACAATCCACGGGCAACCCAAAATAAAACAAACACACACGATACGAAGTGAACTTCCGGAGCAGGAGAAAATGATTATCACGATGCGGTAATGTAATTAACCGCAGGGGTTTACGCCTGCAGGGAAGAGCTTCCCCACAATAAAAAACCTTGCATAAACGAGGGGGAATCTGATATAGTCTTCTACAACGGCCGCATCCGTCCAAACCTTCGATATACGGTTCCATAAATCAACTTGGCATTTTTGGAGAGGTGGACGGGTAAAACCAAATAGCATCTGCCCCCAAACTCAGGCAGGACGATCCATCTCAGTTCGTCTCTGTTTTCGGCGGTGAACAATGGCAGGTGCATTAGTCACTCCAAATGGTATTACGAGATATTCATAATGGCCATAACAGATCCTAAACGCCGTCTTCGGAATGTCGGACTCTTTGACCTTCACCTGATGATAACTCGAACGAAGATCTAGCTTTGAAAAGACACAAGGCCCACTTAATTGATCAAAAAGGTCATTGTTCACCGCCGAAAACCGGAGACGCGACCGCGCAGTCTCGCCTGAATTTTGGGGCAGATGATAATTGGTGCTATCCGTCCACCTTTCCGAAAATGCCAAGTTGATTTATGACATCGTGTATCGAAGGTTTAAACGGATGCGGCCGATGTAGCAGACTTCGTCAGATTCCCCCTCATTTGTGGGGTTTTTGATTGTGGGGACGCTCTTCCCTGCAGGCGCAAGCCCCTGCAGTTAATTACGCTACCGCGTCGCGGTAACAACTTTCTCCTTCTCCAGATGATCACTTCGCGTCGTGTTTTTTTGTTTTTTTTTTGGTTGCCCGTGGATTGTATACGGAGACTAATTTATGTTGTCGCCCATAGGGCGTGGATTAGTCCAAATCCGTATTTTCTTAAATTTGGGTTTGGGGGTTGGGTTTAAGGATACGTTAGTCTCATTTGAGACTAAGATCAACTTAAACGTTTGTTAAGGATACGTTAGTCTAATTTTAGACTAAGATCAACTTAACAGTTTGTTAAGGACACGTTAGTCTAATTTTAGACTAAGATCTACTTAACATGATCATTTAGATCCGACAAAAGAGCATTTGGGCTCTATTGTTTTAGTTTAGGGACTTTGCGGTCGATTACCAGTGTAAGGACATGGTGGTCCAAGGTTAAGGATATGGTGGTCCAAGGTTAAGGACATCACCAGTGTAAGGACATGGTCGATTACCAGTGTAAGGACATGGTAGTCCGTGGGTTTAAAGGGACCCCACAGTCCGAGGTTAAGGACATCACAGTCCGTGGGTTTAAAGGGACCCTACGGTCCGAGGTTAAGGACATCACAGTCCGTGGGTTTAAAGGGACCCCACAGTCCGAGGTTAAGGACATCACAGTCCGTGGGTTTAAAGGGACCCCACAGTCCAAGGTTAAGGACATCATAGTCCATGAGTTTAAGGACCTCACAGTCCATGGAATGATTGGTTATCGGGACCCGTCACCTCTCTGAAGACGTTGAAAGATTACAACGACAAATATCAGAGGAGTTCAGAGATGTACCCTTGAACCAAAGTTGATTGGGAGATCTGCAGTCCAATTTGGAACTAAGATCAATTAATTAGGTTATGAGTACATTGGCTCAGTTAAATCTGAATTAAGGACTTATGGCCAATTTGGGCTAAGTCCAATTAAGTTTGAAATGTTGGCCCTTTGTTGGCCTGTTGAGCATTTGTCTGGGTTCAGCCCCTCATTATTTAGTAATGCTAAATAAGAGTTTGAGGACTCTGAGAACATTTGTCTTCCACTGAGCACTTAAACATTATAGCTCTGGATTTTAAGGCTCATTTGAAGGGGAGATTTGTCTCTGGAAAACTTAGCCAATTTGAGCTAAGCTGATTTGAAAATAGTGTAAAACACTAGAGGACATCTGGCGGTCACGTGTCCTCACGTGATGTATTTAAAACAGTGTTAAACACTGGAGACAAAATGCTCAAAATAGTGTTAAACACTAGAAAGGAAGGGGTCACATGGGGTCATGCGAGGCGCCTGAAGATGGGGCCAGACATCCTTTATTTTATTATCAGAATATTCAAATAAGTGTTAAACACTTTTAGTCTTCAGGCTATCACGTGTTGGCACGTGATGGGTAGCCATGTATTGATTATTAAAGTGTTTATTAAGGGGTCGCGTGGGGACACGTGTGGGCACCCAAAATCAGTACTGCCTTTGGTTTTGTTCTCTTCATTTATGAGGGTCACGCGTGAGCACGTGAGGCATTGCCTCCAAGCTTTTTTTCTTCTCATTTTGGGAAGTCTGTTTAAGGGTCACGTGGGAACACGTGACCTAGTTTTGTTCTCTCTTTTTTGCTCATTGAGAATAGGGGTCACGTGTTACCACGTGACCAAGTTCTTTACGTGCATGGAGAGCTTTAAGTCTCTTGTTTTAAGAATTAAATTCTCTGTAGGGTTAAACCCTAATTCTGTTTTAGAGGAATTAAAATCCTATGTATATGGAAGAATTAAATTCTCATATAGGGTTAAACCCTATTTCTGTTTTGGAGGAATTAAATTCCTATGAATTTGGGGGAATTAAATTCCTTAAACTCAATCCTCCCTCTATGTTTTGAATCTGCATGGCAAAATCTCCCTGATGAGAATTAAATTCTCAACTTGTGGGGATATCTGCTTCTGCAGATCTTCAACCGAAGGAAGAACTATGTTCTTATTCAGAAGAGTTAAAATCTTAAATTGAGAATTAAATTCTCTTTGTTTTATGGAACTTAGATCTCTTTCCCCTTTCTCACCTAGGGTTTCTTTTCTCTGAAGAGATCTTTTTCTCTCTCTTGAGAATTAAATTCTTCTCTCTTTTTTCTGTCTGTTGTTGTTATCTCCCCAAAAAAGTAGATCCCTTCTCTTCTCTTCTTGGCTCCTATTTATAGGAGAAAGAAAAGAATCAATTTGTTTTGTCAATCTTTCATTGAAAGATTTTAATTGATTTTGTAACCAACATGATCTTTTAGATCACTCTGTGAATTTTATTCACCATTGGATTTTTAATCCAAAAGATCTTTTATCTGTTATTCCTGGAAAATTTCTGGGAAATATTTCCTTGTATAAAATCTTTCCATAAATTGGTGATTTTTAATCACCATTGGATTTTTAATCCAACGGTGCTCCATTTTACAGAGCACCATCTTTTTTGTTTGGAAAGATTTAGAGAAATATTTTTCCAGTTAGGCTTTTTGATTCCCTTTTAATTAGAATTTAATTCTATTAATTCATAGATCTTTAGGAACCCATTACGTGTTGGCACGTGACCCCCCTGATTAAGCATTTGACCAGAATTTAATTCTGTTATTTTAAAGAACTCATGAATTATCACGTGTCAGCATGTGACCCTTGGTCACGTGTTGGCACGTGATGCCCCATTGGGGTTTTTCCTTGTTATTTTATTATACTTTTAATTTTTTTCAGTGGGTTTAAAGGCCCATCACGTGTTGGCACGTGACCCCTATTTCCAATTATTTATTTTATTCAGTGCCTACAGATTTTACCTGTAAATGGTCATGTGTCTGCACATGATGCCCGATCACGTGATGCCCGGGCACGTGTGGGCACGTGATGCCCGGTCACGTGTGGGCACGTGATGCCCGGTCACGTGTGAGCACGTGATGCCTCATAACTTTTGATCCCGGATAAATTATGAGACCCATAATATATCAAATTGAAGGATTTTTCGAGACACTTTCGATACCATCAGAATTTAGCTGTTTCTCATTCGAGAGTTTGTCAAAATGCAGCCCGGAAAATACTGGTTCGCATTTTCTTCCTTAGATTACACGTGCATAGCATATTTGCTCATAACTTTTGATCCCGGATGAATTATGAAGCCCATAATATATCAAATCGAATGATTTTTTGAGACGCTTTCGATATCATCAGAATTTAGCTGTTTCACATTTAGGAGTTTGTCAAAATATAGCCCGGAAAATACTGGTTCACATTTTCTTAAACGTACTTTTGATACCTTGGGCTCTTTTGCGCAAAAAAAATGTTTTTTTTGGTGGGAACAAATGCGCCCCTCTACTTTGCCCACGTAAGTATATATGTGGGTGAAGTAGTGCAGAGTAATTCATAGTGTATGACCAGTTTTGGATTGGTATATAATCTTCAGGATCTTGATATGAGAAGATAACGAGCAGACACAAGCGTCGTCATTTATCATTGATTCAAATCTCGACTCTTAAGGGATATAGTTCCAAACCCTGAGGTCCATGAGCTGCACCTTTCTGTTTCTTTATATCTTACTCTGGCGTGAAGTAGTTTATATGCTCATGAATAATTTCTCCATTTCAGTGGCATGTAGATTTGGCAAGTGTGGCCCATAGATGGTAGATAACAGTTCATCTTGAACTCTTTATAAGGTAGCGATGGCTTAGAAAACAGGGTTAGGATCTGTTGCCTAAGAGTTTCCAACTTTATGAGCTGTGAGGGTCTCACAAAGGCTTTTCTCCCTATGAGTCGTGAGGATCTCGTAGGTGTTTTTTTTCTCCTTAGGAGTCGTGAGAACTCCTAAGTGTGTTTTCTCTTGAGAATCGTAAGGATCCCACAAGAGAATTTTCTTTATGCGTAGGGACACTAATTTCCTCGCAAGTTGAGACGAATCGAGAGATTCTCGTAAAGACATTGATTTCCTTGCGGGTCGAAACAAATCGAGAGGTTCTCGCCAAGGATGCTGATTTTCCCTGAATCAAGATAAGAAGCGATGGCTTAGGAAACAGGTTCAGATCTGCTGCCTAAGACTTTTCAACTTTATGAGCCGTGAGGGTCTCATAAAGATTTTTTCTCCCTACGAGTCGAGAGGATCTCGTAGGTGTATTTTCTCTTTAGGAATCATGAGGATTCCTAAGTGTGTTTTCTATTGAGAGTCGTAAGGATCACACAGGAGAATTTTCTTCCTTACAAGTCGAGAGGACTCGTAAGTGATTGATGAGTTGACCTACTCCCGAGTTAAATCATTGTTTCAACAGGGAGGTCGAGGGTTGACTTTGGTTTGTCTGTGCACCGCCGAGTTATGGAACTAGGAACTTTGCCGCGGCTCCGCTTTGCTGACGTCGTATATTCCTGTAGTGGCACAGATTTCTCTGCAGGTCGGCGCGAATCGAGATGGTCTCGTCAAAGACGCTGATTTCCCTGAATCGAGGTTTTTTCCAAGGACACTGATTTCCCTGGAGTCGAAATGAATCGAGGTATTCCTGCAAAGACACCGATTTCTCTACGGGCCGACACGAATCGAGGTACTCTCGTCAAGGACGCTGATTTCCCTGAATCGATGTTTTGCCAAGGACACTAATTTCCCTGGAGTTGAAACAAAACGAGGTATTCCTGCAAAGACACTGATTTCTTTGCGGGTCGACGCGAATCGAGGTGCTCTCGTCAAGGACGCTGATTGTAATACCCAGTTTTCGACGTGCTATTTTACACATTTGAATGAAATAATTTTCCTATATTTTATTCTATTTATGTTCCATTCCTTTATAGTAATCCCCTAGAATTTTACAGGATAATTCCAATTCCTAATTTATTATTTTAATCTAAACCCAATCCCCTCTCTTGGTCAGGCCCATCCCAGCCCACTTCCTTTCCTCCCGTAAAAAAATTAAATTAAACTCCTTTTTCCCAGCTCGTTTCCTTTTCAAAGCCATCCCACAACCCAACATAAATAAATTCTGATCAATAAAACCCCCGGCCCATTCTCCCCTTTCCCCTTTCCCATTCATTCTTTTTCCAAAATTCCAAGCCCAACTTTAATTTCCTTTCCCTCCTATTTCCTTCCTTTTAATTATTCCAGCCCCCAGCCCACACTTCCTTTTCTTTCTTTATTATTAATAAAGACCCCAGCCCAACCCACTCCCCTATATTTTTCCCTCAATTTTCTCCCCTCACCGGCCCGGCTCACACCCATCCAACCCGACCCAACCCGCTTCAAACCCCTCCTTCTTCCCCAACTCTATATTTTCCCGCTCGTTTCCGCTCATCGCCATGTCGCCGCTTCGCCATGCCCCGCTTCTCGCGCCCGCGACGCGCGCACTCCCCTACGACCTGCTTCCTCAATGTCCCCTCCCTCAACGGTTCCCGCCTCCCACGCCCGATCACCACGACCCAGCCACGTCCCCTCGTCCCGCAACTGCCGCGACCCCCTTGCATGCATCACTCTCTCCTCCCCCTCACTCCCGTTCACTCCCTCACTCTCTCCTCCCCCTCACTCCCGTTCTCCCCTCAATTTCCGAGCACCAACGCCCCTAGTCGTCGTCAATCATCCTCCGATAACCTCCATCGCCTTCACCCACTGCCAACACCCACGGCCGGCGCCACCTCACACTACCGACGAGCTCCCCTCGCTGCCACCGTCGACACCCCAGTAAGCCCATCTCTTCCTCTCCCCTCGCCAACGCCACACCTCCTCACTGCTCCCCATTCTCCATCGCCTGCACACCCGAGTTCGGCCGCCCCCACACCTCGACGCCGGCGAGCCCCACTGCCCTGAACCGCCTCCGTCGACCCCCATCGTCACCGAGGGAATCTCTCTATCTCCCTGAATCTCTTTCTCTCTCACTAAATTTCTCTCTCTCTTTCTCACTCTCTCTCTCTGTGAATCTCTCTCTCTCTCTCTGTCTCTCTCTCTCTCTCTATCTCTCTACATCTCTCTCTCTCTCTCAATCTCTCTCTCAGTCTCTCTACATCTCTCTCTGTCTCTCTCTATCTCTCTTTGTTTCTTTAAATCTCTCTCTCCCCTCCTCTTCATCCCTCCTCCATGCCGGAGCTACAGTGCCCGTCGCCACCACCTCCAACCAAGACCGAGCCTCGAGGCTAGCCCAAGCCTCAAACCCAGCTCTAGCCATTTCATCGAGCACTTGCCCTTATCGTCGATCGCCGCTATTCCAGCCGTCATCGTCGCCGAAAAAGCCATGGCTTCGGTCTCTGCATCCGTCATCATCAGTAAGGTTGTAACCGTCGCAACGCCAGCGCACGTCCGTCGCACCCACCGAGACATCGAGTCCAAGAGCCCAAGCTCGTGCCGAGACCGCGAACCTTAGCCGCGCCGTTCGTTGCGTGTTCATACCGTTGCCGCTGCCGTGCATCGCCAAAGCGTCTCCACGCAAGTACCCTACTTGCTACATGCTAATTTATGTCTGTTACAAACTAAAATCGTATAAATTCCGTGTTTACAACTCACGATAAATTATATGACATAAATGTTCGATGGAAGATCCCAATGAAAAACTTCATTTAATTTGACGGAACTCGATTGCATATTTTGGCCCGTTTGGCAGTGAACCTTGTGTAGAAATTTCACTGGAAAATATGACTGTTAATGACTAAAACGAACACCCCCAAATACACCCGTAAAAACTGGGAATTTCCCGCATCTGAAAATTGTTAAAATCACCATAAATTGTGTACATATTGAAATGATGCGTTCGAGGGATCAAATCGAAGCCGACTCGACGACCTGTGACCCTAATCAAGTTTTTAATGGTTTCTATACTGAAATTATGACAAGAATTGGTTCGGAGAGCGGCTCTGAACTGTAGTCCAGAGCAACTCTGGTTATTATTTTCTGTCCCGTAATGTTTACTACTTCGTTTCCTGAACTCGTATGTTGCGGAACCCTATATCTTATTGAATATGAATCTGTTAAATAAATAACTCAAGTGATTTCACCCTATTTTATCGTCGTTTACTATTTTAACTGCAATTTAAAAGATCGGGACGTATAGCAGTTCCAAGCAGAACCAGAACCGATACCTTAGTGTTGAACAGTGCATAACTCCTGGCGTACAGACGTGATTGAGAATCCGTCTATAGAATTGAAAACCCTATTTAAAACCCTAAATTTCATTCAACTGTAGCATTGCTAAATTCTGGTCCCAACTGGGATCAAAATGCGTTGCGAAACGGACTTCCGATTCTGAAACCGGATTTCCAGCGGTGGACGCTTAAAATGAAATGGCCATATCTAGTGGTCCCGAAACCCGATTGACGTGAAACCAAATTTGCTGGATAGATAATCAAATATACTAATTATCCCATATTCATTGTTTCGATAAATTTGGCATTTATGATTTATGATAAATTATGCAAGTGGTAGGATACCGACATGTGACATCTTAATCACGCCTTACATACTGTTTTCTCATCACATCATATATATATGTCATTGCATTGGTAACCTAGTGACCACGTGCATTACCCAGTGTTAGGTATTAGTGGTGATTGTGGCAAGTACGTTAGTGTTCGTGCATGAATAGATAAGTGAAAGTGACACGTACTTGTACACAATCAGTGGACCCTATCGATTTATTGTATTGTCGACGTCTGTGGGACGCATATAAGTGTGACTATAAGTGGTATGAGACACTTATGGAAGCACTTGTATGGGTGTCACAGGTAAGGCACCAGACACTGCCCATTTATCTCGGGTATCAGTCGGGACGTGCTTGATGGAGATCCTGTCTCCAGTTCTCGCGCAGACTTGTCATGGACCGACCGGTATTTGAGATTATGGCTGGCGTTTGATGTAGACCACGGGGTGTGGGGTAGTTTGAGTGTGAGTTCAACAGAATCTCGGGAGTCTCATGCTGGCATATATATGGAGATATATGGAGATTTACAGGGTATATGATTATTACCGTGAGTTATATTTTGGGCCCGTGGTCCCTTACCCTTGGGTCCTACCCTTGGGTGGAGGACACTCGCGAGTGGTTAACTCTCACACTTGGACTGACGATAGGCTTACTGACCTGTACAGTGAGACTTAGAGACTGATAGGGATAGTGACATTGACATGCATTACTTACTGTATTGACACACCTGACATACTATTTTACTGCTTTACTGTTCAACCGCTCTTTTAGACACCCGCATTGGCTACTTCATGTTCATATCTCTACTATCTTGATTTACTGTTATATATTCATTATTACCGTATGAGTTACCACTTGCACCTATGTATATATTGCTATCGTATCGCTCTGACGACCTGAGTATGCATGCTCAGAGTGAGAAGTGGACTTAGCTTGGACCAGGACCAGACGTACCTCGAGGACATCGCGGACATTTTGATCAGCTACACAGAACCTTACTCTATTGATCCCCATCTGGTTAGTTCTTTGTATTTTGTTTTGATTTATATACTGCATTTCTCATTACCTTTGCATTGTATTACTGGTTACCACGTAAAGCTAGAAACCGAAGTGTGACTACGGCAGGATATTTGCTTGACCGTAGGAGCATGGCTGGCCTTGTCAACCCCTCGTATTCCTTATTTTGGGAAGCGGGGTGTGACATGGTTTTGTTGGTATCAGAGCCAGGGTTTTGCTTCGATTGGGATTGCAGTTCCGTGTAGTGTTTGACAATCTAAGACATCCTTCGATTTGGATTGTAAAGTTGTTATTCTTAATCTTGATTCACATAGTGTATTCGGCTATGCATTTTGATCTATCTGCTAGAGTTTCGGGTAACTTGGCAGAGTTACGTGGTTGTAATTGTGAACTACATCATAGTTACAATACTGTACTCTGTTCGAGTGACTTAGAGCCCTACAGTTGATTCCCACTTGTTTGAATTTCACCGCACCCGATATTCTTGATTCCTTGCCTATCCCATATTGTATTTTAATTCTTATAGCGTGTTCCTTATACCGTCCTCAAATTGTTGTTTCAGGACCATGTCTTCCAACGACCCTTCCTCTATCTCCACTTCCCAGAATCAGACCGTAGAGATTCTGAATGCACTGCAAAGTCTGAAGGAAGCCCAGGAGCGAACAAACGACCTGCTAGCTGAAGGACTAAGAGAGCAGATGACTCAGGCACCCGCGGAAGTCTACAATCGCAAAGGGATCCCTGTTAGGCGCGGAAAAGAGGTAAAGATGAAGCGCCCACTCATTCCCCAGCAACAGAAGCAACGGAAGGCCCAACGTTGTGGGTACTGTAAGAAGCCAGGACATTTTCAGAGAGATTGTCGCCGCGCCAAGGGGCAATGCTTGATTTGCGGATCTAGCAAACATCCTATCAATGGCTGCCCTAAAAGGAAGGAGCTACAAAGAGAGGATTCATCCACACTCTCCACTTCTGCTAAGTGGTGGTTATTTCCTAGTTCGAGCTTCGAGGATAGTGCGGATCCCGCGTAGGATTCAATTCGTGAGACGAGAATGCAGCAGTCCAGGAATCAAGGAAGAATTATCACGTTTTCTGCTTTCAGTAATAATGTTGTCACCTTTTGTAAATATTTCCTTTCGTTTGAAATCTTGTATCCGTCGAACGTTTAGTTGAATGCAATGGAACTTTGAGTTGTGTTATATGTATCATTCTCTTGCTTCTCGCTTTATTTATACTATTCATTGCATCAGCATTTTTAAATTTTAATTTTTCAGTCCTTACCTACCTCATGCTTTCCTTGTACTCCGTATCCTTGATTTTTCTTGATGTGTTCCACTGCCTAATCACGACCCTTTCTTTCTAGCCATGGCCCATCCTGGATCAGCGACGCCTCGAGATGAGAACATATGACAGTGTGTTTCCTTGGGCTGCATGCTGGTAAGATCAGATGACGAGATCAACGACCCACAGGTTGTTTTCGGAAACAGCGATTCCGAGGGTGAGGGATTCGCAGCCCCAGAAGTTAACTTGAGCAGCGACTCAGACGACGAAGAGGAGGACCTCGGAGAAGACCCATTAGAGGAAGATTCCGAGGAGGACCCGATAGAAGAAAATCCAGAAGGGGAAAACCTTGGGTAGAATCCAGAAGGAGAGAATCACGTGGAAGCATACCTCGATGAAGAAGCTCCAGTCGAGACAGAAGGACCAGAAGAACAAGACCCCATGGTAGAAGAACTTCCATTGGCGATCCCTGCGAGGCGATATGGGAACGGACGCCCCTATCTGAGCGCACGAGCTTACCGTAACCTGCTGGACCTCCACGACCGCGACTGACATGTTTGAGCTTTCGTCTCCTCTAGCTAAATAAAATCTGTATATAGTTTAGGCTATTTTTTCGCTGTGGATGCCTTGTTCGGACTTTTTTGAAATGAAATAAATTGCTGAGTTCGCAAATCTTTTGATCTTTTTGGTTCACATGATGCTTGATTGTTTCCCTATACAGTTATTTCCTCCTGAGATCCCCTGCACCTTGGGCTGTCTTGACCCTCGCTGAGATTAAAATGTACCGCACTCCGATCTTTTGAATGGGTCACCCTTCATCCTTCGTATGTGCCTTGTTTGAGATTCTTCTGGAGGATAGATGATAGTAAAATTTCTGAGTTAGCTAACCCTTCAGATCTTTTGATTCGCATGATGTATCGACCATTTTCTTCCCATACATCCCTTCCCCTCCTGAGGTTCATTACTGTTCACCCTTACTCCCTGTATGACCCGACCCCGGTCTCTTCGACCTTCAGTCTAAAGCCGTCACACTCCGACCTTTTGAGTGAGCCGTGCTCCATTGTAATCCCTACCCTAGCTAGCCCTATACATTTTGTGCTTTTTCCTATTACCCTATCTATATTTAAGGACAACGTTATTTGAAAATCTAGTTTTCATTATCTTGTATTTATTGAAAAGTACGTGTTATTAACTGTCTCCGTTTTATGCATTTTAAGTATACTACTATTTTTCCTATTATTTTCGATAGCGCAACCATATATTGCACATATTATTTTGTGCTATGTTTCTTATTTTCACCATGTGGTTTTCTAAGTTATGTTAAAATTGGTTGATTGATACGTTATTCTAAACTGTTTTAACCTACTGACAAATCCTTCACTATTTCAGTATGGTTATGCCCTATACTTATTATTTTAGATGCGCTACTTTTGATATACGTAGGTGTGCACATATTTATGTTTTCGATTTTATCCAGCACGCCTCGAATTTTATTATTCGTTATTGCTATTTTATTCTCTTGTACACATAGGTTGTCCTTATAGTTGTTTCTGCCTTATACTTATTTAGACCTGTCCTTTTAGTTGTGTTATTCTTACATATATAGACCTTCAAAATTTTATCCACCCGTTTTAAGTAAATCACTGTGTTAGTATTCGATGTGGTAGCCTTTCGCTTATTATTTTGTAACTTATCGTTTATTTTAAATTTCGAGGACGAAATTTTTGTAAGGGTGGTATGATGTAATACCCAGTTTTCGACGTGCTATTTTACACATTTGAATGAAATAATTTTCCTATATTTTATTCTATTTATGTTCCATTCCTTTATAGTAATCCCCTAGAATTTTACAGGATAATTCCAATTCCTAATTTATTATTTTAATCTAAACCCAATCCCCTCTCTTGGTCAGGCCCATCCCAGCCCACTTCCTTTCCTCCCCTAAAAAAATTAAATTAAACTCCTTTTTCCCAGCCCGTTTCCTTTTCAAAGCCATCCCACAACCCAACACAAATAAATTCTGATCAATAAAACCGCCAGCCCATTCTCCCCTTTCCCTTTTCCCATTCATTCTTTTTCCAAAATTCCAAGCCCAACTCTAATTTCCTTTCCCTCCTATTTCCTTCCTTTTAATTATTCCAGCCCCCGTCCAACACTTCCTTTTCTTTCTTTATTATTAATAAAGACCCCGGCCCAGCCCACTCCCCTATATTTTTCCCCTCAATTTTCTCCCCTCACCGGCCCGGCCCACACCCATCCAACCCGACCCGAACCGCTTCAAACCCCTCCTTCTTCCCCAACTCTATATTTTCCCGCTCGTTTCCTCTCATCCCTACATCGCCGCCTCGCCATGCCCCGCTTCTCGCGCCCGCGACGCGCGCACTCCCCTACGACCCGCTCTCCTCAACGTCCCCTCCCTCAACGGTTCCCGCCTCCCACACCTGTTCACCACAACCCAGCCACGTCCCCTCTTCCCGCAACTGCCGCGACCCCCTCGCCTGCATCACTCTCTCCTCCCCTGACTCCCGTTCACTCCCTCACTCTCTCCTCCCCCTCACTCCCGTTCTCCCCTCAATTTCCGAGCACCAACGCCCCTGGTCGTCGTCGATCATCCTCCAATCACCTCCATCGCCTTCACCCACTGCCAACACCTACGGCCGACGCCACCTCACACTACCGAAAAGCTCCCCTCGCTGCCGCCGTCGACACCCCAGCAAGCCCATCTCCTCCTCTCCCCTCGCCAACGCCACACCTCCTCACTGCTCCCCATTCTCCATCGCCTGCACACCCGAGTTCGGCCGCCCCTACACCTCGACGCCGGCGAGCCCCACTGCCCTGAACCGCCTCCGTCGACCCCCATTGTCACCGAGGGAATCTCTCTATCTCCCTGAATCTCTTTCTCTCTCACTAAATTTCTCTCTCTCTTTCTCACTCACACTCTCTCTCTGTGAATCTCTCTCTCTTTATCTCTCTCTGTCTCTCTCTCAGTCTCTCTCTCTCTCTCTCCGTTTCTCTACATCTCTCTCTATCTCTCTACATCTCTCTCTCTCTCTCTCTCAATCTCTCTCTCAGTCTCTCTACATCTCTCTCTGTCTCTCTCTCTCTATCTCTCTCTCTCTAAATCTCTCTCTCCCCTCCTCTTCATCCCTCCTCCCTGCCGGAGCTACAGTGCCCGTCGCCACCACCTCCAGCCGAGACCGAGCCTCGAGGCTAGCCCAAGCCTCAAACCCAGCTCTAGCCATTTCATCGAGCACTTGCCCCTATCATCGATCACCGCTATTCCAGCCGTAATCGTCGCCGAAAAAGCCGTGGCTTCGGTCTCTGCGTCCGTCATCATCAGCAAGGTTGTAACCGACGCAACGCTAGCGCACGTCTGTCGCACCCACCGAGACATCGAGTCCAAGAGCCCAAGCTCGAGCCGAGACCGCGAACCCTAGCCGTGCCGTTCGTCTCGCGTTCGTACCGTTTCTGCTGCCGTGCATCGCTAAAGCATCTCCAGGCAAGTACCCTACTTACTACATGCTAATTTATGTCTGTTACAAACTGAAATCGTATAAATTCCGTGTTTACAACTCACGATAAATTATATGACATAACTGTTCGATGCAAGATCCCAATGAAAACCTTCGTTTAATTTGACGGAACTCGATTGCATATTTTGGCCCGTCTGGCAGTGAACCTTGTGTAGAAATTTCACTGGAAAATATGACTGTTAATGACTAAAATGAACACCCCCAAATACACCTGTAAAAACTGGGAATTTCCCACATCTGAAAATTGTTAAAATCACCATAAATTGTGTACATATTGAAATGATGTGTTCGAGGGCTCAAATCGAACCCGACTCGACGACCTGTAACCCTATGCAAGTTTTTAATGGTTTTCTGTACTGAAATTATGACAAGAATTGGTTCGGAGAGCGGCTCTGGACTGTAGTCCAGAGCAACTCTGGTTATTGTTTTCTGTCCCGTAATGTTTACTACTTCGTTTCCTGAACTCTTATGTTGCAGAAACCTACACCTTATTGAAGATGAATCTGTTAACTAAATAAATCAAGTGATTTAACCCCATTTTATCGTCGTTTACTATTTTAACTGCAATTTAAAAGATCGGGACGTATAGCAGTTCCTAGCAGAACCAGAACCGATACCTTAGTGTTGAACAGTGCATAACTCCTGGCGTACAGACGCGATTCAGATTCCGTATCTTGCGTTGAAAACCCTATTTAAAACCCTAAATTTCATTCAACTGTAGCATCGCTAAATTCTGGTCCCAACTGGGATCAAAATGCGTTGCGAAACGGACTTCCGAATCTGAAACCGGATTTTCAGCGGTGGACGCTTAAAATGAAATGGCCATATCTAGTGGTCCCGAAACCCGATTGATGTGAAACAAAATTTGCTGGATAGATAATCAAATATACTAATTATCCCCTATTCATTGTTTTTCTAAATTTGGCATTTATGATTTATGATAAATTATGCAAGTGGTACGATACCGACATGTGACATCTTAATCACGCCTTACATACTGTTTTCTCATCACATCATATATATATGTCATTGCATTGGTAACCTAGTGATCATGTGCATTATCCAGTGTTAGGTATTAGTGGTGATTGTGGCAAGTACGTTAGTGTTCGTGCATGAATGGATAAGTGAAAGTGACACGTACTTGTACACAATCAGTGGACCCTATCGATTTATTGTATTGTAGACGTCTGTGGGACGCATATAAGTGTGACTATAAGTGGTATAGGACACTTATGGAAGCACTTGTATGGGTGTCATAGGTAAGGCACCAGACACTGTCCATTTATCTCGGGTATCAGTCGGGACGTGCTTGATGGAGATCCTGTCTCTAGTTCTCGCGCAAACTTGTCATGGACCGACCGGTATTTAAGGTTATGGTTGGCGTTTGATGTAGACCACGGGGTGTGGGGTAGTTTGAGTGTGAGTTCAACAGAATCTCGGGAGTCCCATGCTGGCATATATATATGGAGATATATGGAGATTTACAGGGTATATGATTATTATCGTGAGTTATATTTTGGGCCCGTGGTCCCTTACCCTTGGGTCCTACCCTTGGGTGGAGGACACTCGCGAGTGGTTGACACTCACACTTGGACTGACGATAGGCTTAGTGACCTGTACAGTGAGACTTAGATACTGATAGGGATAGTGACATTGACATGCATTACTTGCTGTATTGACACACCTGACATACTATTTTACTGCTTTACTGTTCAACCGCTCTTTTAGACACCCGCATTGGCTACTTCATGTTCATATCTCTACTATCTTGATTTACTGTTATATATTCATTATTACCGTACGAGTTATCACTTGCACCTATGTATATATTGCTATCGTGTCGCTCTGACGACCTGAGTATGCATGCTCAGAGTGAGAAGTGGACTTAGCTTGGACCAGGACCAGACGTACCTCGAGGACATCGCGGACATTTTGATCAGCTACACAGAACCTTACTCTCTTGATCCCCATCTGGTTAGTTCTTTGTATTTTGTTTTGATTTATATACTGCATTTCTCATTACCTGTGCATTGTATTACTGGTTACCACGTAAAGCTAGAAGCCGAAGTGTGACTACGGCAGGATATTTCCTTGACCGTAGGAGCATGGCTGGCCTTGTCAACCCCTCGTACTCCTTATTTTGGGAAGCGGGGCGTGACACTGATTTTCCTGAATCGAGGTTTTTACCAAGGACACTGATTTCCCTGGAGTCGAAACGAATCGAGGTATTCCTGCAAAGACACTAATTTCTCTGCGGGCCGATGCGAATCGAGATGCTCTCGTCAAGGACACTGATTTATCTGAATCGAGGTTTTTGCCAAGGACACTGATTTCCCTAGGGTTGAGACGAATCGAGGTATTCCTGCAAAGATGCTGATTTCTTTGCGGGTCGATGCGAATCGAGATGCTTTCGTCAAGGACGCTGATTTCCCTGAATCGAGGAGGTTGCCAAGGACACTGATTTCCCTGCGATGAGATGAATCGAGGTATTCTTGCAAAGACGCTGATTTCTCTGCGGCTCGATCGAATCGAGATGCTCTCGTCAAGGACGCTGATTTCCCTGAATCGAGGAGGTTACCAAGGACACTGATTTCCCTGGGGGTGAGATGAATCGAGGTATTCTTGCAAAGACGCTGGTTTCTCTGCGGGTCGACGCGAATCGAGATGCTCTCGTCAAGGACGCTGATTTCCCTGAATCGAGGAGGTTGCTAAGGACACTGATTTCCCTGCGATTGAGACGAATCGAGATATTCCTGCAAAGACGCTGATTTCTCTGCGGGTCGACGTGAATCAAGATGCTTTCGCCAAGGACGCTGATTCCCTGACTCGAGGTTTTTTCTAAGGACACTGATTTCCCTAGGAGTTGAAACAAATCGAGGTATTCCTGTAAAGAAGCTGATTTCTCTGCGGGTCGACGCGAATCGAGATGCTCTCGTCAAGGACGCTGATTTCCCTGAATCGAGGTTTTTGCCAAGGACACTGATTTCCCTGGGGTTGAGACGAATCGAGGTATTCCTGCAAAGACGCTGATTTCTCTGCGGGTCGACGCTAATCGAGATGCTCTCGTCAAGGACGCTGATTTTCCTGAATCGAGGAGGTTGCCAAGGACATTAATTTCCTCGGAGTTGAAACGAATCGAGGTATTCCTGCAAAGACACTGATTTCTTTGCGGGTCGACGCGAATCGAGGTGCTCTCGTCAAGGACGCTGATTTTCCTGAATCGAGATTTTTGCCAAGGATACTGATTTCCCTGGGGGTTGGTTGACTTATTTCCGAGACGGAGCGTTGATCCGGCAGGGAGGTCATTGGTTGACTCTAGATTGTCTGTGGACCATAGAGTCTTGGAACTAGGGACTTTGCCGTGGCTCCGTTCGGTGATGCTGCGTCCGAATCCTGTTGGAATGAGGAGGATCACCATTGCTGATTTTTAGGCTGTAGATGTTGCCGTTAAGGTTTGGAACTAGGGACTTTGCCATGGCTCCGCTTCTTTGTGACTCTGAGGTCGGTTGTTGACGTCATGTCTGCATCTGGTTGGAGTGAGGAGAAACGCCGTTGGTGATCTCTAGGCTGTCTGTGAACCATCGAGATTTGGAACTGGAGGACTTTGCCATGGTTCCGTTGTTTTGACCCTGGGGTCGTTTGTTGACTTCGCATCTGCATCCTGCTGGAGTAAGGAGAAACGCCGATGGTGATTTCTAGGCTGTCTATGAACCGTCGAGATTTGGAATTAGAGGACTTTGTCATGGCTCCGATTGAGGTGTAGCATCTGTGTCCTGCTGGAATGAGGAGGCACACCGTTGTTGGTCTTCGGGCCGTAAATGTGGCTATTGAGATTTGGAACTAGGGACTTTGCCATGGCTCCGCTTTGTTGCGACTCTGAGGTCGTTTGTTGACATCACGTCTGCATCTGGTTGGAGTGAGGAGAAAAGCCGTTGGTGATCTCTAGGCTGTCTGTGAACTATCGAGATTTGGAACTAGGGGACTTTGCCATGGTTCCGTTGTTTTGACCCTGGGGTCATTTGTTGACGTCGCATCTGCATCCTGCTGGAGTAAGGAGAAATGCCGTTGGTGATCTTTAGACTGTCTGTGAATTGTCGAGATTTGGAACTAGGGGACTTTGTTGTGGCTCTGTTTGTTGATGTTGTGTTTGCATCCGATTGGAGGGAGGAAGAACACCGGTGTCGATCTTTAAGTTGTCGATGTTAACATCGAGACCCTGAAGCTAGGGATCTTCCTTCACTTCGTTTGTTGACATTGTGTCTACAATATTGCGATGAATGTCGAGATTGTATTTAGGTTGTCTATGAACCGTCGAGATTTGGCTTCGCTTCGACGAAGCCCGGTGGGACGATATGGTTCCCTTCTTGTTTGTGCCCATGGATTGTATACAGGGGTCACTGTGACCTCACCTGTAGGGCAAAAAGTTTCATTCTTTCATTTCATTCATTTTTTTTAATTCTTTCCGCGATGCTCTATCATTTCAGCTTTTTATATCGCGAAAATCGCGATTGCCCAATCATTTCGGCTATTTTTCGCGGTGCCCAATCATTTCGGCTATTTTTCACGGTGCCCAATCATTTCGGCTATTTGTTTTATTTTTACTCGCTGCTTTTTATTGCGAGTTGCCCAATCATTTCGGCTATTTTGTATACATACATTTTTACTTGCTGATTTTGTTGCAAATTACCCCATCATTTTGGCTATTTCATATGCATTTTTGGCTCGCTGATTTTTTATCGCGAGTGTGGAACTTGGAATCTGGTGCCAATCTCAGTATCAGCATCGCTACAACTGGAATATTGCCAGGAGCGAATCATCATTTGCCATGAAAGGACTTGGAATTTGATACCGATTTAGGCATTAGCATCGCTACAACTGGGATATTGCCAAGAGCGAATCATCATTTGCCTCTGTCAATGTCGAACAAAGGTGGCTTAGCAAATAGGGTTAGGATCCCGTCGACTAAGGCTTTTGACTTCATGAGCCGTAAGGGTCTCATAAAGGTGTTTCTCCCTACGAGTCATGAAGATCTCATAGGTGCGTTTTCTCCTTAGGAATCGTGAGGATTCCTAAGTGTGTGTTCTCTTATAAGTCATAAGGATCATATAAGAGTGCTTTCTCCTTACAAGTCGAAAGGACCTATAAGTGTTTGTTCACCGTGTGAGAATATCCTTAGTCGCTGGTGGGACTCTGTTAGGAAAATGTTCATTCATGCCCATGTATTGTATACAAGGGTCAATATTGAACCGCTTATAGGGAAAAATTGGAGATTGTGATGGCTTAAGAACAGGTTCAGATCCCTGTAACTTACGGCTTTTGAACCCTATGAGCCGTGAGGGTCTCAAAGGGGAATTCTCCTTATGAGTCGTGAGGATCTCGTAAGTGTAAGTTCTCCTTAAGAATCGTGGGGATCCCTAAGTGTGTTTCTCCTTTGTGGGTCGTAAGGATCTCACGTAGGTGGTTTCTCCTTACAAGGTCGAGAGGACCTTGCAAGTGTCTTTTGACGAGATTGCGCCCTTTCGGGTTTTCACAAAACTCGCCGGTAGTCCTGCTGTTTTTACTCACGGAGCCCTTTCAGGTTTTCATCCGTGCCTATTTCTCTTATGGACATACCTTTTTTTTACCACGTCAGCCTGGGGATGCCGCGGGTCTGTAGTAGTTTAAAGACGTTTCGGTCATAGGTCCGAGATTTTTCGGGCAACGTACGATTACGAAGCTAGATTTTCTCGCAAATCTTCGCATCTTTTGTGTCGGAGGTGGATTCCTTGAAGAGAGAGCTGAGATCGATTTCTTCGTCAGAGTCGCTTCCAAAGGTGATAATTTACGATCCCTTGGTGTTGACTATGTGACAGTTGCCAGCAGCTCTTTTGCGCTCATCTGTCGTGCTTTTATGTTCCCGACGAGCCTTACGCTTCATTCGTTGAACGTGTTGTCGGTGGGCAATATATCCCCGCCACTAGTTTTTAAAGGCGATGC
Organism: Agapanthus africanus; assembly: GCA_030015575.1. Taxonomy (NCBI): domain Eukaryota; kingdom Viridiplantae; phylum Streptophyta; class Magnoliopsida; order Asparagales; family Amaryllidaceae; genus Agapanthus; species Agapanthus africanus. Next base: position 173,422,221 of record CM057342.1, on the reverse strand, counting down.
ACTCTTCGGTAGGGTGTGCAATCCTCTGATGGTATAAGTAGAAGTTAGGATGTATATCCGCTTCATCAAGATGTATACTGCCTAGAGAATTTCCTCTGAAAGAGGGAAACTTCATTCCTATTGACAGGGCCCTAGCGAATCGTTTCCTTACTTTAAGCTTGCTTTTGCTGGCGATAGGGATGCTTCGATCCGGTTGGGGTGCCTCGACCTTTTCATCCAGTCGTCGGCGTTTGTCTTTTTTGAATATAGCCAGTTCGCGCTCTCGATTGACTTTGCTTTTCTGACGGGCTTCGTTCAGTAGCAAGTCGATCGTTTCTTCAGACGGTTCTAAGGGTTTTTGCTTCGATCCTGACCCCAGCTCTTTTATGCTGTCTTCTATCACCAAGTGAGCTTCTTCGTTAGTTAACGCCGAATGAGAGATCATGTGGCAACTTGCTACATAGTTCTCAGATTCTTCTGACGAGTCATCCTCGTCGTTATTGTCGTTATCTCCGCTCTCAAGGATATTATTGAGAAATTCTTGGAGTGTGACCGGGGTTCGCGCCTTCTGGTTATGCTCCTCCAGCGCGTCAATATGCTTTTGCAGATCCATGTGCTTGTCATCAAACTGCGCTGGCTTTTTGGTCTTCTTCTTTTTCTTCGAAGACTTTGACGGCTGGTCCTGAATGTTTTGTCCACCATCACTATTAACTCCTAATGTTGGGCGTGGTTTCAGCAAGCCCTCGATGATCTCTGGCTCTAGCGGGCTTTTCCACCTGATCGCCGGACATGTTTGAAGATCTTTCAGCATTTTATTTAGTTTCTGCCAAAAGAACAACTTACCATGGAACTTCCTCTATGAATGAGCACGATGCCCCCGGCATGTCCATCTTTTTCGGAGCATGTGGTTGTGGCGGGTTCACCTTCCAATTTTCAGATAACGCGAATTTGCCTTGCTGGTATTGGTCTTCAACCCAATTTTTGAAGACGTAGCAATCTTCGAGTGGATGGCCCAATACTCGATGGTAGGGGCAGTAATTAGGATTGTTGACGTCGTTTGGTTGCGTTGTGTGTCTCGACTCCGGTAGAGTGATGAGCCCATTGTGCACTGCCAGTTCAAACAATTTCCTTGTTTTATCCCGGGAAAACGAGTAAGGACGTCTCAACTTCTCATCGAGGGATTGCCGCTTGTTGCTTTGGCGAACAACCGGTCTTGGGTCACTCGGTTGTTGTTGAGCGTTGGCGACGAAGGTTGCTTTCCTTTTGCCCTTTTCATTCCAAGGCTTCGTCTTTGAAGAGGAAGGCCTATGGCTCATCTGGTCCATTTGGGTCAGCTTGTCAATCAAGGCCGGAAAAGTAGTTGGCTTGAAGAACATCATGAATTGGGAAATGGTCGCCTGAGGGTCGAGAGTACCCACGAACATGCCTACCGCAGGAGCCTCTTCGATGCGCTGTTCGCACTTCGACCATAGATTCCGCCACTGTAAATCCCCGTTTCCTTCAATGAGAATCTTTCTATATTTTTCCCAAGTCCCCGAATGTTATTCCATTTTTCCGTATCATTATTTTGTGTGAAGGTTAGTGCGTAAGTTATAGTAATTGTTTTTTTTTCTAAACCAATTAAAAATCAAAGCCCAAAGTTAAAACCAAATATATAATTTCCCACCATTTTTCCCAAGCCCGTTTCCCTTTTTCCATCCCACAGCCCAAACATTAAATTAAAACCCTAAATTCCCTTTATCAATTAACCTCAGCCCAAACTCCCTAATATCTCAGCCCAATATAAATTAATTTAGAGTAACATTAAATCCATAATCAACCCCCGGCCCAGCCCGTTTCCCTTTTATTAAAACTAAACCCCATTTCTTCCGGCCCAAACTTTAAACCTATAAATAATTATCCCTAATTTTCTCCTTCAGCCCAGCCCATTCCTACCTTACCCGACCCGTTTAAACTTCTTCTCCCCCAACATAAACATCTTTCCCGCTCGATTCTTTGTTTCTCATTCCCACGTCGCCCCTCGCGCGCCCACGTCGCCCTCAACTGTGTTGTTGCCCTACGACCCGGGACCCCGGCCACGACTCCCTCAACCTCTTCTCGACTCCAACTCCCCTCATCCCTCACAGTCTCTCAAACTCCTCTCCTCTCTCTCGAAAACCCACTCCCGTAGCCCACTGCCTTCATCACTCACCGCCGCCGCCGCCGACGACGACTACAACCCCTCATTCATCCTCCCTCGCTCTCTTCCCTCCATCAACAGAGCCCTCTCCTCACCTTCTCCAGCCATCGCAGAACCCTCCCCTGCACACCGAGCTCGGCCACCCCCTTGCACTCGATGCCGACGACCCCCAACTGACCCGAACCCCTCGTCGATTCCCTTCAACCTCAACATCATCATCATTATCACCTCCAACCCGAGCCCCACTACCTACCCTCTCTCTCTCTCCAAAAACCCTAACCACCAAGCTCCGAACCCCACTGCTGCCCATCGCTGGAGCGCACCGCTGCCCATCGCTGGAGCGCACCGCTGACCATTGTCGACCCCGGCGTACTCAGAGAGATCCACAGAGCACCCCCTCCGCTTCCAGCGAACACGAGCCATCTCCGGGCAACTCCGACGTCGAACCCGAAATGCGAGCCGAGGCTGCGAATCCAAACCGTGCCGTTCGTCGCGCGTTCGTGCCGTTGCCGCTGCCGTGCATCGCCAAAGCGCCTCCAGGCAAGTACCCTACTTGCTACATGCTAGATTAATTCCGTTACAAACTAAAATCATATTAATTCCATGTCTGCAATTCACGAAAACTGATATGATATAACTGTTCGATGCAAAACCCGAAAGAAAACCTTCCACTAAATTGACGGAACTCGATTGCATATTCTGGCCCGTCTGGCAATGAACCTTGTGTAGAAATTTCACTGAAAAATATGATTGTGAACGACTTAAACGATCACCCCCAATTACACCCGTAAAAACTGGGAATTTCCCGCACCTGAAATTTGTTAAAATTACAATTAATTGTGTACATAATGAAATGATGCGTTCGAGGGCTCAAATCGAATCTGAATCGACGAACTGTAACCCTGTACAAATTCTTAATTGTTTCTGTACTGATATTATGACGAGAATTGGTTCGGAGACCGGCTCTGGACTGCAGTCCAGAGCAACTCTGGTTATTGTTTTCTGTCCCGTAATTTTTGCTACCTTGCTGCCTGAACTCGTATGTTGCGGAACCCTACACCTTATTGAAGATGAATCTGTTATCTAAATAACGCAAGTGATTTCACCCCGTTTTATCTTCGTTTACTATTTAAACTGCAATTTAAAAGAACATGACGTATAACAGTCCCAAACAGAAACAGAATTGACATACTATTGTTGAACAGTGCATAACTTCTGACGTACAGATGCGATTGAGAATCCGTCTGTTGCGTTGAATACCCTATTGAAAAACCTATATTTAATTCAACTGTAGCGTTGCTAAATTCTGATCCCAACTAGGTAAAATTTGTGCTGCAAAACGGACGTTCAGTTCAGAAACTGAATTTCCTGCAGCGAGCACTTAAATTGAAACGGTTGTAACTCGAATACCAGAAACCCGATTGTACTGAAACAAATTTTGATGAACTGCTGACAGAGTGTACTTGTTATTGTATTTGTATCATTTTGCTGAATTCTGAACATATGAGTTACTGCAATTTTTGTAAGCTCATGACGTGCATATTGGTTCATATTACAAATGACTTGTTAACTGCATAAATGTACATACCTTACCCAATTGCCATATACATAGTGTTAGTGTGTCTTAGTATTCAGTGGACATTGCATTATCATGCGTGAATGATATTGGTTTAGGAGTGTCAAGTACACCAATGGAAAGTGAATGATTCGTGACAGTGATTAATACAGTGAACAGTGACAAAACCGTGCTATTGGTGCATACGTGTGCACGACTAAATCATAATCATCAATAGTGTAAACCTGAGGAAAAAGGGGAAATCGAAGTGGAAAGAGCATCGTATTTAGCGGGACCGTGTTTTAGAGGATGATCATTTGAGCAGTGATATATATATTAGGTAGGATCTAGCGATCCGGCTGACAGGGTTATGTCCCGGACGTGTAGGCCGTTGTCTCGGGTATGTACGAGACTCCTGTTAAACATAATCCTCCATTCCACTATACGATTTCAAACATGACCTAGAGACTGATAGGGACACAGATCATACTTTGCATCATTCAGTGACATAGCGATTATCAGCATTTTACCTTCACTGGTATTATCGTATTTACCTATTTCATGTCATTAATATGAAAATTGCTATTACGTCACTCTGACGACCTGAGTATACATGCTCAGACCTCGAGGAAGAACCAGCGCAGGAGTCGGATTTACCTTTCAAGCTGGCGGAGATTTAGTCTGGAGTACCTTTTCCTTCTTTTCTGCTTTCCCTAAAAAGATCGTGTATTTGAACTTGGTTAGTAGCTCTTCTTGTTTATTTGTAATTTGTGAACAATGGAATTTGATGTAATAACTTAGTGATGTATTTCCTTTACTGCTGTGCTTTGTTTACTGATTACCATGTAATACTAGAAGCCGAAGTGTGACTACGGCGGGATTATTCCTTGACCGTAGGAGCATGGCAGGCCTAGTCATCCCTCGTTTTCCATATTTTGGGAAGCGGGGTGTGACATGGTTTTGTTGGTATCAGAGACGTGTTTAGTAACAAGGGATAACATTAACTACACTTATTACATTATTTTCACTTCACTATTCCTGATTTTCATCCTTGAATCTAATCATATTCTTTTAAATATCTTCCAGCGATATGACGTCCCCGAACGACCACTCCTTGGACTCAAGTTCTCAGGACCGCACGGAAAGAATACTTAGTGCACTGACCTCTCTCACAGAAGCTCATGAGAGGAAGACGGACTTACTCGCCGAGAGACTCAGGGCTATTACCGCTGCAGGAGGACCCTCCGCACTCATTACCACCCCCGAGGGCATTACTCCACCAGCTTACTCTGCTAGGGCTGGCACCGTATCAGACTTCCGGAGGTTGCATCCAGCTGCATTCACAGGGCTAGCTGAACCCCTTGAGGCTGAGCAATGGCTAGTGAACATGGAGAACTTACTGACGGCCGCCAGGGTACCAGATGAAGATAGGGTGAATGTGATAAAGATCCAGTTGGAAGATGAAACCCGTACTTGGTGGAAAGTTGAAGAAAGTAGGCTAGAGAGGCCAATTGAATGGAGCAAATTCAATGAGTGCTTCTTGGACCACTATTTCCCTACCACCGCCAAGGCAGAGATGGAAGAAAGATTCATTCTACTGAAGCAGAATGGACGCCCCGTAGACGTATATGCGGCAGAGTTCAACCGTTTGAGCCGTTTTGCTCCATACATGGTCTCTTCAGAGGCCACCAGGGCCAGACGCTTCTTGCAGGGACTTGATTTCGAGCTGCAGCAGTTGATCGCATCACTGGAGTTGCAGACTTTTGCACAAGTACTCAACGCGGCGAGAATTCAGGACCAATTGATCAACAAGTTCAGGAAGCCCTCAGTCATTCCAGCACGTACCCATGCACTTTCTCGAGGATCCATACCAGTTCACAGGCCTGGAACGACTCAGATGAAGCGTCCATTTGTGCCACGGCATCGCCCCCAGAAACAGAACGTAGTTTGCGGCTACTGCAATAGAGATAGGCATACCCAGAAGGATTGTCGCCGCGCCAAGGGACAATGCTTGATTTGCGGATCTAGTCAGCACAGGATTAGCGGTTGCCCTGAGAGAGCAGAGATACAGGGGGTTCTGGACCACAGCAGCAGAGGCCACAGGAGCAGAGGCAACCCTACACGGGCCGCGGTCAAGGACGGGCTTTCACCTTGACCGCCGAGCAGGCAGAGGCTTCAGGGGAAGTTGTTACAGGTACTCTACTCGTACATTCCTTGCCAGCTAGAGTACTATTTGATGCAGGTACTCTATGCAGTACATATCTTGGAATAGAAGGGGAAGTTGTTACGGGTACTCTACGCAAAAGTTTCTTGTTCTTTACGTTGCTCTGATGATGTTTCCGGGCTTTCTTTTGGCCCTGTGAGTACGGCCATCTGCGTCAACATTTCCTGGAGCTTCTGTTGTTGCTCTTGGGCTTTTGTCACGGATCGCATAAGCAGTCGATGACCCATAGAGATACGGCTATCCTCTTTCCCGGATGCCATATAAACAGTGTGGACCACCATGCCCCCAGACTTGGGGCGTTTTGGTTCAGTGGTCTTGCGATTCGTCACAGACTGAGGGATTTTCTCCGGCCTTCTCCTCTTGTGGGCAGTCGAAGTTGAGGGGGTTGCTGCAGTGGGCACCCAAATAGCTGTTGCCTTCTGCGGCTTGACAGGGTGGTCCTCCTCTCGCCGAACCTTCATCTTTTTCTGTCGGCGGGGATAGCTTTGATCTACCACGGAGTCCTGGACTTGACGCCAGACCTTGTAAATTTTAGAGGACAGCCGCTGAGGGGGCTGCTCCAGCTTCGCCTTTGGGGCATTCTCCACAGGTGGAGGAGATCTTTTCAGCACAGCAGTAGGAGAATTCCTGCGTACCCTGTTAAGTAGTTCAAAGCTGTTCCCAGTTGGAACAACAGCATCAACTTCGACCATTGGAGCTGGCGGAGTCAGTCCAGAAGGGGAATTGCCCCCAGCTTTCCTCACCCGGTCCCAGTGGCGACGTCGAGCATGTCGTACGGCTGGGATCACCTCCACTGTTGGATCAGCTTTTTCTTGCCCCCTACTTTGAGGAGAGACTGTTATTGGTGCTAGCCTGTCGAAGACTGACACCCGTTGAGAGAGGGTAGTCAGCCTTGTGAAGGCCGACTTCCGAATAGGGGAAACAGCCTTCATGACTTCACGTGGGGTAGGAGCTGAAACGGCTAGTCTCGTGAAGACTGACCCCCAGCCAGAGAAGCCGTCTTGGTGACTTCAGGAGTAGGAATAGCTATCCGCTTCGGGATAATGCCTTCTGGTATTGCGGGCTTCTTCACGGGCCCGTTGGAGCTTTGGCTCAGTCTGCTGAAAACTGAGGCGCTTGGTTTGGGCGACCCGTTGAGAGGGGCCGCAGTAGTAGTAATCCGATCAAAGACCGACTTCTTTTGGGCTTCCTGCAACGGCAGCGGGGCATTGAAGTTCATGGGTAGGAGCATGGTCCTGAAGAATAGCCCAGTGGTGGACTGAGTCACCTGGTCCACCGACATTGTAAAAACAGAGGCCGCTTGAGGTCCGTAGGTCACTCCTCCTGTAGGGACGGAGTGAGAGTTATTGCCATTGTTGCAGCTTGTGCAGTTGAAAGCCATTTGATGTTCTTCTTTCTATATGGGGCAAGACACCAAAACTTAGTACCTCGAATCCACAGGAAACCATAGCAAATCGTGATTCGTTCGCGAAACACGACACACGAAGTGTGGAGTGGAAAGAGGAAGAGGTCCCACCGGGCGTGCCAGAATCTGTTCACCTCCGAAAACTGGAGACGCAACCGCGCAGGTCCGTCTTGCTTGAATTTCGGGGCAGATGCTAATTGGTGCTATCCGTCCACCTCTCCGAAGATGCCAAGTTGATTTATGACATTGTGTATCAAAGGTTTAAACGGATGCGGCCGATGTAGCAGACTTCGTCAGATTCCCCCTCATTTGAGGGGTTTTTGATTGTGGGGACGCTCTTCCCTACAGGCGCAAGCCCCTGCAGTTAATTACGCTACCGCGTCGCGGTAACAACTTTCTCCTTCTCCAGATGATCACTTCGCGTCGTGTTTGTTTGTTTTGTTTTTTGGTTGCCCGTGGATTGTATACGGAGACTAATTTATGTTGTCGCCCATAGGGCGTGGATTAGTCCAAATCCGTATTTTCTTAGATTTGGGTTTGGGGGTTGGGTTTAAGGATACGTTAGTCTCATTTGAGACTAAGATCAACTTAAACGTTTATTAAGGATACGTTAGTCTAATTTTAGACTAAGATCAACTTAACAGTTTGTTAAGGACACGTTAGTCTAATTTTAGACTAAGGTCAACTTAACCTTTTGTTAAGGATACATTAGTCTAATTTTAGACTAAGATCTACTTAACAGGATCATTTAGATCCGACAAAAGAGCATTTGGGCTCTATTGTTTTAGTTTAGGGACTTTGCGGTCGATTACCAGTTTAAGGACATAGTGGTCCAAGGTTAAGGACATCATAGTCCGTGGGTTTAAAGGGACCCCACGGTCCGAGGTTAAGGACATCACAGTCCGTGGGTTTAAAGGGACCCCACAGTCCGAGGTTAAGGACATCATAGTCCATGGGTTTAAAGAGACCCCACAGTCCGAGGTTAAGGACATCATAGTCCATGAGTTTAAGGACCTCACAGTCCATGGAATGATTGGTTATCGGGACCCGTCACCTCTCTGAAGACATTGAAGGATTACAACGACAAATATCAGAGGAGTTCAGAGATGAACCCTTGAACCAAAGTTGATTGGGAGATCTGTAGTCCAATTTGGAACTAAGATCAATTAATTAGGTTATGAGCACATTGGCTCAGTTAAATCTGAATTGAGGACTTATTGCCAATTTGGGCTAAGTCCAATTAAGTTTGAAATGTTGGCCCTTTATTGGCCTGTTGAGCATTTGTCTGGATTCGGCCCCTCATTATTTAGCAATGCTAAACAAGAGTTTGAGGGCTCTGAGAACATTTTTTCTTCGGCTGAGCACTTAAACATTATAGTTCTAAATTTTAAGGCTCATTTGAAGGGGAGATTCGCCTCTGGAAAACTTAGCCAATTTGGGCTAAGCTGATTTGAAAATAGTGTTAAACACTAGAGGACATCTGGCGGTCACGTGTCCTCACGTGATGTATTTAAAATAGTGTTAAACACTGGAGACAAAATGCTAAAAATAGTGTTAAAAACTAGAAAGGAAGGGGTCACGTGGGGTCACGTGAGGCGCCTGAAGATGGGGCCAGACCTCATTTATTTTATTATCAGAATATTCAAATAAGTGTTAAACGCTTTTAGTCTTCAGGCCATCACGTGTTGGCACGTGATGAGTAGCCATGTATTGATTATTAAAGTGCTTATTAAGGGGTCACGTGGGGACACGTGAGGGCGCGCAAAATCAGTACTGCCATTGGTTTTGTTCTCTTCATTTATGAGGGGCACGTGTGAGCACGTGAGGCATTGCCTCCAAGCTTTTTTTCTTCTCATTTTGGGGAGTCTGTTTAAGGGTCACGTGGGAACACGCGACCTAGTTTTGTTCTCTCTTTTCTGCTCATTGAGAATGGGGGTCACGTGTTACCACGTGACCAAGTTCTTTACGTGCATGGAGAGCTTTAAATCTCTTGTTTTAAGAATTAAATTCTCTGTAGGGTTAAACCCTAATTCTGTTTTAGAGGAATTAAATTCCTATGTATATGGAAGAATTAAATTCTCATATAGGGTTAAACCCTAGTTCTGTTTTGAAGGAATTAAATTCCTATGAATTTGGGAGAATTAAATTCCTTAAACTCAATTCTCCCTCTAAGTTTTGGATCTGCATGGCAGAATCTCCCCGATAAGAATTAAATTCTCAACTTGTGGGGAGATCTGCTTCTGCAGATCTTCAACCAAAGGAAGAACTAAGTTCTTATTCAGAAGAGTTAAACTCTTAAATTGAGAATTAAATTCTCTTTGTTTTATGGAACTTAGATCTCTTTCCCTTTTCTCACCTAGGGTTTCTTTTCTCTGAAGAGATCTTTTTTCTCTCTCTTGAGAATTAAATTCTCCTCTCTTTTTTCTCTCTGTTGTTGTTATCTTCCCAAAAAAGTAGATCCCTTCTCTTCTCTTCTTGGCTCTTATTTATAGGAGAAAGAAAAGAATCAATTGTTTTTGTCAATCTTTCATTGAAAGATTTTAATTGATTTTGTAACCAACATGATCTTTTAGATCACTCAGTGAATTTTATTCACCATTGGATTTTTAATCCAAAAGATCTTTTATCTGTTATTCCTGGCAAATTTCAGGAAAATCTTTCCTTGTATAAAATCTTTCCATAAATTGGTGATTTTTAATCACCATTGGATTTTTAATCCAACGGTGCTCCATTTTATAGAGCACCATCTTTTTTGTTTGGAAAGATTTAGAGAAATATATTTCCAGTTAGGCTTTTTGATTCCCTCTTAATTAGAATTTAATTCTATTAATTTATAGATCTTTAGGAACCCATCACGTGTTGGCACGTGGCCTCCTGATTAAGCATTTGACTAGAATTTAATTCTGTTATTTTAAAGAACTCAGGAATTATCACGTGTCAGCACGTGACCCTTGGTCACGTGTCAGCACGTGACCCTTGGTCACGTGTTGGCACGTGATGCCCCATTGGGGGTTTTTCCTTGTTATTTTATTATACTTTTAATTCTTTTCAGTAGGTTTAAAGGCCCATCACGTGTTGGCACGTGACCCCACTGATTAATTATTTCCAATTATTTATTTTATTCGGTGCCTACAGGTTTTGCCTGTAAATGGTCACGTGTTTGCACGTGATGCCCGGTCACGTGTGGGCACGTGATGCCTCATAACTTTTGATCCCAGATAAATTATGAGGCCCATAATATATCAAATCAAAGGATTTTTCGAAACACTTTCGATACCATCAGAATTATCTATTTCTCATTCGGGAGTTTGTCAAAATGCAGCCCGGAAAATACTGGTTCGCATTTTCTTCCTTAGATTACACGTGCATAGTATATTTGCTCATAACTTTTGATCCTAGATGAATTATGAAGCCCATAATATATCAAATCGAAGGATTTTTCGAGACTCTTTCGATACCATCAGAATTTAGTTGTTTCACATTCGGAAGTTTGTCAAAATACAGTTCGGAAAATACTGGTTCACATTTTCTTAAAGGTATCGCTGTTATTTGATACCTTGGACTCTTTTGCGCAAAAATTTTTTTTTTTTGGGTGGGAACAGTCATCAATGCGTGGTAGTGGATATTTGTTCTTAATCGTCATTTTGTTCAAAGTTCGATAATTCACATACATCCTGTAGGAACCTTCCTTCTTCTTCATTAGTAACACCGGAGATCCCCAACTGGAAGTACTGTGTCGGATCCAACCTTTCTTTAGTAGTTCGTCCAGCTGAATACGGATCTCTTTCAATCCCTCTAGACTTAATCGGTATAGAGCTTTGATTACAGGTTGTGCACCAAGTGTAGATCAATACTAAATTCAAGAGCTCGATCGGAAGGCAAACATGTTATGTCTTCAGGGAACACATCTTTGAACTCTCGAACTACTTCAGGCTTTTCTTCTTCCGCAGGTAGAAAGAACACTTCTACATTCTTCGGTTTAGCACGGTAGCTTCCTGGCTCCAAGGTTCTATCTCCATTTTTGAAATAGAAGACTGGCTAATCTGGTATCTCAAATACTACCCTTCTTTGACGGCAGTCAATAGTACCATAGAATACTCCCAGCCAATACATTCCCAACACAATATCGAAATTTGGTATGTCCAGTACTTTGAAATTTACGTAGAATTCTCGACCGCAAACTACAACTGGGCACTGATCATATCCCAAAGTTGCTTTCAAGACTCCATTTCCGGAACTGACATTCCAGCTTGAAATGATTGGCTTCACGGGAATCACGTGCGTTCTTACGAATCGTTGTGACATGAAGCAATGCAAGCTCTTGTCACGCCCTGCATCCCAAAATACGAAATACGAGGGGTGACTAGGCCAGCCATGCTTCTACGGTCAGGCAATGATCCCGCCGTAGTCACACTTCGGCTTCTAGCATTACATGATCATCAGTAAACATTACTAAAGTAAAGGAAAATCACAGTTCACAACTTTATTACATTGCAATAAAAAGAGTTCGAAATACACTTATTTTTCAAAATAAAACTAACCAACGAAATACAAAGTGCTGAAAGCAAAAGAGATGGCGCTGATGAAGCAGTCTAGATCTCCGCGATCTTGAATGGCAGGTCCTGCTTCTGAGCTGGATCCACTTCGTCCTCTGAGCATGCACACTCAGGTTGTCAGGGAAGCACATATAGCAATAAATATATATATATATATATATATATATATGATTGGTATGCAATATTATTAAACATGAGAAGTGCAATAAAATGCAGAACATGAGTATAATAAACATCAACTGATTATGAATAGTGCAATATAGGTATCATGTCAATAAATTAGGCAATGTGCATGTCACTACTTATCGGTCACTAAGTCAATGAAATCAAATGGTGGAAAGGATGCTCATGTTTAACAAGGGTCTCGTGCATGCCCGAGACTACGGTCCGCTGTGTCCGGGACATAACCCTGTCAACCGTGCCGCTAGACCCATGACCTAATGTATGTGTATATATATTACTAATAGCGAATGATCATCCTCTAAATCACTGTACCTCGCTAAATACATGTTCAATTCCATCTTGATTTCCCCATTCCCAAGGTTATATAATACATTCAGGTATTAGATAGGTTGTGAACAAATACGTATCGCTGTCACTTTCAATCACTTTTCCACTTATCAATATCACTGTTATATTTGCCACAACCCAATCACTAACACTAATTTATCGATGATGCAAAACATTCGCTAGGTCTCAATGTGAATGATCACTATACAGCAGGTATAAAGCAAACATAAAAATAGGCAGAAATGCACTAAACAGATATTCACTATTTTGTGACGATAAATGCCATATAACTTGCAAAATTTACGATAAATCACACGTAAGGAATCGACCAAAATAATATAAAAGGTGTACGAAGAACACTTGATAATATAAGCAGTAAAATTAATTTCATGTAAAACGGAATTCCGGTTAAAGAAATATCATCATTTTAAGGTAGCAATCGATTGCTGGAATTCCAGTTTCAGAATTGGAAATCCAAATTCACATGCGTTTTACCAGTGATTATGTTCAGATTCAGGTGTTGCCCCAGTTGAATAAAATCTATTTCTATCTATTAGGTTTCCAACGCATCAAACGGATTATCAATAGCATTTCTTTATTAGAAGTTATGTCCTTTTTAGTGTAGCTGTGTAAGAGAGGTCACTGCAGAAACAACAGAACACATCGGTACGCTAAAATTAAAATTAAATATCAAACGAAGGTGAAACGGAAAGGGACTGGATTCAGGTGTTAGATAATTAAATTATCTATGTATTCATATGGGTCTCCGTGCATTTTCAGTCTAAACCTGGGTTGCACAGGTGTTCAAAGTCTGGTATCCAAATCGAAATACTGCCCCGGACTGCAGTCCAGTGCTGCGTTCACAACCATGTATCATTACAGTGATCTAAAATTGCCAAGAAACAAACTATGGGTAGTTGTAGGTTATCGAGTCGGCTTCGATATGAGCCGTATAATGTTACTTTCCAAACCGTATTTAGTTTATAAAGATTTTAACAAGTTAGCAAGCGCGGTAAGGTTCAAATCTTGTGTCGCCTTTTTGGGGTAACTTTACATGATTGAAACACAGTATTTTGTACCTAAATTCCTACGCGGTATTCATAATCAATAAAGGGTCCTAACTATAACAAGTTCCGCCACAACGAGATATGTTTTAGATTATAGTTCGTACCAAATATTAGAGTAGTGTTTGGTAATCGGCCGAAAAACATATATCTACACTACTATATAACAAATTAATCTAACATGTGTATTGAGCCTAGGTATTAAGGTAGCATGAACAACAAGAGAAAAGTTTTCTCTTGCCTGGAGACGGAGGCGGCACTACGACGGCGACGATGGCGGTGGTAACAGTCACGACGACAGTGACGAGCTCGAGTGTGGCCGGGCTCGTCGGCGACGGCACGGCAGTGGCCTGCAGTGGTGGCACGGGTGCTGTGGCATAGAGGCGTCGGGTGCAGAGGGTCTGCCGGCGGTGAGCTCAGGCAGCTTGGGGGCTAGGAGCTTGGAGTTGGCGCTGGGGATTGGGCTCGACGTCGTGGAGGTGAGGAGGGGGGTGGCTCCGATGATGGTGGAGAAGAGGTGATCAGCTCGTGTGCGAGGAAGCTCTGTACGCAGAGGGTGGTGCTGGAGTTGGGTCTTGCGGGTGTTGGTCGACGGGGTCGCGCTCGGTGCAGGAGGAGGAACAGGGGTTGGCTTGGGAGCTCGAGGATGTCGGTGGTCGCCTGGTGGGGAGTCGGCGGTGGAGGAGAGGAGGTGATGGGGATGGGTTGATGGTGGAAGTGATGGGGGTCGATGATGGTGAGGTGGTCGGGGCTCGTCGGCAAGGTGGAGGGGTTGTAGGTGGCTGCGGTGAGTTCGGGTGTTGGCAGTGGGTGTTGAAAGAGGAGATGGGGTTGCAGTGGGAAAGGAGAGGATGATAACGAGGGGGAGGAGCAAAATGGAAAGGAAGGGAGAGGGGCTCGGTCGTCGTCGTGGGTGAGGTGAGGACGTGGGGGAGCGGGTCTCGCGGCATGGACAAGGGAGGGGGAGCCGTTGGAGTCGAGGGGATTTGGTAGAGGGGATCACGATGAGTTTGTTGGCGACGGGCGCAGGTCTTGTGGACGTGGACGCGATCGTCGTGGCGAGCGTGAGAAGAGGGAGCCGTTGGGGAAAAGTGGGCGGGAAAGAAAGGAGAACAAAGAAGAAGAAGAGTGGGTGAGGGGTTTAGGTCGGGTCGGGTATGGTAAGCACGGGTCGGGTTGAGGATATTCGGTTAGATTAGGAATAATTAAAATTTAATATAAATATATAAATAAATATATATATATATATATAATTGAAAAAAATTGGAATAAAATCTGGAAAAATACGGAAAAATTTTATATACGGAAACTGGGTATTTACATCATACCTTCCTTACAAAAATTTCATCCTCGAAATTAAAATAGAAACAACGGAATAACAATACTACACAAACAGATGTGGAAAACGTGCACGGATGTCCTCTTCACGTTCCCAGGTAGACTCCCTTGGAGAACGACCGCCCCAAGAAACTCGAACTAGGGGAATGACTTTGTTCTTTAGCACTTTTTCCTGACAATTGAGAATGGTGGTAAGCTGCTCCTCGTATGACAGATCAGTGTCCAATGTTAACTCCAAATGGTCCAGGATATGGCTATCATCCCGAACGTAGCTCCTCAACTGAGAAACATGGAAAGTATTGTGCACACCAGCTAGTGATGGAGGCAAGGCTAGTCGATAAGCCACCTCTTCTACTCGCTCTAGCACATCAAAAGGTCCGATGAATTGGGGACTGAGTTTCCCGCGGCTACCAAACCTGATAAATCCCCGAGTAGGCGATATCTTCATAAACACGTGGTCACCAATACCAAACTCCAACAATCTTCTGCCGGCATCTGCCCAACTCTTCTGTCGGTCCTGAGACGCCTTGATTCGTTGCCTGATCATCTGGACTTTGCTCACTATCTGCACTATCAGCTCAGGGCCCAACAACCTGCGTTCACAGACGTCGTCCCAACATAAAGGGGATCGACACTTTTGCCCATATAGAGCTTCGAACGGTGCTATTTGAATGCTAGCATGGTAGCTGTTGTTATATGAAAACTCTACCAGATGGAAGTGATCCTCCCAAGAACACTGAAAGTCAAGCATGCATACCCTCAGCATATCTTCGAGCGTCTGGATAGTATGCTCGGATTGCCCGTCCGTCTGTGGATGATAGGCCATGCTGAACTTGAGTCGCGTGCCCAAAATCTCCTGCAGGCTCTTCCAGAAATGGGAGATGAACCCGGTGTCTCGAACAGACACGGTACTAACAGGCACCCCGTGCAGTCTCACAATCTCCTGCATATATTTTTTCATGAGCGACTCCATCGATTGTCCGACTCGAAAGGGTAAGAAATGCGCTGCCTTCGTAAGATGATCAACAATAACCCAGACGACATTGTTGCCCCTTGGACTTCGTGGTAGTGCCGTTATAAAATCCATGGTGATATGCTCCCATTTCTACTCTGACACTGGAAGTGGTTGCAGCAACCCAGCTACTCTCTGATGCTCGGCTTTCACCTGTTGGCATACCAGACACTTGGAGACAAAGCGAGCAATCTCCCTCTTCATTCCGTTCCACCAGACGTGCTGCCTCAGGTCTATGTACATCTTAGTGCCACCTGGGTGCAGCAAGTAAGCGGAACTGTGTGCCTCATCTAGAACTTCATCTCGAATACCCCCATTAGAACACACAGCCGGCTGCCAAATCCCAGAGAGCCATCTTCGTGAATCCGCAAATCTGTCCTCAAACCAGCCTCGACTAACCCCCTGAACTTCAGCAGCTGAGGGTCTCCAACCTGTGCAGCTTTCTTAGGTTGTTCACGCATAACTGAACTACATGGTAGGGTTCCATACAGCTCTGACCTGCATGGGCCACCAACAAAACCTGTCACACCCCGCTTCCCGGTGTACGGGCAGAGTGCGTGACTGGCCGCTACCTATTTACTCAGGTGTAAATACGCTAAGCATAACTAAGCAATATAAAGAAATATACACAAGAGACAAATGTAATGAACATCAACTTTATTTATTAACATTCTTTTGTACAATGTATCTAAATGTAAATACATGGAATGGAAAGCAATGCCTAAACAGTGGCATAACAGAAATGGAAAGTACTGAAATGAAATGTACAAGTTTCTAGAGCTCCAGGTTGAAAGCTAGCTGGTCCAAATCCTCGCTGGTGAGCTCGATCTCCTGAAGGTCCGATCCACCTGACAACATTCCAAAGAAAAAAGAGAAGGAATGTCATCAGCGAACAATCGCTCAGTAAGTCCCAAAGATAAGGGAGAAGTAGAATAGGCAGAGAGAGAGTGTATCTTTTAAACTTGTATTATATTGTTATAATGTTGAATTTAGTGTTAACGCTGTTGTTAATGTAAGTTCAAGGGCGAATGTCAACCAATCTCAAGAGTGTTCTCGAACCCAGCAGGCTGTAATCCAGGGGTAGGGAACCACGGGCCCGAATCAAATGTTAGTAACGGGACTTCAATCTAGTGTTGAAGTATTCCAAACTCAACAGGCTGTAATTCAGGAGCAAGGAAACATGGGCTCTCATGATAGCTTGCTTGTGTTAGTAGACATGGATTCATGATTTAAGGGGACTCTTGAGATTTTGTTGGATTCACGCATGAACTACCCCAACACCCCGTGTATTTATTTTATTGATAGTAATGATTGTATTGATGGTATTGTATTGTCTTGTCTTGTATTATAGATTGTATAGACGGATGACTTGCCGAAACCATGATATCGTATAAATGGAAATAGAGGTACTGGATAATCATGTAAATGGAATATATCCATGGTTCGGTTCAGTCAAGTTATGTAGATTGAACAGATTGAATATTTGGATTCATATTGAATTGTTATATATACTTGAATCTCTTTCAAGTCAGATTGATTATATGAATTCATAGATTCATATTGTAATGTAGTTTTATACTTGAATCCCATTCAAGTCAGATTGTATAAATTAAGACTCAGTCTGAGTCAGACAATTAGAAAAGAAAGTGAATCATGAATTATGTTTTGGTGTTATTGGTAACCGCTGCACATGGACGACAGGATTTGTGTCTTTTTCAAAGACGATTACCGTGTTGATAACACTGTTTGTTAAGTTGTCTATCTTAAATAGGCAAGCACCCATATCTCTGGCTCCCTGAGGCTCAAGAGACTGGTCCCGCTCAAACTTATATTTACTAGGGTCCTTATTGTAATTTATACAACTTGAGGGGGTTTTATGAAAAAATAATTTTTTATAATTTTCAAAATATATCTCAAGTATTTAATTATCGTCTTTAGAGTTTTCATAGATGTAGATTTTATATATGTGACATTTCTAGTGAATAAAACCTAATTTCATAATATATGGTATTTAATTGTAAAATTGAACTTGTATGGAATAGCATGGTGTTTTCATGTAAAGTGATTCTTTTGATTTAGAAAAGTTAGAATATTTATATTATATCAAAAAATTAGATATTTTGATGATACAAGTATATATATATATTTATATAAAATAATTTTAATTTATTATTTTTCTAGAAATCTCATTTTCTTAAAATATTTGTATTTTTTAAATCTTTCGAGACCGTATGCTCCTTGCGGAGGTCTGCATCTCGCACTACTAAGCCCGAGGATATGCGATAATCCGCACCATCCGGAACGGGTTCCCCGAAACGGGTTGTAGCAGCACATTGCAAAGATTTGTTAAAAATACGCATC
Organism: Agapanthus africanus; assembly: GCA_030015575.1. Classification (NCBI taxonomy): domain Eukaryota; kingdom Viridiplantae; phylum Streptophyta; class Magnoliopsida; order Asparagales; family Amaryllidaceae; genus Agapanthus; species Agapanthus africanus. The sequence goes on along the minus strand of CM057342.1, from coordinate 173,404,038 downwards.
TTATAGAAAAATGTTTTGTAGTTTATGGTATTTATTTGTAAAAATCGTATTTCCGTATTCTAGGTTCCCAAAAGATATAGTTCTATGATAGAGATGTGTGTTGTGAGGAGGTAGGTCATTACCTCATAAACTATCTAAAGGTATAGCAAGGGTAATGATGTTTTTATGTCGAAGCTAAACTATATAGTATTTTTCTGTAAAATTGCGATAAAAATTATAATATACATTCTTTTGAAATGGAACTTTTTCAATATATTTTGTTAGTGATTAATAGTCATGTTGTGAGAGTTTGGTAGTGTTGTTTTTAAGAAAAGTGGAACTTTTAAAGAAAAACCGAATCGGAAGTTGGATTAACTCCGCTTCCGTCGGGTTTTAGAAATATAAGTTTTTAGATTAGAAAAGAGAAGAGAGAGGAGGGACTTACGGGTTTTTTTTATTAGAGAAGAGGAAAAGGGAGGGGTATGAGGTGCCGGTGCGTCCTTTCGTCGCCGGGAGCTCCTAGGGTCGTCGTTGGAAGTTTGTTGGAGTTTCGCCCTTCGCTAACTTCACTTGCACACTATTGAACTTAGAATTTTCTTGAGAGTTTTGAACAGAGATTTGGAGTGAAGTGGAAAAGTGTAACAACCCTAAACTTTCTGTACAACTTTCTGTACAATTTTTTCAAAAAATACAGAAAGGGATATTTTCGCCTAAACACAAGATATAAGTTTGTTTTGCTTTTTAATAGCAAGAAAGAGCTTGTAGCTCATTGGTAAGATCTTACACTACTGAATCAAAGCACTAGAGTTCAAATCCCATCACCCACATTATTTTTAATATTGTTTTCTTTTAAATTTCTAGAAGCCCAAGAGCCTACACGTGCATAACTCGTAAAAACTCCACTACACATGTAAAACAAAATGACCCAGGGGCTACATCAAGCGACGAGTGACAAGTGGAAGCGAGCCCTGGCCCGTCTTGGACGACTTGGGCCGGCGACTCGGCCGACTCGGCCCGCCGCCGCCGGCCGGACTCGACCGGACCGCAGAGTCGCCAACAAAAAGTTGTGGCTCTTGGACTCCCCAGTAGCCCTGCACAGTTTATTTCCTTGGATCGGTTCCAAAGACCCTTTAAAACCCTAATTACTCCATTTTAATACATTTTATTACATTTTAATACATTTTTTTCAATTCAACCTTTCACCTATCCTAAACCCTAGCCTTACCCTATAAATACAACCCCTAAACACACCCCTCTCACTCCAAAATTCTGATCAAAACTCTTAAGAAAATTCCTAGAAACTTAGTGTACTTTTGGAGTTAGCGAAGGGCGAAGCTCCGACGATTTTCCGATGACAACACTAGGAGCTCCCGGCGACGAAACGACCCATTGGAACTTACGTTCACTTTCTCTTCCTCATCCCTAACATCTAAGCCAGTAAGTCCCACCACTCTCTTCTCTATTCTTTTCTAAAAACACGTATTTCTAAATACCAACGGAATTGGAGTGAATCCGATTTCCGATTTGGTTCTTTCTAAAAATTCAACCTTTTCTTAAAAACAATCATACTAAACCCTTATATGTTGACTATTAAACATTAACGAATCATATTGAATAAGTTCCATATCAAAAGGATTTCTATTTCAATTTTTATTGCTCTTTTTCAGTATAATACCATGTAGTTTCATTTCGACATTAAAACAACCTTAATTTTGCTATACCTTTAGATAGATCACGAGGTAATGACCTACCTCCTCACAACACTCATATGCAACATAGCACAATACCTTTTGGGAGCATAGAATACGAGAAAACGAAACTTTACATATAAATACCACTAACTATTAAAACCGTTTTCTATAAGATTACGTATTTTTATAAATCTTTGCAAAGCACCACTATAACCCATTTTGGGGAACCCGACTGGGATGGTGCGGATTATCGCACATCCCTAGGTTTAGTAGTGCGAGATGCAGACCTCCGCAAGGAGCATTCGGTCTCGAAAAATTTAAAATACAAATATCTTAAGAAAATGAGATTTCTAGAAATATAATATATATTAAAATTATTGTTATATATATATATGTATCATTAAAATATCTATTTTTGTGGTAATATAAATATTCTAAATTTTCCTAAAATCACAAGAATCACTTTACATTAAAATACCATGAATTCCATACAAGTTCAATATTACAATTAAATACCATGTATTATGAAAAATAGGTTTATTTCACTAGAAATATCACAAATATAAAATCTACATCAATGAAAACTCTAAAGACGATAATTAAATACTTGAGGTGTATTTTGAAAATTATACAAAATTATTTTTACATAAAACCCCCTCAAGTTCTATAAATTACCATAAGGACCCTAGTAAATATAGGTTTGAGCGGGACCAGTCTCTTGAGCCTCAGGGAGCCGGAGATATGGGTGCTTGCCTATTTAAGATAGACAACTTAACAAACAGTGTTATCAACACGGTAATCGTCTTTGAAAAAGACACAAATCCTGCCGCCCATGTGCAGCGGTTACCGATAACATCAAAACAATCAGGACTTCAATTTCTTTTTAATTGTTCTGACTAAGACTGGGTCTCATTAATAATCTGACTTGAATATGATTTAAGTATCCAAACAATAATTTAACATGAATCCATGAATCCATATATTCAAACTATTCAATCTATACAATCTATACAACTTGACTGAACCGAACCATGGATATACTTCAATTTACATGATTCTCCAGTTACATCCATTTACATGTTTCTCCAGTTACATCCATTTACTGATATCATGGTTTCGGCAAGTCATCTATACAATTTTCAAGACAATACAATACAATACAATACAATACCATCAGTACAATCATTACTTTCAATACAATAAATACACGTGGTATTGGGGTAGTTCATTCGTGAATCCAACAGAATCTCAAGAGTCCACCTAGATCATGAATTTATGTCTACTAACACAAGCAAGCTATTATAAGGGCCTGTGTTTCCATGCTCCTGGATTACAACCTGTTGAGTTTGGAATACTTCGACGACGGTCGAAGACCCGTTACTAACATTTGATTCGGGCTCGTGGTTTCCTACCCCTGGATTACAGCATGTTGGGTTCGAGAACACTCTTGAGATTGGTTGACATTCACCCTTGAACTTACGATAACAACAACATTAATACTAAATACAACAGTATAACTATATCATACAACTTTAAAAGATACACACTCTCTCTCTTTCTTTCTATTCTACTTCTCCCTTATCTTTGGGAATTACCGAGCGATTGTTTGCTGATGACATTCCTTCTCTTTCTTCTTTGGAATGTTGGCAGGTGATCTGGACACTCAGGAGATCGAGCCTACTAGTGAGGATTTAGACCAGCTTTCCTATGACCCAGAGCTCTAGCTTCATTGTACACACTTTTATTTTAGTACTTTTCATTTCTGTTATGCCACTGTTTAGGCATTGCTTTCATTCAGATGTATTTACTTTTCCATGCATTGTACAAAAGAATGTTAATAAATAAAGTTGTTGTTTCATTACATTTGTCTCTTGTGTATATTCTTTTATATTGCTTAGATACGCTTAGCGTATTTACTTCAGAGTAGATACGTAGCGGTCTCGTCACATCCTCTGCCCATACACTGGGAAGCAGGGTGTGACAAAAAGAGTGTGGGTATTTATAGGAGAATTTTAGGGTTAGGGTAGATGAAAAGATATATTGAAAATTGGATTAAAAATAGATTAAGGTTTTAAAAAGGCTCTGTTAAAGTGCAGAGAATTTAAACCATACAGAAATTATAAGAAGACCAAAAGGCACAGAAGTTAAGAAGACCAACTCGGATTTTGTGATGACTCGGCCGGCGGCGTCGGCCGATTCGGCCGAGTCGCCGGCCGAGTCAGTCCAGGTCTTGTTGCCATGCGTCCTCTGTCGATTGGTCTACCTCCTGGGCTCGTTTGTTTTATATGTGACTTTTGGTTTTTACAAGTTATGCACGTGTAGGCTCTTGGGCTTCTAAAAATTTAAAAGAAAACTAATTAAAAAAATAATGTGGCTGATGGGATTTGAACTCTGGTGCTTTAGTTCAGCAGTGCAAAATCTTACCAATGAGCTACAAGCTCCTTTTTGCAATTTACAAGCAAATCAAACTTATAACTTGTGCTCAGGCTCAAATACCCCTTTCTGTATTTTTGGAAAAAAAAATTGTACAGAAAGTTTAGGCTTGTTACATTCTACCCTCCGTATAAAAATTTCGTCCTCGAAATTTGTAAAAGGAAAGTGTAACAGATTCAAGAAAAGTTTGGCGATAGTGTATGAATAATTATAAAGTGATGCAAAAGTTTGAAAAGGTTAAAAAGAATTACCAGGGTTACCCTGGCCAACCGTCTCAACTTCTACGGCCGCCAAATTGTAAGCCTGGCGTCTCGGCATATTTCTTCGTACATGCTGGTACATCGATGGTTGTCGAGGTAAAGGTGATCCACGTGGAGGTGGTGCAGGAAGAGCTAACTGAGTAGGTGGAGCTTGGATAGCTGGTCCAACTGCGGAATTAGGATTAGTTCGGTTGTGTGGGCAAGTTCCTATGGTAGATCTACATATCAGGCAAAGACCGTTTGCTTGTCGGCAATCTTTCATCAGATTTCTAGCTCTCTTGCAGTAGGCACAAAAGGCTGGGCTGGGTCTGTTGATTGGTACCCCCGGTCTCCTTGGTACAAATGGTGGTCCTGATGAGGCTCCTCATGCCATCTGGTTGGCAGGACGCTTCACTCCGGCAGATTGAGGTTTGCCCATCTTCTTCACCACTACCTCATATCTTCGTGCAGCTTTCAAAGCCATATCATGGGTTAGGAAATCCCCGTAGCTAATGCAGCTTAGATTTCCGGGTCCAAACTTTGCTGAAATCTTCTAACTCTGATCTCAGCAGTTGGTATGAGATGGGCCGCAAACCTGTTATGGTGTTTTGTTAGATGTGTAGTATGTGATATATTGAAAAAATCGAATTATTGAAACATATCTTACCGACTGAGCATGGTAAACTCAGCATCATACTCATCTATTGATTTGGTCCACATTGAACCTTGTTGCAGATGTATGAACTGCTGTTCCATATCAAAGTGGGCAGTCTCAGGGAAGTACTTTGCATCGAACATGTCACGGAAAGTCTTCCATTAGATAGGTTGGTCAAGACGGCTTTCTTCCGCCTTCTACCAGACTCGTGCATTGTCCGTAAGTTGCAGCTTTGCAACTCGGATCCAAACTACCTCTAGCACTTGTGCTGCTGCCAGGTCGTCCTCGATACTCTGAGCCCATTCCTCCGCTTCCAGAGGGCTCTCTTTTCCCGAAAAGTTCTTGGGGTGCAGTGCCCGAAATTGCTTCACTCCGGGTGCTTCCGCTTCTGGACGGTTCGAGAGAACAACAGTCTGTTGCTGTTGTCCTTCTAGAAGGCTGTGGATCGCCTCAAGCAATACCGTCTGCTCATTGATCGGAGTAGCGACGGCAGGTGTAATCAGTAGTGGTGGCGGAGTGTTGTTGACATTGGTGCTGGTGTTGTTTGGGGAATCCATAACCTTGAATGAAAAAATAAGGTTGTGATGGATTCAAAGTATATGAAATGATGAGATTCAAGGAATGTGAATTGTAAAGAATGTTTTCAGTTGCTAGTTCTTATGTTATATTGCTTAGATTGTCCACGCAGAACTGAACTGCATGGTAGGGTTCCATACAGCTCTGACCTGCATAGGCCACCAATAAAACCTATCACGCCCCGTTTCCCGGTGTACGGGCAGAGGGCGCGACTGGACGCTACGTATTTACTCAGGAGTAAATACGCTAAGCGTAACTAAGCAATATAAAGAAATATACACAAGAGACAAATGTAATGAACATCAACTTTGTTTATTAACATTCTTTTGTACAATGCATCTGAAAGTAAATACATGGAATGGAAAGCAATGCCTAAACAGTGGCATAACAGAAATGGAAAGTACTGAAATGAAATGTACAAGTATCTAGAGCTCCAGGTCGAAAGCTAGCTGATCCAAATCCTCGCTGGTGGGCTCGATCTCCTGAAGGTCCGATCCACCTGACAACATTCCAAAGAAGAAAGAGAAGGAATGTCATCAGCGAACAATCGCTCGGTAAGTCTCAAAGATAAGGGAGAAGTAGAATAGGCAGAGAGAGTGTGTAGTTTTTAAAGTTGTATTATATTGTTATAATGTTGAATTTATTGTTAACGCTGCTGTTAACATAAGTTCAAGGGTGAATGTCAACCAATCTCAAGAGTGTTCTCGAACCCAACAGGCTGTAATCCAGGGGTAGGGAACCACGTGCCTGAATCAAATGTTAGTAACAGGACTTCAACCTAGTGTTGAAGTATTCCAAACTCAACAGACTGTAATCCAGGAGCAAGGAAACACGGGCCCTCATGATAGCTTGCTTATGTTAGTAGACATGGATTCATGATCTAGGAGGACTCTTGAGATTTTGTTGGATTCACGCATGAACTACCCCAACATCCAGTATATTTATTTTATTGATAGTAATGATTGTACCGATGGTATTGTATTGTATTGTATTGTATTATAGATTGTATAGACGGATGACTTGCCGAAACCATGATATCGTATAAATGGAAATAGAGATACTGGATAATCATGTAAATAGAATATATCCATGGTTTGGTTCAGTCAAGTTATGTAGATTTTATAGATTGAACAGATTGAATATATGGATTCATATTGAATTGTTATATATACTTGAATCTCATTCAAGTCAGATTGATTATATGGATTCATAGATTCATATTGTAAAACCCACCGTTGCCGGTCCCAAGTCCGGATGAGAAAGGGTGAGGGTTGTGGTAGGCTTGTGACAGCCAACGTAAAACTTTGTCACATTCTATGACATGAACCATAATAAGAATATCGTTGGGGCATCCCCTACTCAGCGACGCGCTACATCAGATCCCGGGTGTAGTGTTAAGTATGCAAGGGCTTCTAGGTCGTCATCCAGAAATGGCGTGCTACATCGGACCCCGGGTGTAGTGAAAAATAAGTAAGGGCCGTCGTCCAGAAATGGTGCGCTACATCGGACCTCGGGTGTAGTGACAAATAAGTAAGGGTCGTCGTCCAGAAACGGCGCGCTACATCGGACTCCGGGTGTAGTGACAAATAAGCAAGGGTTTCATAGGATCCGTCTAGCTTCCTGGAATATAGGTTCCCTTACGGGTAGACTAATAGAATTAGTGGACGTGATGATTAGGAGGAGAGTTGGTATTATGTGTTTGCAAGAAACTAAGTGGGTAGATGAAAAGAGTAGAGTCATAGAGCCTTGTGGTTATAAGCTTTAGTATACGGGTAGAGATAAAAATTGTAATGGGGTAGGCATAATCATAGATAGACGGTTGCTTGAGAATGTAGTTGAGATTAGGAGAAAAGGTGATAGAATTTTACTGGTTAAGCTTATTTTAAGTGGAGAGATCCTTAATGTTATTAGTGCTTATACACCACAGATAGGTCTTGATGACGCTAGTATGCGTCTATTCTGGGAGGATTTAGACGAGATGGTGCAAAGTATACCTAGTGGAGAGAAGTTATTTATTGGTGGTGATCTTAATGGACATGTAGGTACTAGTCGTAGTGGGTTTGATACTATCCATGTAGGTCTTGGTTTTGGACAAAGGAATGAAGTAGGTGACTCGATTTTAGATTTTGCCTTATCTTATGACTTGATCTTAGCAAACACTTGGTTTAGGAAAAGAGAGTCCTACCTTATCACTTTTAGGAGTGGATCAAGTGCTAATCAAATAGACTTTTTTCTGACGAGAAGAATAGATAGAGATTGTTGTATCGATTGTAAGGTAGTGCCAGGTGAGAGTGTAACCACTCAACATAGACTTTTAGTTCTAGATTTTCGATTTAGAAGAGGACCTAGGAAGATTAGACGTAAGGTAGAGCCTAGAATTAAATGGTGGCGATTGAAAGAAGGTAACCAAAAGGCTTTTATAGATTGTGTAGTCCAAGAAGCGGATTGGCAGTCGGAAGATAATTTTGACAGAACATGGAACAAAATAGCTAGTTGTATCAAGAAGGTAGCTAGAGATCTACTTAGTGAGTTGAGAGGTGGTGCTCCACCATTTAAGGACACATCATGGTGGAATGAAGAAGTAAAGGCTGCTATTAAAATTAAAAGGGATTCTTATATAGATTTGAAGAAAAGTAGAGATGTGGAGAGATTTGAGAAGTATAAAATGGCTAAAAAGGAAGTTAAGAAAGCTGTTCGGGAAGCTAAATCTAAGATCTACAAGGAGGTGTACGAGAAATTAGACACTAAAGAGGCTGAAAATGATATATACCGGATTGCTCGGATGCGGGAAAGGAAGACTAGAGACTTATGTGCGGTGAAGTGTGTCAAAAATGAAAATCAGAAGGTTTTAGTTCGAGATGAGGATCTCAAGGAAAGATGGAGAGATTATTTTAACAAATTGTTCAATGAGAGCTTTACTAAGAATTTGGATGGACTTGTGATTCAATCTCAAGATATAAACCGTGATTTCATGCGTAAAATAAGACTACCTGAGGTTAAAGGAGCTTTGAACAGAATGAGTTTAAGAAAAGCGGTTGGTCCTGACGGGATTCCTATCGAGATTTGGAGATGCTTAAGAGAAATAGGCATTAAATGGCTGACAGATCTGTTTAATAAGATTTGGTAGATAAAAAAGATGCCAAATGAATGGAGGAAAAGTATCCTTATACCTATCTACAAGAACAAGGGTGACATTCAAAGTTGCTCAAACTACCGTGGAATAAAACTTATGTGTCAAACCATGAAACTTTGGGAGAGAGTGATTGAACACAGGCTAAGGAAGGATATTAAGATAACAGAGAACCAGTTTGGGTTCATGCCTGGGCGATCGATGCCAGAGGCTATTCATTTGCTTCGTCAACTTGTCGAGCGTTTTCGAGAGAGGAGAAGAGATTTACATATGATATTTATTGATTTAGAAAAAGCGTACGACAAGATACTTAGAGAGGTATTATAGGGGACAATGATGAAGAAGGCGGTCCCCGTCAAGTATATTGATATAATCAAGGATCTGTACGATGGAGTAGTGGCAAATGTCAGAACTTGCGGCGGCTTAATGAGTGATTTTTCGATTACAATTGGTTTACATCAAGGATCTGCATTAAGTCTATTCCTGTTTACCATCGTGATGGATGAGCTTACTAGAACTATCCAAGATGAGATACCTTGGTGTATGCTATTCGTTGATGATATTGTTCTAGTAAATGAGATGAAAGCAGGGGTTAATGCCAAATTGGAATTATGGAGGCGAACATTGGAATTTTGGGGATTCAGATTGAGCAGGTCCAAGACAGCATATATGCATTGCAAATTTAGTAACCAGAGAAGTCAAAACCATATTGGTATAACATTCGAAGGGCAAGAGATATCACCAAGCGACCGGTTTAGATATCTAGGTTCCATCATCCAAAAGAATGGGGAGATCGATAGTGATGTTAATCAAAAGATCCAAGCTGGTTGGTTGAAATGGAGGAGTGCAACAGGGATTTTGTGTGATCGTAACTTTCCGTTAAAATTGAAAGGGAAGTTTTATCGGAATGCTATTCAGCCTGCCTTATTATATGGTACAGAATGCTGGGCTCTTAAGAAGCATCATACACAGAAGATGCATGTAGCGGAGATGCGCATGCTTCGTTGGATGTGCGGTAACACTAGAAAGGATAAGGTGCAAAATGAGGATATTCGTGCAAAAGTTGGTGTAGCACTTGTGGAGGAGAAGATGCGGGAAAACCGGCTAAGATGGTTTGGTCATGTACGACGCAGACCTATGGAAGCACCGGTTCGACGAATAGATACTCTCGATATGGGCAATGACAAAAGGGCAAAAGGGAGACCGAAGAAAACGTGGATGAAGGTGATACGAAACGATATGGTTGCCAAAGGACTCAATGAAAGTATATTGCTCGATAGGAGTGAGTGGAGGCGGAGGATTCATGTGCTGGACCCGGCGTGATTCTCATTGGTTCATGTAGCCTACCCCATATGCTTGGGATAAAAGGCTCAGTTGTTGTTGTTGTTGTTGTTGTTGTTGTATAGATTCATATTGTAATGTAGTTTTATACTTGAATCCCATTCAAGTCAGATTGTATAAATTGAGACTCAGTCTGAGTCACACAATTAGAAAAGAAATTGAATCCTGAATTATGTTTTGGTATTATCGGTAATTGCTGCACATGGACGGCAGGATTTGTGTCTTTTTCAAATACGATTACCATGTTGATAACACCGTTTGTTAAGTTGTATACCTTAAATAGACAACACCGATATCTCCGGCTCCCTGAGGCTCAAGAGACTGGTCCCGCTTAAACCTATATTTACTAGGGTCCTTATTGTAATTTATACAACTTGAGGGGGTTTTATGTAAAAATAATTTTGTATAATTTTCAAAATACACCTCAAGTATTTAATTATTGTCTTTAGAGTTTTCGTAGATGTAGATTTTATATATGTGGCATTTCTAATGAATAAAACCTAATTTCATAATATATGGTATTTAATTGTAAAATTGAACTTGTATGGAATTGCATGGTGTTTTCATGTAAAGTGATTCTTTTGATTTAGAAAAGTTGGAATATTTATATTATATCAAAAAATTAGATATTTTGATGATACATACATACATACATACATACATACATACATATATATATATATATAAAATAATTTTAATTTATTATTTTTCTAGAAATCTCATTTTCTTAAGATATTTTTATTTTTTAAATCTGTCGAGACCGTATGCTCCTTGCGGAGGTCTGCATCTCGCATTACTAAGCCGGAGGATGTGCGATAATCCGCACCATCCCGAATGGGTTCCCCGAAATGGGTTGTAGCGGCACATTACAAAGATTTGTTAAAAATACGCATCTTATAGAAAAAGGTTTTGTAGTTTATGGTATTTATTTGTAAAAATCATATTTCCGTATTCTATGTTCCCAAAATATATTGTGTTATGATAGAGATGTGTGTTGTGAGGAGGTAGGTCATTACTTCGTGAACTATCTAAAGATATAGCAAGGGTAATGATATTTTTATATCGAAGCTAAACTATATGGTATTTTTCTGTAAAATTGCGATAAAAATTATAATATACATTCTTTTGAAATGGAACTTGTTCAATATGTTTTGTTAATGATTAATAGTCATGTTGTGAGAGTTTGGTAGTGTTGTTTTAAAGAAAAGTGGAACTTTTAAAGAAAAACCGAAACGGAAGTCGGATTAACTCCGCTTCCGTCAGGTTTTAGAAATACAAGTTTTTAGATTAGAAAAGAGAAAAAAGAGGAGGGAATTATGGGTTATTTGATTAGAGAAGAGGAAAGGGGAGGGGTAGGAGGTGCCGGTGCATCGTTTCGTCGCCGGGAGCTCGTAGGGTCGTCGTCGGAAGTTCGTCGGAGCTTCGCCCTTCGCTAACTCCACTTGCACACTATTAAACTTAGAATTTTCTTGAGAGTTTTGGACAGAGATTTGGAGTGAGAAGGTGGAAAAGAGTGTGGGTATTTATAGAAGAATTTTAAGGTTAGGGTAGATGAAAAGATGTATTGAAAATTGTATTAAAATTGTATTAAAAATAGATTAATGAGGTTTTAAAAATGCTCTGTTAATGTGCAGGGGATTTAAACCATACAGAAGTTATAAGAAGACCAAAAGGCACAGATGTTAAGAAGACAAACTCAAATTTTGTGATGAATTGGCCGGCGGCGCCGGTCGATTCGGCCGAGTCGCCGGCCGAGTTAGGCCGAGTCAGGCCGGGTCTTGTTGCCATGTGTCTTCTGTCGATTGGTCTACCTCCTGGGCTCGTTTGTTTTATATGTGACTTTTGGTTTTTACGAGTTATGCACGTGTAGGCTCTTGGGCTTCTAAAACTTTTAACGAAAACTAATTAGAAAAAGTAATGTGGCTAATGGATTTGAACTCTGGTGCTTTGGTTCAGCAGTGCAAGGTCTAACCAATGAGCTATAAACTCCTTTTTGCTATTTACAAGAAAATCAAACTTATAACTTGTGTTCAGGCTCAAATACCCCTTTCTGTATTTTTGGGGAAAAATTTGTACAGAATGTTTAGGGTTGTTACACTTTTCCCGACGCATCACTATGAACAACTAAGCCACCTGAGCTGTCTGGCACAGTCAGGATTGCGGCCGTGGTCAACATCAGTTTCAACAGCTCGAACGCCTGGGTGCATTCCTCTGACCAAACATACGGCATCTCCTTCCGTGTGAGCTTTGTCAAGGGTTCCGCTACTCTGGCGAATTCTTGGACAAACCGCCGATAGTACCCAGCCAATCTCAAGAAGTTTCTTATTTCAGCAATTGATTTTGGTGTCGGCCAGTCCTTGATAGATTCGATCTTCGTCGGATCTACAGAAATGCCATCACTTTAAACGACATGCCCCAGAAATTGCACCTTGTCAAGCCAAAACTTGCACTTGCTTAGCTTTGCATAGAGCTTCTCCTCCCGCAGAACCTGCCATACAATTCATAGATGCTCGGCGTGCTCCTCTCGATTTTTGGAATATACTAGAATGTCATAGATGAATACGACGACAAACTTGTCCAAGTACTTGGAGAAAACCCTGTTCATCAGATCCATAAATATGGCCAGTGCATTGGTAACACCGAACGACATCACAAGAAACTCATAGTGGCCATATCGGGTTCAAAAAGCCGTCTTTCATATGTCCTCTGCCTTGACCCTGATTTGGTGGTACCCTGACCGAAGGTCTAATTTGAAGAATACTCGAGCACCACCAAGCTGGTCAAACAAGTCGTCGGTGCGGGGAATGGGATACTTGTTCTTCATGGTCACTCGGTTCAACTCCCGGTAGTCAATGCACATGTGCAAGAAACCATCTTTCTTCTTCACCAGTAACACAGGAGCACCCCAAGGGGAAACACTTGGATGAAACACTTGGATGGATAAATCCCTTGTTCAACAGATCTTCTATCTGCTTCTTTAGTTCTGCCAATTCAACTGGCGTCGTCCATAGAATCAGGTCAATAGGGAATCCCAAGACGCGGGGAGGTGGTAGACCTGGTAAATCTTCAGGGAACACATTAAGAAAATCTCGAACGATCTCTGGGGCTAGACTCTCATCAATCTCCATAGTCGCCAACACTTTCAGCTTGGCTCTAAACTTGGCTGGCTCCAAGGACTCGCTTCCGCCTTCGAAAACAAACTCAGGATGATTAGGAATGCAGAAAGTCACTTCCTTAGCTTGGCAATCGATGATCGCATGGAATATGCTCATCCAATCCACCCCGAGAATTGCGTCATAGCTGCCCGTCCCGATTAGAAGGAAATTCGCATAGAATTCACTACCGCATACTACCACCGGACATAATCTACACTCTTGGTTGGACACAATAACACCGTTACCCGTATGTATCTCCTAACCCTTGGTCAACCGCTTGTGAGGTATAGAGTGTGTGTCAACAAACCGCGTAGAAATGAAACAATACGAAGCACCCGAATCAAAAAGAACTCTAGCTGGTACATAATAATCAAGGATGGTATCTGTAACCACTTCTCCAGAAGCCTCTGCCTGCTCGGCAGACAGGGTGAAAGCCTGTCCCTGATTTCGACCTGTACCAGTCTGCCATTGATTGAAAGACCGCTGCTGGGATACCCGAGGTGGACCCCTCTGAGCTGAACTGTCGTACGACGGTTGTTGTTGCTCGAACCCTTTCTGTAATCAGATCTCTAGGGATACCCGCTGACCCTGTGCTCGCTTGATCTGCAAATCAGACACTGCCCCTTAGCTCTGCGACAATCTCTCTGCAGGTGTCCTGATCTCTGGAAATAATCGAAAAATAGGGCCCTCCGCTGCGGTTGCTGAGGTGGTAAAGTGCGCTTCATCTGCGTAACACCCGGCCTGTGAACTGGGATCGCTCCACGGGGGGAGATGGTAGGCCGTGATGGAACCACGTGGGGTCTCTTGTCCATCGATCGTTAGCCCTTGACCTTCTCCACCAATCTTTCCTGTACTCGGGCAGCGTTCAATACTTGGGCAAAGGTTGGTAGATCGAGAGATGCGATAAGTTGTTGCAGTTCAATATCGAGCCCTTTCTGGAACCGTCTTGCCCTGGCGGCTTGTGTGGCTACCATGTATGGTGCGAAGCGACTCAGCCTGTTAAACTCTGCGGCGTAGACATCCACTGAGCGTACATTCTGCTTTAACATGATGAATTTATCTTCCATTTCGGCCTTGGCAATGGCTGGGAAATAGTGATCTCGGAAACATGCGGAGAACGTGTCCCATCCAATAGGTTTCTCGAGCCGGCTTTCCTCTACGGACCACCACGTGCGGGCCTCGTCTTCCAGTTGGATCTTCACTACGTTCACTCTATCATCTCAGGAACTCGAGCGGCTGTCAGGAGGTTCTCTACGTTGATGAGCCATTGCTCGGCCTCAAGTGGACTTGCTGATCCCGTGAACACCACTGGATGAAGCCTCCTGAAGTCCGAAACCGTACCAACCCTAGCCTAGGTAGTCGGTACGAGGGTGCCCTCGGGGGCAGCGGGAACAACCATAGATCTCTCCAGGACGGTAATTGCGGTCTCCTGTACCGCCTTCAATCCCTCGGCCAGGAGATTGGTCTTCCTCTCTTAAGCTTGGGCCAGGGTCATCAGTGTGCTAAGGATCTTCTCGGTACGATCGTGAGAACTGGCACCAGAGGAGTTGCCCGAGGAGTCCATATGTCTGAAAAGATCAAAAGAAATTAGATTCAAACAAGGCTACACAATGATTCAACGAGGATTAGAAAGGGAAAAAGAAATGTAATAAGACATACGTCAAGGGCGTAACTCAATCTAGAGATCCCTCGACGGGACTGTAATTTCATCCAAAAACCTTGGCTCTGATACCAAAAAAACCATGTTACGCCCCGCATCCTAAAATACGAAATACGAGGGGTGACTAGGCCAGCCATGCTCCTACGGTCAGGGAATAATCGCGCCGTAGTCACACTTCGGTTTCTAGTATTACATGGTTGTTAGTAAACAGTACTAGAGTAAAGGAAAATCACAGTTCACAACTTTATTACATTGCAATAAAAAGAGTTCGAAATACACTTATTTTGCAAAATAAAACTAATCAATGAAATACAAAGTACTGAAAGCAAAAGAGATGGCATGATGAAGCAGTCTAGATCTCCACGATCTCGAATGGCAGGTCCTGCTCCTGGGCTGGATCCACTTCGTCCTCTGAGCATGCACACTCAGGTCGTCAAGGCGACACATATAGCAATAAATATATATATGATGGGTATGCAATATTATTAAATATGAGAAGTGCAACAAAATGCAGAACATGAGTATAATAAACATCAACTGAATATGAATAGTGCAATATAGGTATCATGTTAATAAACCAGGCAATGTGCATGTCACTACTTATCGGTCACTAAGTCAATGAAATCAAATGGTGGAAATGATGCTTGTGTTTAACAAGGGTCCCGTGCATGCCCAAGACTACGGTCCGCTGTGCCCGGAACATAACCCTGTCAGCCGTGCCGCTAGGCCCATGACCTAATGTATGCGTATATATATATCACTAATAGCGAATTATCATCCTCTAAATCATTGTACCTCGCTAAATACGAGTTCAATTCCACCTTAATTTTCCTATTCCACAGGTTATAGTATGCATTCAGGTATTAGATAGGTTGTGAACAAATACGTATTGCTATCACTTTCAATCACTTTTCCACTTATTAATATCACTGTCGTATTTGTCACAACCCAATCACTAACACTAATTTATCGACAATGCAAAACAGTCGCTAGGTCTCAATGTGAATGATCACTATGCAGCAGATATAAAGCAAACATGAAAATAGACAGAAATGCACTGAACGGATATTCACTATTTTGTGACGACCAATGCCATATAACTTGCAAAATTTATGATAAATCACGCGCACAGAATCGACCAAAATAATATAAAAGGCAAACGAAGCACACTTGATCATCTAAGCAGTAAAATTAATTTCATGTCAAACGGAATTCCGGAGGGAAATATCATCATTTTAAGGTAGCGATCAATTTCTGGAATTCCAGTTTCAGAACTGGAAACCCAAGTTCACGTGCGTTTTACCAGTGATTATGTTCAGATTCAGGTGTTTCCCTAGTTGAATAAAATCTTGTTCTATCTGTTAGCTTTCCAACGCATCAAATGGATTATCAATAACATTTCTGTATTAAAAGTTATGTCCTTTTTAGTGTAGCTGTGTAAGAGGTCACTACAGAAACTGCAGAACACATCGGTACGCTAAAATGCAAATTAAATATCAAACGGCGGTGAAACGTCAAGGGACTGGATTCAGGTGTTAGATAATTAAATTATATATGTATTCATATAGGGCTCCACACATTTTCAGTCTAAAGTGGGGGTGCACAAGTGTTCAAAGTCTGATATCCAAATCGAAACGCTACCCCGGACTGCAGTCCAGTGCCGCGTTTGCAACCACGTATCGTTACAGTGATCTAAAATTGTTGAGAAACAAACTATGGGTAGTTGTAAGTTATCGAGTCGGCTTCGATATGAGCCGTAGAACGTTACGTTCCAAACCGTATTTAGTTTATAAAGATTTTAACAAGTTAGCATGCGCGGTAAGGTTCATATCTTGTGTTTCATTTTTGGGGTAACTTTACATGATTGAAACACAGTATTTTGTACCCAAATTCCTACGCGGTATTCGTAATTAATAAAGGGGCCTATCTATCATAGGTTCCGCCACAACGAGATATGTTTTAGATTATAGTTCGTACCAAATATTAGAGTAGCGTTTGGTAATCGGCCGAAAAACATATATCTACACTACTATATAACAAAATAATCTAACATGTGTATCGAGCCTAGGTATTAAGGTAGCATGAACAACAAGAGAAAGGTTTTCTCTTGCCTAGAGATGGCAGCGGCACTGCGACGGCGACAATGGCGGTGGCAACGGTCACGACGACAGTGACGAGCTCGAGTGCGGTCGGACTCGTCGGCGACGGCATGGCAGTGGCCTGCAGAGGTGGCGCGGGTGTTGTGGCACGGAGGCGTCGGGTGCAGAGGGTCTGCTGGCGGTGAGCTCAGGCAGCTCGGGGGCTAGGAGCTTGGAGTTGGCGTTGGGGATTGGGATCGATGTCGTGGAAGCGAGGAGGGGGGTGGCTCCGACGATGGTGGAGCAGAGGTGATCGACTCGTGTGCGAGGAAGCTCGGTACGCAGAGGGTGGTGCTGGAGTTGGGTCTTGCGGGTGTTGGTCGATGGGGTCGCGCTCGGTGCAGGAGGAGGAACAGGGGTTGGCTTGGGAGCTCGAGGATGTTGGTGGTCGCCTGGTAGGGAGTCGACGGTGGAGGAGAGGAGGTGATGGGGATGGGTTGACGGTGGAAGTGATGGGGGTCGACGACGGTGAGGTAGTCGGGGATCGTCGGCAAGGTGTAGGGGTTGGTGGGTGGCTGCGGCGAGTTCAAGTGTTGGCAGTGGGTGTAGAAAGAGGAGATGGGGTTGCAGAGGGAAAGGAAAGGATGATAACGAGGGGGGATGAGCGAAATGGAAAGGAAGGGAAAGGGGTTCGGTCATCGTCGTGGGTGAGGTGAGGATGTAAGGGAGCGGGTCTTGCGGCTGGATGAGGGAGGGGGAGCCGTTGGAGTCGAGGGGATTTGGTGGAGGGGATCACGATGAGTTTGTTGGCAACGGACGCAGGTCTTGTTGACATGGACGCAATCGTCGTGGCGAGCACGAGAAGAAGGAGTCGTTGGGGAAAAGTGGGCGGGAAAGAAAGGAGAACGAGGGAGAAGAAGAGGAGTGGGTGAGGGGTTTGGGTCAGGTCGAGTATGGTGAGCACGGGTTAGGTTGAGGATATTGGGTTAGATTAGGAATAATTAAAATTTAATATAAATATATAAAAATGAAAAAAAATGGAATAAAATCTATAAAAATACGGAAAAAATTTATATATGGAAACTGGGTATTTACAGCTCCAGTGTCGAAAAGTGTGAGTGCAGGAAGTGTGGCTAGTAGTATAGTACCTAAGTTGGGTGAGGTTGTGTTTAAATATAGAAAAAGTATAACGATACACAAGGATTGAAAGATTAAAAGGATGGGGGATTTTACCAGTGATGACTTGTCCTGTGGTTTCGGCCTCCTCGACCGTTATTGTAAAAGCCTGTCATCTCGGTACATTCCTCCTCGCCGGAGGCACATTCCTCTGCTCTTGAGGCACGTTTCTCTGTGCCTGGTGGAATTGACAATGAGGCCGTGCAGGTGGTCCACGTGGAGCTGGTGTAGGAAGAGCTAGGCGAAGTACATGAGCCTGAATGGTTGGCCTCTGCGGGGCTGTGATTGCGGGTCTGGGTGCTGGTACTGTGTTAATATGATATGGGCATGCTCCTATAGCATGAGTAGATGCGCCACAAATTAAACACAGGCCATTTTCACGTCTGCAGTCCTTCGCCAAGTATCCAGTTCTCTTGCAGTAGAAACAGAAATTTGGACTGGACCGGTTAAATGATCCTCCTGGCCTCCTGGGTGCAAAAGTCGTCCTAGAAGAGGCTCCTCCTGGCATCTGTGTAGCACGGCGTTTGATTCCGGCTGTTTGGGGTTTACCCTTCTTCTTGACCACAGCTTCGTAACAATGTGCTGCCTTCCGGGCACCTGTGGCTAATGCCACCTGAATCTCCGGGTCTAAGCCTTATTGGAATCATCTAGCCCGAATCTCTTTGGTCGGGATCAAGTGTGCCGCGAACCTGATAAGATGATGATGTCAGGATAGTGATGTATCTTACGGAACAAAATTTGATACGAATTCTTTACCTGCTAAGCATGATGAATTCGGCATCATATTCATCCACTGATTTTACCCACATAGAGTCTTATTGTAGGTGGATGAACGGTTGTTCCATCTAAAAATGGGCAGTCTCGGGAAAGAAATTTGCATCGAATAAATCGCAAAACGTCTTCCACTTTATAGGTTGTGTGAGACGGCTTTCCTCTGCTTTCCACCAGACACTAACCAGATGGAGATCAAGGGAAAGATAAGCTGGCGTCGCTAATCTAGATGTCCGCAATATCCTCGAGGTGCGACAGATCCTGATCCGAGCTTAGTCCACTTCTCATTCTGAGCATGCATACTCAGGTCGTCAGAGTGACACAATAGCAATATATATAAATACATATGTAAACATGTGCAATGATGATGAACATGAAACAGTAAACATGGAGTGATGACATGAGCATGAAGTAACCAGTACAGGCAAACAATAAAGCAAGTATATCGAATCGGTAATCGATGCATGCCCATGTCACTAAACCTATCAGTCTCTAAGTCTCACTGTCCAAGTCACTAAACCTATCGTCAGTCCAAATGTGAGCGTCAACCACCGCAAGAGTATCCCCAACCTAAGGGTAGGCTTCAGGGGCAAGGGAACAAGGGCCCGAATCACGCTCGCTAATCAGTAATACCATCCATACGACTCCCAAAATCGCTGTATATGCCGGCAGTGGGACTCCCGAGATTCCGTTGATCGAACTCACACTTAAACTACCCCACACCCGCGGTCTACATCAAACACCGACCATGAACCCAAATATTAGTCGCTCCATGACAAGTCTATGCGAGAACTGGAGACATGGTCTCCAACAAGCATGTCTCGACTGGTATCCAAGATAAATGGACAGTACTCGATGTATTACCTATGACAATAAAATAAGTGTTTCCATAATCGTCCCATTCTAGTTATAGTTATACTTATATATGTCCCATAGGCGTCGACAATGAAATAACTATTTGGTTCCGCTGATTGTATACAAGTACACTTCACTTCACTTGTTCATTCACGCTTTTACACTAACGTACTTGCCACAATCCAATCACTAATATTTATCACTTGGTAATGTAATACGGTCACTGGGTTATAGATGCAAAATGAACACTATCTACAGAGGTATGACAATCACGCACATGATGGAGATATAGTAAATAGACTACCGAATACATATGAGCAACCAGTGTCGGTTGGACTAGAAAAATCATATAAAATCGCACGTGCATAATTTGGCGAAATATAAAAAGCATAAACAGAATACTAAATTATATCTACCAAAAAATTGGTTTTGAGTCAATCAGGTTTAAGGTTTGCGAGTTATGGTCATTTACTTTTAAGTGTTCACTGCTGGAAATCCAGTTTCTGAACTGGAAGTTCGTTTCGTAACATGTTTTAGTCTAAGTTGGGAGCATAATTAGGTGACGCTACAGTTGGACCATATTTAGGTTTATCGGTCAGGTTTATAAAGCATCATATGGATTGATAATATCCGCTGTGTGCTGGGAGTTATGTATTGTTTAATATCGGGATATACGTTCTGTCCCTGCTTGGGACATCAATATGTACTGGTGGTTTAAGATGTGATCAAAATAGCAAACAATGATAAAAACGAATGAAACCACTTTTAATGATTAGTTAACAGATTTATCTTCACTACGGTATAGGGTTCCGCATAATACCATTTCCACACAGAGATGTAAAAGTATTTCATCCCATGTGTCTACACGCAGTGCTGCTCTGGACTGCAGTCCAGAGCCACACTCCCGAATAGTTTCCGTCACCGTTTTGAAATAGAAACAGATTATAATTTATATAGGGTTCTAGGTTGCCGAGTCGTCTTCGATACGAGCCCTAGAACACCATATTCCGGTGTGTAACCAATTTACTATGATTTTCACAAATTTCAGGTATAGAAGGTTTCAGATTCGACGTATCTAAATGGGGATGACATTTCACGGCGTTAGGGTCCACATTTTCGAGCCAACTCTTAACACAGCATTCATTATTACTAGGGTAATCCGTTATGCTTAAGTTCCGTCATTTTAAGAGGGTTTTTAGATTATGGTTTGCATCGAGCACTTATATTAACATTTGAATTCGCAACCGAAAAGAATATACGATAGCATGTAGCAAGTATTTAACTTGCCTCAATGTTACGCTCCGCTTCCCAAAATATGGAAAACGAGGGATGAGTAGGCCAGCCATACTCCTACGGTCAAGGAATAATTCCGCCATAGTCACACTTCGGCTTCTAACATTACATGGTAATCAGTAAACAAAGCACAGAAGTAAAGGAAATACATCACAAAATTATTACATCAACTTTCATTGTTCACAATTTACAATAAAACAAGGAAAAGAACTACTAACTAAGTGCGAATACAAGGTTTCTTTAGGGAAAGCAGTAAAGGTGAAGGAAGTACTCCCGACTAAATCTCCGCAAGCTCGAAGGGCAAGTCTGACTCCTGTACTGGTTCTTCCTCGAGGTCTGAGCATGCATACTCAAGTCGTCAAAGCGACGTAATAGCAATATTATAATAGTGATAAGAAACAGGAAAAGAAAGTAATAACAGTGGAGAAAAATGCAGGCAGTCAATATGTCACTAACTGATGCAATGTATGATCTGTGTCCCTATCAGTCTCTAAGTCATCTTTGAAATCGAGTTGTGGAAAGGAGGATCATGTTTAACGAGGGTCTCGTACATACCCGAGACTACGGCTCGCTATCGCCTGGGACATAACCCTGTCAGTCGGATCGCTAGGCCCAACCTAATATATATAAGAGTCGCTGTTCGAATGATCATTCTCTAAATCACTATCCTCGCTAAATACAATTCTCTTTCCACTTCGATTTCCCATTTTTCCCCAGGTTTACACTATTTATGAGTATAGTCTAGTCATGTACAAGTACACACCAATAACACGGTTTTAGTCACTGTTCATTGTATTGTTCACTGTCACGAATCATTCACTTTTCACTGGCGTACTTGACACTCCTAAACCGATACCATTCATGCACGACAATGTATTGTACACTGAATAATAACGCACACTATCACTAGAGGTACGGCAGTCGGGTAAAATATGCGCATTTATGCAGTTAACTAATCATGTGTAATACGAGCTATTATGCATCTTATGAACTTATAAAAATTGCTTTAAATCATACATTCAAAATTCAGTAAAATGATACAAAGGAGGTAGCAAGTAAACTCAGTCGGCAGTCCACCAAAATTTATTTCAGTGAAATCGGATTTCGGGTTTGCAAGTTACAGCCGTTTCATTTTAAGTGTTCGCTGCTGGAAATTCAATTCCTGAACTGAATGTCCATTTCGCAACACAATTTTCACCCTGTTGGGATCAAAATTAGGCGACGCTATAGCTGAACGAAATTTAGGTTTATCAATAGAGTTTCCAACTCACCATACATATTCTCAATCGCACCTCTATGTCATAAGTTGTGTACTGTACAACAATGGGGTATAAGTTCTGTCCCTGTTTGGGACTGCTATACGTCCTGTTAATCTAAAATACAGTTTAAATAGTAAACGATAGTGAAAAGGGATGAAATCACTTTCATTAGTTATCTAACTGTTTCATATTTGCTATGGTATAGGGTTCCGCAATATAACATGTTCAAGAAGCAGAGGGTAAGCATTACAAGATGAGAATCAACAGCCAGTGCTGCTCTGGACTGCAGTCCAGAGCCGCACTCCGAACCAGTTTCTGTCGTCTTTTCAGCATAGAAACAGATTAAAACTCTTATGGGGTTCTAGGTCGTCTAGTCGGCTTCGATTTTAGCCCTCAAACGCAACATTCCAATCTATAGTCAATTAGTTGTGATTTTTACAAGTTTCAGACGCGGAAAGTTCCGGTTTTAACGGGCTTAAATGGGGATGATCGCTCACGTCAGTAACGACTGTATTTTTCAGTAAAAATATAACACGATGTTCATTACTATACGGGACAACCTATGTGATCAGTTTCCGTCAGTTTAACGTGGTTTTCCCCCTCGAGTTTGGCATCGAACACGTACACGTTATTGATTCGCAAGTAAAGTATGTACTGTATTTATTGTCATTTAGGAATGTAACAGATAGAATTAGCATGGAGCAAGCAGGGTACTTGCCTGATGACGAGTTGATGACGCACGACAGCGGCAACGGCAAAATCGCGCCACGAACGGCGCGGCTAGGGTTCGTGGCCTCGGCTCGAGTTTGGGTTCTTGGCAGCGGAGGCTTGGGTTGCTGGGGCGAGGCGGCTGCGAGTGGTGATGGTCTGTCGTCAGCGACAGAGGAGGGGTTCGGCTAGTTCGTCGGCGTGAGGTGGTGAGGGGTGTTGGGTATCGTCGTCGGAGTTGCTCGGGGGATGGCTCTGTTGTCGTCGAGGATGGTTGAGGAGCTCGAGTGACTGCAACGTCGAAGCTCAGGTGATGCAGAGGGAGATGCTGGCGGCGAGAGAGGACGGCGACAGGAGGGAAGAGGTTCGTCGGCGTGTCGGTGTTGAGGGGGTCTCAGCGGGGTGCACGGAGGTGGTGGGTTGAGGTGCCGTGGAGCTGTAGGGGGTGTGAGGAGTGGCGATGAGAGGAGGTGAAGGAGGCGAGGTTGTTAGGGAGAGTGGTCGGAGCTCGGTGGCCGGTAAAGCTTTTGGGTGAGGAGGCGGTGGCGCAGTGAAAAAAAAACGCAGTGGGAATGAAGGCTCAACTTTGTAGGAGAGAGGGTGATGAGGTCGTGGGAGTTCGTGAGCGCGCGTGCGTGAGATCGGGGGTCGCGGCATGGGGTCATGGTCGCGAATGAGGAGCGATGCGTGGGCTCGCATCGACGTGGGGAGAAGGGGAAGAGGCGGGAAAAAGAAAAGAAGTATGGAAGAAGAGGAGCGGGTCGGGTATGGTTATGGGATTGGGTTTGGGCCGGTAAGGGATTGTGCTTTTTAGTTTATTTGTTTAGGAAAGAATTAAATTTCTAGAATAATAAAAAGGATATAAATATCTAAATTCCCACAAAATAAAGGGAAAAAATAGAAAAAAATATTCAGGGGACTTGGAAAAAATGGAAAAATTGCAGAAATTTTATTGATGGAACCGGGAATTTACATCATACCCCATACAAAAATTTCATTCTCGAAATTTAAAAGGAAACAACGAAACAACCGCACTATACAAAAAGATGTGGAAAACGTGCACGGATATCCTCCTCACGCTCCCAGGTAGATTCACCTGGGAAACGACCGCCCTAAGACACTCGGACTAACGGAATGACTTTATTCTTCAGCACTTTCTCTCTGCGGTCGAGGATAGTGGTGGGCTGCTCCTCGTAAGACAGGTCAGTGCCCAGAGCTAACTCTGAATGGCCCAGAACATGGCTCTCATCCCAAACATAACGCTGCAACTGAGATACGTGGAAGGTATTGTGCACACCAGCTAACGACGGAGGCAAGGCAAGTCGATAGGCCACCTCTCCGACTCGCTCTAGCACTTCAAAAGGTCCGATGAAACGGAGACTGAGCTTCCCGCGACCTCCAAACCTGATAACTCCGCGGGTAGGGGAAATCTTCAGGAATACATGATCTCCGACATTAAATTCTAGTGCTTTCCAGCTGGCATCCGCCCAACTCTTCTGTCGATCCTGAGCCGTCTTAATGCGCTGTCTGATCATGTGGACCTTGTCGACTGTCTGAACAATGAGCTCGGGAACCAGTAATCTTCGTTCGCCCACATTATCCCAACAAACTGGGGATCGACACTTACGCCCGTAAAGTGCTTCGAAAGGAGCCATCTGGATGCTAGCCTGGTAACTGTTGATATAAGAAAACTCGACTAGATGCAGATGATCTTCCCAGGAACCCTGGAAGTCCAGCATGCAAGCTCTCAACATATCCTCGAGTGTCTGAATCGTACGCTCGGATTGTCCGTCTGTTTGCGGGTGATAAACTGTGTTGAACTTAAGACGGGTACCCAAACTTTCCTGTAAGCTCCTCCAAAAGTGCGAAACAAATCTGGTGTCTCGATCTGACACAATACTGACCGGAACTCCGTGAAGTCGCAATATCTCCTTCATGTATCTCTCCGCAAGTGACTGTCGACTGTCCCACCCGGAAGGGTAAGAAGTGTGCAGCTTTCGTGAGGTGGTCGACGATAACCCAAATGGCATTGTTGCCCCTAGGGCTGCGTGGTAAGGCCGTCACGAAATCCATAGTAATGTGCTCCCACTTCCATTCTGGTATCGGAAGCGGTTGTAGCAGTCCCGCTGTCCTCTGATGTTCCGCCTTCACTTGCTGGCATACCAAGCACCTGGATACAAACCGCGCAATTTCTCGCTTCATCCCGTTCCACCAAAAGTGCTGCTTTAGATCTCGATACATCTTCGTGCCTCCCAGATACACAGAATAAGCTGAACTATGAGCCTCGGCTAGTACCTCTTCTCGAACATCCCCTTTGGGTACGCAGAGTCTGTTACCGAATCTCAGAGAACCGTCTTCATGTATGAGTAAGTCCGTTCTCAGCCCGGCTTCTACCTGCGCTATGAACTTTTGCAATCGAGGATCATCCGCTTGCGCAGCCTTGATGCGATCTACAAGAGAAGACTGCACCTGTAGTTTCCAAAACTGCTTGAATGCACTCGGTGTAACGACCTCAAGTTCGAGTCTCTGAAAATCCTCAATGATGCTCCTCTGACTGGTCATCATCATGACCGCTGGCTTGCGACTGAGAGAATCTGGTACAACATTTACTTTTCCTGGATGATATTGAAGGTCTAAGTCGTAATCCGCCATTAGTTCTAGCCATCGGCGCTGCCTCATATTTAGTTCTTTCTGAGTGAAGACGTACTTCAGACTCTTGTAATCCGTGTACACATCCACCTTCTCGCCCAACAGGTAATGCCTCCAGATCTTCAATGCAAAAACCACTGCGGCTAACTCCAAGTCATGCGTAGGGTAGTTCCTCTCGTGATTTCTCAGCTGTCGTAAGGCGTAAGCAACCACCCGACTGTGCTGCATCAGAACACAGCCTAAGCCCTTCCCTGAGGCATCACTATGTATTACCAAAACACCGGAATCATCTGGCACTGTAAGAATGGGCGTCGTGGTTAACTTATGCTTCAGGGTCTCAAATGCCCGAGTACACTCCTCTGTCCACACAAACGGTACATCCTTCCATGTCAGCCTCGTCAAAGGTTCAGCGATTCTTGAAAAGTCTTGGATGAACCGACGATAATACCCTGCCAGTCCCAGAAAGCTTCTGATCCCGGCCACTGACTTCGGTGTTGGCCAATCTCTGACAGATTCTATCTTTGCCGGGTCCACTGAGATGCCTTCGCCCGAAACAATGTGTCCCAAGAACTGGACCTTGTCGAGCCAAAACTCACACTTGCTTAATTTTGCGTACAGCTTCTCTTCCCGAAGAATGTGTAGAACCGTGCGCAAGTGCTCGACGTGCTCCTCCCGGGTCTTCGAGTAGACTAGTATGTCATCGATAAATACAATGACGAACATGTCCAAGTACTTCGCAAACACCCTGTTCATCAAATCCATAAATATCGCTGGAGCATTGGTAACACCGAACGGCATCACAAGGAACTCATAGTATCCGTATCGGATCTTGAACGCCGTCTTGCATATATCCTCGGCCGCTACTCTGATCTGATGATAGCCCGAACGGAGATCCAACTTCGAAAATACCTTAGCCCCACTTAACAGATCAAATAAGTCGTCGCTGCGCGGAATGGGGTATTTGTTCTTTATCGTGACTTTGTTCAGCTCCCGATAGTTTATGCACATCCGCAGTGATCCATCCTTTTTCTTCACCAACAGAACTGGTGCACCCCACGGTGAAGCGCTTGGCCGGATAAATCCCTTCTCCAAGAGTTCTTCAATTTGCTTCTTCAATTCTGCCAACTCAACCGGTGCCATTCTGTACGGGGCCTTAGAAACTGGTGTTGTACCTGAAGTCAAATCAATCGAGAATTCCAAGATGCGTGGAGGTGGTAGACCTGGTAGATCTTCAGGAAACACGTCCAGGAAATCCCGAACAATCTCTGGGGCTGGGCTCTCATTAATCTCCATAGCTGTCAACTCCTTTGGCTTGGCTCTGTAAATCCCCGTTCCCATCAATAAAAATTTTCTATATTTTCCTAATCCCCCGATTGCTTCCCTATTTTTCCTCGTGATTTTGTAGGTTTGGTTGCTCAACTTTTACTAATTGATTTTTCCTAAACGATTAAACATCAAAGCCTAAAACCAAACAAATATAAAATTTATCCAACTCATAATTTCCCCCAGCCCAACACAATATAAATTAAACCTATATTTTTAAATCCCATTTCCTCAGCCCAGCCCTGTTCCCTAAAACCTTTAAACCCAGCCTAAGCCTAAGAAAACAAAATAAAATAATTCAAACCCTAAATCCCCCGGCCCAGCCCAAGCTCCTAAAGCCCGTGCCCTAACTCCTTATCCGCACCCAACAAAACCCGACCCGACCCGCTTCATTTCTCTCTTCCCCCTCGTTCTAAAAATTTCCCGCTCGATCTCCTGCACTCCCCACGTCCTTTCCCACGTCGCGCGCGCCCACGTCGCCAACGCCGTGTCGTCGCCCACGTTCCCACGACCGCGCGCCCCTCGAGCTCCTCAACCCTTCCTCGTCTCTCTCCAACACCCTCCATCATCACTCTAGTTCTCTGGTCCTCCTCTTCTCTCTCTCTACAGAAAACCCACTACCATCATCCCTCACCCTGCCGCCGCCGCCGACGACTATGACCACGACTATTCCTCCCTCACATCTCTCTCCTCTTCACCCCCTCACCTGCATAGTCCTCCTCCACCAACCGAGCTCCATTTCCCCACCATCTCCAAATCGCCGAGCCCAAGCCTCCCCTGCACCCTCACGCCGATGAGCTCCCATCATGCCACCGGCCACACCGTCGACTCCTCTGCATCCCCTGCGTCACCATTACCACCAAACCCGAGCCCCACTGCTCTCTCTCTCCCCAAAACCACCAAGCTCCAAACCCACACCAACTCCTCGCTGCACCATCGCCGGAGCGACCACCGCCGACCTCCACCGACCCCAGCACGTTCCCAGGAACTTCTCAGCACCACACTCCGCCTCCAACGATCACGGGCCACTCCGGGAAACTCCGACGACGAACCCGAAACACGAGCCGAGGCCGTGAAGCCAAACATGCCGTTCGTCGCGCGTTCGTGCCGTTGCCGCTGCTGTGCGTCGCCAAAGCGTCTCCAGGCAACCACCCTACTTGCTACATGCTAGATTATTTCCGTTACAAACCAAAATACCATTAATTTCGTGTTTATAATTCGTGAAACTTATAAGACATAAGTGTTTGATGCAAGATCCGAATGAAAACCTTCCATTAAACTGACGGAACTTGATTGCATATGCTGTCCCGTGTGGCAATGAACATTGTGGTGAAATTTTACTGGAAAATATAATCGTTACTGGCTTGAACGATCACCCCCAATTACACCCCTAAAAACTGAGAATTTCTCGCACCTGAAACTTGTTAAAATCATAATTAATTGCTTACATATTGAAATGATACATTCGAGGGCTCGAATCAAAGACGACTCGATGACCTAGAACCCATAAAAGATTTAAATTGTTTCTGTACTGAAAATATGACGAGAACTTGTTCGGAGAGCGGCTTTGGACTGCAGTCCAGAGCAGCTCTGGTTGTTGTTTTCTGTCTCGTAATGCTCACTACCTTGCCGCCTGAACTTGTATGTTGCGGAACCCTACACTTTATTGAAAATGAATCTGTTAGATAAATAACGCAAGTAATTTCACCCCTTTATATCTTCGTTTACTATTTAAACTACAATTTAAAAGAACAGGACGTCTAGCAGTCCCAAACAGAAACAGAACTGATACCCTAGTGTTGAACAGTGCATAACTTCTGACGTAGAGACGCGATTGAGAATATGTCTATTGCGTTGGAAACCCTATTGAAAAACCTATATTTCATTCAACTGTAGCATCGCTAAATTCTGATCCCAACTGGGTGAAAGTTGTGCCGCGAAACGGACGTTCAGTTCAGAAACTGAATTTCCTGCAGCGAACACTTAAAACGAAATGGCTGTAACTTACAAACCTGAAATCCGATTGCACTGAAACAAATTTTTCTGAACTTCCGACAGAGTGTACTTGTTACCGTATTTGTATTGTTTCACTGAATTCTGAACATATGAATTACTGCAATTTTTGTAAGCTCATGAAGTGCATAATAGTCCATATTACACATGACTTGTTAACTGCATAAATGTACATACCTTACCAAACTGCCATACACATAGTGATAGTGAGCGTTATTATTCAGTGTACAATGCATTATCATGCGTGAATGATATTGGTTTTGGTTTAGAAGTGTCAAGTACGCCAATGGAAAATCGAATGATTCGTGACAGTGATTAATACAGTGAACAGTGACAGAACCGTGTTATTGGTGCATACTTGTACACGACTAAATCATAATCATCAATAGTGTAAACCTGGGGGAAAAGGGGAAATCGAAGTGGAAAGAGCATCGTATTTAGCGAGGACCGTGTTTTAGAGGATGATCATTCGAACAGCGACTCTTATATATATTAGGTAGGATCTAGCGATTCGGCTGACAGGGTTATGCCCCGGGCGTGTGGGTCGTTGTCTCGGATATGTACGAGACTCCCGTTAAACATGATCCCCCTTTCCACAATTCGATTTCAAACATGACTTAGAGACTGATAGGGACACAGATCATACTTTGCATCATTTAGTGACATAGTGATTATCTGCATTTTACTCCCACTGTTATTACCTTATTTGCATGTTTCATGTCATTATTATAATATTGCTATTGCGTCGCTCTGACGACCTGAGTATGCATGCTCAGTGATAGAGGTGGATTCGCCTGATCTCGAGGAGACTGTGAAGATCCAGACTAGTGAACCAGTTACATTTCTACATTGATATTCCTGGTTAGTTGCCTTTTTGCTTACTTCCATTGAGCTCAGATTCCTTTGTACCTGATAGTTTTAGTGACTGCATTCTCTTTACCCGTATTGCATTTTACTGGTTACCATATAATGCTAGAAGCCGAAATGTGACTACGACAGGATTTTTCCTTGATCGTAGGAGCATGGCTGGCCTTGTCACCCTCGTATTCCGTATTTTGGGAAGCGAGGCGTGACATGGTTTTCTTGGTATCAGAGCGCCGGGTTTAGAATAAGATTGCAGTCCAATTTAGGGATCCCTTGAATCATACTTGGTTTTCTTACTTTCACTTCCGTATACTATCTGTGCATCACCATTTAAGCTCATGTTTTGAATCTTATCTATCTCATCTCTCCCTCGTGTTCGCATCATTAATCGTTATTTTCCTTCGTGTTCCACTATTTGATCATGACCCTTACTTTTCTGGCCATGGCCAACCATGGGGCAGCACCGCTTCTTGAGGAGGACACTCGGTCCTGCGTTTCTTTCGACAGTATGTTAGCGAGTTCAGATGACGAGGTGATTTGGTGCACAGGTCATATTCAACGACGGCGAATACGAGGACGAGGGAATCGATGTCGTAGCTCCAGAGATCAATATGATTAATGAC
This sequence comes from Agapanthus africanus, assembly GCA_030015575.1. Taxonomy (NCBI): domain Eukaryota; kingdom Viridiplantae; phylum Streptophyta; class Magnoliopsida; order Asparagales; family Amaryllidaceae; genus Agapanthus; species Agapanthus africanus. The sequence continues at coordinate 173,373,567 of CM057342.1, read as the reverse complement.
TCTATCAATGAAGAGGACCCAATAGGAGAGAATCCACAGGGAAATGCGGTAGAGGAGGAACCCGATGAAGATCCTGAAGAGGAAGACCCTCTGGAAGAGAATCCAGAAGAGGACTCGGAGCAGGCAGCAGCCATGACGCAATTCTCGAGATGGATTGGGTGAGTACCTTCCACGCAGTTATTGATTGCCGAGCAAGGAATGTGATCTTCCGCATTCCTAATCACCCAGAGTTTATTTTCGAAGGCGGGAGCGAATCTTTGGAGCCAGCCAAGTATAGAGCCAAGCCAAAGGAGCTGACAGCTATGGAGATTGATGAGAGCCCAGCCCCAGAGATTGTTTGGGACTTTCTGGACGTGTTTCCTGAAGATTTACCAGGTCTACCACCTCCACGCGTCTTAGAATTCTCGATCGATTTGACTCTAGGTACAGCACCAGTTTCCAAGGCCCCGTACAGAATGGCACCGGCTGAGTTGCCAGAATTGAAGAAACAGATTGAAGAACTCCTGGAGAAGGGATCTATCCGGCCGAGTGTTTCACCATGGGGTGCACCAGTTCTGTTAGTGAAGAAGAAGGATGGATCGCTGCGGATGTGTATAGATTATCGGGAGCTGAACAAAATCACAATAAAGAACAAGTACCCAATTCCGCGCATCGACGACTTATTCGATCAGTTAAGTAGGGCCAAGGTATTTTCGAAGCTGGATCTCCGTTCTGGATATCATCAAATCAGAGTAGCAGCCGAGGATGTATGCAAGACGGCTTTCAGGACCCGATACGGACATTTTGAGTTCCTCGTGATGTCGTTCGGTGTTACCAATACTCCAGCTATATTCATGGACTTGATGAACAGGGTGTTTGCAAAGTACTTGGACACGTTTGTCGTTGTATTTATCGACGACATACTTGTCTACTCGAAGACCCAGGAGGAACATGTGGAGCATTTGCGCACGGTTTTACAAATTCTTCGGGAAGAGAAGCTGTATGCGAAATTGAGCAAGTATGAATTCTGGCTCGACAAGGTTCAGTTGTTGGGACACATTGTTTCGGGCGAAGGCATCTCAGTGGACCCGGCAAAGATAGAATCTGTCAGAGATTGGCCAACGCCGAAGTCAGTGGTCGAGATCAGAAGCTTTCTGGGATTAGCAGGATATTATTGGCGGTTCGTCCAAGACTTTTCAAGAATCGCTGAACCGTTGACGAGGCTGACACGGAAGGATGTACCGTTTGCGTGGACAGAGGAGTGTACTCAGGCATTTGACACACTGAAACAGAAGTTAACCACGGCACCTATTCTTAGAGCACCAGATGATTCCGGTGGTTTGGTGATACATAGTGATGCCTCAGGGAAGGGTTAGGCTGTGTTCTGATGCAGCACGGTCGGGTGGCTGCTTACGCCTCTCGACAACTGAGAAATCATGAGAAGAACTATCCTACGCACGACTTAGAGTTAGCTGCAGTGGTTTTTGCATTGAAGATTTGGAGGCAGTATCTATTGGGCGAGAAGGCGGAGGTGTACACAGATCATAAAAGTCTGAAGTATATCTTCACTCAGAAAGAATTAAACATGAGGCAGCGCCGATAGCTAGAACTGATGGCAGATTACGACTTAGACCTTCAGTATCACTCAGGGAAAGTAAATGTTGTACCAGATGCTCTCAGTCGCAAGACAGTGGTCATGATGTTGACCAGTCAGAGGAGCATTATTGAGGATTTTCAGAGACTCGAGCTTGAGGTCGTCACACCGAGCGCACTCAGTCAATTTTGGCAACTACAAGTGCAGTCTTCCCTTGTGGATCGCATCAAGGCCGCACAAGCGAATGATCCTCGATTGCAAAAGTTCAGAGCGCAAGTAGAAGCCGGGCTGAGAACGAACTTAATCATACATGAAGACGGTTCTCTGAGATTCGGTAGCAGACTATGCATACCCAAGGGAGATGTTCGAGAAGAGGTACTGGCTGAGGCACATAGTTCCGCTTATTCTGTGCATCCGGGAGGTACGAAGATGTATCGGGACCTAAAGCAGCATTTTTGGTGGAACAGGATGAAGCGAGAAATTGCGTGGTTCGTATCCAGGTGCTTGGTATGCCAGCAGGTGAAGGCGGAACATCAGAGGACAGCAGGATTGTTACAACCGCTTCCGATACCAGAATGGAAGTGGGAGCACATTACTATGGATTTCTTGACGGCCTTACCACGGAGCCCTAGGGGCAACAACGCCATTTGGGTTATCGTCGACCGCCTCACGAAAGCTGCACACTTCTTACCTTTCCGAGTGGGACAGTCGACAGAGTCACTGGCAGAGAGATACATGCAGGAGATAGTGCGACTTCACGGAGTTCCGGTCAGTATTGTATCAGATCGAGACACCAGATTTGTTTCGCACTTTTAGAGGAGCTTACAGGAGAGTTTGGGTACCCGCCTCAAGTTCAGTACAGCTTATCACCCACAGACGGACGGACAATCCGAACGTACGATTCAGACGCTCGAGGATATGTTGAGGGCCTGCATGTTGGATTTTCAGGGTTCCTAGGAAGATCATCTGCATCTAGTCGAGTTTTCCTATTACCAGGCTAGTATTCAGATGGCCCCGTTCGAAGCACTTTATGGGCGGAAGTGTCGATCCCCAGTTTGTTGGGATGATGTGGGAGAACGAAGATTACTGGGTCCCGAGCTCAACGTTCAGACAGTCGAAAAGGTCCAAATGATCAGGCAGCGCATTAAGACGGCTCAGGATCGACCGAAGAGTTGGGCAGATACCAGCAGGAGGGCACTAGAATTTAAAGTCGGAGATCACGTGTTCCTGAAGTTTTCCCCTACCCGTGGAGTTATCAGGTTCGGAGGTCACGGGAAACTCGGTCCCCGTTTTATCGGACCTTTTGATGTGCTAGAGCGAGTAGGAGAGGTATCCTATCGATTTGCCTTGCCTCCATCGCTAGCTGGTGTGCACAATACATTCCATGTGTCTCAGTTGCGGCGTTATGTTCGGGATGAGAACCATGTTCTGGACTATTCGGAGTTAGCTTTAGGTACCGATCTATCTTACGAGGAGCAGCCCACCACCATCCTCGACCGCAGAGAGAAAGTGCTGAAGAACAAGGTTATTCCGTTAGTCCGAGTGTCTTGGGGTGGTCGTTCCCCGGTAGAATCTACCTGGGAGCGGGAGGAAGATATCAGTACACGTTTTCCACATCTCTTTGTTTAGTACTTTGTTTCATTGTATCCTTGTTAAATTTCGAGGACGAAATTTTTGTAAGGGGTGTATGATGTAAATCCCCGTTCCCATCAATAAAATTTTTCTATATTTTCCTAGTCCCCCGATTGCTTCCCTATTTTTCCTCGTGATTTTGTAGGTTTGGTTGCTCAAGTTTTACTAATTGATTTTTCCTAAACGATTAAACATCAAAGCCTAAAACCAAACAAATATAAAATTTATCCAACTCATAATTTCCCCCAGCCCAACACAATATAAATTAAACCTATATTTTTTAATCCCATTTCCTCAGCCCAGCCCTCTTTCCTAAAACCTTTAAACCCAGCCTAAGCCCAAGAAAAAAAAATAAAATAATTCAAACCCTAAATCCCCCGGCCCAGCCCAAGCTCCCAAAGCCCGTGCCCTAACTCCTTACCCGCACCCAACAAAACCCGACCCGACCCGCTTTATTTCTCTCTTCCCCCTCGTTCTAAAAATTTCCCGCTCGATCTCCTGCACTCCCCATGTCCTTTCCCACGTCGCACGCGCCCACGTCGCCAACGCCGCGTCGTCGTCCACGTTCCCACGACCGTGCGCCCCTCGATCTCCTTAACCTGTAGTCTGTAAGACATAAGTGTTTGATGCAAGACCCGAATGAAAACCTTCCATTAAACTGACGGAACTTGATTGCATATGCTGGCCCGTGTGGTAATGAACATTGTGGTGAAATTTTACTGGAAAATATAATCGTTACTGGCTTGAACGATCACCCCCAATTACACCCGTAAAAACTGAAAATTTCCCGCACCTGAAACTTGTTAAAATCATAATTAATTGCTTACACATTGAAATGATGCGTTAAAGGGCTCGAATCGAAGCCGACTCGATGACCTGGAACCCATAAAAGATTTAAATTGTTTCTGTTCTGAAAATATGACGAGAACTGGTTCGAAGATCGGCTCTGGACTGCAGTCCAGAGCAGCTCTGGTTGTTGTTTTCTGTCTCGTAATGCTCACTACCATGCCGCCTGAACTTTTATGTTGCTGAACCCTACACTTTATTGAAGATGAATCTGTTAGCTAAATAACTCAAGTGATTTCACCCCTTTATATCGTCGTTTAATATTTAAACTGCAATTTAAAAGAACAGGACGTCTAGCAGTCCCAAACAGAAACAGAACTGATACCCTAGTGTTGAACAGTGCATAACTTCTGACGTAGAGACGCGATTGAGAATCCGTCTATTACGTTGGAAACCTTATTGAAAAACCTATATTTCATTTAACTGTATCATCGCTAAATTCTGATCCCAACTAGGTGAAAGTTGTGCCGCGAAACGGACATTCAGTTCAGAAACTGAATTTCCTGCAGCGAACACTTAAAATGAAACGGCTGTAACTTGCAAACCCGAAATCCGATTGCACTGAAACAAATTTTTCTGAACTTCCGACAGAGTGTACTTGTTACCTTATTTTTATCGTTTCACTGAATTCTGAACATATGAATTACTGCAATTTTTGTAAGCTCATGAAGTGCATAATAGTCCATATTACACATGACTTGTTAACTGCATAAATGTACATATCTTACCCAACTGCCATACACATAGTGATAGTGCGCGTTATTATTCAGTGTACAATGCATTATCGTGCATGAATGATATTGGTTTAGAAGTGTCCAGTACGCCAATGGAAAAGTGAATGATTCGTGACAGTGATTAATACAGTGAACAGTGACAGAACCGTGTTATGCATACTTGTACACGACTAAATCATAATCATCAATAGTGTAAACCTGGGGAAAAAGGGGAAATAGAAGTGGAAAGAGCATCGTATTTAGCGAGGACCGTGTTTTAGAGGATGATCATTCGAACAGCGACTCTTATATATATTAGGTAGGATCTAGCGATCCGGCTGACAGGGCTATGTCCCGGGCGTGTGGGCCGTTGTCTCGGGTATGTATGAGACTCCCGTTAAACATGATCCTCTGTTCCCCACCGAATACAGAGACACGACCGCGTAGGTCCGTCTTGCCTGAAATTCGGGGCAGATGCTAATTGATGTTATCCGTCCACCTCTCCGAAGATGCCATGTTGATTTATGGCACCATGTATCGAAGGTTCAAACGGATGTGGCCGATGTAGCAGACTTCGTCGGATTCCCCCTCGTTTGAGGGTTTTTTTATTGTGGGGACGCTCTTCCCTGCAGGCGCAAGCCCCTGCAGTTAATTACGCTACCGCATCGCGGTAACAACTTTCTCCTTCTCCAGATGGTCACTTCGTGTTGTGGGTGTTTGTTTAATGTTCGGTTGCCCGTGGATTGTATACGGAGACTAAGTTATGTTGTCGCCCGTAGGACGTGAATTAGTCCAAATCCGTATCTTTCTTAGATTTGGATTTGAAGGGGGGTTGTGTTTAAAGATACGTTAGCCTTATTTGAGGCTAAGATCAACTTAAACGTTTGTTAAGAACACGTTAGTCTAATTTTAGACTAAGATCAACTTAACGGGATCGTTTAGATCCAACAAAAGAGCAATTGGGCTCTGTTGTTTAGTTTAATGACATTGCGGTCGATAATTAGTTTAAGGACATTACGGTCCATTGTTAGTTTTAAGACATTGCGGTCGAAGTTAAGGACATCATAGTCCGCGAGTTTAAGGACCTCACAGTCCGGTGTTAGTTTTAAGACATCACGGTCGAGGTTAAGGACATCATAGTCCGTGGATTTAAGGACTCCACAGTCCGACGTTAGTTTTAAGACATCACGGTCGAGGTTAAGGACATTATAGTCCGTGGATTTAAGGAGCCCACAGTCCGACGTTAGTTTTAAGACATCATGGTCGAGCTTAAGGACATCACGGTCGAGATTAAGGACATCATAGTCCGTGGATTTAAGGACTCCACAATCCGACTTTAGTTTTAAGACATCACGGTCGAGGTTATGAACATCATAGTCTGTGGATTTAAGGACTCCACAGTCCGATGTTAGTTTTAAGACATCACGGTCGAGGTTAAGGACATCATAGTCCATGAGTTTAAGGACCCCACAGTCCGTAGTAATGTGTGGTCGTCGGGACCCGTCACCTCTCTGACGACGTTGAAGGATTACAACGACAGATGTCAGACGAGTAAAGAGATGTACCATCGAACCGGGTGTAAATTGATTGGAAGAGCAGATGAGCTCAGTTCAATTTTAATTGAGGACTTATGGCCAGAATTGGGCTAAGTCCAGTTAAAAAAATGTTGAACATTTTATTTTTGTTCTGCCTGTTAGGCCTTTGTTTGGGCTCTACCTTTTTAATAATGCTAAGCATTGGGATCTGACATTTTTTTTGTCTTATACTGAATGCATAGTATTTATCAGAACAAAGTATGTTCTGACAGCGCACCACGTGGCGCACTAGGTGCTTCACGCCAGTCAAAGAGCGCATTGCACTTCTGTCGGTTAGCGCACACGAGGAGGGCATGAGTCGCTTAGCGCTAAGCGCTAGTTTGTTAGCGCAATGCGCTTTTAATTTATGAGCGCGATGTTCATACCAGAATATTGCTTTTACTACCGCCCATTCCTACGCTCGTTTGTTTATAGGTAAGTGCTTTTAATCTATGTTTGCTACATATTTACAGACTACAGGTTCCTAGTCCAAAATAACGCAAATGATACAAAATCTCCACAGTTACGCCAAAATACAGAACATCTGTTGACAGCAGATAAAAGCCGGGTTCCGGTCATCCGTATCCGTCCAGTGCCGAGTACCAGTTCCAGAGACAAGACATATGACAGTGGTCATTCGTGTCTCGGACAAGCATAGAGCACGAGGAGGGCAGCACAAGAATCAATGGGTGCGCGGAGCTTGAGGGAGATAGAAGTCAAAAGTGAAGAAAATAAAGCAATCTTGGACTAAGAAAACTGAAGATATTCTGGAAGACTTGTTGCAGTTTAAAGATTTCAAACACAAGGAAAAATGAAACCAGGGAAGCACCAAAAACCCGAGGACCCAAATCCCCTATACGGCCGCGGATCCGCGGCCAATAGGGGGTCTAGGCCGCGGAACCGCGGCCATGTGGACTCTTCTCTCTGTCGTTTTCTGGGGGCAGTTTGGTACTTTCATATTGAGCCAGATTATTGCCCTAGGTTTCCAGTTCCCTGCCTATAAATACCCCAGTTCTGAGCCAAGCCAAGGAGTTCATGTCTCAAGCCTCTTTTTTGTTAGTTTTTAGTCTTCTTCTTCTTCTTCTTCTTCTTCATTCTTTCCTCCATGAAAATGTAGTGAGAGCATTGAGTGGATGTTAAATGAAGATGAGGGTTTTTGTATCATTCTTTTGCTTAGCTTCCCCCTTAAGCTCTCTACCTTAACTTGATCTTGCAACCTCTTAAGTGAGCTTGCAAGTTTAAGCTTTGGTCATTGATCTTAAAGGGGTTGTATCATTTTGTTCTCTCTTTTGTGCTTCATTTCACATGAGTTCTTTACCCTTCTCTTGATCTTGCAACCTCTTGATTGAGCTTGCAAGTTTAAGGGTTGGCTATTGATCCCATGGCTTGTCTTGAGTTCTATGGTTCTTAGTGTTACTTTCTTGCATATCTCTTTCTTGCATTTTTCATTCTTGTCTTTTATTACTTGCAATTTATTACCATGCACTTTAATTACTTGCTTGTAATCTTTTCTTTTCTTTGTTTATCTTTTTGTTCTCTCTTTTTGGTTCGTTTTGTGAATGGTTGTAATTATTGTTGTTAAGAATAAATACGATATTGTAAGTTAATGTTTCTTTGCTCATTTCCTTTTCCCGTTATTTTCCATCGAGCTCCGCCCAAACGATACGCAAGCGCTCCGTTAGGCACCTTACCCTACCAAGGTAACGGTGATTCCTAACCGCGACCGGTTGCGTTCGGTTTGGCCGGAGGCGAAAGCAAGAGACAAGAACGGAAGGACAAGGGTAAATAAGCCGGATTCCACGAATACCGTGCTTAAATCCCTTAATCCATGTTGTTGCCAATTGCTCTAGTTTCAATTGGTCAAGACTCGGCTCAAAGGTTTTGAGTACGGATTTCTTTAGCTTACACTTTCGTATCTTTTTCTTAACAACTTTATACTTGAATATAACACATAGGTTAGATTGAACAAACATATACACATTCTTTATTGACTCGTCTAAAACTCGAACGGACATACAACCATCTCCCTGTGGATCGACTTGTGCTCAATCGGCTAGCTGCATAGTGACACCGTCCTGATCGCGGTAAACTTTAGAACTTTGAACATCCGGCACGCCAAAAGCGTGCGATCAAATGGCGCCGTTGCCGGGGAGACGGTAACGTATTTTCTTTCTTGTTATTCGGGTTAATATTCTTTTTGTATATATTTATAAAAAAAAATCTTTTTGTTATTTTTTATAATTTTTGGGAGCAAGTCTGCAGATTTTTGCGGATTTGCAAACGGCGATTGTGGGGAACAAAGTGTACGTTCAAGGCTAAGGTGATTGCAAAGTACAGTGCCAAAGATCCGGGTAGTTTGACTCGCGCAAGCGAACTTTTCAAGCTTACCGGATTTGATTCAACGGGGGTTTCTTAACCCAAAAACTTAACGGTACGTACTTTACTAACACCTTCTTCTCAAATCCGACGCATCCAATATACTATTTTTTGCAGGATTCTTTGCAAGTTCGCTAGCAAACGCTAAAAATTGACTAACCCGTATTTGTTGCAGTGCCGTGCTTAAACTAAAAAATGATTGTTTGATTCTTTATAGAATTTTTATTGAATTGCACATTGCATACATTAATAGGGACTTAAGGGCAAGCGAACCCCACAATATACGGTAAAGGATTTCATCACCTTTTCCGTGGCCCACAAATCACGAACTTGAGCATAACGTTTACCCGCACAAATTTTAAAAGAAATTAGACTTTAAGCCTTAAGGACTTCGCGCTCATTAGGAGAAGTTAACCGTGTTTAGAACCTCGCTTAACGGTACATTGTTTACGGGGTGTCTAGGAAAGTGTTAACGGCGAAACCGCCAAAAGAGAAAGGGTTATTTAATTAAGGAACTTCGCGAAAGCGTTGGAAAACCTCCCCTTATCTCTGCACTTACCTGGCCTCGTGATCAGTGTATCTTAAGCCCGTTTCTCGACACAGTTTTACTTCGATAATCAAGTTCTGGAGCAGGTCTAGTTGACCTAGGTGAACCCTAGAACGATTAGGTGTGTGGTATTTTTGTGTCGTGATTGTTTTTGTCCAGATTCTTTTGTGTGTATATTTCATTCTTTTGTTAAAAACTAAAAAAAACTATAAAAAAAATATCACATTCTTTTTCCCCTCCTTTTCTCTGCCTTTCTTTCTTTCTCTCTTCATATCATGGGTACCCCACCTCGTAAAACTCTTGCCGAACTTTGGTACCCACAACCAGACATTACTTTTTACGGTTCTTGCTTTGGCCGAACGTCAAACGATCCCTCCATACCCAAAATCTCTTTGAAAGATCGGATAGACGTGTCTAGGACAAACACTTGCCCTCCGCAATCCACTTTGTATCAACCTTTTCAAGCTCCCCCACCCTCTTATGTTGATACCCCTTTTGCAAGTCGTCCTTTGTCCGTCGCTGAACATATTGAACAATCCTGTAGCCGATCTTTCACCCCTTTCACCACTACAGATTCTTGGGATCAACAATTCCATTCACCTTCTTATCCAAATGTTGATCCTGCTCCTGTCCAGCCATTCAATTCCTACCAGTCCTACCCGACTTTTGCACCTTCCCTAGACATTGCTTCTGAACCGCCATTTGGGAGTTTTCAGTATCCAAACAACTTTGAATCTTTTACTGAAACCCCTTCACAACCCATGTCTAGTCTGGAACAGTCATTGGAAGACTTTAGGGTAGCATCGTACCTACAGATGATGGATTTGAATGCGTCCATGGCCGCCCTCATACAACCTAGTGACCCGGCAGCTAGTTTTCAACTAGCTCCAAATTTTCTAATGTATGAAGAGGCGGTAGGACAGGTTGAGAATTTGAGTGGAGAGAGTGAGATGTACCCCCTTCCGAATCAAGCCTACCCGTTTCAACTTGAATCCCACAACTCCGGTTTTGAATGTCTATCTAGTGTTCCAAACGATTCATTGATTAAAGATAGAACAGATAATAAGTTGTGTGAATTTATAGTGTTTGATTTGCCCGATTGTGAAGGGTCCTTTTCGTGTGAAACCACACCCAATCCTTTTGCCCTCTACACCTCCACTCCAGAACCTGAATTGATTAATATCCATGCTTTTGTTGAGGTGTCTGAGAATATTGATTTTTACTCGATTGAGGATATTGACGCCGGGAATATTTTGGATGATGAACCTGTAAATTTGGCAGAGTTTTTCTCTCCAATTCATCATCCCGAGTCATTAAATGTTTTTCCCGAACCCCATATGCGTCTGGCTTTTGAGGATAAATGCATGGATGTGCTGAATTTTGGAGAAAATTTTGAGGATATTTTTGAGGATGAACCAGTTTTGCTTGATGAGTAGGATTTTCCAATTCATCCTGTCCCTGTCATTGACTGTGTACACCCTCCAGAACCCTTAACCGATACCCTTTCTCAATCACTCTCCTCTATCCTTTCCATCGTTCTGACCATGCAAGAAACCGCATTACTTTCATTTCGTATGTCTGGTTTACCAAGTTAGGCATACCCATGGTTTCTCACGAATCTTGAGGGATTTGACCCCATTTCTCGACGGGTTAATATATTAGCACAATCGCTTTTCACACATCGGTCATCACAAATTGTGCTAATTTATTCGCTCTATTTCCACCCTCAAGTTCGTATTCCACTTCTTTCTCCCTTCCGCCATTCTTCTTCTCATATACCGAGACCGTATCCCGCTTCTATCTCCATACGGTCTCGCGTATTCTCCATTTCTTTCCTCTTCACCTTCTTTCACCAACCCGCATCTTACAGAGATAGAATTTTTGAATGGTTGGTGTTAACTTTTGGCCTGTGTAAGGCCTTGTGTAGTTTGAAACTGTTTTCTTTCCCCCTAATCCTAAACTTCACCGCTTAAACAGTGGAAACACTGTTTCACTTAAGTTTGGGGGGAACCCTTTTTTGTATATATCTTTTTTTTTGGGTTTTCTTTTTGTTTTGTATAAAATTTTCTTTTGGAGAGAGCCGACAATTTTGACCCTCTTGGTGTAGCCTGACAGTGAGGGCACTGTCAAGTTTAAGTTTGGGGGTGTGCTCGGTAAGCTTTCTTCCTTCGCATTCATTTGTATATTATTGCATTTGCATACCTTATTAAAAACCCATAAAAATCAGAAAATTTTCTAAAAACATAAAAAACTTTTCTGTCAAGTTAGCTAGTGGGAGAACTCTGATTTAACATTTCGACGGTTTTGTTTGATAAGATAAGAATAACTAATCTTATGTTTAGATTTTGAAAACCTGAAAGATAACTCTCCTTTGAAGTTAACTATAGCCGATATACGTCTTTACATCACACTACACGTGTCGTGAGTTTTGGAAATTAGATGACAAGCCTTTTATGTCTAAAAACTTTTAAATGGATAAATGATTTTCTGAGAATCAAATAGGTTTGTTCTGAAATAAGTAATATCAAGAATAGTTTATGAAGTGAAGTGAATATGAAGGAATGTTATTGATGCCTTAATTGGAACTAATTCTGAAAAATAACCCATCTGGAACTTGATTGGAATGATTACACACCTAACCCACTAAAACACGTCTTTTATCCAAAAAATAACTGAACTGCCGGTTATATCTCCGTTCGCATTGAATCATCATGATTTTCACGCTAAATTGTCTTTTGTTTTTGGGCCTAGGTAACTTGAGTAATTAAGTCCGCTGGGGTGTCTCTACACCTAATGCTCTAAAACCAATTGGTTTGGGTGCATTGGCCCAAAGCTCGTTAAGAAGCTTAGAAAGTCCAGATTAAAAAAAAATCAAGCAAGTGTTCTCTCCGAGTTAAAATTCCTAACGGTTCTTTGTGTGAGAATAATCTTGACAAAAGACAGGTTTTTATAAAAAAATATTTCTAGCGGAGATATGAAGGTTTTATTCTATGATAAAGACTATTGCACGTTCACAGAGGTGTGTATGAAATGAAAACAAGAAAAAGGTGGAGTGAAAAATAAGACCTAGTTTCCTGTTAGGGAAGATAGAAATTCTGAAGTTGAAACTTTACTGAAAAACGAAACTTGAAAAATGCTTAACTCTTTATAAATCTTATGTGATCCTTTTAAATTTTTTATCTGGGCTTTATTGTGTGACATGATGACTTTAATCGATCCTTCTGGAACTTAACGACACTATTTACACTGCACGTAAAGACATATAAAATCTTTAGTTAAATAAGAAGCGAGGTGTGAAAAATAAGGGTTCGATAATCTAGACTTAGGATCATAGAATTGTTATTTTCTGAAACAAAACTTTAGGGTTTGAATCATAGTTATTTCGCAAAACTAGCTTGACGGGATTTTGTGGGTGTAATCCGCTGAAAACCTTCAGGAGACAACACTCCTCCTACTAGGGACACCTAGAGGTTTAACGGCTTGTTGCACGTGCTCAGTGTAATCGCGTTCCCTGCGAAAGTGCGGTTAGGACTTTTTTATGAATAATTGGTTTTGCTCGGGACGAGCAAAAGTTAAGTTCGGGGGTATTTGTTCATACCAGAATATTGCTTTTACTACCGCCCATTCTTACGCTCGTTTGTTTATAGGTAGGTGCTTTTAATCTGTGTTTGCTATATATTTACAGACTACAGGTTCCTAGTCCAAAATAACGCAAATGATACAAAATCTCCACAGTTACGCCAAAATACAGAACATCTGTTGACAGCAGATAAAAGCCGGGTTCCGGTCATCCGTATCCGTCCAGTGCCAAGTACCAGTTCCAGAGACAAAACATATGACAGTGGTCATTCGTGTCTCGGACAAGCACAGAGCACGAGGGGGGCAGCACAAGAATCAATGGGTGCACGGAGCTCGAGGGAGATAGAAGTCAAAAGTGAAGAAAATAAAGCAATCTTGGACTAAGAAATCTGAAGATATTCTGGAAGACTTATTGCAGTTTAAAGATTTCAAACACAAGGAAAAATGAAACCAGGGAAGCACCAAAAACCCGAGGACCCAAATCCCCTATACGGCCGCGGATCCGCGGCCAATAGGGGGTCTAGGCCGCAGAACCGCGGCCATGTGGACTCTTCTCTCTGTCGTTTTCTGCGGGCAGTTTGGTACTTTCATATTGAGCCAGATTATTGCCCTAGGTTTCCAGTTCCCTGCCTATAAATACCCCAGTTCTGAGCCAAGCCAAGGAGTTCATGTCTCAAGCCTCTTTTTTGTTAGTTTTTAGTCTTCTTCTTCTTCTTCTTCTTCATTCTTTCCTCCATGAAAATGTAGTGAGAGCATTGAGTGGATGTTAAATGAAGATGAGGGTTTTTGTATCATTCTTTTGCTTAGTTTCCCCTTTGAGCTCTCTACCTTAACTTGATCTTGCAACCTCTTAAGTGAGCTTGCAAGTTTAAGCTTTGGTCATTGATCTCAAAGGGGTTGTATCATTTTGTTCTCTCTTTTGTGCTTCATTTCACATGAGTTCTTTACCCTTCTCTTGATCTTGCAACCTCTTGATTGAGCTTGCAAGTTTAAGGGTTGGCTATTGATCCCATGGCTTGTCTTGAGTTCTATGGTTCTTAGTGTTACTTTCTTGCATATATCTTTCTTGCATTTTTCATTCTTGTCTTTTATTACTTGCAATTTATTACCATGCACTTTAATTACTTGCTTGTAATCTTTTCTTTTCTTTGTTTATCTTTTTGTTCTCTCTTTTTGGTTCGTTTTGTGAATGGTTGTAATTATTGTTGTTAAGAATAAATACGATATTGTAAGTTAATGTTTATTTGCTCATTTCCTTTTCCCGTTATTTTCCATCGAACTCCGCCCAAACGATACGCAAGCGCTCCCTTAGGCACCCTACCCTACCAAGGTAACGGTGATTCCTAACCGCGACCGGTTGCGTTCGGTTTGGCTGGAGGCAAAAGCAAGAGACAAGAGCGGAAGGACAAGGGTAAATAAGACGGATTCTACGAATACCGTGCTTAAATCCCTTAATCCACGTTGTTTCCAATTGCTCTAGCTTCAATTGGTCAACTCGGCTCAAAGGTTTTGAGTACGGATTTCTTTAGCTTACACTTTCGTATCTTTTTCTTAACAACTTTATACTTGCATATAACACATAGGTTAGATTGAACAAACATATACACATTCTTTATTGACTCGTCTAAAACTCGAACGGACATACTACCATCTCCCTGTGGATCGACCCGTGCTCAACCGGCTAGCTGCATAGAGACACCGTCCTGATCGCGGTAAACTTTAGAACTTTGAACATCCGACACGCCAAAAGCGTGCGATCAAGCGCTGCGCTAGTTTATGGGTGCGCTAGTGTGTGACACGTGGCGCGCTAGGCGCTGAGCGCCAACCCAAGAGCGCAGTGTGCTGTTTTCAGGAGCGCAAAGCGCAGATCGTGTCTATGGTTGACATGTGGCATGTTTTGGCGCTGAGCGCCAGTCCAAGGAGTGCAAGGGCGCAGTTCATGAGTGCAATGCACTGACTAATAGTGCAACGTGCATTTTGATCAATTTTAGGATCAAAGAACAAGTTTATGTTCTTCTTAAAGGAGGCTTTGCCTCAAGGTTCAAGAACAAAAGTTCTTATTCTTATAAAGGGCTCTGCCTTTTTAGATCAAAAGATCTGTGAAGTAAAAATACTTCTTTTTTATTTTTTTATGATTAGATCTTGATCTTTTCTTTTTAATCAAAGACCTTGGTCCTTTTTATAGGTCTAAGATCTTTTTAGAAGATGTTTCTTCTTTTTACGAGATGGTTTCATCTCTGTTGCTCAAGAATTATTTCTTTACCTTAAAGATGAAGAAATGATCTTCCTTTTTCTAAAGGCTTGCCTTTCTTTTTCTTTGAGTTTTCTCAAAGTTTGCAGAGGGTTTTTTCTATATGAGACTTGAAGTCTTGGGGCCTTTATATAGGGCCAATTGATTTGTTAAATCGGTTTTGAGAGATCTTTCTCTTTATTGATTTGGGAATATTTCCCACCATGGATCTTTGATCCTAAGGCTTTTGTTTTACAGAAGATAGTCTTCTTATTTTAATAAGATTGAGAAATCTTTCCATGCAGAATTTGTTCTGTTTTTGGTAATTCATTATTTATCATTGGATCATTGATCCAGCGGTGCTTAAAGCACAATCTTATTGTTTGGAAAGATTTTGAAAAATCTTTCCTTAACAGAATTTAATTCTGGTTAATCAGTGATTTTTTATTATTAGATCATTTGATCTAACAGTGGGAATTTTAATTCCAGCGCTGGCGCACCTACGTTAGACACGTGGCACAGCGCAGAGCGCAGCGCAACTGTGCTAGCGCACCCGTGCTTGACACATGGCGCGCAGCGCAGAGCGCAGCGCCACTGCGCTAGCGCACCTGTGCTAGATACGTGGCACGTAGAGCATAGCGCAGCGTAAATACGCTAGCGCACCTTTGTTTGACACGTGGCGCGCAGCGCAGAACGCTGAATCTGAAGCGTTGCTTCGACTTTCTAAATTTTGAATTTTGAAAACAGAGCTCTGCTCTGATTGGGGTGCGCTGCCTAGGGCTCAGCGCTTCTGGCGCTGGCATGTCTGCTTCTGACACGTGGTGCGCAGCGCACGGCGCGCAGGATCTGAAGCGTTGCTTCAATTTTTGAATTTTGAAATTCAAAACAGAGCTTTGCTCTGATTGGGGAAACAAATGCCCCCCCACCGTTGCGCTCACGTGGCGCACACGTGAGTGCAGCGGTGGCAACATCTGAGCCCTTGGATCAATTCAGAAGTTGGAGAGGCAGTTCAGTGTCTATAAATAGGACCTTTGGTCCTTTAGATGATTATCATCTTCTTCTTGAGAATTTTTGCTCGGAGCCTTGCTCCTTTGTTAAGAACTTTCAAGAGTCAAAACTCTTAGGTAAAATTTAAAAATTTTAATTTTAATAAATTAGGGTTCTCCCATTAACAGAGCCTTGCTCTTCATAGATCTTTGATCTAAAGAAAACCCTTTTAGGGTTTTATTAATAGAGCCTTGCTCTCATGAACCCATAGATCTAAATAGATCTTTTCTTGGGGTTTCTTATCCTATGAATCAGAGCTCTGCTCTTTTGATAATACGTAGATCTTTTGATCTTTTGATGAAGAACTCTTGAGAGTTTCTTCATGGATCTTTAAGATCCCAGAATTTTAATTCTCAAGCATTAATTTTGATAATCCTTGATGGATTTTCTATCATGATTACAGAGCTAGGCTCTTTAAGGAATTTTAGTCCTTCATGACCAGAGTTTGACAAGTGTCACTCTGTTACAGAGCTTTGCTCTGAAAGGGAGATTTTCTCCTTCTCCCGAGGGATTTCTCTTTCAATGAGAATATTCTTTGAGGATTTCCTCATTAATTGACAGTCTCATCCAATGATGAGGCTGTTTTAGTAATTGATGCATTGTCATCTGGATTTTATGGGTCCACCTTTAGTCCCCTTCCCACTGCATTGCAGGGTGGTACAAATTTTAAAGTACCAAGGGTCAGAAATTAAAAATTACAACACTGACAGTTGATTTCCGTCCTCTTTTTTGCAGGCAACATGTCTTTCGATGCTTCATTCCCATTCGTTCGTTCAGAGGGAGGATTCCCTGGAGCACCTGTAGACCGGGAGGTCCTAGCTTTGATCAGAGACCATGATCCGGAACATAAGAATCTTCACCTTTGGGGATCATGGTACAATCAGATTATCAGGGGTCGACAAAGCTTTTCATGCGCAGTGCCTTCAGAGCCTATCACGGCGATCCATTACGCCAACTCACCCCCGGTGAACTACGTCGTGGAGATGGTCAATTGGACTTCAGAAGGCCTTCTTCAACCCGCTATGGCTTCGATTCCTGTTCAGCCTCCCATGGTTTTAAATACCTTAGGACGCCGTATTTGTCAAGGCGAAGCGCGGCTGTGGGGGCAACCATATAATATAGGTCTGGTTCCCCGTCATCCGATCGGTTATCTGCAATGGGCCCGCTACATTCTGTCAGCGAAGAAGTCGCAGTTGATGAGGCTTGGGTTATATACCGCTGTTTATGCTTCTCTCTTCCAATACCCTATGCTTCCCACCTGGTGGGTTAAGGCCTTTTTGGAGCAGTGGAATATCCCTACTCACACCTTCCTCGCACTGGACCGGGAAGTGTCAATCTCTTTAGAGGAGTTTACAGAAGTTTCCGGCTTACCGGTCATAGGAGAGCATTATGAGGAGCTGATTCGCACAGACGAATATGTCTTCGGTGCCAAGCCAGTGATAATGGGCCTTACTCCGGCGAATGCTGTTCAACACCGGTTTCCCAGTCTGATCAAGGTGTTGAATATCTACGAGCGCCTTTTTCTCAAATCTGGGAGTCGCGGGGTTAGTTTTGAGGATTTCATCGTTCGCTTCCTTCACCCGAAAGTCTTCTCGATGGAAGCTGCTAAATTTACCACGCTTGATGACCCTTTCGGCTTAGGTTTGGACAACCTGCCAGCGACGGAGGTAGATCAGAAGAGTTTCTTTCTTCCTAACTCCCCGGTTATTCCTTTTGCGGAGATTGCAGTCCCTGTGATGGATGAAGAAGCATTCTTTTTGGGATTTCTTATGCTATGGTTGAGCTGGTTCGCGCTCCCGATGCACCTTCGCCGTATAAGGCCATCTGTCTTTTACCCGGCTCACCGGATGACTATTGGGGTAAAAGTGGCTGTCGGGGTCGCCGGCTTAGCCCATCTGTATCACGGCCTTAGTCAAGCAGCGGATGCTATTGAACCTGGAGTACCGCATGTAATCTTCTCGATGCATTACTTCATGTCATGGCTCGAGCTACATGCACTTGGCGTTTTTGGTATCCATAAAAGGCCTTCATTCTATGACAGGTGCAGCTTCCCTCGGATTATGCGATTGGTCGGCACCTCAATTGTAAGTCTGTCGCTACGGGACGCCAGAGGTTTGCTCCTTCGTCCCCGCACAGTTGGAGACGGGATGACCTTCACCGACAAGGTGTTAACCATCGGAAATGCGTCTACCACAACAGTGCGGTCATTGCAGGATATTTTCAAAGATGGAGCCTCAGTTCTGACAGCTCGGGAGACCCTCCATTTATATTCTATCGGACTGGGCTTCCTGGTGTTTAGGCAAAATGATGCGGCGCTCTTCATGAGATATAACCCGCATCGTTTTGCCCAACAATTGAGCTATAATCAAGGAGTGCCGTTGGAGGCTTTCTTGCTGGAACCTACTGCCACTGAATAGGGGATGCAGAGTGCGCTGCATCACTTCATGCGTCTGAATACGGGCTCTCACTTTTTTATTAGCGAGCCGAGTTGTGTCCCACGGATCCTTAATACAAATACGACATGGTACCAGCATTCGACGGGCGCCGTTATTAAGGAAGAAAGGCGTTTGCTGCTTGATCGCAAAAGTGCACCGCCTGCCAGTGATCGTAAAGTCCCTTTGAAGCGACGGATCCCTGTACCCCCTCCGCTAAGAGAGGATGCTGCAGTCGAGCCTCCACGCGCACTAAGCCCTACTCGTGGATTGCCTCATGCTCCTGTAGAGACGGTGAATGTGCCTTCAGTGCCCCGTGCTCCTGTGGAGACGGTAAACGTAGCTTCCTTCGAATCTGGTGTGGGCTCGGATATCGGGACTTGCCGTCCTAAAGTGACCACGAAGCGCAAGCTAATTCTGGCTGCGACCGGAACTCGCGCACAGAAGAAGAAGAAGTCGGTCCTCTCCCTCGATGCCGTACTCGGCCTAGAGCCTCAGACTCCTCTTACCGAAGGCCTAAGTGAGTATGGAACCAATGAGCGTCTCTTCATAGCGCCAGCAGACACTGATCTCGATGCCGCTATTGCTGCTTCTGAGCGACTCGCGAGGCACCAAGCGAAAATAGCCGCCCTCGTACAATCAAGTAAATATTAGCCACACTTTTGTCATTGTGTTATATCTTTATTTTTATTACCTTGTCTTAACTAACATTCTTCCTTTTGTAACAGGCTTTACTACTGAAGAGACTCTGGCGGCTTCCCTCAGGACTTTCGAGGAGGAGGAGAAGAATCGTGCTCTATTCGGCATTGGTATGTTTCGGCTGATTGAGTCTTCATTCTCCTTTTTATGGACAATCTAACCCTTTCTTTATCTCATCGTAGGGACCACAATGCCGGTCCCGCAAGGTGATGTGGAGACTCTTCCAAGGCCAACCACCGAAGTCCCGGCCTCTTCAGTACTGTCGAAGGAGGCATTGCTCAAAAAACCGATGATGGAAGCCTTGACGGCTCTAGAGGTAACCCTGAATGCGGACGACGACGCCTTGCTGAAGGAGGCTTCTAAAAGGTCTGTTGTGACGGCCGGGGAGGAAAGGAAGCGCCTGAAGCGCGCAGCAAGGGAATGTAGTGCTGCTTTGGTTGCGAGGGCAGGTTCAAGCGCCGTTACTCCCGCTGCTACTCCTTCAGAGGAGTTCCCGGTTGCCTTATCTACTGCTCATAGACGGGCGGCACGTGCAGCTCAGGAAGCCAATGGTAAATCGACCCCAGGTAATGTGTTTTGAGGCTTCGTTGTCAAAGCTTTAAACGATCAGTTCTTATATATTTTGTTCTGCAGGGCCGAGCCTTACTGAAGGAGTGGCGGCGACCGTTGAGCCTGAGGGGGGGTGGAGGAGGTAGTTGCTGAACCCGGGGCGACGGTAGGTGATGTAACCGTAATTGCCGAGCCCGAGATAGTGGCTGACGAGACAGTCACGACTGCTATGCCCAAGATAGCTACCACTGCCGAGCGTGAGGTGGCAGCGGATGAGACGGCTACTACGGCCGAGCCTGAGGTGGCGGTGGACAAGACGGCTACCATGGCCCAGCCTAAGGTAGCGGTGGATAGGATGGCTGCGATCACTAAGCCCGAGGTAGTGGCGAGCAAAACGGGTACGATTGTTGGGCCCGAGATGGCCGCTCGTTCTCAAAAGTCGGGCACCGCTCTGATCATCGCTCTTCCCTCTTACGGTTCTTTGCCGTCTCCTGGCGTCGCAAGTGTGACGACGGCTCTTGTGGAGTCAGGGGACGAGGCGACAGGGGGTGAGACCACCCCGATGGAGGAGGGAGACGCCATTATTGAATCAAGTGACGCTCTCGTCATGGCTCCGGCTGGTGACTCTTCAGGTAGATTTTAGGTTACCGCCCTTCTTTTTATTCTGTAGTCTTTCTTAACAAGGTTTATCTTGTTTCTAATGAAGTTGCGGCTAGTGCAGATGTCGAACTTTTTGAGACAGCGCCGTCAGTCGCCGCCCTGACGGTAACCACCTCTCTGCCTTCTCTCGTACCGTCGCAGATGCTGAAAGGTATGGATTTGTGACCCATCAGTCTTGTCTCTCGGCTGTATAATTCATGTACTGACATTGCGTTATCGCGTTTTTGCAGGAGCCCTTTTTGACCACCTGTACCAGGTGCTGCATCCACACTTCTCCTTCCTATCGGAGATTGCTTCATCCAGTGGCGCTGGTGAATACAGTTTTCAATTAATGCTCTTTTTTTACCGACCATGAAATCATTTCTGAGTCTTCTTTGCCTTGATTGCAGTGCTACAGATTGAAGGAGGAGATGAGAGATCAGTTGCGCCATTGGTCCACTCGGCTTTGCCACCTGCTGCAGCTGGTATAGTGAATCCCATCGTTAATGAATCTCCTATATTTCTTGATCCGTTATCTGATTGTAACTTGTTTTTGCAGCGGTCGCTTCAACTCCGTCCCCTTTCGAATCTTGCATTATGAGGCAGGCAGGCCCCTTCTCCAGATGCACATCCTCAAAGGGTGCTGTGACGAGTCTGCACATGCTGAGTGAATACGTCGAGGAGCTTGACGCAGAAGCTCCTATATCCACCGCAGATTTCGCTGCCGAGGTCAATCCGATGCTGGCGACGCTTGTAAATTTCCATAATGAAGGCGTCGTCGAGTCATGGGTTAATCACTGCAGGAAGATCGAGGCCTATCTGCATCAACTTGAACTTATGCGTCCTGCCCCTGAGACCCAGGCTTTGAACTCCCAACGGGCCGCATGGGTTGAGCAAAGTGTTCTGTTCTTTCGCCATTTCGAACGAGAGGCAACCCTTAAGCGAAAGGAACGTGAGGCGACTGCTGCTGAATCTGCCCAACTGCGCGCTGAGGTTGCAGCTAATGCTTCCCAGCTGAATGCCATTTTTGAAAACCTTCAATGATGTATCTCGGATGGGCTGGTGTTGAGGAAGAAGCGTGATTTTAACGAACAGGTCACGCAGAGTCAGGAGGCTTCCCAGCAGGAAGTTGATCAGAAACTCTCATCCTGTTTGCAGCAACGGGCCCAAGTTGAAGCAGAGCTGGCCGCGGTGGCTGATCGTGAGGAGGAGTTAAGAAAAGTGCGCGAGCAGCTAGCCGGTCTATTAAAGGCGCCTCCCTCCTAATAGCTGATTTTATATAGGTTGGACACCTGTAATCTTTGAATAATATGTATCCATTTTTTATATGACGTATTTTGTATCCAGTTGAGTTTGTGAATAAAGCCACATTTTTTTTGTTATACTGTTGCTTTCTTTTCCTTGCTGTGTTGTTTCCATGTGATCTTAGCAAGTATATAACTGTCAATCTTATGCTCTTTGTAAGGTAGTGATGGCTTAGAAAACATGGTTACGATATGTCACCAAAGACTTTTCAACTTTATGAGCCGTGAGGGTCTCATAAAGAATTTTCTCCCTACCGGACGAGAGGATCCCGTAGGTGTAATTTCTCCTCAAGAATCGCGAGGATTCCCATGGGTGTTTTCTCTTGAAAGTCGTAAGGATCTCGCAAGAGAATTTACTTCCTTACGAGTCGTGAGGACTCGCAAGTGATGGGTAAAGTTGTCCTTATCCGCATTTCACGGAGTCAGGGGTTGTTCTGGATGCTTTCCATGGGTTCACTGCCGTGTTTGGCGAGGACCAGGCTCCGCTCTGGACGTTTTCCAGGGTACCGTAGTTTAAAGACATCGCGGTCGAGGTTAAGGACATCATAGTCCGTGAGTTTAAGGACCTCACAGTCCAATGTTAGTTTTAAGACATCACGGTCGAGATTAAGGACATCATAGTTCGTGGATTTAAGGACTCCACAGTCCGACGTTAGTTTTAAGACATCACGGTCGAGGTTAAGGACATTATAGTCCGTGGATTTAAGGAGCCCACAGTCCGTGAAATGTGTGATTGTTGGGACCCGTCACCTCTTTGAAGACGTTGAGGAATTAAAACGACAGATATCAAAGGAGTGAAGAGATGTACCCTTGAACCAAGGTAAAATTAGTTTAAGGACATTACGGTCCATTGTTAGTTTTAAGACATTACGGTCGAGATTAAGGACATCATAGTCCGTGAGTTTAAGGGCCTCACAGTCTGATGTTAATTTGAAGACATCACGGTCGAGGTTAAGGACATCATAGTCTGTGGATTTAAGGACTCCATAGTCCGATATTAGTTTTAAGACATTACGGTCGAGGTTAAGGACATCATAGTCCATGAGTTTAAGGACCTCACAGTCTGATGTTAGTTTTAAGATATCATGGTCGAGGTTAAGGATATCATAGTCCGTGAGTTTAAGGACCTCACAGTCCGATGTTTGCTCAGGATGCTTCCCATGGGTGTTGGGGTAAAACTTTACACCCCGGTTGACCAAGTCAAAATCAAAGTCAACCCTAAGCCAGGTGGGCCCATGCCCAGGTCAAGTGGGCCAATGCCCGGAGCGAGCCCGACCATGAAGTGGCCGGCCTCCCCCATGCCAACAACAAAATCATGTAATAAATAATTTTTATGTAATTTTTTATGCATGAATGTAAACAAAATGGGCATAAAGCCAAATTTTTGTAAGCCCATGGCTTATGTGCAAAAAGTAATGGCACATGAGCCATGGGATGGGCAAAATGCCATTTTGCAAAACCCAAGGGGCTATATGTAAATATATAAGCCTATATAAGGCAACATGATGATGAATAAAGAAATACTTTTTCATTCCCCCAAAAACTAGGGTTTGTGCCTCTTTCCCCTTTCTGAAGGGTTTCAAACCTTCTTCTTTCTTTTTGAATTAAATCAAGAGTTTTACTCTTCCTTTTTCAAAACTAAATAGTTTTTAACCACAAAACCCACAAAGGGGAACTTGGATCTGTCATTAGATCTCAAAAAGAAGAGATTTTTAGATCTCACATCTCTTGATCCAGCCAATAGAGGAGGAAGAAGAAGAACCCATTTCCTCAACCAAAACATTTTTAGGAGTTTAACTCCACTCTAAACCCTATTTCTGGGACTAAAAGCCCCTTTTTTCTCGCCAGCGCTCGAGCGCAAAGCGCCCACGTGCCGACATGTGGCGCGCTCGCGCTCCAGCGCCCGGCGCTCGAGCGCAAAGCGCCCACGTGCCGACACGTAGCGTGCTTACTCTCAAGCGCCCGGCGCTCGAGCGCTCGTGGACCGACACGTGGCGCGGTTGCGTTCAAGCGCCTAACGCTCGAGCGCAAAGCGCCCACGTGCCGACACGTGGCGCGCTTGCGCTCAAGCGCCCAGCGCTTGAGCGCAAAGCGCCCACGTGCCGATACGTGGCGCGCTTGCGCCTAAGCGCACAGCTCCTAAGCGCACAGCGCTCAAGGCGCTGGCCCCATGCATCCCTTGGATGCCTTTTCCCCCTCTTATTTTTTATATATATACATATATATACATATGCATACATATGTACACACACACATACTCCACGACACTGTCCCTGTCAGAAAAAAATTTCTAACAGGGCGCTGCCCCGCACCCCGCGAGGGGCTGCTAGCCCCCTTGACCCCCATCCCGCTATCCGGGTAGCGGGACCCCCGTAAAAACTCTGCGTGGCTCCCGATATATCCAAACCCCTCCTCCAAAACAAATCATACGTACACTGCACATTGAGTTTGCATGACCAGTTTAACCCGTTAATTGGAGGTTCTCTTGCCCCAAAGGCGAGAGGTAATTAACGGCAGCTTAGTCCGCGGCTGCCGGAGATTCGGATCCCCACAATCAATAAACCCCCGCCTACCCTAGGCAGGGAGAATCTATAGTACACCTGACAAGCGCGCGCGTATTCCCATCTCAATGGGGTGACGAAAAACACCCTACAGATTCTGGCACGCCCGGTGGGACCATATCTCTCATCCCATATTTCGGGTTAAACGTTCATGCGGACTCAATAAATATACATGTCTATATTTATACTAAAATGATGCTTTTTTTGCAGGTTTTCAAGCAATCACTTTTCAACAATGTCTCCAATGATGAACTCAGCTCTCAGCACGGCTCCCATCTCATATGCGATGAAGATGGACTCCCGGACGGTCCTCCCGGCTAGTCTCGGGCGACAATGGGAGGAGCCGCCGCTACCATTTGGCTCTATTATGTTCGTGTCTGCTAACGCTGTCCCTGCTTCTCAAGCTCCGGTAGCAGACAAACCGGTGTCAAAAGGGAAAAGGCCGAATGTCATGGTTGCAAGGGCATCTCTGCCCAAGCACAAATCCGTTTCCAAACGACCCTCCATCGCTCCAGCTGGGGCAAGGCCATCAACGTCAACGAAGCAATGGGGCGTCTCGGGCAAGCTCCAGCGGTACCCCCAACAACTGCTCGATCGGGTGTCTTCTCTAAGCTCTCCACTAATCGACTCACGGCGGCTTCCCAAAGAGCAGAAGCCTGCCAAGCGCTCAAGGCAGAGAAGCTGAGGCAGAAGCGGCTCAGGTACAGAGCCAATAAAAGAGCTAGGGATCTGGCCATGTTAAAATTTATGAATTTCCAAAGTCTGGACCGCTCCGCGAAATCGGCCGCCAAAGATAAAGAGATGGCTGGGTATGTAGTTCGTACTGTCTACATGGTCGGACATGAAGAAACGAATCGTCCTCTTATTCACGGACATGGTGATGATATGATTGACGCTACCCAGTATCGGCTCGATCTGAGTGATGAAGAGCCCACTCAGGCCGATAAGCCAGAGGAACCCGTGGTTCCTGCGGAATTGAGCTCAGGAAATAAAGATGACTCGGTTGTCATAGCCGGAGCTACAGAACAAGCATTATTCCAATGGATTCAAAGGCAATTTCAGGACAGGGATAAGAAGATGGCCGAGGTCCATTCCAAAGTCGACGAGCTGGCAAACGTTATGGCAGATCTCATGAACCAAGTCGCCCGATTGCAATTACAGCAGAATCAAATGTTGGTTCACGAGCTAGGGGTTGATTTCCGAAGGCAGCCAACTGATATCCCCTTCAACCTAAGAGCGGAGCGCCTTCACGAAAAACGGCCGCGATCAGCCTCCAGTCCCTCCGATACATACACCGGAGGAGAATCTCCACTGAAAGAGAAGCTGGATAAGGTCTATTCCTTCAAAAGGGACAAGGTCTACAAGATATTCAAGGACGCCCTAAGAAACGGTCTACAACTGCCAGAATCAAAGAGACCGCAAGAAGCGAATATGACCAAGGACCCAAAATATTGCCCCTATCATAGAGTGATAGGTCATGCCATTGAGGACTGCTTCGTCTTCAAAGATTGGGTCGAAAGACAATACAAGACGGGAGAGATAGAACTGTCTAAAGGCGTGCTAGCAAACAGTCAAGCTACGACCGCCGATTTCATACAAATGGAGACCGAAGCCTCTCGGGAACCTAATCCACCCAGACATGTGCCATTATCCGAAAAGGGCGAACCAAAGACTGAGCGGCCTCGAGGACCAGCATCAGTAAAGGCCCCTACTCCAATGGAGAGAAAGAAGAAGGTATACTCCTTCAGGAGGGAGGAAGTCCGCAAAATATTCGTGGACGCCTTGAACAACTGTTTGCAACTGCCTGTTCCAAAGAGGCCACATGAAATGAACATGACCGGCAATCCCATATACTGCCCATATCATAGAATGGTGAGTCATACCATTGAAGACCGCTATGTTTTTAAAGATTGGGTGGAGAACCAGTACAAGCTTGGAAAAGCCTCACAGTCCTCGGATGTATCGGCAAGCCACAGAGCTACGGTCATCAACACAGCTTCGCCAAGATCAAAGTTCAAGGAGCTGGGATAAGCAAAGATGACCTCTAAGTCGTTAAACTGGGAATAATCGACCACCATGCCATTAAACTGGGAACAGTCGACCACCACGTCATTAAACTGGAAACAGTCGACCACCACGTCATTAAACTGGGAACAGTCGACCACCACGTCATTAAACTGGAAACAGTCGACCACCACGTCATTAAACTGGGAACAGTCGGCCTCCACGTCATTAAACTGGGAACAATTGACCACCACGTCATTAAACTGGGAATAATCGACCTCTAAGTCGTTAAACTAGGAATGTAAAAAAATGTAAAAAAAAATAATAATAAAAATAAAAATGTGTAAAAAAAAGAAAAATAAAGAAAGCCGAAATGATGGGGCAACTCGCAATAAAAATCAGCGAGTAAAATAAAGATGAAAATAAAGCCGAAATGATGGGGCAACCGCGAATAAAAGCCGAAATGATAGGGCAATCGCGATTTTCGCAATAAGAAAAGCTGAAATGATAGAGCAATCGCGGTAAAACAAAAAACAACGGCGAATGATGAGTCGCTCCTGGTACCATATTCCAGTGCAGCGATGCAGACGCCAACAAAAATCCAATTTTTCAAAATTCCCTCGGCCCTACGGTTAATCCCCAAATTGACTACCGTATACAATCCACGGGCTCAAATAAGTCTCTTCATACCCATGCCCCACCACAATCACCATTTACGCGGCTGGTCTCCGCCTTTGGAGTTATGCTCCATTGAGAAGACCCACTCATGTGTCCTCACGATACATGAGGAGAACAAACCTTTGTGGGATCCTTACGACTCATAAAGGAAAAACACACTTAGGAGTCCTCACGACTCCTAAGGAGAAAATACACCTGCGGGATCCTTACGACTCGCAAGGAGAAAATGCTTTTATGGGACCCTCACGGCTCATAAAATTGAAAAGCCTTAGGTGATAGGGACCTAAACCTGTCTCCTAAGCCATCGCTCCCTAACAGGAAAAGGCAAATGATGAATTGCTCCTGGCGCCCCTGCTTCAGTGTTAGCAACGCTGAAGCCGGCCCCTACCCCAAAATTCCAAGCTCGCCATCCGTAGACCTCTAAGTCTTTAAACTGGAAACAGATGACCTCTAAGTCGTTAAACTGGAAACAGTAGACCTCTAAGTCTTTAAACTGGAAATAGATGACCACTAAGTCATTAAACTGGAAAAAGATGACCTCTAAGTCGTTAAACTGGAGACAGTAGACCTCTAAGTCGTTAAACTAGAAACAGATGACCACCACGTCGTTAAACTAGAAACAGATGACCGCTAAGTCGTTAAACTGGGCACAATAGACCCCTAAGTCTTTAAACTGGAAACAGATGACCTCTAAGTCGTTAAACTGGAAACAGTCGACCTCTAAGTGATTAAACTGGGAACGAGGGAAATCCACTCATGTGTCCTCACGATACATGAGGAGAACAAACCTTTGTGGGATTCTTACGACTCACAAAGGAAAAACACACTTAGGAGTCCTCACGACTCCTAAGGAGAAAATACACCTGCGGGATCCTTACGACTCGCAGGGAGAAAATGCTTTTATGGGACCCTCACGGCTTATAAAATTGAAAAGCCTCAGGCGATAGGGATCTAAACCTGTCTCCTAAGCCATCGCTCCCGAATTCCCAAGTGGCGAATGATGAGTCGCTCCTGGTACCATACCCCAGTGCAACGATGCAGACGCCAGCCAAATTCCAAATCCCAACAGCGAATGATGAGTCGCTCCTGGTACCATATCCCAGTGCAGCGATGCAGACGCCAACCAAATTCCAAATCCCAACGGCGAATGATGAGTCGCTTCTGGTACCATATTCCAGTGTAGCGATGCAGACGCCAACCAAATTCCAAATCCCATACCCCAATGGCGAATGATGAGTCACTCCTGGTACCATATTCCAGTGTAGCGATGCAGACGCCAACAAAGTCCCAAAATTTTTATGGCCCTATGGTCTGGATCATACATCCTGCAAAACCGTATACAATCCACGGGCGTAAAACGATCCCAATATCTCCCAAGTCTTACCGGTGAGACCACATTCAAAGTCCCACCAAAAATAAAATTTAAAAAAAAATAAAAAAAATATATATAAAAATAAATAAAAAAAATGGTATGTCCACAAGCAAAAAGGGCACGGATGAAAACCCGAAAGGGCTCCGTGAGTAAAAACAGCAGGACTGCCGGCGAGTTTGTGAAAACCTGAAAGGGCGTGAACTCGTAAAAAAGAGATGAAATGCACTCGCAATGTCCTCTTGACTTTGTGAGGAGAAAATTCCCGCGTAAAATCCTTATGACTCACAAAGGAGCAACACACTTAGGAGTCCCCATGACTCCTAAGGAGAAAATGCACCTACGAGATCCTGTCGACTCGTAGGGAGAAAATGCTTTTATTGGACCCCTACGGCCCATAAAATTGAAAAGCCTTAGGTGATAGGGATCTAAACCTGTCTCCTAAGCCACCAATTCCCAAATCCTCCCGAGGTAAATGATGAGTTGCTCCTGGCATTATTCCAGTGCAGCAATGCAGATGCTAAACCAAAACCAATTCCTAAATCCTCTCATGGCAGATGATGATTCGCTCCTGGTACCATATTCCAGTATAGCGATGCTGATGTCAGCCCAAATCACAATCAACAAGTCAACTTCAACTCCGACACCGCAGAAAGCGGAGCAAGTCAGAATCCAATCTCGACACCGCAAGAAGCGGAGCAAGTCAAGATCACCCCTGACACTGCAAGAAGCAGGGCAAGTCAAATCAAGCGTCGACCGTCCATGTCGCAAAAAGGGCAGTGCAGGCTCCCAACAAATCAGGAACCCAAATCGCTCCGTATCAGAGCGTCGACCGTCCATGTCGCAAAACGGGCAGTGCAGGCTCCCCACAAATCGGGAACCCAAATCGCTCCGGATCAGAGCGTCGACCGTCCAGGTCGCAAAGAGGGCAGTGCAGGCTTCCCACAAATCGGGAACCCAAATCGCTCCAAATCAGAGCGTCGACCGTCCAGGTCGCAAAAAGGGCAGTGCAGGCTCCCCACAAATCGGGAACCCAAATCGCTCCGGATCAGAGCGTCGACCGTCCAGGTCGCAAAAAGGGCAGTGCAGGCTCCCGACAAATCGGGAACTCATGTCGCTCCGGATCAGAGCGTCGACCGTCTATGTCGCAAAAAGGGAAGTGCAGGTTCCCGACAAATCGGGAACCCAAATCGCTCCGGATCAGAGCGTCGACCGTCTACGTCGCAAAAAGGGCAGTGCAGGCTTCCCACAAATCGGGAACCCAAATCGCTCCGGATCAGAGCGTCGACCGTCTATGTCGCAAAAAGGGCAGTGCAGGCTCCCCACAAATCGGGAACCCAAATCGCTCCGGATCAGAGTGTCGACCGTCCAGGTCGCAAAAAGGGCAGTGCAGGCTCCCCACAAATCGGGAACCCAAATTGCTCCGGATCAGAGTGTCGACCGTCCAGGTCACAAAAAGGGCAGTGCAGGCTCCCCACAAATCGGGAACCCAAATCGCTCCGGATCAGAGCGTCGACCGTGTACGTCGCAAAAAGGGCAGTGTAGGCTTCCCACAAATCGGGAACCCAAATCGCTCCGGATCAGAGCGTCGACCGTCTATGTCGCAAAAATGGCAGTGCAGGCTCCCCACAAATCGGGAACCCAAATCGCTCCGGATCAGAGCGTCGACCGTCCAGGTCGCAAAAAGGGCAGTGCAGGCTCCCCACAAATCGGGAACCCAAATCGCTCTGGATCAGAGCGTCGACCGTCCAGGTCGCAAAAAGGGCAGTGCAGGCTTCCTACAAATCGGGAACCCAAATCGCTCCGGATCAGAGCGTCGACCGTCTATGTCGCAAAAAGGGCAGTGCAGGCTCCCCACAAATCGGGAACCCAAATCGTTCCAGATCAGAGCGTCGACCGTCTACGTCGTAAAAAGGGCAGTGCAGGCTCCCCACAAATCGGGAACCCAAATCGTTCCGGATCAGAGCGTCGACCGTCTATGTCGCAAAAAGGGCAGTGCAGGCTCCCCACAAATCGGGAACCCAAATCGCTCCGGATCAGAACGTCGACTGTCTACGTCGCAAAAATGGCAGTGCAGGCTTCCCACAAATCGGGAACCAAATCGCTCCAGATCAGAGCGTCGACTGTCCATGTCGCAAAAAGGGCAGCGCAGGCTTCCTACAAAGCAGGAACCAGATCACTCCGGGCCAGGAAAAACTCTATCACGGACACTCCGCCTCGGAGACGCGTCAAGCGTCGACCGTCCATGTCGTTAAAAAGGCAGTGCATCCCAAAAAGTGGGAACCAAAGCAAGTCGCCTCCACGAGAAAGAAGATCCATCAATTTCATGCACACGACCCACATATGCTGTATGCATTTATTGATGGGGGGCAATTTGTTGGGGTAAAAATTTACACCCCGGTTGACCAAGTCAAAATCAAAGTCAACCCCAAGCCAGGTGGGCCCAAGCCCAGGTCAAGTGGGCCAATGCCCGGAGCGAGCCCGACCATGAAGCGGCCGGCCTCCCCCATGCCAACAATAAAATCATGTAATAAATAATTTTTATGTAATTTTTTATGCATGAATGTAAACAAAATGGGCATAAAGCCAAATTTTTGTAAGCCCATGGCTTATGTGCAAAAAGAAATGGCACATGAGCCATGGGATGGGTAAAATGCCATTTTACAAAGCCCAAGGGGCTATATGTAAATATGTAAGCCTATATAAGGCAACATGATGATGAATAAAGAAATACTTTTTCATTCCCCCAAAAACTAGGGTTTGTGCCTCTTTCCCCTTTCTGAAGGGTTCCAAACCTTCTTCTTTCTTTTTAAATTAAATCAAGAGTTTTACTCTTCCTTTTTCAAAACTAAATAGGTTTTAACCACAAAACCCACAAAGGGGAACTTGAATCTGTCATTAGATCTCAAAAAGAAGATATTTTTAGATCTCACGTCTCTTGATCCAGCCAATAGAGGAGGAAAAAGAAGAACCCATTTCCTCAACCAAAACATTTTTAGGAGTTTAACTCCACTCTAAACCTTATTTCTGGGACTAAAAGCCCTTTTTTCTCGCCAGCGCCCTGCGCTCGAGCGCAAAGCGCCCACGTACCGACACGTGGCGCGCTCGCGCTCCAACGCCCGACGCTCGAGCGCAAAGAGCCCATGTGCCGACACGTGGCGC
This sequence comes from Agapanthus africanus, assembly GCA_030015575.1. Lineage (NCBI taxonomy): Eukaryota > Viridiplantae > Streptophyta > Magnoliopsida > Asparagales > Amaryllidaceae > Agapanthus > Agapanthus africanus. Next base: position 173,342,053 of record CM057342.1, on the reverse strand, counting down.
GCTTGCGCTCCAGCGCCCAGCGCTCGAGCGCAAAGCGCCCACGTGCCGACACGTGGCGCGCTTGCTCTCCAGCGCCCGGCGCTCGAGCGCAAAGCGCCCACGTGCCGACACGTGGCGCGCTTGCGCCTAAGCGCACAGCACCTAAGCGCACAGCGCTCAAGGCGCTGGCCCTACGCATCCCTTGGATGCCTTTTCCTCCTCTTATTTTTTTATATATTTACATATATATACATATGCTTACATATGTACACACACACATACTCCACGACACTGTCCTTGTTAGAAAAAAATTTCTAACGGGGCGCTGCCCCGCACCCCGCGAGAGGCTGCTAGCCCCCTTGACCCCCAGCCCGCTATCCCGGTAGCGGGACCCCCATAAAAACTCTGCGTGGCTCCCGATATATCCAACCCCTCCTCCAAAACAAATCACACGTACACTGCATATTGAGTTCGCATGACCAGTTTAACCCGTTAATCGGAGGTTCTCTTGCCCCAAAGGCGAGAGGTAATTAACAGCAACTTAGTCCACGGCTGCCGGAGATTCAGATCCCCACAATCAATAAACCTCCGCCTACCCTAGGCAGGGGGAATCTGTAGTACGCCTGACAAGGGCGCATGTATTCCCATCTCAATGGGGTGACGAAAAACACCCTACAACGGGTTCACTGCCGTGTTTGGCGAGGACCAGGCTCCGGTCTGGATGCTTCACACGGGTTCACTGCCGTGCCCTGCGAGGACCAGGATCCGCTCTGGACGTTTTCCACGGGGTCAGAAGTGACATGATCCGCGTTCTACGTAGCCAGGAATTTTGCTCTGGATGCTTCCTACGGGTTCACTTCCGTGTTCGGCGAGGACCAGGCTCCGCTCTGGATGCTTCACACGGTTTCACTGCCGTACTCTGCGAGGACCAGGATCCGCTCTGGACGTTTTCCACGGGGTCAGAAGTGACATAGTCCGTGTTCCACGTAGCCAGGAATTTTGCTCTGGATGCTTCCCACGGGTTCACTGCTGTGTTCGGCGATGACCAGGCTCCGCTCTGGATGCCCGCGTTCCACGTAGCCAGGAATTTTGCTCTGGATGCTTCCCATGGGTTCACTGCCGTGTTCGGCGAGGACCAAGCTCCACTCTGGATGCTTCACACGGGTTCACTGCCGTGCTCTGCGAGGACCAGGATCTGCTCTGGACGTTTTCCACGGGGTTAGAAGTGACATAATCCGTGTTCCACGTAGCCAGGAATTTTGCTCCGGATGCTTCCCACGGGTTCACTGCCGTGTTCGGCGAGGACTAGGCTCTGCTCTGGATGCTTCACACAGGTTCACTGCCGTGCTCTGCGAAGACCAGGATCCGCTCTGGACGTTTTCCACGGGTTCAAAAGTGACATAATCTGCGTTCCACGTAGCCAGGAATTTTTCTCTGGATGCTTCCCACGGCTTCACTGCCGTGTTCGGCGAGGACCAGGCTCCGCTCTGGATGCTTCACACGGGCTCACTGCCGTACTTTGCGAGGACCAGGATCCGCTCTAGACTTTTTCCACGTGGTCAGAAGTGACAAAATCCGCGTTCCACGTAGCCAGGAATTTTGCTCTGGATGCTTCCCACGGGTTCACTGCCGTGTTCAGCGAGGACCAGGCTCCGCTCTGGATACTTCACACGGGTTCACTGCCGTGCTCTGCGAGGACCAGAATCCGCTCTGGACATTTCCCATGGGATCAGAAGTGACATAATCCGCGTTCCACGTAGCCAGGAATTTTGCTCTGGATTCTTCCCACGGGTTCACTGCCGTGTTCGGTGAGGACCAGGCTCCGCTCTGGATGCTTCATATGGGTTCACTACAATGCTCTGCGAGGACCAGGATCCGCTCTGTACGTTTTTCACAGGGTCAGAAGTGACATAATCCGCGTTCCACGTAGCCAGGAATTTTGTTGATTATATCCGCATTTCACGGAGTCGGGATTTGACTTTCGGTCATCTATACACCGCCGAGTCATGGATTTGGGAGTTTCCGCTGTTCCGCTTTGCTTGATGTTGTGTCTGTTGTAATGAGACGAACGTTGAGATGCTCTCCAGGCTATCTGAGAACCGTCGAGGTTTAGCTTCTTTTTCTGATGAAACCTGGGGAGGGGGAGTGTGATTCCTTCTTTGTTTGCGCCTCTGGATTGTATACAGGGATTGATGTGATATCACCTGTAGGGCATAATTTTCATTTTATATATTTTTTATTTTATCTTTTTCCGCGATGCTCTATCATTTCAGCTTTTATATCGCGAAGATCGCGATTGCCCCATCATTTCGGCTATTTTTCGTGGTGCCCAATCATTTCGGCTATTTATTTTATTTTTACTCGCTGCTTTTTATTGCGAGTTGCCCCATCATTTCGGCTATTTATTTTATTTTTACTCACTGCCTTTTATTGCGAGTTGTCCAATCATTTCAGCTATTTTGCATGCATACATTTTTTTACTTGCTGCTTTTGTTGCGAGTTGCCCTATCATTTCGGTTATTTTGTATGCATGTGTGGCTTGCTGGCTTTTCGCTGCAAGCTTGGGATTAGACACCGATTTCGGCATCAGCACCGCTACAACTGGAATATTGCCAGGAGCGAATCATCATTTGCCTCTGTCGATATCGAACAAAGGTGGCTTAGCGAACAGGGTTATGATCCTGTCGACTAAGGCTTTTGACTTCATGAGCCGTAAGGGTCTCACAAAGGTATTTCTCCCTACGAGTCGTGAGGATCTCGTAGGTGTAATTTCTCCTTAAGAATCGTGAGGATTCCTAAGTATATGTTCCCTTATAAGTCGTAAGGATCTTACAAGAGAGTTTTCCCCTTATAAGTCGAGAGGACCCATAAGGGTTGCTCACCGTGCGAACATATCCCTAGTCACGGGTGGAAGTTTGTTAGGGAAATATTTATTTGCGCCCGTGGATTGTATACAAGGGTCAGTATTGAGCCGCTTGTAGGGCAGTATCAGAGGTTGTGGGGGCTGCTTAAGAACAGGTTCAGATCTCTGTAACTTAAGACTTTTGAATCTTATGAGCCGTGAGGATCCCATAAGAGGATTCTCCTTACGAGTCGTGAGGATCTCGCAAGTGTAATTTCTCCTTAGGAATCGTGGGGATCCCTAAGTGTGTTGCTCCCTTGTGAGTCATAAGGATCTCACGCGGGTGATTTCTCCTCACAAGGTCGAGTGGACCTTGCAAGTGTCTTTTAACGAGGTTGCGCCCTTTCGGGTTTTCACAAACACTCGCCGGTAGCCCTGCTGTTTTTACTCACGGAGCCCTTTCGGGTTTTCATCCATGGCCATTTTGCTTATGGACATTGTTCCCCTCCGAATGGCGGCGCGACATGACGTCTTGCCTGAGATTCAGGGCAGATGCTAATTGGTGCTATCCGTCCACCTCTCCGAAGATACCAAGTTGATTTATGGCACCGTGTATCGAAGGTTTAGACGGATGCGTCCGATGTAGCAGACTTCGTCAGATTCCTCCTCGTTTGAGGGGTTTTTGATTGTGGGGACGCTCTTCCCTGCAGGCGCAAGCCCCTGCAGTTAATTACGCTACCGCATTGCGGTAACAACTTTCTCCTTCTCCAGATGGTCACTTCGTGTCGTGGGTGTTTGTTTTGTATTTTGTTGCCCGTGGATTGTTTACGGAGACGGAGTTATGTCGTCGCCCGTAGGGCGTGGACTAGTCCAAATCCGTATTATCTTAGATTTGGGTTTGGGGGTTTGGTTTGAGGATACGTCAGCCATACTTGAGGCTAAGATCAACTCAAACGTTTGTTAAGGATACGTTAGTCTATCTTTGAGACTAAGATCAACTTAACGGGATCGTTTAGATCCGACAAAAGAGCATTTGGGCTCTAATGTTCCAGTTTAGGGATATAGTGGTCCATCATATGTATGACCGTCGGGACCCGTCGCCTCTCTGACGACGTTGAAGGATTACAACGACGGATGTCAGGGGAGTTCAGAGATGTACCCTCGAGCCAGAGTTAATTGGGGGGATTCATAGTCCAGTCTGTTTGAAGGTTTAAGGATACGTTAGCCATCTTTGAGGCTAAGATCAACTTAAACGGGACCGTTTAGATCCGACAAAAGAGCATACGGGGCTCTATTGTTCTAATTTAAGGACATTGCGGTCCATGGGTAGTTTAAGGACGTTGCGGTCCATGGGTAGTTTAAGGACATTGCGGTCCATTGTTAGTTTTAAGACATCTCGGTCAAGGTTAAGGACGTCGTAGTCTATGGGTTTAAGGACCCCACAGTCCATTGTTAGTTTTAAGACATCTCGGTCAAGGTTAAGGACGTCGTAGTCCATGGGTTTAAGGACCCCACAGTCCGGTATGTGCTCTGGATGCTTCACACGGGTTCACTGCCGTGCTCTGCGAGGACCAGGCTCCGCTCTGGACGTTTTCCACGGGGTCAAAGAGTGACATTATCCGTGTTCCACGTAACCAGGAATTTTGCATTAAACACAGGTTTAAGGACCCCACAGTCCATATCAATGTGTGGTCGTCGGGACCCGTCACCTCTTTGAAGACATTGAGGGATTACAATGCCAAGTATCAAAGGAGTGAAGAGATGTACCCTAGAACCGGAATGGCTTAAATAGTCTTTGACCCAATTTGGGATCAAGACCGATTAATTATGTTATGAGCCCATTGGCCCAGTTAATCACAAATTGAGGACTTATGGCCATCTTGGGCTAAGTCCAATCAGGAGAGGCTTTGCCTCCATCCATTTAGCCAATTGGGCCAAAGCCTAGTGTTAAACACTACAGAGCAATCAGTGTTGAACACTGGGAATGAGGTTGACGAGTTAGTGTTTAACACTAAAAGATAATCGGTGTTAAACACCAGCAACGAGGCTTTTCAAATTAGTGTTAAACACTAAAACAGATCAGTGTTGAACATTGCAAATAAAGCTTTTTGATTAGTGTTGAACACTAAGGCCCAACAGTGTTTTAACACTGGGTTCGAGAGTTTCAATTTAGTGTTAAACACTAAGGCAAGAGGGGTCACGTGGCAACACGTGAGGGCGCCTTCCCTTCATTTATTCTGCTGAGATTATCGCATCTTTCAGAGCATCACGTGCCATCACATGACGGGCATTCAAATGCCTGTGTATTAAAGCTTCTGTCAAGGGTCACGTGGGTCATGTGGGGTGCTGCCTCAAAGGGGTTTTCTGTAGATCTCCTGGGGGGGTCACGTGGTGACACGTGACCCTGCCTCTATGTATATTGTTTAGAGGATCTGTTAATCTTTTCCAGGAATTAAATTCCTCGTAGGGTTAAACCCTGACAGTAATTTCAGAGGAATTAAATTCCTACTTCCTTTTGAAGATTTATATTCTGAATAGAGTTGAACTCTGAATTTTCTGTAGGAATTAAATTCTTCATATATGTGAAGAACTGAATAGGGTTAAACCCTAATAAAAGCTTTTAAGGAATTAAATTCCCACTGTCTGTTAAATTATGATCAAGGGAATTAAATCCCCGCTGTTCCAACAGAACTAGGTTCTTAATTAGGGTTAAACCCTGTTTCTTTTTGTTCTGAAGGAATTAAATTCCCACAACACAGGGTCAAGCCCTAGTTTTATTTCAAAGGAATTAAATTCCTATAGTTCTGTGAGAATTAAATTCTCGTGCTTCCATTCCCTCTCTATGTTTTGGATCTGCATGGCAGGCTCTCGACCCATTGAGAATTAAATTCTCAACCTCAAGGGGAGATGTGCACTTTGCAGATCCTCTATCAAAGAGAGAAGAAATATGTTCTTCTGTTTTATATATCAGAGTTAAACTCTGTTGAGAATTAAATTCTCTTTTCCTTCAAGGAGCCTTCCCTTTCTTACCTAGGGTTTTCTTTTGCAGAAGATCCAAGTTCCTCGAAGTATCAAGGCTCTCTCTCCCTTTCTTCCCTCTGCGTGTCTCTCCCTTTTTTTTGTGTCTCTTGGCTCCTATTTATAGGAGAAGCAGCAGAGTCAATTAGTTTTTTTTTTACGAATCTTCATTGAGAGATTTGATTTGCATCCATCATTCGTTCTGGACCTTTGGATTATTAGGTGAATTTTATTCACCATTGGATTTCAAATCCCCGGGATTCTCCTTTGTTATTTCGGTTAGATTTAAAGGGGAAATCTTTCCAAACCCGAGATTTTCCCATAGATAGATGATATTTCATCACCTCTGAATCTTTAATTCGATTGGTTCCAGATAGTCGCTTTCCTTTGGAAAGATTTGAATCTCTTTCAGAATTTAATTCTGTTGACAAAATGGGCTTTGAAAGCCGGTCACGTGTGACCACGTGACCCATGGTCACGTGTGGGCACGTGACCCCTTTTGGAATGAGCCTTCTCCTTTCTTTTTGCGCTGTCTTCTGGTTGTTGCTTAACCGTCACGTGCCATCACGTGACCCCTGGTCACGTGTGAGCACGTGACCCTAATATGGACTCTTTTTCCTTGACTTGATCAGGGAACCGATGTTCCTTTGAATCCGCTTTAAAATGTCACGTGCCAACACGTGACCCTGGTCACGTGGGAGCACGTGACCCTTTCTTAAGCCCTTTTTCTTTGATGTAGTCAGGAAGCTGAACTTGCTTTGCCGGTACTTTTGGGTGTCACGTGCCAACACGTGACTGCTGGTCACGTGTAAGCACGTGACCCTCTTCTCAAGCTTTTTCCATAAGCTTTCCTGATTTTTAATCAGGAAACAAATGCCCCCACAGCGTTGTTCTCACGTGTCAGCACGTGAGTGCAACCCTGTCACCTCTTGCGACCGTTGGATTCCTTTAGGGATTTGGGGAGATGAAACGTTTCCATTGCCTTCTATAAATACCTCTGTCTCTTCATAGGAGCCTTCACTTTGTTCATCTTCTTCTTTTGAGAATTCTTTCCTTGAGAATTTAATTCTCGCTTTCAGAGCTTAGTTCTCTGCCTTGAAACAATTTTCAGAGTTTAACTCTGTTCGAAAAGATTTCTTTTCCTCAGGTAATGTTCTTGGACAAACGATGGACCTTCACATTCCTTTGGATTTTAAATCCAAAACAAGGGTTTTTACCCCTTTTTCTTCATGTTTTCCCATAAGAACCGCTTAACCTTCAAACTGTAGATCTTTTTAGGGTTTAGATGATCTTTGGGGAGATGATGATGGCGTTTCAACTCCATGGAATTTAATTCCATCCAAAAATGTTTCTGGGAATTTAATTCCCTTTTCTTAATAAGGAATTTAATTCCAATGAAGAACTCGATTTCTTCACACAGAGGCTTCCTGGGGTTTCTTGGCTCGAGGTTGTTCTTCTGCAATTAACGAAATGGTGGTTTTCTAATGATTCTCATGACCTTTATTTCAGGTATCATGGCTGCCCATCTGTATAGTCTTGACGAGATCATTTCCTACGGGAATATTCGTGCACTGGGCCGCAGTCAGAACCAAGAGTTCACCGATGCTCAATGTGCCGAGATCATGAGCCGCTTTGACGAGTACAACCATCGGCTACTCCCCCGTCGCTCTTCTCTTCTGAGGCTGATCGTGCTGGCGATCAGGGAGGCCCTCCCTTTATTCTGTGCTGGTGTGCCGCTTGGGGCATTGGACGCCGCCGAGGATAAAGTACACTCGGTGTATCTGATGCACTTGATCTCAAAGAGAAGGCGGGATAATCTCATCGATCTCCTGCATCAGATTTTTCAGCAATCAGCCATACTTGCTGCCTACCGGAGGGTAGAGGACATCCGTAGGGACCCCGACGCTTGTGATCGTGAGAGGAAGCATACTCGGGAGGTTCGAAATGCTTGGAAGATCTTGAATAAAGTTAATTTTGAGTTTCTCAACCCATGCCCCGCATCTGAAGTTTTACCATTGTAAATGTGTCCTCTATATTTTGTATGAACCTCTTGAAATATGCATGCCTTTTCTCTGGGATTTTATCATTTTGCTACTGTTGTTGTTTGTGCTTTTAATATGCAGGGTACTACTCCATATATTTTCTTTCAAGTGTACATCAGGTTTAGGCCTCACGTGCTCTGCACGTGGGGTCCCTTGATGGGGCTGTTCACAAAATTTTCCCATGCCGTATTTTCAGTGCAGAGAAAGGGCCTTGGAAATAATTGCATCTCCTTGATTTTAGATGCCTTTCCTTTTTTTTGGCCTTGGAAATAGCTTTACCATGCAAGATTTTCCGCGCACAGCACTTAATACACTTCTTTATATATGAGGCTATAGCTTTCTTTTCCCTTCACAAAGAGATTTATATTATTATTATTTTATCTTGGAGTAACTTGTCTTGAGAAACAAACGAGCGCCATGGCTTGCAATCGCCCTCATGCTCGTCGACAGCCCTGGGAAGTTCCTATTGAGGAGATGGTCCCTCGCTTTGCTGCTCGGTTGGTGGATCCCCTCCTTACCGACAACGAATGCGACTCAGCCATGCATGAACTCTCGATCCGTAGGGGGTCCCCCCTCCCGATAGGTTCTCTCTGGCTCCGGATGATTCTCACGGCCGTGCTTGCCGACATCCCTCCTCACCCGGCGGAGATGACCCTGGTGATGCTCGACGCGGCAGAAGAAAAGCTCGAGGGTTTTCATGAAGCGTGCCTGATTACTCAGGCTTTGAAGGATTGCTCAATTCATCTGCTGAGCCAGATCAAGGCCCGGCGAGCTATTATGTCTGCTTTCGCGGACGAACACAGCGCCAATCGATGGGGAGCGACTCCTCGTGAGAACCGTCGCTTTGACGTGCTGGAGAAAGCAGAGAGAGAGATGGAGAATTTTGTCCTCTGCTTCATTAACCCTTGTGCCGTTGATCCCATGTTTGGTGACCTTTTCCGTTAGCGTAGAGCATTTTTAAATTAATCCCTCCTTTTTTACGCTTTATGCCGAAATTCCATGTAGGCTTGATGCTAGTATGTATGTTTCCGCTTGCATAAATAAACTTTGTATTCTTCTCATGAGAACTTTCTTTAATTGCAAATGCTACCATCACTTTCCTGCGCATCAGATCTTTTTAGGCATTATGAATGTTCATGCGATTGCAAATGCTATTATTATTTTTTTTGAATACTCATATGATTGCGAACGCATGCTTGAAATATGTCGGAAACCTTTCTTGTTGCCTTTCACGTCAGGTGATGTGAGCGCGTTTTAGATCGATTATTCCCGTCGACTGGAAGCCTATTTATATGGTCTCGTCAATGTCTTGTTTCCAAGGCTGTGGTCACGAAAGCGAGCTTATGTGGCCTGATAGAGCGATACGTAACGAACATAAGGTTGTGGCTCTCGATAAAGCTGCCACGTTCACTCATGAGAGGGTCGAGGCTCATAAGGCCATTGAGAAAGAGCTTGAAGCCCGGCTTGCTTCATATCAGTCCCAACAAGCTCAGGCGGAGGCTCGTCTTTTGGAGATCTTGCGTCATGAAGCCGTGGTCCAACAAAAGCAGGATGAGCTGACCAAGCTGCTGAATCGCCCGCCGGCTTGAAACATTTGTATCTTTTCCTTCCTTTTTGTACATACTCATGGATGAGAGTATTTTCTTTTTGTTTCTTTCATGAATTGTACTTTGTACCCATTTTGGTTTATGAATAAAAGATACATTTTTTTTTCTCAATGATGTGTTTCCTTTTCATTGAATGTATTCTGCGAATATTCTATCTTGATCTCCTTGCAGGACAGCAATGGCTCAGGACTCAGGGTTAAGATCTGCTTCCTAAGACTTTTGCTTTTTACGAGCCACGAATGTCTCATAAAGAGTTTTTCTCCTACAGGTCGAGAGGATCCCATAGGTGTGAGTTCCTCTTAGAGATCGTGAGGATTCTTAAGCGGGTTTTCCCTTGAGAGTCGTAAGGATCTCACAAGAGAGTTTTTCTTCCTTACAGGTCGTGAGGGCCTGCAAGTGCCAGATGTGATCATCCTTATCCGTGTTTCACGGATTCAGGGGTCTATCAAGGTATCGTAGTTTAAAGACGTCACGGTCAAGGTTAAGGACCTCATAGTCCGTGGATTTAAGGACTCCACCGTCCGCTGTTAGTTTTAAGACATCACGGTCAAGGTTAAGGACCTCATAGTCCGTGGATTTAGGGACTCCACAGTCCGGTGTTTGGTTGCAGGGACCCGTCACCTCTTTGAAGACATTGAGGAATTACAACGCCGGGCATCAAAGGAGTGAAGAGATATACCCTTAGACCAAGGCAGAATCCGTAGGGAATCGGGGTGTTTGATCGTTAGTTTTAAGAAATCACGGTCGAGGTTAAGGACGTCATAGTCCGTGGATTTTAAGGACTCCACAGTCCGGTATTTGCTCTGGATGCTTCACACGGGTTCACTGCCGTGCTTGGCGAGGACCAGGCTCCGCTCTGGATGCTTCCCACGGGGTCAAAGAGTGACATTATCCGCGTTCCACGTGACCAGGAATTTTGCACTAGATGCTTCACACGGGTTCACTGCCGCGTTAGGCGAGGACTAGGCTCCGCTCTAGACGTTTTCCACGGGGTCAAAGAGTGACATTATCCGCGTTTCACGTGACCAGGAATTTTGCACTAGATGCTTCACACGGGTTCACTGCCGCATTAGGCGAGGACTAGGCTCCGCTCTGGACGTTTTCCACGGGGTCAAAGAGTGACATTATCCGCGTTCCACGTGACCAGGAATTTTGCACTAGATGCTTCACACGGGTTCACTGCCGCGTTAGGCGAGGACTAGGCTCCGCTCTGGACATTTTCCATGGGGTCAAAGAGTGACATTATCCGCGTTCCACGTGACCAGGAATTTTGCACTAGATGCTTCACACGGGTTCACTGCCGCGTTAGGCGAGGACTAGGCTCCGCTCTGGACGTTTTCCACGGGGTCAAAGAGTGACATTATCCGCGTTCCACGTGACCAGGAATTTTGCACTAGATGCTTTACACGGGTTCACTGCCGCGTTAGGCAAGGACTAGGCTCCGCTCTGGACGTTTTCCACGGGGTCAAAGAGTGACATTATCCGCGTTCCACGTGACCAGGAATTTTGCACTAGATGCTTCATACGGGTTCACTGCCGCGTTAGGCGAGGACTAGGCTCCGCTCTGGATGCTTCACACGGGTTCACTGCCGTGCTCTGCGAGGACCAGGATCCGCTCTGGACGTTTTTCATGGGGTCAAAGAATGACGTTATCCGCGTTCTACGTGACCAGGAATTTTGCACTAGATGCTTCACACGGGTTCACTGCCGTGCTCGGCGAGGACTAGGCTCCGCTCTGGATGCTTCACATGGGTTCACTGCCGTGCTCTACGAGGACCAGGATCCGCTCTGGACGTTTTCCACGGGGTCAAAGAGGGACATTATCCGCGTTCCACGTAACCAGGAATTTTGCTGATTGTATCCGCATTTCACGGGATGGAGGTTTGACTGTTGGCGATATGTATACCACCGAGCCGTGGAACTGGGAGTTGCCGCTGTTCCGCTTAGCTTGAAGTTGTGTCCGTCGTTACGAGACGAGTGTTGGGATGATCTCTAGGTCGCTTGTGGCCCGTCGAGATTTAACTTCTTTCCTTGGTGAAACCTGGGGGAGGGAGGTATGTTCCCTTTTTGTTTATGCCATTGGATTGTATACAGGGTGTGATGGAACATCACCTGTAAGGCATACATTTTATTTTTATTTTATTTCTTTTTCCGCGATGCTCTATCGTTTCAGCTTTTATATCGCGAAGGTCGCGATTGCCCCATCATTTCGGCTATTTTTCGCGGTGCCCAATCATTTCGGCTATTTATTTATTTTCTACTCGCTGCTTTTTATTGCGAGTTGCCCCATCGTTTCGGCTATTTTTCATGCATACATTTTTACTTGCTGCTTTTTATTGCAAGTTGCCCCATCATTTCGGCTATTTCGTAGGCATGTGTGGCTTGTTAGCTTTTCCGCCGCAAGCTTGGATTTTAGACACCGATTTCGGCATCAGCACCGCTGCAACTGGGATGCTGCCAGGAGCGAATCATCATTTGCCTCTGTCGATATTGAACAAAGGTGGCTTAGTAAACAGGGTTAAGGGTCCTGTCGACCAAGGCTTTTGACTTCGTGAGCCGTAAGGGTCTCACAAAGGTATTTCTCCCTACAAGTCGTGAGGATCTTGCAGGTGTATTTTCTCCTTAGGGATCGTGAGGATTCCTAAGTGTATGTTCCTCTGTAAGTCGTAAGGATCCTACAAGAGGGTTTTCTCCTTATAAGTCGAGAGGAATTATAAGGGTTGTTCACCACGTGGGCATATCTCTAGTCACGGGTGGGATTTTGCTGGGGAAATGTTCTTTCGCGCCCGTGGATTGTATACAAGGGTCAGTATTGAGCCTCTTGTAGGGCAATATCGAAAGTTGTGGAGGATTTGCTTAAGAACAGGTTTGGGTTTCTGTAACTTAAGACTTTTAAATCTCATGAGCCGTGAGGGTCCCATAAGAGAATTCTCCTTACGAGTCGTGAGGATCTCATAAGTGTATTTTCTCCTTAGGAATCGTGAGGATCCCTAAGTGTGTTGCTCCTTTGTGAGTCGTAAGGATCTCACGCAGGTGGTTTCTCCTTACAGGGTCGAGAGGACCCTACAAGTGTCTTTTAACGAGGTCGCGCCCTTTCGGGTTTTCACAAACACTCGCCGGTAGTCCTGCTGTTTTTACTCACGGAGCCCTTTCGGGTTTTCATCCGTGCCCATTTTGCTTATGGACATACCGTTTTTTTTATTCTTTTTCACCTTTTTTTTTACAAGGTCGCGCCCTTTAGGGTTTTCACGAACACTTGCCGGCAGCCCTGCTATTTTTACTCACGGAGCCCTTTCGGGTTTTCATCCGTGCCCATTTTGCTTATGGACATACCGTTTTTCCTTTCATTTTTTTTTTATTTTTTTATTTTTCTTTTTCTCCTTTTTTTTGTCAGCCTAAGGATGCTGCGGTAGTAGTTTTAGGGACGTTTCGGTCCGTCGTTAGTTTAAGAACGTTTCGGTCCGTCGATAGTTTAAGGACGTTTCGGTCCGTCGTTAGTTTTAGGACGTTTCGGTCCGTCGTTAGTTTAAGGACGTTTCGGTCCGTCGTTAGTTTAAGGACGTTTCGGTCCGTCGTTAGTTTAAGGACGTTTCGGTCCGTCGATATGGGAAGGCTGGCTGCTGCTTGTAAAGTCTGAGCCTAGGAAGATAGTGAGCGGACATAGTCGTCGTCATCTATCATTGACCCAGGCTCTGGCTTATCAAGCGTAGTATTTCTTTAAGAAGCGGCCGTTTATTGGCCTGAAAGGCCTTTCACCGTGCATGTCCATGAGTAGGTAGGCTCCACCCTGGTAGACCTTGTCTATGATGTACGGGCCTTCATAGTTTGGTTCAAATTTTCCTCGCTTGGCACGATTGGGGATCATAGGTCTTTTGATCACTAGTACGAGTTCACCTTGGCGGAATATCCTCGGCCTGGTCAATCTTTCGTACGAGCGCGGCATCTTTGCTTTGTAGGCCTCTAGATGTTGTTGCGCTATGAGCCGGGTTTCATCGAGGGCATCAAGCTCCTCAAGCCGAAGGTGAGCATTTTCTTCGTTCGTCAGCTCGTGGTGGACTGCTACTCGTAGAGAGGGTAACTCTATCTCGAGGGGGAGCACTGCTTCCGTCCCAAATACCAACGCGTATGGCGTTGTGTTCGTGGCCGTCTTGAATGTAGTTCGATAAGCCCAAAGGGCTTCTTGCAGCCTTTCGTGCCAGTCTCTCTTATTCCTGGAAACGTTCTTTTTTATGATCTTCGTCAAGGTCTTATTGAAGGCCTCGGCTAGACCGTTAGCTCGTGGATTGTAAACCGAAGAATATCTCCAGTCTATATTGTGCTGCTGTGCGAAGCGGCTAATCTTATGGCTTCGGTAGGCCGGCCCATTATCGGAGATAATCCGCCGTGGGGTCCCAAACCGATAGATGACGTGCGTCTTGAAGAAATGGAGGATATTCTCTGTCTTCACTTCCTTCAGTGGTACTGCTTCTGCCCATTTGGAGAAGTAATCAGTTGTCGCCAGGATAAAACGGTGTCCCCAGGATGATGCTGGCTCAATGGGGCCGACTATGTCAGTCCCCCACATTTCGAATGGCCAACTAGCCAGCGTTGGGTGCAGTGGATTCGGATGTTGGTGGATGAAGTCTCCATGAATCTAGCATGAGTGGCATTGCTTCGCATACTTGAGGCAGTCCTGGATCATCGTGGGCCAGTAGTAACCCATCCGTTTAATTTTTAACTTCATCTTTGGGCCTGCTTGGTGAGAACCGCAAAGTCCGTCATGAACTTCCTGAATGACTCTTTCTGCTTCGTCAGGTCCTAAGCATCTCAGCCATAGAGAATCAAACGATCTCTTGTATAGAATATCGTTGACGAAAGCGAAAGATAAAGCTCGTTTCATGAGCTGATGTCTTGAGGACGCCTCTTTGGGCATTCGGTGGGACTTAAAGTAGTCTATGAAAACTTCCCTCCAGTCTTCGGCCTTCTCATGGTCTTTTATTTGTAGGGTCGTCTGCTCAGTCGCTCCCTGTTCTTCGCATGATTCCGGAGATATTTCCGCCGGGGCGAGCACTCGATGGCTTTGTACCATGATTCTGACGTCATCGAGGTTCTCGTCAGCCAGTTCTTTAGCAAGTTTAGCCAACGTGTCTGCTTTGCTGTTTTCCGCGCGCGGTATGTTCTCCATAGTATAGGAGGGAATTCGGGTCAATAGTTGTTGCACCCTTTCGCCGTACTTCACCAACTCCGGCTTGCACGTTTGGTAGTCACCATTTACTTGACTAACGACCAGCTGAGAATCCCCGTATATAAGGAGGTCTTCAATTCCCATGTCGATGGCGATCTCGAGGCCTGCTATCAGAGCTTCGTATTCAGCTTCATTGTTTGTCCTCGGCTCTGTTAAGGAGAAGGCGAAGCGCATTATCCCTCCTTGTGGAGTTGCAAAGATGAGGCCTATCCCTGATTTGATCATTGGGATACCTTGTTTCTGTTTCTTTATGGAGGACGCTCCATCGAAATAGAGTTCCCATCGGGTGCTTCCGCCGCTAATCGCATCAAATGCATGCTCGTCCGGCAAATCACAGTTCAGAGGAGAATCGGCCGGTATCGGGTGCTCAGCGAGGAAGTCGGCAATGGCCTGGCCTTTCACTGCCTTGAGAGGTTGATATGTTAGCGAGAACTCCATCAAGAGCAGGGCCCACTTAGCGAGTCGTCCCGTCAATATGGCTTTCGACATCAAGTATTTAAGGGGATCTACTTTTGAAATGAGACGGACTTCATGTGCCAACGCATAGTGCCTGAGCTTTGTTATCGCGAAGATTAACGCTAAACAATGTTTTTCAATGGGAGAGTAGTTGCTTTCTTCCCCCAGTAGAACTCGACTTAAGTAATAGAGTGCCCTCTCTCTCCCCTGATCGTTCTCTTGTGCCCATAACGCGCCCAAGGAACCTTCGAGGGCGGTCGTATAAAGAATGAGGGGTTTTCCCTTGACCGGCGCGGCCAACACCGGAGGGTTCTGCAGGTACTGCTTGATCTCGTCTAGTGCACCTTGACATTTGTGATCCCAAGCGAATGGAGTTCCCTTTTTCATCAGGTGGCTGTAAGGACGGCATTTGCCCGAAAGATTAGCGATAAACCGCCGGATGTATGCGAGCTTCCCTTGGAGAGACCGCAACTGCTTGAGGGTTCTTGGTGGAGGCATTTCCATGATCGCCTTAATCTTTGACGGATCTATTTCAATACCTCGGTGTCGAACGATGAATCCCAGAAATTTGCCCGAGGAGACTCCAAACGCGCATTTGAGGGGATTCATTTTCAAATTATATTGCCGAAGGCGTCGAAATACAGTCTCCAGATGCTTTAAATGATCTTCGTATGACATGCTCTTTACTACGAGGTCATCGATATAGCACTCGACGACGTCGTGTATGAGGTCATTAAAGATCCTTGTCATGGCCCTTTGATAGGTAGCGCCAGCGTTCTTTAGACCAAAGGGCATAACCCTGTAGCAAAATATACCCAAGGGGGTGCGGAAAGCGGTGTGCTTCTGGTCTTCGGGATGCATCTTTATCTGATTGTATCCTGATGAATCATCCATAAAGGAGAAAACCTCGTGAGTGGACGTGTTATCTATCATTAGCTCGGTTACTGGTACTGGGAAATCATCCTTTGGACAGGCTTTATTGAGATCCCTGAAATCCACGCATATGCGTACCGTCCCATTCTTCTTCATTACCGGGACGATATTGGCGATCCAGTCGGGATATTGGACTTCTTGGATAAATCCAGAATCGATCAATTTCTTGACTTCAGCGTTGATGCTCATTTCAAGCTCGAGTCGCATCCTCCTTGGCGCCTGCTTTACTGGCTTGATATCTGGGGATATTGCCAATCTATGCACAGCAATCTCCGGATCTAATCCTGGCATCTCGAAGTAGTTCCACGCGAAGCAGTCTTTATGCCGTAGAAGCACGTTCTTTAACGCAGCCACCCTCTCTTCGGATAACAGCTCGCTGACAAATGTCGGTCGCGGGTCGTCTGCCGATCCCAACTCAATCTTCTTGAGGTTATCTGCAATAGTATGTATACCATCTTCCAGTTCTTTCGGAGCGGGCGGAAATTCCGAGATCAGTTCATCATCGCTGTTCTCAAAGCACCGGGGAAGGTCATCTACGTTCTCGGGCTCTTCTCCTAATATCGTAATCTTATAGCAAGTGCGAACCTGCTCCCCGGACTGAGGTGGACCCGGTTCTGCTCTTGCGGCCTTGGGCTCATGCTTTTGCGGCGGCGTTACCTTCCAGCCGTCGGATAAAGCGAATCTGCCCCGTCGGTACTGGTCCTCGACCCAGTTCTTGAAGGTGAAGCAGTCTTCGGTAGGATGTCCTATGGCTTGGTGATAAGAGCAATAACTCAGATGAGAAGCCTTGTTAGCTTGCTCAGGATGTCTAGACTCTGGAAGCGTGATCATTTGATGTTTTATAGCGAGGTTGAGTAACCTCTCCGTCTTGTCTCGGGGGAAGGAGTACGCTCGACTCATCTTCTTCATGAGGGACAAACCCGAGCCGCTTCTTGATTTATTTCCGTCTCTGCGTCGGGCCTTTCGTACAGCGGATTGACGAGGATAAGCGTCTTTGTCTTTTGCAGCACGTTGAAATAGACGTTGCGTCCTGGCCTTCCCGTAGATGGCCATTTCGCGGTTGTGGTCTTCCCAAGCTTTCTGACCCACTTTCCTGATAGGCTTGCCCATTCGTTCCTCAAACGACGGACTCGGTGCTTTAATCGCGGGGTCTAGTTTTGATGGGGGGTTGGCATCTCCTGACAGGGCGTCCTCCTCTTCATCAAAGGTATATATAGCGTAGCTGCTGTGAGCCCGTTCCCGTTTTCCGGCTCTTGCGTATCCAAGCCCGAGTGTTTCCATCTTCCCGTTGGGCAATTTGCGTTGAGTCCCGGGGACATCCCAAATCCTGTTGTAGAACCGAGCCTGCCGAACGGTCTGTTCTAAGGGTACTCCTTGGCGCTTCAATAGCTTCTTTAATCCATTTGTATAGTATCTGGGCAAACGGATGGGTTGGAGCCTGTCAAGTGTAGCATCCGCGCCATGCCAGATCTCTTTCTCTATTTTCGACTCTGAAGATCGGTAGAATAGGATCACCTTTTCACCCCTTTGCCTGGGAGGGACGTAAAATGTTCGCAGGTCCTGCACATTATTAGCCTGCAGCGTGTCGAGATCCTTGTAGTGTTCTCGCGGTACCATGGTGACTTGCAAACTATGGTCATCGCCAGGGAGTGTTTGTATTGACAGCCGATTGGAGAACACGGCATTAACTTCATCTTCTGAATCACTTCCGAAGACCAACATGGGGGCGGGCGTCCCCAGGTTGTTGCGTTGAGATGGCCCTGCATAAACTATCTCTTCCTCTTCTTCGGTATCGCTCCCGAAAACAGGGATGGTGGCGGCGGTTTTGTTCTCCGGATTGCGACATCTTTCTGTATCCTCGAAATCTGGCAAAAAGTACTTCGCATCTTCGTATTTGCGGACTTCGTTCACGGAAAATGGGTTTAACTCACCTGTTACGGTATACTCGAAACCATCCTTAAAGTACTTCATACACTGATGTTGTATAGAAGGGATGATGTTGTATTCGTGTAACCAAGGACGACCGAGCAAGGCGTTGTAGCAGGTCTTGGCATCAATGACATGGAATTTGATGTCTGTGACGAGAAGTCCAAAGCGTAATGTTAGTATCACAGATCCGAGAGTCCGTGACGATTGTGAATCGAAACCGGAGATAGTAATCTTGTCACGAGCGAGGTGTTGCACGCTCATGCAGATTTCCTTCAACACCCGAACATTAAGGAGATTGACGGAGGATCCATTATCTACCAGAATCTTTCCTATCTTGATATCATGGCAGTATCCGGAGATATATAGGGGACGGTTGTGGTCGCACGTCCCGAGAAGGAGGTCTTCATCACCGAAAGTGACGTCGGCCGTATGCACTTCCTCCAGTTCATCCTTCATCTTTTCAGTGGCGAGGAAGGCTTGGAATTGCTCAGGTTCTTGTAACGCCTTAATTAGTGAGTCTCGCGCTTCTTTTGATAATAGGAGGGCATCGAGAATGCTAAGCTGAGAAGGTAGCTTCCTTAGGTGCACGAGGATGTTATAATCCACCTTACCCTTCCTAGGAGGGTCTTTGGCAGCCAGCTCTCTCATGACTTGGTCATCTAAAGTGATATCTTCAGTGACCTTTTCCTTTCCCTTATCCTTTTTACTTACGGGCCCGAGATTCTTTTCTGGGAGTGTGCGATTGCGCAGCTGAATGTTCTCGCAGATCTCCGATTTCTCCTCTTTCCCTGAAGCGGATTCTTTAAAGAGAGGGCCCAGAGCCATTTCTTCATCAGAGTCGCTCCCAAAGGTGAGAACTTGTGACCCCCTGGCGTTAACCATGTAACAGTTGCCAATAGTTCTGTTGTGCCCGTCGACGGTACTTCTTCGCTCCCGACGGCTCTTGCGTTTCATGCGCTTAACATGTTGCCGACGAGCAACATATCCTTGCCACCATATCTTAAAGGCGTCGCACTCCTCCGTGGGGTGTGATATTTTCCGGTGATATGCGCAATAATCAGGGTGCCTCTCCACCCCATCGCGTGTGTTTCCTTCCGAGGGCGGTAGCTTCATCCCCATTGACATGGCTTTGGCAAACCTTTTTCTCGTCTTGAATATCTTCTTGTCTACTTCGGATGCCTTTCGCTCTGGCGGAGGTTCAACTCTTTCGTTCAGTTTCCCGCATTTGGCTCCTTCCGATGTGGCCATCTCACGCTCCTGATCCGCTTTACATTTTAGACGAATCTCGTCTAGAAAAGCATCGATCATTTCGTCTGTTGGCCATGCACGCTCTGGTACAGGCTCTGCCTCCAGCTTCTTAGTGCCAGGAGTTTTCCCATCATCGATAGACGAGTGGGAGATTACGTTACAACTCGCCACATATCCTTCGGATTCATCCGACGAGCTCTCTCCATCATCTTCCTCTTGAAAGATGTGGTTGAGGAACTCTTGCAGTGTGACAGGAGTTCGTACCTTTTGATTGTATTCTTCCAGCGCGTCGATTTGGTTCTGCAAGTTCGTGTGCTCGTTTCCAAGCTTCACGGGCTTCTTGGATTTCTTCTTCTTTTTCTTCGAAGATTTTGACGATTGGGCGTGAGTATTTGGGCTCTTATCGCCAGTCTTTGTAGTTGGGCGGCGCCTTAGCATCCCTTCGATAATTTGAGGTTCAAGAGGGTCCTTCCATTCGATCGCAGGGCACGCATGAAGGTCTCTCAGCATTCTTTTGGTTTTAGTTGATAGCACGACCTCCCATGGAGCTTCTTCAATAAAGGAGCAGGTTGCCCCCGGTATATCTGCTCTCTTAGGAGTATGCGGTTGTGGTGGGTTCACCTTCCACTTTTCGGACAGTACAAACTTCCCCTGGAGATACTGGTCTTCAATCCATCCTTTGAAGACGAAGCAATCTTCAATCGGATGGCCTACCGTTTGATGGTAAGGGCAATAGTTAGGGTTATTCACCTCGGTGGGTTGCGGCGGTCGCCTTGGATTTGGTGGGTTTATAAGTCTGTTGCGTATTGCCAGCTCGAATAACCGTTTCGTCTTGTCCCGTGGGAACGAGTAGGGACGCTTCATCTTCTCATTATAATACCGACGTCTTTCCTCCAGTTGATCTGCCGGTTTCGGGGCGTTAGGTTGCTGTTGGGCATTCGCAACAAAGGTTGCCCTTCTTTTACCCTTGTCATTCCGAGGTTCCGACTTTGGGGGAGGTGGTCTATGACCCATCTGGTCCATCTGAGCCAACTTGTCGATTAAAGCCTGGAATGTGGTTGGCTTAAAGAACATCATAAACTGGGAGATAGTTGCGTGAGGGTCTAGGGTTCCTACGAACATGCCCACTACGGGTGCTTCCTCAATGCGTTGCTCGCATCTCGACCACAAATTCCGCCAGCGTATAGCATACTGGACCCAGGTTTCGCCTGGTTTTACCCTGGCGTTAATCAGTGCAGTTATTGGAGTGCGTTCGCTGGCACTTGCGAATCGCTGAGTGAACAACAACTCCATTTCAGCGAACGTTTTGATAGAATCGTTCGGGAGTTCTGAATACCACTCGAACGAAGTTTCTGATAGGCTGCCCACGAACTGGCGGAGCAACAGTTTATCATCACCGCCGGTGTTACCGCAGAGGGCCCGGAACTGGGCGATATGTTGATGGGGGTTGCCGGTCCCCTTGTACACGTGGAATTTTGGTATCGTATAGCCTGGCGGGTATTTGATTTGGCCGTACCAGCTTGGATACGGCCGTCCCGTTTTCACGACTTGACCAGCTGCCTCAGTCGCGTGATGAACCCGGATTTGCTGGGCTATGTAGTCAACCAAGTCAGCCTTAGAGATTGCCTCCTCCTTGGCCGTTGAGAGGGCTGGTGGTGGATTTGACGTTTCTCCTCGGTCGTCTTCAAGAACGTTTGGGGGATCCTCGGAGGGTAAGTCCTGCTGGATCATCATTCCTATCATATCTTGGAAGAGAAGGCCCATACGTTGTATGTTGGCCGCCCGTTCAGCAGCCTCTTTGTCCTTTTTCTCCAGTATCCGGCGAAGGAATTCAGTGTCGGTTTCTTCCTCCTGGCGCGCATCTGAGGATGTTTCTGGGTTTTCTTTTGGCCCGGTAAGTGCGGCCATAGCATTCATCATTTCCTGAAGCTTTTGTTGCTGCTCCTGGGCTTTCGTCACGGATCGGGTTAGCGGTCGGTGGCCCGTAGAAGTGCGGCTTTCCTCTTTTCCAGAGGCCATGTAAACAGTGTGCGCCACCATGCCCCCAGACTTAGGGCGTCTGGGCTCAGTGCTTTTAGCCGTCGTTGCATGCTGGGGGGTCTTCTCTGGCCTCCTCCTTTTATGAGCCAGTTGATCAACAGCCTTTTGGGGTTTAGCCTGGTGACCAGCTTCCGGTTGGATTTTCAGCTTCTTGTGCTGGCGGGAGAAGTTTGGATCGATGATCGAGTCTCGGGCCTGCCGCCAAACTTTATAGATTTTGGAAGACAGCCGTTGAGGAGATCGGGGCTGCTCGGGTTTTATTTCCACCACCTTTTTTAATGGGGGAGGAGACCTCTTCAGCACTGCAGTAGCAGAATTCCTTCGCACCTTATTTAGCATTTCGAAGCTGTTCCCAGTTGGAACAGCAGCATTAACTTCTGCCACCGGGGCCGATGGAGTCAACCCGGAAGGGGAGTTGCCCCCAGCCTTCCTTACTCGGCGCCAATGGCGACGTCGAGCGTGTCGAGCGGACGGCGTAGGGTCAGCGGTAAGAATGGTTTCGTCTTGCCCCCTGTCTGGGTGGGGAGTCGCTGTTGGTATTAGACTGTCAAAAACCGATGTCCTTTGGGCAGCAGGAGCGGGAGCTGAAGCCGTCAATCTTGTAAAGACCGACCTTATGGCCGGAGAAGCTGCCTTGACGACTTCGGGGGCAGGAGAGGCCACCTTCTTGGAAGCAGCCTTCTCTGAGATTGTAGGCCCCATGATGAGTTCGCAGGATTTCTGTCCCAATCTATAGAAGACCGAGGCGTTGACGTTGGGCGACTCGTTGAGAGGAGCCGCGACAGGGGTAAGACGATCAAAGACCGACTTCTTGAGAGCTTCCGTTGTCAGTACTGGAGCGGTGAAGTTTGTCGGCGGGAGCATGGTCCCAAAGAACAATCCTGTGGTGGCGCGAGTGACCTGTTCCACGGGCATTGTGAATAGCGAAGCAGCTTGGGGTCCGTAGGCTATACCTCCTGGCGAGGCAGAGCGTTGGTTGCAATTGCAGTCTGAGCAGTTGGAGAATTTCACGGAAGTAGAAGCCATCGATCCTTTGCTTTCTGCAATAAGCGAGACGCCAATTCTTAGTATCTTGAAACCCAAGGGCAACCATTAGCGAACCGCGATTGGTTCGCGAGTCACGACACACGAAGTGTGGAGTGGAAAGAGGAAAAGGTCCCACCGGGCATGCCAGAATCTGTTCCCCTCCGAATGGCGGCGCGACATGACGTCTTGCCTGAGATTCGGGGCAGATGCTAATTGGTGCTATCCGTCCACCTCTCCGAAGATACCAAGTTGATTTATGGCACCGTGTATCGAAGGTTTAGACGGATGCGTCCGATGTAGCAGACTTCGTCAGATTCCCCCTCGTTTGAGGGGTTTTTGATTGTGGGGACGCTCTTCCCTGCAGGCGCAAGCCCCTGCAGTTAATTACGCTACCGCATTGCGGTAACAACTTTCTCCTTCTCCAGATGGTCACTTCGTGTCGTGGGTGTTTGTTTTGTATTTTGTTGCCCGTGGATTGTTTACGGAGACGGAGTTATGTCGTCGCCCGTAGGGCGTGGACTAGTCCAATTCCGTATTATCTTAGATTTGGGTTTGGGGGTTTGGTTTGAGGATACGTCAGCCATACTTGAGGCTAAGATCAACTCAAACGTTTGTTAAGGATACATTAGTCTATCTTTGAGACTAAGATCAACTTAACGGGATCGTTTAGATCCGACAAAAGAGCATTTGGGCTCTAATGTTCCAGTTTAGGGACATAGTGGTCCATCATATGTATGACCGTCGGGACCCGTCACCTCTCTGCCGACGTTGAAGGATTACAACGACGGATGTCAGGGGAGTTCAGAGATGTACCCTCGAGCCAGAGTTAATTGGGGGGATTCATAGTCCAGTCTGTTTGAAGGTTTAAGGATACGTTAGCCATCTTTGAGGCTAAGATCAACTTAAACGGGACCGTTTAGATCCGACAAAAGAGCATACGGGGCTCTATTGTTCTAGTTTAAGGACATTGCGGTCCATGGGTAGTTTAAGGACGTTGCGGTCCATGGGTAGTTTAAGGACATTGCGGTCCATTGTTAGTTTTAAGACATCTCGGTCAAGGTTAAGGACGTCGTAGTCCATGGGTTTAAGGACCCCACAGTCCATTGTTAGTTTTAAGACATCTCGGTCAAGGTTAAAGACGTCGTAGTCCATGGGTTTAAGGACCCCACAGTCCGGTATGTGCTCTGGATGCTTCACACGGGTTCACTGCCGTGCTCTGCGAGGACCAGGCTCCGCTCTGGACGTTTTCCACGGGGTCAAAGAGTGACATTATCCGCGTTCCACGTAACCAGGAATTTTGCATTAAACACGGGTTTAAGGACCCCACAGTCCATATCAATGTGTGGTCGTCGGGACCCGTCACCTCTTTGAAGACATTGAGGGATTACAATGCCAAGTATCAAAGGAGTGAAGAGATGTACCCTAGAACCGGAATGGCTTAAATAGTCTTTGACCCAATTTGGGATCAAGACCGATTAATTATGTTATGAGCCCATTGGCCCAGTTAATCACAAATTGAGGACTTATGGCCATCTTGGGCTAAGTCCAATCAGAAGAGGCTTTGCCTCCATCCATTTAGCCAATTGGGCCAAAGCCTAGTGTTAAACACTACAGAGCAATCAGTGTTGAACACTGGGAATGAGGTTGACGAGTTAGTGTTTAACACTAAAAGATAATCGGTGTTAAACACCAGCAATGAGGCTTTTCAAATTAGTGTTAAACACTAAAACAGATCAGTGTTGAACACTGCAAATAAAGCTTTTTGATTAGTGTTGAACACTAAGGCCCAACAGTGTTTTAACACTGGGTTCGAGAGTTTCAATTTAGTGTTAAACACTAAGGCAAGAGGGGTCACGTGGCAACACGTGAGGGCGCCTTCCCTTCATTTATTCTGCTGAGATTATCGCATCTTTCAGAGCATCACGTGCCATCACGTGACGGGCATTCAAATGCCTGTGTATTAAAGCTTCTGTCAAGGGTCACGTGGGTCACGTGGGGTGCTGCCTCAAAAGGGTTTTCTGTAGATCTCCTGGGGGGGTCACGTGGTGACACGTGACCCTGCCTCTATGTATATTGTTTAGAGGATCTGTTAATCTTTTCCAGGAATTAAATTCCTCGTAGGGTTAAACCCTGACAGTAATTTCAGAGGAATTAAATTCCTACTTCCTTTTGAAGATTTATATTCTGAATAGAGTTGAACTCTGAATTTTCTGTAGGAATTAAATTCTTCATATATGTGAAGAACTGAATAGGGTTAAACCCTAATAAAAGCTTTTAAGGAATTAAATTCCCACTCTCTGTTAAATTATGATCAAGGGAATTAAATCCCCGCTGTTCCAACAGAACTAGGTTCTTAATTAAGGTTAAATCCTATTTCTTTTTGTTCTGAAGGAATTAAATTCCCACAACACAGGGTCAAGCCCTAGTTTTATTTCAAAGGAATTAAATTCCTATAGTTCTGTGAGAATTAAATTCTCGTGGTTCCATTCCCTCTCTATGTTTTGGATCTGCATGGCAGGATCTCGACCCATTGAGAATTAAATTCTCAACCTCAAGGGGAGATGTGCACTTTGCAGATCCTCTATCAAAGAGAGAAGAAATATGTTTTTCTGTTTTATATATCAGAGTTAAACTCTGTTGAGAATTAAATTCTCTTTTCCTTCAAGGAGCCTTCCCTTTCTTACCTAGGGTTTTCTTTTGCAGAAGATCCAAGTTCCTCGAAGTATCAAGGCTCTCTCTCCCTTTCTTCCCTCTGCGTGTCTCTCCCTTTTTTTTGTGTCTCTTGGCTCCTATTTATAGGAGAAGCAGCCGAGTCAATTAGTTTTTTTTTTACGAATCTTCATTGAGAGATTTGATTTGCATCCATCATTCGTTCTGGACCTTTGGATTATTAGGTGAATTTTATTCACCATTGGATTTCAAATCCCCGGGATTCTCCTTTGTTATTTCGGTTAGATTTAAAGGGGAAATCTTTCCAAACCCGAGATTTTCCCATAGATAGATGATATTTCATCACCTCTGAATCTTTAATTCGATTGGTTCTAGATAGTCGCTTTCCTTTGGAAAGATTTGAATCTCTTTCAGAATTTAATTCTGTTGACAAAATGGGCTTTGAAAGCCGGTCACGTGTGACCACGTGACCCATGGTCACGTGTGGGCACGTGACCCCTTTTGGAATGAGCCTTCTCCTTTCTTTTTGCGCTGTCTTCTGGTTGTTGCTTAACCGTCACGTGCCATCACGTGACCCCTGGTCACGTGTGAGCACGTGACCCTGATATGGACTCTTTTTCCTTGACTTGATCAGGGAACCGATGTGCCTTTGAATCCGCTTTAAAATGTCACGTGCCAGCACGTGACCCTGGTCACGTGCCCGCACGTGACCCTGGTCACGTGCCCGCACGTGACCCTGGTCACGTGGGAGCACGTGACCCTTTCTTAATCCCTTTTTCTTTGATGTAGTCAGGAAGCTGAACTTGCTTTGCCGGTACTTTTGGGTGTCACGTGCCAACACGTGACTGCTGGTCACGTGTAAGCACGTGACCCTCTTCTCAAGCTTTTTCCATAAGCTTTCCTGATTTTAAATCAGGAAACAGACATACCATTTTCTTTTTTTTATTTTTATTTTATTTATTCTTTTTTTTATCTAACGAGGTTGCGCCCTCTCAGGTTTTCACAAGACTCGCCGGTAGCCCTGCTGTTTTTACTCACGGAGCCCTTTCGGGTTTTCATCCGTGCCCATTTTGCTTATGGACATACCGTTATTTTACTTTTTTTTATCAGCTTTGGGATGCTGCAATCCACCGTATTTTATCGCCATCTTGGTCCACAGCTAGTTTTAGGATATAGAGGTCCGTTGTTAGTTTTAAGGACGTTTCGGTCCACTGTTAGTTTAAGGACGTTTCGGTCCGCTGTTAGTTTAAGGACGTTTCGGTCCGTTGTAAAGTAAGCCGGTTACTACTTATAGAGTTTGGGGTTAGGAAGATAGCGAGCGGACATAGTCGTCGTCATCTATCATTGACCTAGGCCGTAACTCGTTAGGCGTAGTATTTCTTCAGGAAGCGGCCGTTTATTGGCCTGAAAGGTCTTTCACCATGCATGTCCATGAGTAGATAGACTCCACCCTGGTAGACCTTGTCTATGATGTACGGGCCTTCATAATTCGGCTCAAATTTCCCCCGTTTAGCATGATTGGGGATCATAGGTCTTTTGACCACTAGCACGAGTTCGCCTTGGCGGAATGTCCTCGGCCTAGTCAATCTTTCGTAGGAGCACGTCATCTTTGCTTTATAAGCTTCCAGATTTTGCTGCGCCAGGAGCCGGGTTTCATCAAGGGCATCAAGCTCCTCAAGGCGAAGGTGATCGTTCTCTTCGTCCGTTAGCTCGTAATGAGCTGCCACTCATAGAGAGGGTAACTCTATCTCGAGGAGGAGTACCGCTTCTGTACCGAATACCAACGTGTAGGGCGTTGTGTTCGTGGCCGTCTTGAACATAGTTCGATACGCCCAGAGAGCTTCATGCAGTCTCTCATGCCAGTCCTTCTTATTTCGAGACACCGTCTTTTTCACTATCTTCGTCAAGGTCTTGTTGAAAGCCTCAGCTAGACCGTTAGCTCGGGGATTGTAGACCGAAGAGCATCTCCAGTCTATGTTATGCCGTTGTGCGAAGCGGCTGATCTTATGGCTTCTGTAGGCTGGCTCGTTATCGGAGATGATCCATCGCGGAGTTCTAAACCGATAAATGATGTGTGTTTTGAAGAAATGGAGGATATTCTCCGTCTTCACTTCCCTCAGCGGTACAGCTTCTGCCCATTTGGAGAAGTAATCAGTTGTCGCCAAAATGAATCGATGTCCTCTGGACGATGCTGGTTCGATGGGGCCGATTATGTCAGTTCCCCACATTTCGAACGGCCAGCTAGCCACCGTCGGATGTAGTGGGTTTGGATGCTGGTGGATGAAGTCCCCATGGATCTGGCATGAGTGGCATTGCTTCGCGTATTCGAGGCAGTCCTGGATCATCGTGGGCCAATAATAACCCATCGATTTGATCTTTAGCTTCATCTTCGGCCCGGCTTGGTGAGAACCGCAGAGTCCATCGTGAACTTCTTGGACGACTCTTTTCGCCTCTTCAGGTCCCAGGCATCTCAACCACAGAGAATCAAACGACCTCTTGTACAGAGTATCATTGACGAAGGCAAAAGATAGGGCTCGCTTCATGAGCTGATGTTTTGAGGACGCATCTTCGGGCGTTCGACGGGATTTGAAGTAGTCTATAAAGACTTCTCTCCAATCCTCAACCTTTTCTTGGTCTTTCACTTGTAGAGCCATTTGCTCGGTCGCTCCCTTTTCCTCAGAAGACTCCGAAGATATTCCTGCCGGTGCAAGAACCCGACGGCTTTGTACCACGATTCTTACGTCATCGAGATTTTCGTCAGCCAGTTCTTTAGCGAGCTTTGCTAGTGCATCCGCTTTGCTATTTTCTGCACGCGGTATGCTTTCCAAGATGTAGGAAGGTATTTGGGTCAGCAGTTGTTGTACCCTCTCACCGTACTTTACCAGTTCTGGTTTGCGCGTTTGATAGTCGCCGTTTACTTGACTAACGACCAATTGGGAGTCTCCGTATATGAGGAGATTTTCAATTCCCATGTCGATGGCGATCTCGAGGCCTGCTATCAAAGCTTCATATTCGGCTTCATTGTTCGTCCTCGACTCTGTCAAGGAGAAGGCGAAGCGCATTATCCATCCTTGTGGAGTCACGAAGATGAGGCATACTCCTGATTTGATTATCGGCGTACTTTGTTTGCGCTTCTTCATGAAAGATGCTCCATCAAAGTAAAGTTCCCATCGGGTACCACTACCGTCGATCGTATCAAACGCATGTTCGTCTGGCAGTTCGCAATTCAAGGGAGAATCGGTCGGTATCGGATGTTCTGCGAGGAAATCGGCGATGGCCTGGCCTTTCACTGCCTTAAGAGGCTGATAAGTTATTGAGAACTCCATCAAGAGCAAGACCCATTTAGCGAGCCGTCCCGTTAATATGGCCTTAGACATCAAATACTTGAGAGGATCCACCTTCGATATGAGACGGACTTCATGCGCCAACGCATAGTGCCTGAGTTTCGTTATTGCGAAGATCAACGCCAGGCAGTGTTTTTCGATAGGAGAATAATTGCTTTCTTCCCCCAGGAGAACTCGACTCAAATAGTAGAGGGCTCTCTCTTTCCCTTGGTCATTCTCTTGTGCCCATAATGCGCCTAAAGAACCTTCGAGGGCTGTTGTATAAAGAATGAGATGCTTTCCTTTGACCGGAGCGGCTAGCACCGGCGGATTCTGCAGGTATTGCTTGATTTCGTCCAGTGCGCTCTGGCATTTGTGATCCCAGACGAACGGGGTCCCTTTCTTCATCAAGTGACTGTACGGACGGCACTTGCCAGAAAGATTGGCTATAAATCGCCGGATATACGCGAGCTTCCCTTGGAGAGACCGCAATTGCTTGAAAGTCCTTGGCGGGGCAATTCCATATCGCCTTGATCTTTGACGGATCTATCTCGATGCCTCGGTGTCGGATGATGAATCCCAGGAATTTGCCTGAGGACACTCCGAACGTGCATTTGAGAGGGCTCATCTTCAAGTTGTATTGTCGAAGGCGTTGAAATACGATCTTCAGATGCTCGAGATGTTCCTCGTATGATTTGCTTTTAACCATGAGGTCGTCGATATAGCATTCGACGATTTCATGTATGAGGTCATCGAAGATCTTCGTCATGGCCCTCTGATAGGTGGCACCGGCGTTCTTTAGACCGAAGGGTATCACCTTGTAGCAGAATATACCCAAAGGGGTCTGGAAAGCGGTGTGCTTCTGGTCTTCGGGATGCATCTTTATCTGGTTATATCCTGACGATCCGTCCATGAAAGAGAAAACTTCGTGAGTGGACGTGTTATCTATCATCAGCTCAGTGACCGGTACTGGGAAATCGTACTTCAGGCAGGCTTTATTGAAATCCAAAAAGTCTACACAGATGCGCACCGTCCCATTTTTCTTCATCACTGGGACGATGTTGGCGATCCAATCAGGATACTGAACTTCTTCGATAAAGCTGGAGTCGATTAGCTTCTTGACCTCAGCATTGATACTCATCTCAAGCTCAAGCCGCATTCTCCTTGGTGCTTGTTTGATTGGCTTAACGTCCGGGGATATCGCCAATTTGTGCACAACAATCTCTGGATCTAGTCCTGACATCTCGGAATAGTTCCATTCAAAGCAATCTCTATGCTGCATAAGCACGTCCTTCAGCGTAGCCACCCTCTCTTCAGACAATAGCTCACTGATGAATGTCGGCCGCGGATCACTTGCCGTCCCCAGATCAGTTTTCTTGAGGTTATCTGCAGTAGTGTGTATTCCATCTTCCAGCTCTTTTGGCGCTGGTGGAAACTCTGAGATCACCTCATCATCATTGTTCTCGAAGAACCAGGGGAAGTCATCCCTATCCTCAGGCTCTTCTTTTGATAGTATTATCATATGGCAAGTATGAGCTCGCTTCCACGACCGATGTTGATCTGGTTCTACTCTCACGGATTTGAGTTCATGTTTCTGCGGCGGTGTTACCCTCCAACTGCTGGATAGAGCGAATTTGTCAAGATGATATTGATCTTCGACCCAGTTCTTGAAGGTGAAGCAGTCTTCGAGGGGGTGTCCTATTGCTCGGTGATAAGAGCAATAGTCTGGATGAGAGACCTCTTTAGCTTGCTCAGGGTTTTTGGACTCCAGAAGTGTAAGCATTTGATGTCTTATGGCAAGATCAAGTATCTTCTTTGTCTTGTCTTGAGGAAAAGAGTATGCTCGACTCATCTTCTTCATAAAGGACAAATCCGGACCGCTCGATTCATGATCGCGTGACTTCTTGGTTCCGCTTTGTCGCCGTTGAACGCCTTTTCCGCTTTTGACTTGTTTCTGCCTCTGCGTCGGGCCTTTTGCATAACGGGTTGACAGGGAGGAGCATTTTCATCTTTCGCAGCCTATTGAAGAAGGCGTTGCGTCCTGGCTTTCTCATAGATGGCCATTTCGCAATTGTGGTCGTCTCGAACCTTTTGACCCGCTTCCCTGATAAGCTTGTCCATTTGTTCTTCGAACGACGGACTGGGCATTTTCACGTCGGGGGCTCTTTCTGGTTCAGGGTTAGCATTCTCCCATCGAGCATCTCCTTCTTTATCAAAGTCATGTATAACATAGCAGTTGTGGAGTAGCTCCCATTTCTTGGACCGAATATATCCAAGCCCGATCGCTTCCATTCTACCGTTGGGCAACTTGCGTTGAGTTCCAGGAACGTTCCAGATCTTGTCATAGAACTTAGCTTTTCGAGCGGTCTGTTTGAAGGGTATCCCTTGGCGCTTCAATAGCCTTTTCAAGCCTTCTGTGTAATATCTAGGCAGACGGATGGGCTGGAGCCTGTCAAGTATAGAATCCGCGCCATGCCAAACTTCTTTCTCCACTCTAGTTTCCGTGGATCGGTAGAATAGGATTTCCTGTTCACCTTTTCGCCTGGGAGGGACGTAAAATGTTTGTAGCTCTTGCACGCTATAAGCTTCAAGCGCGTCAAGATCTTTATAGTGCTCCCGCGGAATCATAGTAATTTGCAAACTCTGATTATCACCAGCGAATGCTTATATTGGTGGCCGAGCGGAGAATATAGCATGGACCTTATCTTCCGAGTCACTGTCGAAGATTTACATAGGCGCGGATGGTCCCGGCTTGTTGTACTGGGGTGGACCTGAATAAACTATCTCTTCCTCTTCTTCAGTATCACTCCCGAAGATGGGAATGGTGGTGATAGCTTTGTTCTCCGGTCTGTGACATCTCTCTGTGTCCTCGAAATCTGGCAAAAAGTATTTTGCATCTTCGTACTTGCGGACTTTGTTCACGGAGAATGGATTCAGCTCTCCTGTTACGGTATACTCGAGACCATCCTTAAAGTATTTCATACACTGATGTTGTGTAGAAGGGATGATGTTGTACTCGTGTAACCAAGGTCGGCCGAGCAAAGCGTTATAGCATGTCTTGGCGTCAATGACATGAAATTTAATATCCGTGACAAGTAACCCGAATCGTAATGTCAACATCGCAGACCCGAGAGTCCGTGATGATTGGGAGTCAAAACTGGAGATGGTGATTTTATCACGAGCGAGCTGCTGGACGCTCATGCAGATTTCCTTCAACACTCGCATGTTAAGGAGATTGACGGAAGACCCATTGTCGACCACGATTTTGCCTATCTTTATATCGTGGCAGTATCCTGAGACATAGAGGGGACGGTTGTGCTTGCACGTCCCAAGGAGGAGGTCTTCATCGCCGAAGGTGATATCGGCTGTGTGCACTTCCTCCAGCTCGTCCTTCATCTTTTCTTCGGCGAGAAAAGCTTGGAATTGCTCCGGTTCTTGTAGCACCTTGATAAATGAATCTCTTGCTTCTTTTGATAGTAAAAGGGCGTCGAGAATGCTGAGCTGCGAGGGTAGCTTCCTCAAGTGTGCCAGAACGTTGTAGTCCACCTTACTCTTCTTTGGCGGGTCCTTGGCAGTCAGCTCTTTCATGACTTGGTCATCCAGGGCGATATCCTCAGAGACCTTTTCTTTTCCCTTATCTTTTCTACTCGTGGGTCCGAGATTCTTTTCTGGAAGCGTACGATTGCGCAACTGAATGCTTTCACAGGCATTCGGTTCTTCCTCCTTCCCCAAGGTAGATTCTTTAAAGAGAGGGCCAAGAGCCATCACTTCGTCAGAGTCGCTTCCGAAAGTGAGAACCTGTGATCTCCCGGTATTGACCACGCGATAGTTACCGGTAGTTCTTTTATGCTCCTCGGTCGCACTTCTTTGCTCCCGACGAGTTTTGCGTTTCATCCGCTTAAAATATTGCCGATGAGCAACATATCCCTGCCACCATCTTTTAAAAGCGTTGCACTCTTTGGTATGGTGTGAAATCTTTCGATGATATAAGCAGTAGCTAGGATGTGTTTCTGTTTCACCAAAGGCATTCGCTTCGGAGAGTGGTAGCTTCATTCCCATTGATATGGCTTTAACAAACCTTTTCCTCATTTTGAACTTGTTTTTATCCGCGATGAATGTTCCTCGATTCGGCGGGAGTGTCTCGACTCTTTCGTCTAGTTGCCGGTGTTTGGCTCTTTCAAATATGGCCATCTCACGCTCCCGATCGGCTTTACTTTTCAGATGAATCTCATTCAGGAAGGCGTCGATCAATTCGTCTGACGGCCATAGAAGTTCCGTCTCGGGACCTGCCTCCAGTCTCTCTGTGCAAGGAGCTTCTTCATTGTCTAGCGATGAATAAGAGATCATATGGCAGCTTGCTACGTAATCCTCATATCCATCCGACGAGTCTTCTCCATCATCTCCGTCTTCAAGAACGTGGCTGAGGAACTCTTGGAGCGTGATTGGAGTCCGCGCCTTCTGGTTATACTCTTCCAGTGCGTTAATCTGCTTCTGTAAGTCCGTGTGCTTGTTGCCAGGCTTCACTGGCTTCTTGGATTTCTTCTTCTTTTTCGAAGATTTCGATGGCTGGGTGTGAGCGCTTTGGCTATCACCACCAATCTTTGGAGTTTGGCGCGGCTTCAGCATCCCTTCGATGACCTGGGGTTCCAGCGGATTCTTCCATCTGATCGCCGGGCATGTCTGGAGATCATTCAGCATCCTTTTGGTTTTGGCCGAAAGAGCCACCTCCCATGGAGCTTCTTCAACAAAAGAGCACGTTGCCCCCGGTGTGTCCGTCTTCTTAGGAGTGTGCGGTTGTGGTGGGTTTACTTTCCACTTCTCAGACATCGCAAACTTGCCTTGTAGGTACTGATCTTCGATCCATCCCTTAAAGATGAAGCAATTCTCGATTGGATGGCTTACCGTTTGGTGGTAAGGGCAATAATTGGGATTATTCACTTCGCTGGGTTGCGGTGGTCGCCTTGGATTCGGCAAATTGATGAGCCTATTGCGCACCGCCAGCTCGAACAGCCTCTTCGTTTTATCCTGCGGGAATGAGTAAGGGCGCTTCATTTTCTCATTGTAATAGCGCTGTCTCTCCTCCAATTGATCCGCTAGTCTTGGAGCACTGGGCTGCTGTTGGGTGTTCGCAACGAAGGTCGCCTTCCCGTTACCTTTTTCGTTCCGCGGCTCCGGTTTTGAAGGAGACGGTCTGTGACCCATCTGATCCATCTGAGCTAGCTTGTCGATTAAAGCCTGGAATGCAGTCGGTCTGAAGAACATCATGAACTGTGAAATAGTTGCATGAGGGTCTAGAGTGCCTATGAACATGCCCACCGCTGGTGCTTCTTCGATGCGCTGTTCGCACTTCGACCACAGATTTCGCCATCGGATTGCGTATTGAACCCAAGTTTCACCCGGCTTCACCCTTGCATTGATCAATGCCGTTATTGGGGTGCGTTCACTGGCACTTGCGAATCGCTGGGTGAATAACAACTCCATCTCTGCGAAAGTTTTGACGGAGTCGTTCGGAAGTTCGGAGTACCACTCAAATGCCATTTCCGACAAGCTGCCGACGAATTGACGGAGCAAAAGCTTATCATCGCCCCCGGTGTTGCCGCACAGAGCTCTGAATTGGGCGACGTGCTGGTGGGGATTGCCCGTCCCCTTGTACATGTGGAATTTAGGGATCGTGTATCCCTGCGGGTACTTTATCTGATCATACCAGCCTGGATACGGTCGCCCAGTCTTCACGACCTGGCCAGCCGCTTCATTTGCCTGGTGAACTCTTATTTGCTGGGCAATATAGTCACCTAGGGTGGTCTTAGAGATTGTTTTCTCTTTGGCTGCTGAAAGAGCCGGAGGAGGATTCGACGTTTCCCCTTTGTCGTCTTCAATAATGATCGGAGGGTCTTCGGCTGGAGGATCCGGCTGTATTATCATCCCGACCATGTCTTGGAATAGAAGGGTCATTCGCTTTAAATTGGCCGCTTGCTCCGCAGCCTCTTTGTCCTTCTTCTCAAGCATTCTCTGAAGGAATTCAGCATCAGTTTCCTGATCACGGCGTTGCTCCGTGGATATTTCCGGGCTTTCTTTTGGCCCGGTGAGTGTGGCTATCGCAGTCAGCATCTCCTGAAACTTCTGCTGCTGCTGTTCCTGAGCTCTTATGATGGATCGGGTGAGTGGTCGGTGGCCCATAGAAGCGCGGCTGTCCTCTTTCCTGGATGCCATGTAGACGGTATGCACCACCATGCCCCCAGACTTAGAGCGTTTGGGCTCAGTGCCTTTGACATTTGTCGCGAGCATGGGGATTTTCTCCGGTCTTCTCTTCTTATGAGCGGTCAAAGTTGAGGGGGCCGTCGCAGTGGGCACCCAGATAGCTTTTCGTGGCTTGGCAGGATGGCTTTCTCCTTGTTGAACTTTCGCCCTTTTTTTGTCGGCGAGGGTAATCTTGATCAACTACTGAGTTCCGAACCTACCGCCAGACTTTGTAGATCTTGGAGGACAGCCGCTGAGGGGACTGTTCTGGCTTGGCTTCCGCAACATTCTTCACCGGAGGAGGAGATCTTTTCAGTACGGCAGTGGGAGAATTCCTGCGCACCTTATTCAGCAACTCGAAGCTGTTCCTGGTTGGAACAGCAGCATTGATTTCCGCCGTTGGGGCTGGTGGAGTTAGCCCAGAAGAGGAGTTGCCCCCGGCTTTCCTTACTCGGCGCCAGTGGCGACGTCGAGCGTGTCGAGCTGATGGAGTTGGCTCGGTGACGGGGATGGCTTTGTCTTGCCCCCTGTTCAGGTGAGGGGCTGTTGCTGGTGCCAGCCTGTTGAAGAGTGATGTCCTTTCAGTAGTAGGAGCGGGAGTGGGAGTTGTGACAGTCAGTCTTGTAAAGACCGACCCCTTGGCAGGAGAAGCCGCCTTGACGACTTCGGGAGCAGGGTTGGTTACTCTTTTCGGAATAACCTTCTCTGGGATTGCAGGCTTCATTGTGGGCCCACAGGAATTTTGGCCCAATCTGGAGAAGACCGAGGCGCCGGTGCTAGACGACCCGGTGAGAGGGGCCGCAGTAGCTGCAAGCCGATCAAAGACTGACTTCTTGGGAGCTTCTGGTACGGGCATTGGAGTGGTGAAGCTCGTTGGCGGGAGC
The DNA here is from genome assembly GCA_030015575.1 of Agapanthus africanus. NCBI lineage: Eukaryota > Viridiplantae > Streptophyta > Magnoliopsida > Asparagales > Amaryllidaceae > Agapanthus > Agapanthus africanus. The sequence continues at coordinate 173,306,595 of CM057342.1, read as the reverse complement.
ATGGTCCCGAAAAACAACCCTGTGGTGGCTTGAGTGACCTGTTCTACGGGCATCATGAACAGGGAAACCGCTTGGGGCCCGTATGTTATGCCCCTAGTTGAGGCAGGACGCGAGTTGCAGTTGCATGTGGAACACTTTGAGCAAGTGAACGCCATTGATCCTTTACTTTCTGCACCAAGAAAAATGCCAAATCTTAGTACCTTGAAACCCAAGGGCAACCATTAGCAAACCGCGATTGGTTTGCGAACACGACACATGAAGTGTGGAGTGGAAAGAGCAAAAGGTCCCACCGGGCATGCCGGAATCTGTTCCCCGCCGAATACAGAGACGCGACCGCGTAGGTCCGTCTTGCCTGAAATTCGGGGCAGATACTAATTGGTGCTATCCGTCCACCTCTCCGAAGATGCCAAGTTGATTTATGGCACCATGTATCGAAGGTTCAAATGGATGCGACCGATGTAGCAGACTTCATCAGATTCCACCTCGTTTGAAGGGTTTTTGATTATGGGGACCTGTAGTTAATTACGCTACCGCATCGCGGTAACAACTTTCTCTTTCTCCAGATGGTCACTTCATGTCGTGGGTGTTTGTTTTGTGTTCGGTTGCCCGTGGATTGTATATGGAGACTAAGTTATGTTGTCGCCCGTAGGACGTGGAGTAGTCCTAATCCATATCTTTCTTAGATTTGGGTTTGGGGGATTGTGTTTAAGGATACATTAGCCTTATTTGAGGCTAAGATCAACTTAAACGTTTGTTAAGGACACGTTAGTCTAATTTTAGACTAAGATCAACTTAACGGGATCGTTTAGATCCAACAAAAGAGCAATTGGGTTTAGTTTAATGACATTGAGGTCGATAATTAGTTTAAGAACATTACGGTCCATTGTTAGTTTTAAGGCATTGCGGTCGAGGTTAAGGACATCATAGTCCGTAAGTTTAAGGACCTCACAGTCCGGTGTTAGTTTTAAGACATCACGGTCGAGGTTAAGGACATCATAGTCCGTGGATTTAAGGACTCCACGGTCCGATGTTAGTTTTAAGACATCACGGTCGGGGTTAAGGACATCATAGTCCGTGGATTTAAGGACCCCACAGTCCGACGTTAGTTTTAAGACATTACGGTCGAGGTTAAGGACATCATAGTCCGTGGATTTAAGGACTCCACAGTCCGACGTTAGTTTTAAGACATCACGGTCGAGGTTAAGGACATCATAGTCCATGGATTTAAGGACTCCACGGTCCGATGTTAGTTTTAAGACATCATGGTCGAGGTTAAGGACATCATAGTCCATAAGTTTAAGGACCCCACAGTCCGTAGTAATGTGTGGTCGTCGGGACCCGTCACCTCTCTGACGACGTTGAAGGATTACAACGACAGATGTCAGAGGAGTAAAGAGATGTACCCTTGAACCAGGTGTAAATTGATTGGAAGAGCAGATGAGCTCAGTTCAATTTAAATTAAGGATTTATGGCCAGAATTGGGCTAAGTCCAGTTAAAAAAATGTTGAACATTTTATTTTTGTTCTGACTGTTAGGCCTTTATTTGGGCTTTGCCTTTTTAATAATGCTAAGCATTGGGCTCTGACATTTTTTGTCTTATATTGAATGCATAGTATTTATCAGAACAAAGTATGTTCTGACAGCGCGCCACGTGGCGCACTAGGTGCTTTGTGCCAGTCAAAGAGCGCGTTGCGCTTCTGTCGGTTAGCGCACACGAGGAGGACACGTGTCGCTTAGCGCTAAGCGCTAGTTTGTTAGCGCACTGCGCTTTTAATTTATGAGCACGCTGCTCTAGTTTATAGGTGCGCTAGTGAGTGACACGTGGCGCGCTTGGCGCTGAGCACCAACCCAAGAGCGCAGTGCGCTGTTTTCAGGAGCGTAAAGCGCAGATCATGTCTATGGTTAACACGTGGCATGTTTTGGCGCTGAGCGCCAGTCCAAGGAGCGCAAGGGCGCAGTTCATGAGTGCAAGGCACTGACTAATAGCGCAAAGCGCATTTTGATCAATTTTAAGATCAAAGAACAAGTTTATATTCTTCTTAAAGGAGGCTTTGCCTCAAGGTTCAAGAACAAAAGTTCTTATTCTTAGAAAGGGCTCTGCCTTTTTAGATCAAAAGATCTGTGAAGTAAAAATACTTCTTTTTTAAATTTTTTATGATTAGATCTTGATCTTTTCTTTTTAATCAAAGGCCTTGGTCCTTTTTATAGGTCTAAGATCTTTTTAGAAGATGTTTCTTCTTTTTACGAGATGGTTTCATCTCTGTTGCTCAAGAATTATTTCTTTACCTTAAAGATGAAGAAATGATCTTCCTTTTTCTAAAGGCTTGCCTTTCTTTTTCTTTGAGTTTTCTCAAAATTTGCAGAGGGTTTTCTCTATATGAGACTTGAAGTCTTGGGGCCTTTATATAGGGCCAATTGATTTGTTAAATCGGTTTTGAAAGATCTTTCTCTTTATTGATTTGGGAATATTTCCAACCGTTGGATCTTTGATCATAAGGCTTCTGTTTTACAGAAAATAGTCTTCTTATTTTAATAAGATTGAGAAATCTTTCCATGCAGAATTTGTTCTGTTTTTGGTAATTCATTATTTGCCATTGGATCATTGATCCAGCAGTGCTTAAAGCACAATCTTGTTGTTTGGAAAGATTTTGAAAAATCTTTCCTTAATAGAATTTAATTCTAGTTAATCAATGATTTGTCATTATTAGATTCTTTGATCTAACGGTGGGAATTTTAATTCCAGCGCTGGCGCACCTACGTTAGACACGTAGTGCGCAGCGCAGAGCGCAGCGCAACTGCGTTAGCGCACCCGTGCTTGACACGTGGCGCGCAGCGCAACTGCGCTAGCGCACCTTTGTTTGACACGTGGCGCGCAGCGCAGAACACTGAATCTGAAGCGTTGCTTCGACTTTCTAAAGTTTGAATTTTGAAAACAGAGCTCTACTCTGATTGGGGTGCGCTGCCTAGGGCTCAGCGCTCCTTGCGCTGGCGTGTCTGCTTCTGACACATGGTGCGCAGCGCACAGCGCGCAGGATCTGAAGCGTTGCTTCAATTTTTGAATTTTGAAATTCAAAACAGAGCTTTGCTCTGATTGTGGAAACAAATGCCCCCCATCGTTGCGCTCACGTGGCGCACACGTGAGTGCAGCGGTTGTAACATCTGAGGCCTTGGATCAACTCAAAAGTTGGAGAGGCAGTTTAGTGTCTATAAATAGGACCTTCGGTCCTTTAGATGATTATCATCTTCTTCTTGAGAATTTTTGCTCTGAGCCTTGCTCCTTTGTTAAGAACTTTCAAGAGTCAAAATTCTTAGGGAAAATTTAGAAATTTTAATTTTAATAAATTAGGGTTCTTACCCATTAACAGAGCTTTGCTCTTCATAGATCTTTGATCTAAAGAAAACCCTTTTAGGGTTTTATTAATAGAGCCTTTCTCTTATGAACCCATAGATCTAAACAGATCTTTTCTTGGGGTTTCTTATCCCATGAATCAGAGCTCTGCTCTTTTGATAATATGTAGATCTTTTGAACTTTTGATGAAGAACTCTTGAGAGTTTCTTCATGGATCTTTAAGATCCCAGAATTTTAATTCTCAAGCATTAATTTTGATAATCCTTAATGGATTTTCTATCATGATTACAGAGCTAGGCTCTCTAAAGAATTTTAGTCCTTCATGACCAGAGTTTGACAAGTGTCACTCTGTTACAGAGCTTTGCTCTGAAAGGGAGATTTTCTCCTTCTCCCGAGGGATTTCTCTTTCAATGAGAATATTCTTTGAGGATTTCCTTATTAATTGACAGTCTCATCCAATGATGAGGCTGTTTTAGTAATTGTTGCATTGTCATCTGGATTTTGTGGGTCCCCCTTTGGTCCCCTTCCTACTGCATTGCAGGGTGGTACAAATTTTAAAGTACCAAGGGTCAGAAATTAAAAATTACAACACTGACAGTTGATTTCCGTCCCCTTTTTTGCAGGCAACATGACTTTCGATGCTTCATTCCCATTCGTTCGTTCAGAGGGAGGATTCCCTGGAGCACCCGTAGACCGGGAGGTCCTAGCTTTGATCAGAGACCATAATCCGGAACCTAAGAATTTTCACCTTTGGGGATCATGGTACAATCAGATTACCAGGGGTCGACAAAGCTTTTCATGCGCGGTGCCTTTAGAGCCTATCACGGCGATCCATTACGCCAACTCACCCCCGGTGAACTATCCCGTGGAGATGGCCAATTGGACTTCAGAAGGCCTTCTTCAACCCGCTATAGCTTCGATTCTTGTTCAGCCTCCCATGGTTTTAGATACCTTGGGACGCCGTATTTGTCAAGTCGAAGCGCGGCCGTGGGGGAAATCGTATAATATAGGTATGGTTCCCCGTCATCCGATCGGTTATCTGCAATGGGCCCGCTACATTCTGTCAGCGAAGAAGTCGCAGTTAATGAGGCTTGGGTTATATACCGCTGTTTATGCTTCTCTTTTCCAATACCCTACGCTTCCCACCTGGTGGGTTAAGGCCTTTTTGGAGCAGTGGAATATCCCTACTCACACCTTCCTCGCACTGGACCGGGAAGTGTCAATATCTTTTTGAAGCATTAATTTTTCTAATTAATTACAAGATGGAGCTTGTAGCTCATTGGTAATACCTTGCACTGCTGAACCAAGCCACCAGAGTTCAAATCCCATACCCCACATTATTTTTAATATTGTTTCATTTTGAATTTTTAGAATACCAAGGGTTTACACGTGCATATCATACAAAAAAACCCTACTACACCCTGTAAACTAATAGTACCAGAAGCCACACAAACCGTTAGGGGACCCTCCAAACGCCGGACTCGGTTGGACTCGGCCGAGTGGGCCGGCGGACCGGTCGACTCGGGCCGGCGCCTCCGGCCGGACTCGGCCGGACCACCGAGTCCCCAACACAAAAATGTTGTCTTTTTGCCTTCCCTGCACCCCTGTATAGTTTAATTCTCCTGCACGTTTCTAGAGACCCTTTAAATCATATTAAACCCAATTTTTATTACAATTTAACACGTTTTTCTTTACACCCCTTCACCTAACCCTAACCCTATAAATACAACCCCTAAACACTACCCCCTCACCCTAAAATTCTGAGCAAACTCTCAAGAAATTCCTAGAAACCCTAGTGTGCATTTGAAGTGAACAAAGAGGCGAAGCTCCGGCGAATTTTCCGGCGACAACCCTAGGAGTTCCCGGGGACGAAACGGTGCACCGGAAACTACATCCATTCTCTCTCCCTCTCCTCTTTAAGCTAAACCCGTAAGTCCCACCTTTCCCCTTCTCTACTCTTTCTGAAAATATGAAATTCTAAAACCTGACGGAATCGGAACAAATCCGATTTCCGATTCGGTTCTTCCTAAAATCTCACTTTTTCTTTAATACAATCTTGTTAAACCATTACATGTTGACTATTAAACACTAACTAATCATATTGAACAAGTTCCATATCAAAAGAAATTGCTATTTCCATTTTACTGCACTTTTTCATTAAAATACCATATAGTATCATTTTCGACATTTAAACATCACAAACTTGCTATACCTTTAAGTAGATCACGAGGTAATGACCTACCTCCTCACAACACTCATATGCAACATAGCACAATACATTTCGGCAACATAGAATACCGGAAAACGAAACATTTCAAATAAATACCATTACTATTAAAACCGTTTTCTAAAAGATTAGTATTTTACACAAATCTTTGCAAAGCACCGCTATAACCCATTTTGGGGAACCCGACTGGGATGGTGCGGATTATCGCACATCCCTGGGCTTAGTAGTGCGAGATACAAACCTCCGCAAGGAGCATTCGGTCTCGAGAGATTTAAAAAACGATATCTTAAGAAAATGAGATTTTTAGAAATATAAAATATATATTAAAATTATTTTTATATAATTATGTATATATGTAACGTTAAAATATCTATTTTTAAATAATATAAATATACCAACTCTTTTCAAAAATCACAAGAATCACTTTACATTAATATACCATGAATTCCATACAGGTCAATATTACAAATAAATACCCTTTATTATGAATTTAGGATATTTTCAATAGAAATATCACAATTATAAAATCTACATTCATGATAACTCTAAAGACGATAACTAAATCTTGGGGAGTATTTTGAAAATTATACAAAAGTATTTTTACATAAAACCCCTCAAGTTCTATAAATTACCCTAAGGACCCTAGTAAATATAGGTTTAAGCAGGACCAATCTCTTGAGCCTCAGGGAGCCGAAGAAGTGGGTGCTTGCCTATCTAAGGTAGACAACTTAACAACGGTGTTATCAATACGGTAATCGTTTTTGAAAAAGACACAAATCCTGCCGCCCATGTGCAGCGGTTACCGATAACATCAAAACCATCAGGACTTCAATTTCCTTTTAATTGTTCTGACACAGACTAAGTCTCATTAATAATCTGACTTGAATATGATTCAAGTATCCAAACTACAATTCAACATGAATCCATGAATCCATATATTCAAACTATTCAATCTATACAACTTGACTGAACCGAACCATGGATATACTTCCATTTACATGATTCTCCAGTTACGTCCATTTACATGATTCTCCAGTTACATCCATTTATATGATTCTCTAGTTACATCCATTTAGTGATATCATGGTTTCGGCAAGTCATCTATACAATTCAATTTATAAGATAATACAATACAATACAATATCATCAATACAATCATTACTATCAGTACAATAAATACACGGGATATTGGGGTAGTTCATGCGTGAATCCAACAGAATCTCAAGAGTCCCCCTAGATCATGAATTCATGTCTACCAACACAAGCAAGCAATCATGAGGGCCCGTATTTCCATGCTCCTGGACTGTGTCCTGTTGAGTTTGGAATACTTCGATGACGGTCGAAGTCCCGTTACTAACATTTGATTCGGGCCCGTGGTTCCCTACCCCTGGATTGGAGCTTGCTGGGTCTGAGAACACTCTGGCATTCACCCTTGAACTTACGTTAACAATAGCATTAACAATAATACAACAATATAACAAAATAATACAACTTTAAAAGTTATACTCTCTCTCCCCCTTACTTTCTGTCTATTCTACTTCTCCATTATCTTTGGGACTTACCGAACGATTTGTTCGCTGACGATATTCTCTTTCTTCTTCTTTGAATGTCGTCAGGTGATCTGGACACTCCGGAGATTGAGCCCGGCGCTGAAGACTTGGACCACTTCATTGAAGACCCAGAGCTTTAGTTCATTGTACACTTTTATTTCAGTACTTTTCCTTTCTGTTATACCATTGTTTAGGTATTTCTTTCATTCAGTTGTATTTACTTTTCCATGTATTGTACAAAAAGAATGTGAGTAAATAAAGTTGTTGTTTTATTATATCTTTTCTCTTATGCATTTATATTGCTTAGTTACGCTTAGCGTATTAACTTCACAGTAAATACGTAGCGGCATCGTCGCGTCCTCTGCCCGTATACTGGGAAGCAGGGCGTGGCAGTGGGGTAGATTTAAAGTTAGGAAAATAAAAGGTTACGGTTTGATTGTTAAGGTTTGGGTCGGTTTTGAGAATTAGAAAAATATAGGAAGTAAGATAGGATTTAAATGGGAATAATAAATAAAAAATAGGGTAGGGTTTTGAGTTTTGGAAATAGATATAATCAAGTTAATAAAATTTTAGAAATTTTTGTTTTAAAAATACGGAGATTATTTAAAAGGAACTGGGTATTACATTGGAGCAGTAACGGTAGAGGGGGGTAGTAAAGTAGGTGGTGGTATGTTGCCATTGACATTGGTACTGGTGTTGTTGGGAGAATCCATCACCTTGATAGAAAAGGAAATGTTAGGATAGATTCAAGGAATTTGAAATGCAAGAAATGTATAGTTGCCGATTCTTATAATTCTTGTGATATATTGCTTAAGATTTCATGCAGAACTGACCTGCATGGTCCACCAACAAAACCTGTCATGCCCCGCTTCCCAGTAGACGGAAACGGTGACGTGGCAAGCCCGCAACGTATTTATTATGAAAATAAATACGTTAAGCGTAATTAATTAATATAACAATGAACAAGAATGACAAGAGTAATAAAATGAAACAACAACTTTATTTACATTCAACTTTATATACAACTGTCTGAAATAAAAGATACAATAATAAAAGCAAATGCCTAAATTATGGCATACAAAAAGTAAGTGCGGGCAGGAAAGAGCCAGTAGTCTGGCTGAGCAGCAAGCTGGTCCAAGTCCACCGGATTGGGCTCTATCTCCTCAGAGTCCGGTCCTCCTGACAAACATTCCAAAGAAAAAAACAGAAAAGAATGTCGTCAGTGAACCAGCGCTCGGTAAGTTCCGAAAGAAGTAAGAGAAGATAGTATGTAATGTGAATAGAAAACCAAAAGAACAGCGGACACGTAAAGTTGTATATGATAATTGTTCTAACGTGGTTATTTGCGGTTTGCTATAGAAGGTATTTGTGTATACAAGAGGAGTCTGTCTTATCCCGTGGAACATGGTAACATGCAGTACAAGGCCCCGTCATAACCCATGGGACAACAACACATAAATTCATATAAGTGTCTTTTAAAGTGACCTCTCGTGTCACGATATTTGTTCTGTACCAATCTACTCCTTTATCCCCGCGTATTATATTGTATAGATTAAGATTACAGGTCTTGGCCGAATCCATGGATATAAAATGTTCAGGTTCATGTTCAGGATGTAATCATGTGTTCAAGTAGTCATGTCAAGTTCATATCACGTTATAACCATGGTTCAGTCAAGTCGAGTCAAGTATACAAGTTTGAGTTTGATATTTGAATTAGAGTATTCAAGTTCATGATCAAGTATTCAAGTTCGTGTTTGATTTTGGATTCTGGTTTGAGTTTGGACTCAGATTGAGTCAGACACTTGTGAACGGATTTAACTCTTGACTTTCTTAGATTCGGGAGTAATCGGCAACTGCTGCACATGGACAGCAGTATTTGTGTCTTTTTCTAAGACAATTGTCATTGATAACTCCGTTAAGTTGCCTAACCTGAATAGGCAAGCACTCACTTTCTCCGGCTCCCTGGGGCTCAAGAGATTTGATCCCGCATAAACCTATATTAAACCAGAGTCCTTAAAATATTGTTTTGCATATCTCGAGGGGGTTTTATAAAAAATATTTTAATATAGTTTAAAAAATAAACTTCGAGGGTGATTTATAATATTTAAGGTTTTCATGAGCATGTATTTTAATTATTGGGGTATTTTACTAATAAATACCTAGCTTTTAAAAGTTTATGCTATTTTATTGAAAACTAGCCCTTTTTGATAACTTGAAGGTATTTTATTAATATTTTAATCTTTCATTTTAGAAAATATAGTTTCATAATATATTGAAAATATGAATTTATAATTTTTATATAATTTTCAAAAATTTAGTTTTGTTTAGAAAAGTCGCGTTTCTTAAATACCGTATTTTATTTCCTTTCAAGATCGAATACTCCGTGAGGAGTTCTGCGTCTCGCTCTACTATCCCAAGGATGTGCGATAATCCGCACCATCCATTAGCGGGTCCCCTAACGAGGGTTATAGAGGCGTATTTGCCAAGGATTACAAAATACCACTCTAGAAAACTCCGTTTTTTGAAAAGATGTGATATTTTAATGTAAAAACTATTCTTTAAACCAACTATATATATATATATATATAGAGAGAGAGAGAGAGAGAGACATCGTGCTATGAAACCAAAGTGTGCGTGTAGGGTAGGTCGTTACCCCGTGAAATTTTCCTAAAGGTATTGTTTAAACAATTATCGAAAAGAGGTTTATACTAAAGTTCACGGTATTTTAATGAAAAAATTCTTTTATGTTTGTTTCACATAAAAATTTTGATTAAACTCGGAGCTAAAAGATTGTAATTAAAGTTACAAGTAGGATGGTAAAATTAGTTTGACTTATGTATAAAGGAAAAGGAAGTTCTAAGTTTAAAAAGAAATGTATCGGAAGTAACTCCACTTTACCGATATCTGTTTAGGAGATGAATTGAGATGAAAAGAAGAAGAGATGAGAGGGACTTATGGCTTGGTAATATCGAGAAGAGAGTAAGGAAGAAGGGAGGGGGATTCGTGGCATAGCGGGAACTCCACAACGGCTTTGATCTTCGATGGAAAGAGTTTGGTTGCTAACTCCACTTGCATTTAAGAACTTTTGAGGTGATTTCGCTAGAAATTTTCAGAATAGAGGGGAGGTAGGGCATGGGGTGGTATTTATAGTGAAGAATTAAGGTTTGGGAATTAAACTTTTGGACTAAAAAGTATTAAAAATGTGTTAAATGGTGAATTGAAGAGTCTCTGTTTGATTGTAGGAAAATCAAACAGTGCAGGGGAGTTAAGGGGAGTCGAAGAGGTGTGTGTGCAAAGCATGGAGCCATTTGGGCTCATCTTGACCGTCGGTGCCGGCCCAATCATGGGTTTGGGTGGTCGGATCTTGAGGCGTTGCCTCGAGATTCGTGCCACGCGGGTATATCTGTGTTTATTCCATTTTGCGCATGTTTGATTTTTCTGAAACTTTTCATTTCTACGTGTATTGCACGTGCAACTTTTGGGCTTTCAAAAAAAAAAGAAAAAATCTAAAAATAATTGAGTCTGATGGGAATCGAACGCACCGGCTATGTCACAACAGTATAAAGGCTTTACCAGTGAACTACAAGTTGTTTCTTGCTTTTATTTAATAAAAATAACTTTTAACTCTTACACAGGCTGTAATACTCTTTTCTGTACAACAACAAGAAAATTTCTGTACAGCGATTTCAGAGTAGTTACAAAGTGTGTTTTTCCCTTATGAATCGTTAGGATCCCACAAAGGTGTTTTCTTACAAGTCGAGAGGATCTCGTAAGGTTTGTTCTCCTCATGCATCATGAGGACACATGAGTGGATCTTCCCAAATGGAGCATAAATCTAAAGATGGAGATCGGTCGTGGGACTAGTGATTGCGGTGAGACATGGGTGTGATGAGAATTATTTGTGCTCATGGATTGTATACGGTGGTCAATTTGGGGACTGGCCATAGGGCTGGGAGAATTTGGGGAATTTAGAATTTTGTTGGTGTCTGCATCGCTAACACTGGAATGGTACCAGGAGCGACTCATCATTCGCCATTTAAGAATTTGGGAGTTTGGATTTTGGTTGGTATCTGCATCGCTGCACTGGAATATGGTACCATGAGCGACTCATCATTCGCCATTGGGATATTCAGGGATTTGAAATTTTTTCAGCATCTGCATCGCTAACACTGAAATATGGTTTTAGGAGCGACTCATCATTCTCCTTTGGAGGGGGTTGAAATACTTATTTATACACATTTTTTAGCCATCATTTCGGCTTTATTTTCATTTTTTTTTACTCGCTAATTTTTATTGCGAGTTGCCCCATCATTTCGGCTATTTATTTTCATTTTTATTTTACTCGCTGATTTTTATTGCGAGATGCCCCTTCATTTCGGCTCTTTTTTTTTATTTACACAAAAAAATTTACACTTCCAGTTTAACGACGTGGTGGTCGACTGTTCCCAGTTTAACAACGTTGAGGTCATATGTGTTTGCTTATCCCAGCACCCCGAACTTTGATCTTGGCAGAGCTGTATTGATAACCGTAACTTTGTGGCTTGCCGGTACATCCGAAGATTGTGAGGTTCTCCCAACCTTGTATTGGTTCTCCAACCAATCTTTGAAGACATAGAAGTCTTCGATGGTATGACTTATCATTCTATGATATGAGCAGTATATGGGATTGCCGGTCATGTTCATTTCATGTGGCCTCTTTAGAATAGGCGGTTGCAAACCGTTATTCAAGGTGTCGTTGAATATTTTGCAGACTTCGTCCCACCTGAAGGAGTATACTTTCTTCTTTCTCTCCATTAGAGTAGGTGCCTTTCCTGATGCTAGTCCTCGAGGCCAATAGGTCTTTAGTTCGCCTGCTGTCCGCTTACCCCGTTCAGTGTATGTATCGGCGGGACTCGAGGATGATCGCGGCCATTTTTTGCAAAGGTGTTCCGCTTTTGGGCTGGAGGGGGTATTAGTTAGCTGTTTCAGGATATCAATCTCTGGCTCATGAACCAAGTTTTGATTTTACTGTCATTGCAATCAGATGACTTGGGTCATGAGATCTGCCACAACGTTTTCTAACTCGCCGACTTTTGAACGGACCTTGGCCAACTTCTCGTCCCTGTCCTGAAGCTGCTTTTGAACCTATTGGAATAATTCTTGTTCTATAGTTCCGGGTATGACAACGGGGTCATCCTTATCGCCAGAGCTTGATTCTGCAAGAACCACGGGATCCTTTGGTTTAATGGCCTGAGCGGGCTCTTCATCATTTAGACCGGGCCGACATTAGGTTTCAACAGCCACGTCATTGTCATGGGTATGACGCATAGGAGGACTTGTTTTTCTGGGCTCTACCATATAGATTGTATAGATTGTGTACCTGTTTACTACCTCTTCATTGATAATGTTGCTCGTTTGGTTTTTGGTTTGTTGCCTTGGTCCGCTCCTTTCCAAGAAGGGCAGACGATTGAGAGCAGCAAATTCCCGAAGGGCTTCGGTCTCCGTTTGTATGAAATTGATGGCCGCATCTTGATTGTTTTCTAACATGCCTTTAGACAGTTCTATATCTCCTGCCTTATATTGCTTTTCGACCCAATATTTGAAGACGAGGCAGTCCTCAATGACATGACCCATCACTTTGTGATAGGGGCAATATTTGGGGTCGTCGGTCATATTCGCTTCTTGCGGTCATTTTTGTTCTGGCAAATGTAGACCATTTCTTAGGGCGTCCTTGAATATCTTGTGGACTTTGTCCCTTCTGAAGGAATAGACCCTATCCAGCTTCTCTTTCAGAGGCGATTCTCCTTCCCCTCTCAATAATGGCTTTCGAGGTTGGTTGACGTTGGGTATGCTTGTCCCTTGCCTATTTCGGTCAGCCGAAGTGTTAAAAGATTTAGAATCTGTTCTCCTCCGAAACACAAGGACGCGACCGCGTGGGTCCGTCATGCCTGAATTTGGGGGCAGATGCTAATTGGTGCTATCTGTCCACCTCTCCAAAAATGCCAAGTTGATTTATGGCACCATTTATCGAAGGTTTAAACGGATGCGACCTTATTTGAGGGGTTTTTGATTGTGGGGACGCTCTTCCCTGCAGGCGCAAGCCCCTGCAGTTAATTATGCTACCGCATCGCGGTAACCACTTTCTCCTTCTCCAAATGATCACTTCGTGTCGTGGGTGTTTGTTTTGTTTTTTGGTTGCCCGTGGATTGTATACGGAGACTAATTTATGTTGTCACCCGTAGGGCGTGGATTAGTCCAAATCCGTATCTTCTTAGATTTGGGTTTGGGGTTGGGTTTAAGGATACGTTAGTCTCATTTGAGACTAAGATCAACTTAAACGTATGTTAAGGATACGTTAGTCTAATTTTAGACTAAGATCAACTTAACAGTTTGTTAAGGACATGTTGGTCTAATTTTAGACTAAGGTCAACTTAACCATTTGTTAAGGATATGTTAGTCTAATTTTAGACTAAGATCTACTTAACAGGATCATTTAGATCCAACAAAAGAGCATTTGGGCTCTATTGTTTTAGTTTAGGGACTTTGCGGTCAATTACCAGTTTAAGGACATGGTGGTCTAAGGTTAAGGACATCATAGTCCATGGGTTTAAAGGACCCCACAGTCCGAGGTTAAGGACGTCATAGTCCATGGGCTTAAAGGACCCCACAATCCGAGGTTAAGGACATCATAGTCCATGGGTTTAAAGGACCCCACAGTCCGAGGTTAAGGACATCATAGTCCATAGAATGATTGGTTATCGGGACCCGTCACCTCTCTGAAGACGTTGAAGAATTACAATGACAAATATCAGAGGAGTGAAAAGATGTACCCTTGAACCAATGTTGATTGGGAAATCTGTAGTCCAATTTGGGACTAAGATCAATTAATTGGATTATGAGCATATGGGCTCAGTTAAATCTAAATTGAGGACTTAAGGCCAACTTGGGCTATGTCCAATTAGGTTTGAAATGTTGGACCTTTGTTTGGACTGTTGAACATTTGTCTAGGTTCAGCCCCCCATTATTTAGCAATGCTAAACAGGGGTTTGGGGCTCTGACAACATTTTATTTTTGGCTGAGCACTAACCATTCATTATAGCTCTGTACTTTACTTTGCATATCATATGAACTGATCAATTTTGAGGTTCAATTGGAGGGGAGTCTTGCCTCTGGAAGACTTGGCCAATTTAGGCTAAGACCAGTTTGAAAATAGTGTTAAACACTAGCACATATCTGGCGGTCACGTGTTCCCACATGATGCACATAAAATAGTGTTAAACACTAAGGATGCAATGCTTAAAATAGTGTTAAACACTAAAAAGATGAAGCGCTCACGTGAAGACACGTGAGGTGCCCTAGGATTGGACTAAGCTTCCTTTATTTTATTCTCAAAATATTTAAATAAGTGTTAAACACTTTTAACCTTCTAGGCCATCACGTGTGGGCACGTGATGGGCATCCATGCACTGGATACTAAAGGGATTTGCTAGGGGTCATGTGGGGACACGTGAGGGCGTCCATGCATTGGATTTTAATCCTTCAGTTCTTTCCATCTTTTCTTTTTTACAAAGGTGTTTGTCAGGGGTCACGTGGGGACACGTGAGGGTGCCCAAAGTCTATTCTGCCTTATTTTTAAGAAGTTTGTTCAGGGGTCACGTGGGAGCACGTGACCCGATCTCATTCATTCCATTCTGACCATTGAGGAGGGGTCACGTGTTGCCACATGATCAGGTTTATGTGCATGGAGAGTATTAAGTCCTTTGTTTAAGAATTAAATTCTTTTGTAGGGTTAAACCCTAATTTTATTTAGAGGAATTAAATTCCTATATATATAGAAGAATTAAATTCTTTAAACTCAACTCTCCCTCTAAGTTTTAGATCTGCATGGCAGAATCTCCCCAATGAGAATTAAATTCTCAACTTATAGGGAGATCTGCTTCTGCAGATTTTCAACCATGAAGAAGAACTAAGTTCTTGTTTTAAGGGTTAAACCCTGTCTCTGTTGGAGGAATTAAATTCCTAAGTATTTGGAAGAATTAAATTCTTCAAACTCAATTCTCCCTCTAAGTTTTGGATCTGCATGGCAGAATCTCCCCAATGAGAATTAAATTCTCAACTTATGGGGAGATCTGCTTCTGCAGATTTTCAACCAAAGGAAGAACTAAGTTCTTATTCAGAAGAGTTAAACTCTTAGTTTGAGAATTAAATTCTCCTTTTGTTTTGTGGAGCTTATGATCTCTTTCCCTTTCTCACCTAAGGTTTCTTTCTCTTCTGAGAAAATCTTCTTTTCTTTCTGGAGAGTTAAATTCTCTTTTTTTTTCTCCCCAATGAGAATTATGAGGCGCATAATATATCAAATCAAAGAATTTTTCGAGACGCTTTCGATACCATCAGAATTTAGCTGTTTCACATTTGGGAGTTTGTCAAAATACAGCCCGGAAAATACTGGTTCACATTTTTTTAAACGTATCGCTGCCATTTGATACCTTGGGCTCTTTTGCGCAAATTTTTTTTTTGCGGGGACAAATGCCCCCCTCTACTTTGCCCACATAAGTATATACGTGGGTGAAGTAGTGCAGAGTAATTCATAGCGTATGACCAGTTTCGGGTTGGTATATAATTTTCAGAATCTTGATCTGAGAAGATAACGAGCGGACACAAGCGTCGTCATTTATCATTGACTCAAATCTCGACTCTTAAGGGATATAGTTCCAAACCCTCAGCTCCATGAGCCGCACCCTTCTATTTCTTTATGTTTTACTCTGGCGTGAAGTAGTTTATATGCTCATGAGTACCTTCTCCATTTCAGTGGCATGTAGCTTTGGCAAGAGTAGCCCATAGATGGTAGATAACAGTTTATCTTGAACCCTTTATAAGGTAGCGATGGCTTAGGAAACAGGGTTAGGATCTGTTGCCTAAGACTTTTCAACTTTATGAGCTGTGAGGGTCTCATAAAGACTTTTCTCCCTACGGGTCGAGAAGATCTTGTAGGTGTATTTTCTCCTTAGGAATCATGAGGATTCCTAAGTGTGCTTTCTCTTGAGAGTCGTAAGGATCTCACAAGAGAATTTTCCCGCTTATAAGTCGAGAGGACTCGTAAGTGGTTGTTTCCCTCCTCGTCGATGTTTGACTTCGGAGAGTGTGGCCCATGGATAGTCCATGTTGACCTCTTTGCAGGGCAGTGATGGCTTGGGGGACAGGGTTAGGATCTGCCACCTAAGACTTTTCAACTTTATGAGCCATGGGGGTCTCACAAAGACTTTTCTCCTTATGAGTCAAGAGGATCTCGTAGGTGTATTTTCTCCTTAGGAATCGTGAGGATTCCTAAGTGTGTTTTCTCTTGAGAGTCGTAAGGATCTCACAAGAGAATTTTCTTTCTTACAAGTTGAGAGGACTCGTAAGTGATTGATGAGTTGACCTACTCCCGAGTCAAAGCATTACTTCAACAGGGAGGTCGAGGGTTGACTTTGGTTTGTCTGTGTACCGCCGATTCATAGAACTGGGAACTTTGCCGCGGCTCCGCTTTGCTGACATTGTATATTCCTGCAAAGACACTGATTTCTCTACGGGTTAGCGCGAATCGAGATGTTCTCGTCAAGGATGCTGATTTCCCTGAATCGAAGTATTTTCCAAGGACACTAATTTTCTCAGAGTTGATACGAATCGAGGTATTCCTGCAAAGACACTGATTTCCTTGCGGGTCGACGCGAATTGAGATGCTCTCGCCAAGGACGCTGATTTTTCTGAATCGAGGTTTTGCCAAGGACACTGATTTCCCTGGAGTCGAAACGAATCGAGGTATCCCTGCAAAGACACTGATTTCTCTGCGGTCCGACGCGAATCGAGGTGCTCTCGTCAAGGACGCTGATTTCCCTGAATCGAGGTTTTTGCCAAGGACGCTGATTTTCTCGGAGTTGAAATGAATCGAGGTATTCCTGTAAAGACGCTGATTTCTCTGTGGGTCGATGCGAATCGAGATGCTCTCGTCAAGGACGTTGATTTCCCTGAATCGAGGTTTTGGCCAAGGACGCTGATTTCCTCGGGGGTTGAGACGAATCGAGGTATTCCTGCAAAGACGTTGATTTCTCTGTGGGTCAATGCGAATCAAGATGCTCTCGTCAAGGACGTTGATTTCCCTGAATCGAGGTATTTACCAAGGATGCTGATTTCCTCGGGGTTTGAGATGAATCAAGGTATTCCTGCATAGACACTGATTTCTCTGTGGGTCAACGCGAATCAGGATGCTCTCATCAAGGACGTTGATTTCCTTGAATCGAGGTATTTGCCAAGGATGCTGATTTCCTCGGGGGTTGGTTGACTTGTTTCCGAGACGGAGCGTTGATCCGGCAGGGAGGTCATTGGTTGACTCTAGGTTGTCTGTTGACCATAGAGTCTTGGAACTGGGTCTTTGTCGTGGCTCCGATTGATGGTGTAGCAACTGTGTCCTGCTGGAATGAGGAGGCACACCGTTGTTGGTCTTCGGGCCGTAGATGTGGCCATTGAGATTTGGAACTAGGAACTTTGCCATGGCTTCGCTTCGTTGCGACTCTGAGGTCGGTTGTTGACGTCACGTCTGCATCTGGTTGGAATGAAAAGAAATGCCGTTGGTGATCTCTAGGCTGTCTATGAACCGTCGATATTTGGAACTAGGGGACTTTGCCATGGTTCCGGGGTAGTCTCTAGGCTGTCTGTGAACCGTCGAGACTTGGCTCTCCTTTTAACAGAGCCTGGTGGGAAAATATGGTTCCCTATTTTTTTGTTTATGCCCCTGGATTGTATACAGGGATCGATTTGATCTCATCTGTAGGGCAAAAGTTTCATTCTTTCAGATTTTTTTTCCGCGGTGCTCTATCATTTCAGCTTTTATATCGCGAAAATCGTGATTGCCCAATCATTTCGGCTATTTTTTGCAGTGCCCAATCATTTCGGCTATTTTTTTTACTCGTTGTTTTTTATTGCGAGTTTCCCCAACCATTTCGGCTATTTCGTATGCATATATTTTACTTGCTGATATTGTTGCAAGTTGCCCCATCATTTCGGCTATTTCATATGCATTTGTGGATTGCTGGCTTTTCGCTGTGAATTTAGGATTTGATACTGATTTAGGCATCAGCATCGCTACAACTGGGATATTGCCAGGAGCGAATCATCATTTGCCTTTGTGGATGTCGAACAAAGGTGGCTTAGTAAACAGGGTTAGGATCCTGTCGACTAAGACTTTTGACTTCATGAGCCGTAAGGGTCTCATGAAGATATTTCTCCCTACGAGTTGTGAGGATCTCGTAAGTGGGTTTTCTCCTTAAGAATCATGAGGAGTCTTAGGTGTATGGTCTTTTATAAGTCGTAAGGATCTTACAAGAGTGATTTCTCCTTATAAGTCGAGAGGACTTACAAGGGTTGTTCACCGTGTAGTCATATCCCAAGTCGCTGGTGGGACTTTGTTAGGGAAATATTTATTCGCGCCCGTGGATTGTATACAAAGGTCAATATTGAACCGCTTGTAGGGCAAAATTGGAGATTGTGATGGTTTAAGAACAGGTTCAGATCCCTGTAACTTAAGGCTTTTGAGCCCTATGAGCCGTGAGGGTCTCAAAAAGGAATTCTCCTTACGAGTCGTGAGGATCTCGTAAGTGTAATTTCTCCCTAGGAATCGTGAGGATCCCTAAGTGTGTTGCTCCCTTGTGAGTCGTAAGGATCTCACGCAGGTAATTTCTCTTTACAGGGTCGAGAGGACCTCGCAAGTGTCCTTTAACGAGATTGCGCCCTTTCGGGTTTTCACAAGGCTCGTCGGTAGTCCTGCTGTTTTTACTCACGGAGCCCTTTCGGTTTTTCATCCGTGCCCATCTTGCTTGTGGACGTACCCTTTTTTTTGTAACCACGTTAGCCTAGCGATGCCGCGGGTTTGTAGTAGTTTAAAGACGTTTTGGTCATAGGTCCGAAATTTTTCGGGCAACGTACGATTACGCAGCTAGATTTTCTCGCAAGTCTTCGCATCTTTTGTATCGGAGGTGGATTCCTTGAAGAGAGGGCTGAGGGCGATTTTTTCGTCAGAGTCGCTTCCAAAGGTGATAACTTGCAATCCCTTAGTGTCGGCTATGTGACAATTGCCGGCGGCTCTTTTGCGCTCATCTGTCGTGCTTTTCTGTTCCTGACGAGCCTTGCGCTTCACCCGTTGAACGTGTTGTCGGTGGGCAACATATCCCTGCCGCCAGTTTTTAAAGGCTATGCACTCCTCGGTAGGGTGTGCAATCCTCTGATGGTATAAACAGAAGTTAGGATGTATGTCTGCTTCATCAAGATGTATACCGCCAGGAGAATTTCCTCTGAAAGAGGGCAACTTCATTCCTATTGACATGGCCCTAGCGAATTGTTTCCTTACTTTAAGCTTGCTTTTGTTGGCGATAGGGATGCTTTGATCTGGTGGTAATGTTTCAACCCTTTCGTCTAGTCGCCGGCATTTGGTCTTTTCAAATATGGCCATCTCGCGCTCCCGATCAGCTTTGCTTTTCAGTAGAGGTTCGTTCAGGAATGCGTCAATCATTTCGTCTGATGGTCCTAGAAGTTCCGGCTCAGGATCTGCCCCCAATTTCTTTGCGTCAGGAGCTTCTTCACCGTTTATCAACGAATGAGAGATCACATGGCAGCTTGCCACATAATCCTCAGGTTTATCCGACGAGTCTTCTCCATTGTCGTCATCTCCGTCCTCAAGGACGTGGCTGAGAAATTCTTGGAGTGTGACTAGAGTCCGTGCCTTCTGGTTATATTCTTCCAGCACGTCAATCTGTTTTTGCAGGTCCGTGCGCTTGTCACCATGCTTCACGCGCTTTTTGGTATTCTTCTTCTTCTTTGAATACTTTGACGGCTGGGTGTTGGCGTTTTGACTATCACCACCAATTTTTGGAGTTGGGCGCGGCTTCAGCATTCCTTTGATGACTTCGGGTTTCAGCGGACTTTTCTATTTGATCGCCAGGCATGTTTGGAGATCCTTCAGCATTCTTTTCGTTTTGGCTGAAAGAGCGACCTCCCATGGAGCTTCTTTGACAAAAGATCACGACGCCCCCGGCGTGTCCACCCTTTTAGAGGTGTGCTATTGTGGCGGGTACTGTATTTGATCGTACCATGTCGGATACGGTCGACCGGTCTTGATTAATCTATTTGCGGCTTCACTGGAGTAGTGAGTCTTGATTTCCTGAGCGGCATATTCGTTCAGCTTTGCTTTTAAGAACATTTCCTCTTCGGCTGTTGATGAGACTTGTAGAGAATTTGAAATGTCACCCTTGTCTTCAAAAGTGACTACCGGCAGTTCATTCGCTTGTGGTTCTAATTGAACCATCATTCCAGCCATATTCTGAATCAGAAGGACCATCCGATTCATTTTAGTGGATATTTCTGCTGCTTCTTCATATCTCTTTTTCAGAGCGCACTTTAGAAAATCAATATCCGACTCCTTCTCTATTCTTTCTTCGAGTGCTTCCTCAGGACTTTCCTTAGGCGATGGATTAGTGTTTGCTACCGTCTGAGCGAGCATATCCTGCAGCTTTTCACGTTTGCAGTTGAACTTTTATCAGGGACCGAGTTTGAGGTCGGTGACTAGTAGAAGCTCGAACTTCGTCTTTAGAATTCACCATATAGACTATGTGAATTACCATGCCCCCAGGCTTGGAGTGTTTGGAGTTTTGGCCTTTAGAGTTTGCTTCGGGCACTTGAGCTTTATTGGGCCTCTTGTTGTAAAAAGCCGCTTTAGTTTTAGGAGGAACCGCTGTATCAGGATCCGTCTTGGGGTGAGTCCCTTTCACCTGCTTCCACCTTATATATAGATGGGGAAAATTGTCTCAGGGAGCGAACTTGTTTCTGCTCTCGTGGGATCTTCATGGGCTACGGAGACTTCTTCAATATTGCGGTAGGAGAATTTTGTCTAACCCTTCAAAACAATTTGAAGCTGTTCCCAGTTGGAACAATAACATTCACTGCTGGGGTTGAAATAGGACCATACGGAGAACTGCCCCAGCTCATTTTGTATGACGCTGATATCGACGTCGACCATTTCTTACGGCCGGGATTTGATTAGCTTCAGGATTTTGCCGAGCCTGCCCCCTGTTTCCTTTGAGAGCTTGAATATTCTTCCCCCTGCGTTGACCTTGGTCCTTAGCATGTGTCATTTGTTTGAGGACTGATTCCGTCGGCAAAGCTGCTACTTGGGGATTCAGCCTGTGGACGACATACTTCCTCTAGGATTCCTCCATCGGCGTTGAGGCACCGAGGGTGGGAGGTGAGAGCATTGACCCAAAGAGAAGCCCGTTGATTTCTTGAAGAGGCGGATTGCAGAGATTTGAGCCTGCAAGTGGCCCGTACTTGATTCCCCTAGATATGACAGAGCCTGTATTACTAAGGTGGGAACAAACGTCATTCTTCATAGAGACGAAACGCCGACTTCAGTATCCACTCCCCTAAGGGCAACCACAAACATACACACCGCGATTATCTGGTCACGGGAAAAACACGACACACGAAGTGTGGAGTAGAAAGAGGAAAAGGTCCCACCGGGCGTGCCAGAATCTGTTCTCCTCCGAAACACAGAGACTCGACCGTGTGGGTCCGTCTTGCCTAAATTTGGGGGCAGATGCTAATTGGTGCTATCCATCCACCTCTCTGAAGATGCCAAGTTGATTTATGGCATCATTTATCAAAGGTTTAAACGGATGCGGGCGATGTAGCAGACTTTGTCAGATTCCCCCTTATTTGAGGGGTTTTTTATTATGGGGACGCTCTTCCCTGCAGGCGCAAGCCCTTGCAGTTAATTAAGCTACCGCATCGCGGTAACCATTTTCTCCTTCTCCAGATGATCACTTCGTGTCGTGGGTGTTGAAGTCGAAAATTGCACCCCGATTGACCAAGTCAAAGTCAAAGTCAACCCCAAGCCAAGTGGGCCCATGCCCAGGTCAAGTCCGAACATGAAGCGGACGGCCCTCCCCCATGCCAAAATGAAATCATGTAATAAATAATTTTTTATGTATTTTTTATGCATGAATGTAAACAAAACGGGCATAAAGCCAAATTTTTGTAAGCTCATGGCTCATGTGCAAAAAGAAATAGCACATGAGACATGAGATGGGCAAAATGCCATTTTGTAAAGCTCAATGGGCTATATGTAAATTTGTAAGCCTATATAAGGCAACATGATGATGAATAAAGCAATACACTTTTCATTCTCTCAAAAACCTAGGGTTTGTGCCTCTTTCCCCTTTCTGAAGGTTCCAAACCCTCTTCTTTCTTTTGAATTAAATCAAGAGTTTTACTCTTACTTTTCCAAATATAAATAGTTTTTCACCACAAAACCCACAAAGGAGAACTTGGATCTGTAATTAGATCTCAAAAAGAAGAGATTTTTAAAATCTCACATCTTTTGATCTTCAAGATCCGGCCAAACGACAGGAAGAAGAAGGAGACCCATCTCCAGAAACCCCACTTTGGGGAAAAACTAGGGCTCAAGGGGAGAAGCCCCTTCATCAGCTTCAAAACATCCTTGGAGTTTAACTCCTCATATACACACACACACACACACACACAAAATAATAAGTGCTCCTTTCTGGGAGTACAACTCCCATTACAGGGACAAAGTCCCTTTTTGCGCCCGAGCGCCCACGTGCTGACACATGGAGCGCTAGCGCCCGAACGCCCACGTGCTGACACGTGGAGCGCTAGCGCTCTTGCGCTTAGAGCGCTAGCGCCCGAGCGCCCACGTGCTGACACGTGGAGCGCTAGCGCTTTTGCTCTCAGAGCGCTAGCGTCCGAGCGCCCATGTGCTGACACGTGGAGCGCTAGCGCTCTTGCGCTCAGAGCGCGAGCGCTCAAAGCGCCAGCGCCCGAGCGCCCACGTGCTGACACGTGGAGCGCTAGCGCTCTTGCGCTCGGAGCGCTAGCACCCAAAGCGCTAGCGTCCGAACGCCCAGGTGCTGACACGTGGAGCGCTTGCGCTTTTCCCCACGCATCCTCTGGATGCCCTTTCCCTTTATTTTTTACATATATGTATACACACACACACATACACATACTCTACAACACTGTCCTTCCCAAAAAAAATTTTGGGCCGGGGCGCTGCCCCGCACCCCGCAAGGGGGCTGCTCGCCCCCTTAACCCCCAGCCCGCTAACCGGGTAGCGGGACCCCCGTAAAAACTCTGCGTAGCTCTCGATATATCCATGCCCCCCTAAAACAAAAACACACGTACATTACACGTTGAGTTCGCATGACCAGTTTAACCCGTCAATCGGAGGTTCCCTCTCTCCAAAGGCGAGGGGTAATTAACGGCAGCTTAGTCCGCGGCTGTCGGAGATTCGGATCCCCATAATTAATAAACCCCAGCCTACCCTAGGCAGGGGGGATCTGTAATGCGCCTGACAAGCGCGCGTGTATTCCCATCTCAATGGGGTGACGAAAAACACCCTACAAATTCTGGCACGCCCGGTAGGACCAATCTCTCCTCTCATATTTCGGGTTAAGCTTTCATGCGAACTCAATTAATATGCATATCAATTGTCAGTACTAAAATCATGTTTTTTTGTGCAGGTTAACGTTCTCCAATTGCAATCTTCGGACGCAGCAAAGATGTCTCCTAGGACCATCTCAGCTCTCGACACAGTTCCCGTCTCCTACACGATGAAGATAGACTCCAAGACGGTCCTTCCGGCCAGTCTCGGACGACAATAGGAAGAGCCGCCGCTACCATTCGGCTCTATTATGTTCGTGTAAGCTAACGCCGTTCCAGCTCCTCAAGCTCCGGTAACAGACAAACCGGTCTCAAAGGGGAAAAGGCCGAATGTCATGGTCACGAGGGCGCCCCAACACAAACGCAAGTCGGTGTTTGAAAGACTTTCCTTGGCCCCAGCTGGGGGCAAGGCCATCAACACCAACAAAGCAACAAGGCATCTCGGGCAAGCTCCAACGGCGCCTCTGACAACTGCTCGATTGGGTTTCTTCTCAAGCCTCCCCATCACTCAGCCTATGGTGGCTTCCCGAAGAGCAGAAGCCTGCCAAGCGCTCAAGGCAGAGAAGCTGAGGCAGAAGCGGCTCAGATACAGAGCCAACAAAAGGGTTAGGGCTCTGGCCATGTTAAAATTTATGAATTTTCAAAGCCCGAACCGCTCCGCGAAATCCGCCGCCAAAGATAAAGAGATGGCTGGGTATGTGGTTCGCACTGTCTACATGGTCGGACATGAAGAAACGAATCCCCCTCTTCTTCACAGCCATGGTGATGATATGATTGACGCTACCTAGCACCGGCTCGATCTAAGTGATGAAGAGCCCGCTCAGGCTGATAAGCCAGAGGAGCCCGTGGTTCCTGCGAAATTGAGCTCAGGCAATAAAGATGACCCGGTTGTCATAGCCGGAACTACAGAACAAGCGTTATTCCGATGGCTTCAGAGGCAGCTTCAGGACAGGGACGAGAAGTTAGCCGAGGTACAGTCCAAGGTCGATGAATTGGCAAACGTCGCGGCAGATCTCGCGACCCAAGTCGCCCGATTGCAATTACAGTAGAATCAAATTTTGGTTCATTAGCCAGGGATTGATACCCGGAGGCAGCCAACTGATACCCTCTTCAACTTAAGAGCGGAGCACCTTCGTAAAAAACGGCCGCAATCAGCCTCCAGTCCCTCCGATACATACACCGGAGGAGAATCTCCACTGAAAGAGAAGCTGGATAAGGTCTATTCCTTCAGGAGGGACAAAATCCATAAAATATTCAAAGACACCCTAAGAAACGGTCTACAACTGCCAGAATCAAAGAGACCGCAAGAAGCAAATATGACCGACGACCCAAAATACTGCCCCTATCACAGGGTGATAGGTCATGCCATTGAAGACCGCTTCGTCTTCAAAGATTGGGTCGAAAGGCAATACAAGACGGGAGAGATAGAACTGTCTAAAGGCATGTTAGCAAACAGTCAAGCTACGACCGCCGATTTCATACAAATGGAGACCGAAGCCTTTCGGGAACCTAATCCTGCCAGACATATGCCATTATCTGGAAAGGGCAAACCAAAGACTGATCGGCCTCAAGGACCAGCATCAGTAAGGGCACCTACTCTAATGGAGAGAAAGAAGAAGGTGTACTCCTTCAGGAGGGATGAGGTCCGCAATATATTCGAGGAAGCCTTGAACAACGGTCTGCAATTGCCTATTCCGAAGAGGCTACATGAAATGAATATGACCGACAATCCCGTATACTGCCCCTATCACAGGGTGATAAGTCATGCCATTGAAGACTGCTGCGTTTTTAAAGATTGGGCAGAGGACCAATACAAGCTTGGAAAAACCTCACAGTCCTCGGATGTATCGGCAAGCCACAGGGCTACAGTCATCAACACAGCTCCGCCAAGATCAAAATTCAAGGAGCTGAGATAAGCAAAGAGGACCACCACGTCGTTAAACTGGGAACACCAGCAGACCACCAAGTCTTTAAACTGGGAATAATCGACCACCACGTCATTAAACTGGGAACAATGACCACCACGTCGTTAAACTGGGAACAATCGACCTCTAAGTCGTTGTTCAGTCGATAAAACTGCACATTTGTATTACATTTTTCCTACCATTTTTATATTAAAAAAAAGGACTTTATTATAATATATTATACATATGAGGGTTTATGTGTAAAAACATTATTTTCCATGTGTTAATATATTTAATTATCATTTGGTAGGAAAATGTATGCAAATAATATTACTGGTCTAATCCTAGTAGAACAAAGTCTACTAAAATCTTATTTGAGTTGTTGTGCAGATTATTTCCAAGTTGTTATGAAGGATTTAACAAACAAATCAATTTGTTGAAGAATACTTTCCAAATTAAAGAGCAAACTTGGAGACTAAGTCTGGAAGCAGCCGAGAAAATATTTTCAGATTCTGAAGATGTTTAGGAATGCCAAATGTCACCATCAGAGAGCCCAAGAGAAACAACAGGGAGATCCCCACCATCGAGCGCGGTTCCGCGGCCAAACCCACCCTGGGGCCGCGGAACCGCCGCAATTAGGAGGAGAGAGAAAGTAATATTTTGGGAGATTTTCAAATGCTGAATTTTACCAACTTCTCAACAAAAAGATTCTGGCTTCGCACTATAAAAAGGCACCGAGGGCCTCTTGGAAAAGCTATCAAGCCGAAGAGATCACGAAGCTCCCGACGCTCACGCATCCAGGCTGATCATCGACTGTTCGACTACCTCCCTAGGAAAGATCGAGAAGCAAATCAAGTTTTGTAATCATTTTCTATGGAATAAAAAGTGTAGTTTGAAGGAGTTGATTAATAAAGGTATTTAGTTTTATTTAATTGTTTTTCTTTGCATTATGTTTTCCCCCTCTTCCTTTTCATCTTCTTCTCCCAACATGCGCGAGTAATTCTCCGCTTGTTAGGGTTCGTAGGATTAGGGTAGGCTAATGAACGATGAAAAATATCTAAACCCTTTTTAAGTCCTATAAAGTTTAGGAACTTTATCAAAATAATCATTAACATCCTAATCGGGCGCGCTAGCAATTCTTTGCTAGTTCCGACCGCGATTAGAGATTAGATTAATGATTGTTTTGGTAAAGGCTGGATATGAACGGAGTTCCGTGTCGAGATAAGGGTTAAGAGTGGGATTCCTTTTCCCTCCAGAAACCCTAATCTACACGCATCGCCGTCGTTCTAGTTCTAAATCTATTAATGGATAAAAAGGGTAACTTTAATTAATCATTCATAACTACTAAATCCTAACGAACCCTACAAGCCCTTCTTATTATAATTAATCACATCTTTAAACTATTCTAGATCTATATTTACATTCTTATTAAACGTAGATCTAGAAACCATCCTACAACCATTCTTATTTCTTTCTCCTTTTCAACACATCTAAAGTAAAATTAAAAGGTTCCACGTTTCCCAGAGGACGACCCGTACTCATCTCGGTCTAGCTACACGCGACACCGTTATTGATTGCGGTTAACTACAAACACGATTTTTCGTACCAATCAAATGGCGCCGTTGCCGGGGATACGTGCGTAATTTTTTATTTTTACTATTTGTGTTGATTTCTTAGACGAGTCATATCATTATTAACACAAACTGCAAATTGCATATTTAACGATTTGTGCGTGGATTTTTGCAAGGAGATCTGGAGTCACAGAATTAAGGAAAACAGGAAACAGAGACATTTTTAGAGATCCAGAGGAGCACAGAGGGCTTGAGAAAAATTTTCAGCAATTGTTCCTTCCACCTTGCGGCGGAACCGCGGCAAAAGTACCATTCCTGCGGCGGAAACGCGGCTGCTTAGGGGAATTAGGGCTTTAATCTTCTCTGGTATTTTCTTTCAAATCCTCCTCTCTCCTCTCAAATCCAATAAAATCTATCTTCTGCAGGATTCTTTGCAAAATTGCGCCGCTCAAAAATCTTTTTGCAAAAGTTTTGTTATTGGTTTTGTTTTGCATATTTAATACGGATTTTAAGGGGCAAAGACCAAATCAAGATTAGGTGGGGATTTCATCACCCTTCCTAAGCCCCACAAATCACAAACCGAGCATATAGATCAACCCTTCATTAATTTAAAAAATATCTAGACCAGACTCTAAGGACTGTCGAGCTCAATAGGAAAAAGACTAGTATAGGCATCGGCCGTTTATCCTAACTGACATTGCGGTGTCTAGGCTAGTGGTTTTTAATTAGGCCCACTGTAGTGGTGGTTCCTTCCCACTTACCTGGCCGTACTTTTCCGTGAAGAGGCGGTTTGAGGTTCTATTTCTAGCCTTAGTTAGGAGCTGTCTAGAGACTGACCTAGGTAACCTTAGTTCTAGGGTTGCTTGTGCATCTTAGGGTGATTTGTCTTGAGTCCCACTTTTTCAAAACAAGCCAATTTTAAATCACACACACGCTGCCACTTGCACTAAACCCACTTAGTGCATGCTCGGCTGGACACGGGATCCTAGTGCCCGTCTTGTCCGTGTTCCTGTTATCGACGCCGAAGTCGGTACTTCTTCATCTTCTTTTCCCCCACCACACACCACATCAACCGAGATGGACGGCACTCCATCAGAGTATAACACCACGCTGCCACCACCCGCAGGTGCGCAGAATCCACCGCGCATCTCTCTCCAAGAGAGATGCTATCCTATTCGTGGTCACCTTCCTACTTGTCTATCTCTTCCACCACCTAACGGGGATAATTTCGAAATTAAACCCCACTACATCAATCTGCTGCCCAAATTTCACGGGCTTGAGTCGGAAGACGCGTACGTTTTCATCACCAAATTCGAAAACGTATGCGCAATGATGGGTACTTCACAATTGACCTTAGATGCTATGCGCTTACGTCTTCTCCCATTCACACTGTGCGACTTGGCAGAAAAATGGCTTTATAATACTGCCGCACACTCTATCGCTAATTGGGATGAATTCGTCGTAGCATTTCTTAAGAAGTTTTACCCAAATCATAAGACTGCACATGTTAGGAGCGAGATTAACCAGTTCACCCAGCTTCCCAATGAACCATTTTGGAAGTGCTTTGAACGTTTCAAAGATCTGCTTGTCCAATGCCCCCATCACGGGATACAAAGATGGGATTTATGTCGGATTATATATGAGGGCATTAATCCAGCGACAAAGCAGATGCTTGAAACAATGTGTCAATGCAATTTCATGTCTAAAGATGACGGTGAAGCTTGGAAATATCTGGAAGACCTCGCAGAAAGCACTTTGCAGTGGGAAAGCGTAAGACCACCTTCAACTAAGGGAGGTATTCACCAACTCGATGTTTCCATCGCAGTAAAAGCCGAAATGGCAGCGATGCAGAAGAAACTCGATGCTATGGAGAATAAATTCTCATCATTCTCCCTAAATCAGGTTACGCTTCCTAAGACTGTCTGTGGTTGCTGTTCGGATCCTTCACACTTAACGGAAGAATGTCCTATGAATGCATCGTTTCAAGCTAATGCTGCTTTTCAGCAGCGACCTAGAAACGACCCTTATTCTTCTACGTACAATCAAGGATGGAGGAATCATCCTAACTTTGCTTGGAATCAAAACCAACAAAGCAATTATCAAAGACCTCCTCCACAGCAACCACAACCACAGAATCAGCCCCCCTTTCAGTCACAAAATTTCCAAAATCCGGCCAACATTTCTACACCACAGGTGGCCGGTATTGACAACTCACTTGCACAAACTTTGGATATGTTCATGAAACAATCCATGCAAAATTCGGCTGATATGAGGTCTTCTATTGATGCCCTAACGAAAAACTCCTCCTCCCATGGTGAGAGTATCAAATCAATAGAAAATCAAATCGCACAGTTAAACGCCGCAATGAGTGCGAGAGAGAAAGGGAAACTCCCATCTCAACCCTTACCTAATCCTGGCCACTCACAAAGTTATAATGTGAGTGCTGTTACCACGTTGAGATCGGGAAAAGTGCTGAACAACCAAGTGGGTGAGCAAGTTGATGATAGTGACACATTTGATACCCCTTCTTCTTCTTCTTCCCCTAATTCGTCTAGTCTCCCACCTTCACCCGAGCCTATTCTCCGTTTTCCCCAAGGCTCGAACCCTTCGCCCATTTCGCCAAATCTATCTAAGTCGATTCCCACTCCGGTTTTGGGATCGAATCCATCCCCACAGTCTTCTCCACAAACGTTGGACCCAAAACTTATTGATCAAGCACCTTATCCAAACAGGTTGAGGGGCAACAGACCTAGTCCACAAATGGAGAAGATTGTGGAAATTTTTAAGCAAGTTAACATAAACATTCCTCTCCTAGATGCTATTCAACAAGTTCCGTCATATGCGAAAATCCTAAAGGACTTGTGCACTAGGAAGCGAAAAGTTCAAGTACCTAAAAAAGTTTTCCTTGCGAGTAATGTGAGCACTGCTTTTACACAACAACTTCCCAAGAAACGAAAGGACCCCGGAAGTCCTACAATTTCAATTTCTATTGGGGGTAAAAACATCAATCGTGCTCTACTCGATTTAGGTGCTAGTGTTAACTTGCTTCCGTATTCTGTTTATGAGCAATTAGGGATCGGAGAGTTAAAGCCGGCGCATTGCACTCTTCAGATGGCCGATCGATCTATCACCCAACTTAGGGGTGAGCTAGAGGATGTGTTAATCAAAGTCGGGGAATTCATATTCCCCGTGGACTTTATCGTTATAGATACACAACCTGTGGCAAACCCACGCAATCAAATCCCGGTGATACTCGGTCGACCCTTTTTGGCCACTTCCAACGCGGTAATCAATTGTAGAAACGGCTCTATGACCCCATCCTTTGGGAAGAAGTCAATTGAGCTTAACATTTACAAGTTGGGAAGTGAACCCTCCGAACCCTATGCTCATGTGTGTTCTGTCGAATTAATGGATGTCGACAGCAGCGAATTTGATCAACCTCATGATACAGACTCTTTTCATATGTTGTTGTTTGACCCAACCATTTACTCTTCCACCGAGTTGTCCGGGTCAACATCTAATGAGGAACCTTATATTGAGTCTGACGATCACCCCATTTTTTCTGCTGACATTATTTTTCGGGGTATCGACGAAAGCTTTGAGGAAATTTTCGCTGATGAGCTCGCATTTTTACAAGACACGGGTGTTGAGATGAATCAACTCCAAGATGCAGAAATTGAACCTCCACCCCTTCTTTTGGACAATCATGATAATGAGAGTAATCCATCATTCCTATCACTGTGTTGTCTCTCCAAATTGAGACGCAATCCTTTTCCATTACACCTTTTGTCACCTCCCCACTTCTTCACGACAAAAGGTGACATGTTCTTCCACCAACCTTGGTGCTTCATCGATAAATTTTTTGAATGGTTGGTGTTGACCTTCGGTCTTTGCAAAGCATGGCATTGACCAATAACCTTGACCCCCTCATGTGATTTTAAAAGATCAAAATTGTTTAACCCAAGTTTGGGGGAGGGGCGGTATATTTTGGGCTCTTGAAAAAAAATGATTTTTATAAATTTGTGAGCCTAAAATAAGTTTGGGGAAGGATTTTCACTTTCATATATTCTTGCCCCCATTAATAATTTCCTCCCAAGTCTACAGGTTTTTGAGCTTAACGGATGACATCAGTGAGGACACTGCTGTAAACAGGTTTGGGGGAGGTTTGTGCTTATTTACACATCAATTTGCATCATATTTTGCATAAGCACAATATTTTCAAAAAAAAAAAAAATTTCTTTTATAACAAAAAGAGTAGAAAGTGAAAAATTACATCCAAAAGATAGGAATAGTTTAAGAAAACCAAGAAAATTAGAAGTTTTCTTATACGAACTAGTAATAAGTAGTTATGAGCTGTTGTCCCAAGGGTTAGTAAAATGAAGGAAGTCACTAATCTGAGGATAGAAATAAGTCTGAAAAATAGTTTCTATTCTGGAAGCCAAACATTTGAATGTTGATACCCTACAATATGCACATACACACGTCTTGAAACTCGGGATAGTAGAGGATACCTTGAAATGCTCTTGTCTAAAAGCCAAAGTACGAAGGAAATGATGAGGAAAATATAAAATGGTGAAAAGAAAAAATGAACACTGGTTTTGTATCGCCAAGGTAGCAATAAAAAAATATAGCGAGGGTGCCTCTTCACCTAGTGCCCTGAGGCCAACTGGTCTGGGAGTCACTGCTAAGCCTTAGGTGATGCAAGACGAGGAAAATATTATCACCAAATCAGCAAGCACATGAGTAATCGGTCGGTTAGTACCTCAAGAAGTATTAACGGTCGCATGAAAATGTGTAAGCAATTCTAAGTATTCATCAAAGAAAAAGTACTAAGGTAGATGGACAAGAGTATGATAGCTTGAATTGAATTCTCTGAGTGTAGGGATGTTCTTTACACACACGTGGGGTTATATGATCAATGTTTGGACAAAAGGTAGAAATGAAGAATAAAGACGATGTTTTATTGAGGGATGATGTGATTTCTAACATTTTTTCATGACTATTAAGATAGGGCTCATGACAACTGAAAAGCTAGTATAGTTGGAAACTCTTCTTTTCAAAGTATTTCTTTTATGGTTCTTATCTTTATATGTAAATTTCACCATCTTTCTTTTGTTATTGGATTTTGTGGGTGTAATCCGCTGAAAACCCTCAGGAGACAACACTCCTCCTACTAGGGACACCTAGAGGTTTAACGGCTTGTTGCACGTGCTCAGTGCAATCGTGTCTGCCTACGAAAGTGTGCCTAGTTTTCTCTTTTCTTTTTCTCCTCTTAAATAAACTAATTTGCTCGGGACGATCAAAGATAAGTTTGGGGGTATTTGTTCAGTCGATAAAACTGCACATTTGTATTACATTTTTCCTACCATTTTTATATTAAAAAAAAGGACTTTATTATAATATATTATACATATGAGGGTTTATGTGTAAAAACATTATTTTCCATGTGTTAATATATTTAATTATCATTTGGTAGGAAAATGTATGCAAATAATATTACTGGTCTAATCCTAGTAGAACAAAGTCTACTAAAATCTTATTTGAGTTGTTGTGCAGATTATTTCCAAGTTGTTATGA
Organism: Agapanthus africanus; assembly: GCA_030015575.1. NCBI lineage: Eukaryota > Viridiplantae > Streptophyta > Magnoliopsida > Asparagales > Amaryllidaceae > Agapanthus > Agapanthus africanus. The sequence goes on along the minus strand of CM057342.1, from coordinate 173,273,953 downwards.
AGGATTTAACAAACAAATCAATTTGTTGAAGAATACTTTCCAAATTAAAGAGCAAACTTGGAGACTAAGTCTGGAAGCAGCCGAGAAAATATTTTCAGATTCTGAAGATGTTTAGGAATGCCAAATGTCACCATCAGAGAGCCCAAGAGAAACAACAGGGAGATCCCCACCATCGAGCGCGGTTCCGCGGCCAAACCCACCCTGGGGCCGCGGAACCGCCGCAATTAGGAGGAGAGAGAAAGTAATATTTTGGGAGATTTTCAAATGCTGAATTTTACCAACTTCTCAACAAAAAGATTCTGGCTTCGCACTATAAAAAGGCACCGAGGGCCTCTTGGAAAAGCTATCAAGCCGAAGAGATCACGAAGCTCCCGATGCTCACGCATCCAGGCTGATCATCGACTGTTCGACTACCTCCCTAGGAAAGATCGAGAAGCAAATCAAGTTTTGTAATCATTTTCTATGGAATAAAAAGTGTAGTTTGAAGGAGTTGATTAATAAAGGTATTTAGTTTTATTTAATTGTTTTTCTTTGCATTATGTTTTCCCCCTCTTCCTTTTCATCTTCTTCTCCCAACATGCGCGAGTAATTCTCCGCTTGTTAGGGTTCGTAGGATTAGGGTAGGCTAATGAACGATGAAAAATATCTAAACCCTTTTTAAGTCCTATAAAGTTTAGGAACTTTATCAAAATAATCATTAACATCCTAATCGGGCGCGCTAGCAATTCTTTGCTAGTTCCGACCGCGATTAGAGATTAGATTAATGATTGTTTTGGTAAAGGCTGGATATGAACGGAGTTCCGTGTCGAGATAAGGGTTAAGAGTGGGATTCCTTTTCCCTCCAGAAACCCTAATCTACACGCATCGCCGTCGTTCTAGTTCTAAATCTATTAATGGATAAAAAGGGTAACTTTAATTAATCATTCATAACTACTAAATCCTAACGAACCCTACAAGCCCTTCTTATTATAATTAATCACATCTTTAAACTATTCTAGATCTATATTTACATTCTTATTAAACGTAGATCTAGAAACCATCCTACAACCATTCTTATTTCTTTCTCCTTTTCAACACATCTAAAGTAAAATTAAAAGGTTCCACGTTTCCCAGAGGACGACCCGTACTCATCTCGGTCTAGCTACACGCGACACCGTTATTGATTGCGGTTAACTACAAACACGATTTTTCGTACCAATCAGTCGTTAAACTGGGAATGTAAAAAAAATGTGTAAATAAAAAAATGTGTAAATAAAAAGAAAGAGCCGAAATGATGGGGCAACTCGCAATAAAAATCAGCGAGTAAAATAAAGATGAAAAATAAATCCGAAATGATAAGGCAACCGCGAATAAATAGCCGAAATGATAAGGCAATCGCGACCTTCGCGATAGGAAAAGCTGAAATGATAGAGCAATCGCGGTAAAAAAATGCAAAAGAAAAAAAAACAAAAAAAAGCGGCGAATGATGAGTCGCTCCTTGTACCATATTCCAGTGCAGCGATGCAGACGCCAACCAAAATCCAGTTTCCCAAAATTCTTCCAGCCCTACGGTTAGTCCCCAACTTGACTGTCGTATACAATCTACGGGCTCAAATAATTCTCATCACGCCCATGCCCCACCGCAATCACCAGTTACGCGGCTGGTCTCCGCCTTTGGAATTATGCTCCATTGAGAAGACCCACTCATGTGTCCTCACGATACATGAGGAGAACAAACCTTTGTGGGATCCTTACGACTCACAAAGGAAAAACACACTTAGGAGTCCTCACGACTCCTAAGGAGAAAATACACCTGCGGGATCCTTACGACTCGCAGGGAGAAAATGCTTTTATGGGACCCTCACGGCTCATAAAATTGAAAAGCCTTAGGTGATAGGGACCTAAACCTGTCTCCTAAGCCATCGCTCCCTAACAGGAAAAGGCAAATGATGAATTGCTCCTGGCACCTCTGCTTCAGTGTTAGAAAAACTGATGCCGGCCCCTACCCCAAAATTCCAAGCTCGCCATCCGTAGACCTCTAAGTCTTTAAACTGGAAACAGATGACCTCTAAGTCGTTAAACTGGAAACAGTAGACCTCTAAGTCTTTAAACTAGAAATAGATGACCACTAAGTCGTTAAACTAGAAAAAGATGACCTCTAAGTCGTTAAACTGGAAACAGTAGACCTCTAAGTCTTTAAACTGGAAATAGATGACCACTAAGTCGTTAAACTGGAAAAAGATGACCTCTAAGTCGTTAAACTGGAGACAGTAGACCTCTAAGTCGTTAAACTAGAAACAGATGACCACCACGTCGTTAAACTGGAAACAGATGACCGCTAGGTCGTTAAACTGGGCACAATAGACCCATAAGTCTTTAAACTGGAGACAGATGACCTCTAAGTCATTAAACTGGAAACAGTCGACCTCTAAGTCATTAAACTGGGAATGAGGGAAATCCACTCATGTGTCCTCATGATACATGAGGAGAACAAGCCTTTGTGGGATCCTTACTACTCACAAAGGAGCAACACACTTAGGAGTCCCCATGACTCCTAGGGAGAAAATACACCTACGGGATCCTTACGACTCGTAGGGAGAAAATGCTTTTATGGGACCCTTACGGCCCATAAAATTGAAAAGCCTTAGGTGATAAGGATCTAAACCTGTCCCCTAAGCCATCGCTCCCCAATCCCCAACTGGCGAATGATGAGTCGCTCCTGGTACCAAATTCCAATGCAGCGATGCAGACGCCAACTAAATTCCAAATCCCATACCCCAATGGCGAATGATGAGTCGCTCCTGGTACCATATTCCAGTGCAGCGATGCAGACGCTAACCAAATTCCAAATCCTATACCCCAACGGCGAATGATGAGTCGCTCCTGGTACCATATTCCAGTATAGCGATGCAGACGCCAACAAAGTCCCGAAATTTTTCTGGCCCTACGATCTGGATCATACATCCTACAAAACCGTATACAATCCACGGGCGTAAAACGATCCCTATCTCTCCCAAGTCTTACCGGTGAGACCACATTCAAAGTCCCACCAAAAATAAAAATAAAAAAATAAAAAAAATAGATAAATAAATAAAAAAAATGGTATGTCCACAAGCAAGATGGGCACGGATGAAAACCCGAAAGGGCTCCGTGAGTAAAAACAGCAGGACTGCCAGCGAGTTTTTGAAAACCCGAAAGGGCGCAAACTCATAAAAAAAGGAGATGAAATGCACTCGTAAGGTCCTCTCGACTTTGTGAGGAGAAAATTCCCGCGTGAGATCCTTACAACTCATAAAGGAGCAACACACTTAGGAGTCCCCATGACTCCTAAGGAGAAAATACACCTACGGGATCCTTACGACCCGTAGGGAGAAAATGCTTTGTGAGACCCTTACGGCTCACAAAATTGAAAAGTCTTAGGTGATAGGGACCTGAAACCTGTCTCCTAAGCCATCGCTTCCTGATAAGCAAGCGCAAATGGTGATTCGCTCCTGGTACCATATTCCAGTGTAGCGATACTGATGCAAAGCAAAAACCAAAATTCCTAAATCCTCCCGGGGCAGATGATGAGTTGCTCCTGGCATTATTCCAGTGCAGCAATGCAGATGCCAAACAAAAACCAAAATCCCCAAATACCCTCAAAGACAAATGATGATTCGCTCCTGATACCATATTCCAGTATAGCGATGCTAACGTCAACCCAAATCACAATCAACAAGTCAACTTCAACTCCGACACCGCAGAAAGCGGAGCAAGTCAGAATCCAATCTCGACACCGCAAGAAGCGGAGAAAGTCAAGTTCACCCCTGACACTACAAGGAGTAGAGCAAGTCAAATCAAGTATCGACCGTCCATGTCGCAAAAAGGGCAGTGCAGGCTTCCCACAAATCGGGAACCAAATCGCTCCGGATCAGAGCGTCGACAGTCCATGTCGCAAAACGGGCAGTGCAGGCTTCCCACGAATCGGGAACCAAATCGCTCCGGATCAGAGCGTCGACCGTCCATGTCGCAAAAATGACAGTGTAGGCTTCCTACAAAGCAGGAGCCAGATCACTCCGGGACAGGGAAAAGTCTACCACTGACACTCCGTCTCGGAGACGCATCAAGCGTCGACCGTCCATGTCGCAAAAAGGGCAGTGCAGGCTTCCAACAAATCGGGAACCAAATCGCTCCGGATCAGAGCGTCGACCGTCCATGTCGCAAAAATGGCAGTGCAGGCTTCCTACAAAGCAGGGAACCAAATCGCTCCGGATCAGAGCGTCGACCGTCCATGTCGCAAAAATGGCAGTGCAGGCTTCCCACAAATCGGGAACCAAATAGCTCCGGATCAGAGCGTCGACCGTCTATGTCGCAAAAAGGGCAGTGCAGGCTTCCTACAAAGCAGGAACCAGATCACTTCGGGCCAGGGAAAAGTCTACCAATGACACTCCGTCTCGGAGACACATCAAGCGTCGACCGTCCAAGTCGCAAAAAGGGCAGTGCGAGCTTCCTACAAAGCAAGAACCAGATCACTCCGGGCCAGGGAAACGTCTACTACGGACATGCCATCTCAGAGACGCGTCAAGCGTCGACCGTCCATGTCGCAAAAAGGGCAGTGCAGGCTTCCTACAAATCGGGAACCAAATCGCTCCGGATCAGAGCGTCGACCGTCCATGTCGCAAAACGGCCAGTGCAGGCTTCCCACAAATCGGGAACCAAATCGCTCCGGATCAGAGCGTCGACCTTCCATGTCGCAAAACGGGCAGTGCAGGCTTCCCACCAATCGGGAACTAAATCGCTCCGGATCAGAGCGTCGACCGTCCATGTCGCAAAACGGGCAGTGCAGGCGTCCCACAAATCGGGAACCAAATCGCTCCGGATCAGAGTGTCGACCGTCCATGGCGTAAAAAGGGCAGTGTAGGCTTCCTACAAAGCAGGAACCAGATCACACCGGGCCAGGGAAACGTCTACCACAGACACTCCGTCTCGGAGACGCGTCAAGCGTCGACCGTCCATGTCGTAAAAAGGGCAATACATCCCAAAAAGTGGGAACCAAAGCAAGTCGCCTCCACGCGAAAGAAGATCCATCAATTTCATGCACACGACTCACACATGTGGTATGCATTTATTGATGGGGGCATTTTGTTGAAGTCGAAAATTGCACCCCGGTTGACCAAGTCAAAGTCAAAGTCAACCCCAAGCCAAGTAGCCCATGCCCAGGTCGAGTCTGAACATGAAGCGGCCGGCCCTCCCCCATTCCAAAATGAAATCATGTAATAAATAATTTTTTATGTAATTTTTTATGCATGAATGTAAACAAAATGGGCATAAAACCAAATTTTTGTAATCCCATGGCTCATGTGCCAAAAGAAATAGCACATGAGGGTTTGTGCCTTTTTCCCCTTTCTGAAGGTTCCAAACCTTCTTCTTTCTTTTGAATTAAATCAAGAGTTTTACTCTTCCTTTTTCAAAACTAAATAGTTTTTCACCACAAAACCCACAAAGGGGAACTTGGATCTGTAATTAGATCTCAAAAAGAAGAGATTTTTAAAATCTCACATCTCTTGATCTTCAAGATCCGGCCAAACGACAGGAAGAAGAAGGAGACCCATCTCCAGAAACCTCACTTTGGGGGAGAACTAGGGCTCAAGGGGAGAAGCCCGTTCATCAGCTTCAAAACATCCTTGGAGTTTAACTCCTCATACATACACACACACACACACACAAACACACACAAAAAAATAATAATAATAAGTGCTCCTTTCTGGGAGTACAACTCCCATTGCAGGGACCAAATTCCTTTTTGCGCCCGAGCGCCCACGTGCTGATACGTGGAGCGCTAGCGCTCTTGCGCTCAGGGCGCTAGCGCCCAAGCGCCCACGTGCTGACACGTGGAGCGCTAGCGCTCTTGTGCTTAAAGCGCTAGCGCCCGAGCGCCCACGTGCTGATACGTGGAGCGCTAGCGCTCATGCGCTCAGAGCGCTAGCGCTCAAAGCGCTAGCGCCCGAGCGCCCACGTGCTGACACGTGGAGCGCTGGCGCTCAAAGCGCCAGTGCTCAGAGCGCCAGCGCCCGAGGCCCACGTGCTGACACGTGGAGTGCTAGCGCTCAAAGCGCTAGCGCTCTTGCGCTCGGAGCGCTAGCGCCCAAAGCGCTAGCGCCCGAACGCCCACGTGCTGACACGTGGAGCGCTAACGCCCAAAGCGCTGGCGCTTTTCCCCACGCATCCTCTGGATGCCCTTTCCCTTTATTTTTTACATATATGTATATACACACACACATACACATACTCTACAATACTGTCCTTTCCAAAAATATTTTTGGGCCAGGGCGCTGCCCCATACCCCGCAAGGGGGCTGCTAGCCCCCTTGACCCCCAACCCGCTAACCGGGTAGCGGGGCCCCCGTAAAAACTCTGTGTGGCTCCCGATATATCCATGCCCCCCTAAAACAAAAACACACGTACACTGCACGTTGAGTTCGCATGACCAGTTTAACCCGTCAATCGGAGGTTCTCTCGCTCCAAAGGCGAGGGGTAATTAACGGCAGCTTAGTCCGCGGCTGCCGGAGATTCGGATCCCCATGATCAATAAACCCCAGCCTACCCTAGGCAGGGGGAATCTGTAATGCGCCTGACAAGCGCGCGTGTATTCACATCTCAATGGGGTGACGAAAAACACCCTACAGTGGGTGTTTGTTTTGTTTTTTGGTTGCCCGTGGATTGTATACGGAGACTAATTTATGTTGTCGCCCGTAGGGCGTGGATTAGTCCAAATCCGTATCTTCTTAGATTTGGGTTTGGGGTTGGGTTTAAGGATACGTTAGTCTCATTTGAGACTAAGATCAACTTAAACGTTTGTTAAGGATACGTTAGTCTAATTTTAGACTAAGATCAACTTAACAGTTTGTTAAGGACACGTTAGTCTAATTTTAGACTAAGGTCAACTTAACCATTTGTTAAGGATACGTTAGTCTAATTTTAGACTAAAATCTACTTAACAGGATCATTTAGATCCAACAAAAGAGCATTTGGGCCCTATTGTTTTAGTTTAGGGACTTTGCGGTCAATTACCAGTTTAAGGACATGGTGGTCCAAGGTTAAGGACATCATAGTCCATGGGTTTAAAAGACCCCACAGTCCGAGGTTAAGGACATCATAGTCCATGGGCTTAAAGGACCCCACAGTCCGAAATTAAGGACATCATAGTACATAGGTTTAAAGGACCCTACAGTCCGAGATTAAGGACATCATAGTCCATGGAATGATTGGTTATCGGGACCCATCACCTCTCTGAAGATGTTGAAGGATTACAACGACAAATATCAGAGGAGTGAAGAGATGTACCCTTGAACCAATATTGATTGGGAAATCTGTAGTCTAATTTGGGACTAAGATCAATTAATTGGATTATGAGTACATGGGCTCAGTTAAATCTGAATTGAGAACTTATGGCCAACTTGGGCTAAGTCCAATTAGGTTTGAAATGTTGGACCTTTGTTTGGACTGTTGAACATTTGTCTAGGTTCAGCCCCCCATTATTTAGCAATGCTAAACAAGGGTTTGGGGCTCTGACAACATTTTATCTTTGGCTGAGCACTAACCATGCATTATAGCTCTGGACTTTACATTGCATATCATATGAACTGATCAATTTTGAGGTTCAGTTGGAGGGGAGTCTTGCCTCTGGAAGACTCAGCCAATTTAGGCTAAGACCAGTTTGAAAATAGTGTTAAACACTAGCACATATCTGGCGGTCACGTGTTCCCACGTGATGCACATAAAATAGTGTTAAACACTAAGGATGCAATGTTTAAAATAGTGTTAAACACTAAAAAGATGAAGCGCTCACGTGAGGCGCCCCAGGATTGGGCTAAACTTCCTTTATTTTATTCTCAAAATATTTAAATAAGTGTTAAACACTTTCAACCTTCCAAGCCATCACGTATGGGCACGTGATGGGCATCCATGCACTGGATATTAAAGGGATTTGCTAGGGGTCACGTGAGGGCGCCCATGCGTTGGATTTTAATCCTTCAGTTATTTCCATCTTTTCTTTTTTAAAGAGGTGTTTGTCACGGGTCACGTGGGGACACGTAAGGGCGCCCAAAGTCTATTCTGCTTTTATTTTTGAGAAGTTTGTTCAGGGGTCACGTGGGAGCACGTGACCCGATCTCATTCATTCTATTTTGACCATTGAGGGGGAGGGTCACGTGTTGCCACGTGATCAGGTTTACGTGCATGGAGAGTATTAAGTACCTTGTTTAAGAATTAAATTCTTTTGTAAGGTTAAACCCTAATTTTGTTTAGAGGAATTAAATTCCTATATATATGGAAGAATTAAATTCTTTAAACTCAACTCTCCCTCTAAGTTTTAGATCTGCATGACAGAATCTCCCCGATGAGAATTAAATTCTCAACTTATAGGGAGATCTGCTTCTGCAGATCTTCAACCATGAAGAATAACTAAGTTCTTGTTTTAAGAGTTAAACCATGTCTCTGTTGGAGGAATTAAATTCCTAAGTATTTGGAAGAATTAAATTCTTCAAACTCAATTCTCCCTCTAAGTTTTGGATCTGCATGGCAGAATCTCCCCAATGAGAATTAAATTCTCAACTTATGGGGAGATCTGCTTCTGCAGATCTTCAACCAAAGGAAGAAATAAGTTCTTATTCAGAAAAGTTAAACTCTTAGTTTGAGAATTAAATTCTCTTTTTGTTTTGTGGAGCTTATGATCTCTTTCCCTTTCTCACCTAGGGTTTCTTTCTCTTCTGAGAAAATCTTCTTTTCTCTCTGGAGAATTAAATTCTCTTCTTTTTTCTTTCTGTTCTTCTCTTCTTTTTTTTCTTCCCTCGTGGTTTTTATTTATAGGAGAAAGAAAAGAATCAGTTTAATTGATTTTGTAACGAACATGAACTTTTAGATCACTCAGTGAATTTTATTCACCATTGGATTTTTAATCCAAAAGATCTTTTATCTGTTATTCCTGGCAAATTTCAGGGAAATCTTTCCTTATATAGAATCTTTCTATAAATTGGTGATTTTTAATCACCATTGGATTTTTAATCCAACGGTGCTCCACTTTACAGAGCACAATCTTTTTGTTTGGAAAGATCTTAGGAAATATTTTTCCAACTAGGGTTTTTGATTTCCCTTAATTAGAATTTAATTCTATTAGTTCAGAAGGTTTAAGAGCCTATCACGTGTTAGCACGTGACCCCACTGATTGACCAATTAATTAGAATTTAATTCTATTGGTTTAGAGGGCACAGGAACCCATCACGTGTTGGCACGTGACCCCACCGATTAATTATTTAATTAGAATTTAATTCTATTATTTCAGAGGGTTTAAGAGCCTATCACGTGTTGGCACGTGACCCCACTGATTAATTATTTCCAATTATTTATTTTATTCAGTGCCTACAGGCTTTGCCTGTAAATGGTCACGTGTCTGCACGTGATGCCCGATCACGTGTGGGCACATGATGCCCGGTCACGTGTGGGCACGTGATGCCTCATAATTTTTTATCCAGGATGAATTATGAGACCTATAATATATCAAATCGAAGGATTTTTTGAAACACTTTCGATAACATTAGAATTTAGCTATTTCTCATTCGGGAGTTTGTCAAAATACAGCCCGGAAAACACCGGTTCGCATTTTCTTCCTTGGATTACACGTGCATAGCATATTTGCTCATAACTTTTGATCCCGGATGAATTATGATGCCCATAATATATCAAATCGAAGGCTTTTTCGAGACGCTTTTAATGCCGTCAGAATTTAGCTGTTTCAGATTAGGGAGTTTGTCAAAATACAGCCCGAAAAATACCGGTTCATATTTTTTTTAAACGTATCATTGCCATTTGATACCTTGGGCTCTTTTGCGCAAAATTTTTTTTTTTTGCGGGAACAACATCGTTAGAATTTCCACCTTTGCGACTATCATCCTTTCGGTTTCTCCAAAATGTATTGTTATTTTGGGAATTCGAGGAGGATTCCTGCTTTGAGGGCTCTAACATTTGAACCTTCCTGGTCAACTCTTAGAACGTCATGAGACCTGTGGTGCATAGAAAAGGATTCATCCAGGTATCGAGATTTCTGATGAGGAGATTGATGGATTGGTCTTGTTCCAACGGTGGCTCACATTTGATGGAGAGATTGCGCCATCGGGTTATAAAATCCGTGTTGCTTTCATTGTTCTTTGAATTGATCCTTATGAGGTCGGCAATGGTAATCTTATCACTGACACTCATGAACCTTTGTCGAAACATAGATTCTATTTGGACGAAAGTAGTAACGGAGCCATCCGGTATGCTCGCATACTGGTCGAAAGCGACATCGGTTAAGCTATTAACGAACTGGCAGAGGAGAAGCTCATCATTGCCCCCAGTATTCTCGTATGAGGGTTTAAAGTGGGCGATGTGTTGATTCGCATTTCCCGTCCCATCAAATCTTCTGAATTTAGGGATGACACAACCATTAGGAAACTCTACCAGATCATACCGAGCAGGATATGGTCTCGAGCTACTGTTGATATCTTTTTACGCTCCGGCTCCGGCTACCAATGTTTTGACTTTCTTAGCAACCAAATCCATGATTTGATCTTATGTTAGCGGGTTGCTGTCATCGGTAGTTAAGAAATTTCCCAAGATAGGATACGGCCAACTTTCATGCGGCTCTTCCATCTTTGGATTTGAAGGAATAGGCGTCGGCTGCCTCGGGACAACGTTTCCCGGTTCATAAGCAGAGACATGCGCTTAATTGGGCGGCTGAGAGGCAACTTGTGCCGTGAGCTGTAAGATGACATTTGTTAAGTCATCAATCTTTGAGTAGAGCTTGTCCATCTCCTTGTCTTTGTTTCTGAGCTGCTTCTGGAGCTCTTGGAGAAGTTGCAGCTCTGCGGTCTTGAGACGGAAGATTGGCTCCTTTTCGCTTTCCAAGCTCGACTCCTCATGAACTGAGAGATCTCCCTGCTTCTCAGCCTTACTGGAAGGGCGTTCATTACCTTCCATAGAATGCTAGTCTTGGGAAGTGGCAGCCACATTCACACCAGATTGGATTTGAGAAGTGGTAGCCCTGTCCTTGGTCTTACTACGCGTGCCCACCATGTAGATAGTGTGGACCACATGTCCGACCATCTCTTTATCTTTGTCGGCTGATTTTTCGGATTGTCATCGTGGCCCTTCCTCTTCTGAAAAGGACAGGCGACTAAAGACGGTTGCCTTGGATGGGTCCTTGGATGGCGTTTTCCGGATTGCAATTTTCTTGACTTTTGCGGTCATGGCATTCTTCTTAACCAATTTCAACGGTTCAAAAGAGTTAGCGAGCTTTACAGCCGATTCAGCTGTTGTTGAGGAGTAACCCTGTTCTTGGAACCTCATGAAGTTTAGCCTAGTAAGAGCCCTAGCACTTTTGTTGGATCTGTATCTGAGCTTTTTCTGTCTTAGCTTCTCGATTTTGACGGCTTGGCGGCCATCCGTTATCTTGGCGGCCATCATGGGTCGATTGACGGAGAGCTTAGAGAAAATGCCCGATTGAGCAGTTGTTAAGGGCACCGCTGGAGCTTGCCTGAGATGCCTTATTGCTTTATTGGTGTTGATGGCCTTACCCCCAGCTGGAGCAATGGAGAGTCGTTCGGAAGCGGATTTATGATTGGGCTGAGGTGCCTCCACAGCCATGAAATTTGGCCTTTTCTTTTTTGAGGCCGGTTTATTTGTCGTCGGGTCTTGAGGAACAGGGATGGCATTAGCTGGCATGAACAGAATAGAGCCAAATGGTAGCAGCAGCTCCACCCACTGTCGCCCGAGACTGGCCGCGAGGATCGTCCTGGCATCCATCTTCATCGTGTAGGAGATGGGAGCTGTGTTGAGAGTTGAGCTTGTCCTTGGAGACATTTTGTTGCGTCCAAAGATTGCAATTGGAAACTGTTAACCTGCACAAAGAAGCATGATTTTGCTATAGGTAATTGATGTATATGTTGATTGAGTTCACATAAACGTTTAACCCGAAATATGGGAGGAGAGAAAGAGTCCCACCAGACGTGCCAGAATCTATAGGGTGTTTTTTATCACTCCATTAAGATGGGAATACGCGTCGCTTGTCAAGTGTATACAGATCCCTCATGTCTAGGATAGACTGGGGTTTATTGATTGTGGGGATTCGAATCTCCAGCAGCCGCGGACTAAACTGCCGTTAATTACCTCTCGCTTTTGGAGCGAAAGAACCTCCGATTGACGGGTAAAATAAGTCATGCGAACTCAATATGCAGTGTGCATGAATTGTGTTTTGAAGGGGACTTGGACGTATCGGAGGCCTTACAGAGTTTATGGGGGTTCCACAACCCGGTTAGTAGGCTGAGAGACAAGGGGCTAGCAGCCCCCTTGCGTGGTGCGGGGCAGCGCCCTGTAAGAAATTTTTTCTAACGGGGGACGTGTTTTGAGTGTGGAGCGTAAGGAAAAAAGCGGGGTGAGGAGCGTCCTAAGGACACGTGGGCGCCGGATGCCAGCGGGCCTGTCACACCCTACTTCCCAAAAGAAGGTGAAGGGTGACGTGGTACGGTCCGCAACTTAACTGTATTGAAGGTGGTCTATTCAATACAATTACGTTAAGCATAAGAATATCTATAATATGCAGGGTGTTAAGGTACGGGGAGTTGTTCGGCTTATTCTTAAAACCAGACTCTTGATAACTCATGGCATGTTTCTGTAATGACAGTTTGTGGGTTGACCCAGGCTATGACGAGGGTTGACTGCAGTCCAGAGTAGCTCTGGTTGTTGTTTTCTGTCTCGTAATGATTACTAGCTTGCTGCCTGAACTCGTATGTTGTGGAACCCTACACCTCATTGAAGATGAAACTGTTAGCTAAATAACGCAAGTGATTTCACCCCATTTTATCGTCTAACTGGGTGAAAATTGTGCCGCGAAACGGACGTTCAGTTCAGAAACTGAATTTCCTGAAGCGAGCACTTAAATTGAAACGGCTGTACCTAGAATACCAGAAACCCGATTGTACTGAAACAAATTTTGCTGAACTGTTGATAGAGTGTACTTGTTACCGTATTTGTAACGTTTCATTGAATTCTGAACATATGAATTACTGCAATTTTTGTAAGCTTATGACGTGCATAATAGTTCACATCACACATGACTTGTTAACCGCATAAATGTACATACCTTACCCAACTGTCATATACATAGTGATAGTGCGCGTTATTATTCAGTGGACATTGCATTATCGTGCATGAATGATATTGGTTTAGGAGTGTCAAGTACGCCAATGGAAAAGTGAATGATTCGTGACAGTGATTAATACAATGAACAGTGACAAAACCGTGCTATTGGTGCATACTTGTACACGACTAAATCATAATCATCAATAGTGTAAACCTAGGGGAAAAGGGGAAATCGAAGTGGAAAGAGCATCGTATTTAGCGGGACCGTGTTTTAGAGGATGATCATTCGAACAGTGATTCTTATATATATTAGGTAGGATCTAGCGATCCGGTTGACAGGGTTATGTCTCGGGCGTGTGGGCCGTTGTCTCGGGTATGTATGAGACTCATGTTAAACATGATCCTCCTTTCCACTATACGATTTCAAACATGACCTAGAGACTGATAGGGACACAGATCATACTTTGCATCATTTAGTGACATAGCGATTATCAGCATTTTACTTTCACTGTTATTATCGTATTTGCATGTTTCTTGTTATTAATATAAAAATTGCTATTACGTCGCTATGACGACCTGAGTGTGCATGCTCAGACCTCGAGGAAGAACCAGCGCAGGAGTCGGATTTACCTTTCAAGCTGACGGAGATCTAGTCTGGAGTACCTTTTTCTTCATTTCTGTTTTCCCTAGAGATCTTGTATTCGAACTCGGTTAGTAGTTCTTTCCTGTTTATTTGTGAATTGTGAACAATGAAAATTCGATGTAATAATTTAGTGATGTATTTCCTTTACTGCTGTGCTTTGTTTACTGATTACCATGTAATGCTAGAAGCCGAAGTGTGACTACGGCGGGATTATTCCTTGACCGTAGAAGCATGGCTGGCCTGGTCATCCCTCGTTTTCCATATTTTGGGAAGCGGGGCATGACATGGTTTTGTTGGTATCAGAGCCAGGTTTAGTAACAGGGGAGAACATTAACTATACTGTATTACATTATTTTCGCTTTACTATTCCTGATTTTCATCCTTGTATCTAATCATATCCTTTTGAATATCTTCCAGCGATATGACGTCCCCGAACGACCACTCCTCGGACTCAGGTTCTCAGGATCGCACAGAAAGAATACTTAGTGCACTGACCTCTCTCGCAGAAGCTCAGGAGAGGAATACGGACTTACTCGCCGAGGGACTCAGGGCTATTACCGCTGCAGGAGGACCCTCCGCACTCATTACCGCCCCCGAGGGCACTACTTCACCAGCTTACTCTGCCAGGGCTGGCACCGTATCAGATTTCCGGAGGTTGCATCCAGCTGCATTCACAGGGCTAGCCGAGCCACTTGAGGCCGAGCAATGGCTAGTGAATATGAAGAACTTACTGACGGCCGCCAGGGTACCAGATGAAGATAGGGTGAATGTGATAAAGATCCAGTTGGAAGATGAAGCCCGTACTTGGTGGTCGGTGGAAGAAAGCAGGCAAGAAAGGCCAATCGAATGGAGTAAATTCAAGGAGTGCTTCCTGGATCACTATTTCCCTTCTACCGCCAAGGCAGAGAAGGAGGAAAGATTCATTCTACTGAAGCAGAATGGCCGTCCCGTGGACGTATATGCAGCAGAGTTCAACCGTCTGAGCCGATTTGCTCCATACATGGTTGCTTCAGAGGCTACCAGGGCTAGACGCTTCTTGCAGGGACTTGATTTTGAGCTGCAGCAGTTGATCGCGTCATTGGAGTTACAGACTTTTGCACAGGTACTCAACGCGGCGAGAATTCAGGAGCAATTGATCAACAAGTTCAGGAAGCCCCCAGTCGTTCCAGCACGTACCCATGCACCTTCTCGAGGAGCCATACCGGTTCACAGGCCTGGAACGACACAAATGAAGCATCCGTTCGTGCCCCAGCATCGCCCCCAGAGACAGAACGTAGTTTGCGGCTACTGCAATAAGGATGGGCATACCCAGAAGGACTGTCACCGCGCCAAGGGACAGTGCTTTATTTGCGGATCCAGTCAGCACAGGATTAGCGATTGCCCCAAGCAAGCAGAGATACAGGGAGGTTCTGGACCGCCGCAACAGAGGCCACAGGAGCAGAGGCAACCCTCTACAGGTCGCGGTCAGGGACGGGCTTTCACCTTGACCGCCGAGCAGGCAGAGGCGTCAGGAGACGTTACAGGTACTCTACTCGTACATTCCTTGCCAGCTAGAGTACTATTTGATTCTGGGGCAATGCACTGCTTCATATCGGAGCATTTCATTGATACACACTCCATACCACATGAACCACTAACCAAGGGCTGGGAGATACATACGGGTAATGGCATTATAATATCTAGTTGAGAATGTAGATCATGTCCGGTTGTAGTGTGTGGCAGGGAATTCTTTGCGAATTTCCTTCTGATCGGAACAGGCAGTTATGACGTAATTCTCGGGATAGATTGGATGAGTATCTTCCATGCAGTTATTGATTGCCGTGCAAGGAATGTGATCTTCCGCATTCCAAATCACCCGGAGTTTATTTTCGAGGGAGGGAGCGAATCTTTGGAGCCAGCCAAGTATAGAGCCAAGCCAAAGAGCTGACAGCTATGGAGATTGATGAAAGCACAGCCCAGAGATTGTTCGGGACTTTCTGGACGTATTCCCTGAAGATTTACCAGGTCTACCACCTCCACGCGTCTTGGAGTTCTCGATCGATTTGACTCCAGGTACGGCACCAGTTTCCAAGGCCCCATACAGAATGGCACCGGTTGAGTTGGCGGAGTTGAAGAAGCAAATTGAAGAGCTATTGGAGAAGGGATTTATCCAGCCGAGCGCTTCACCGTGGGGTGCACCAGTTCTGTTAGTGATGAAGAAGGATGGATAGCTGGGGATGTGTAGAGATTAACGGGAGCTGAACAAAGTCACAATAAAGAACAAGTACCCAATTCCGCGCATCGACGATTTATTCGACCAGCTAAGTGGGGCCAAGGTATTCTCGAAGTTGGATCTCCGTTCGGGATATCATCAGATCAAAGTAGCAGCAGAGGATGTATGCAAGACGGCTTTCAAGACCCGATACGGAAATTATGAGTTCCCTGTGATGCCGTTCGGTGTTACCAATGCTCCAGCGATATTCATGGACTTGATGAACAGGGTGTTTGCAAAGTACTTGGTCACGTTTGTCGTTGTATTTATCGACGACATACTTGTCTACTCGAAGACCCGGGAGGAGCATATTGAGCATTTGCGCACGGTTCTACAAATTCTTCGGGAAAAGAAGCTGTATGCGAAATTAAGCAAGTGTGAATTCTGGCTCGACAAGGTTCAGTTCTTAGGACACATCGTTTCGGGAGAAGGCATCTCAGTGGACCCGACAAAGATAGAATCTGTCAGAGATTGGCCAACGCCGAAGTCAGTGGCCGAGATCAGAAGCTTTCTGGGATTGGCAGGTTATTATCGGAGGTTCGTCTAAGAATTTTCACGAATCGCTGAACCGTTGACGAGGCTGACACGGAAGGATGTACTGTTTGCATGGACAGAGGAGTGTACACAGGCATTTGACACACTGAAGCAAAAGTTAACCACAGCGCCTATCCTTACAGTACCAGATGATTCCGGTGGTTTGGTGATACATAGTGATGCCTCAGGGAAAGGATTAGGCTGTGTTCTGATGCAGCACGGCCGAGTGGTTGCTTACGCCTCTCGACAGCTGAGAAATCACGAGAAGAACTATCCTACGCATGACTTGGAGTTAGCTGCAGTAGTCTTTGCGTTGAAAATTTGGAGGCACTATCTATTGGGCGAGAAGGTAGAGGTGTACATGGATCATAAAAGTCTGAAGTACGTCTTCACTCAGAAGGAACTAAACATGAGGCAGAGCCGATGGCTAGAGCTGATGGCAGATTACGACTTGGACCTTCTATAGGATATATGTATGCCCTAGAGGCCATTATATGATAGTGGATGTATCTATACATGTATATATATATTCAGTATGCATTCTTGCTCGACATGATAGTATGCTATCTGGTTCTTCTTTATCTGACATGTTGATTTGATCATGCTTTTATTCATTCATACATGCTGATAAAGCCCTGAGGATATTGGCTTGACTGCTCTGATTATGATGGAGATCATACTAGTGGGACATCTGTAGTCTATAAGCATATCCTGGAAAGTCCCTAGTCGTAGGTATATCGAGACGGGGCATTGATATACCAGAGTAGACTAGCGTATATGATACTAGACCCATGTGATGGGCGATGGATGATCCCATATCCATTGGTGTTTGACATCAAGATCATATACGGGTGCTCAGTGGTGACTGGGTACACTGGACGGACTCGCCGAGAACTCCTATATGGAATTATATCTATCGTCGGATAGCAGTTCTCAGGTAACACTGGTACAGGTTAGTCTGTAGACCCGAGATCGTCATGGAGTCTTGTGTGCTCTCCCACTGTACTTTGATTGCCACCCTACCACGGCTCTACTGAGTCGTGCAAACAGGTGACCGTTGGGTACAGTCCCGAGACACACGAAGGCAATGAGCGATAGGAGGGGTTTCGTCTCTCCCGGTATTGGGGGTTGATGCTGTGTTGTGCCCGACTGGTTATATCAGTAAGTCCCTGGCCAGGGCTGCTGAGATTTGCTGATAAGTGTTATCGGTAGTTTCTCGATCTGTTATAGACCATTCACCGGCATGACTTATTGAGTTATTAGGGTCGACGTGACCATCCCTAGGCTCGATATGCAGCATATCTGACGAAGAGACCGGACTGTACGGTAGTGTTGCCGGATGGCTCGACGGGAGTTGTAGCAGGTTCGCTTGTTTTCTTCTGATCGCTCAATACCCGGGTGGCCGTTACGTTTAGCTGACCGCTTGCGGTTTGGGGGTACCTGATATGATCATCACCCTCTGCCAGCGTATTGACGAGTCTTAGAGTCCCACAAAGGAGTTACCCAGTCCAGGCGAAACGTTGTGGTGCGCGTATGCGATATGCGCATGCACCCGATTAAAATATGCGTATATGATACCGAACATTGATCGGGTGGCCTGCTTTTGGTGGGGTCGTATGAGATATGACCGGATTGATAAATTAAGTGTTGATTTATCATCTAACCATTAGTTTTCTCACTTGAAACCTTTCTAGGGTTTGATGGATGTATGCATGCTTGCATGTGTTTCTTTCTTTCATTTCTAGTTTCATGCACATGTGGATGTGCATACATGTATACATACATACACCCATCCATCATGGTTGTTAGCATATGGAAATGGTGGCAATATAAGACTCACACCATGGATTAAATTATGGATTATTATTTGATTTTGGATTTAAAAGAAAATGAAAAGGAAAGGATAATCATTCTAGCTTCTACATTCTTCCTTTGACCTAACCATGCTCAACTACCACTAACCTAGGGTTATCCTTCTCTTTATCATTTAAAACCCAAGTTAAATTAACTATCCATCATTTTTAATCATGGTTGAAAGTGAGAAGGAATAAAATATAAAAGGTTATATTTCATTTCTTTTCACTTAAGGGTTATCTTTTTACCTCTTGTTAAAAATAGCCACCATCTTCATCCTCCTTCATCTTTTTCCTCTCTAGTTTTTTCTAGTGAGTTAAACACAAATAAAGAAAGGTTTTTGAAGTGAGATCCTTAGCCACAACATCATTCTACTCAAGTCTAGCCAACTTGATTAGAGTGTTCTCTTTGCTTTTCCAAAGTTGCAAGCTTGGACGGGAAACTTCGGGTGGATCATCGTGGACGAAAGAGGACTACAAGTGGACCTTCTTCCAACACCCTAGAGACTAAGGAGTCAAGCAAAAGGGGAGCTACAAAGGTTGTAGCCTTCAAACCCTAATTTTTATTAGCTTAAAGTTTCGAAACCCTAATTTTCTAGGATCGATTCCTTTGCATGTTCGTTTAGCACCATAAAAATACATACTTTGAGACATGTGATGCTTCAAAACTCTTCATAGGGTGCTACAAAAACCTTTCATTGGTATCAGAGCCGACCTAGAACATTAGGCGACCTTTTTACGAAGTTAAAACTCCGATCGAACCGAAATACGGTTTTTTAAGGTGCTCTCTGGAAATTTTCTAAAAATTGACATTTTTCAGAATTAAAAATATGTAAAAAATACAGCAGGAAAAAATAAGGATTACGGTACAAAAATTATTCCATGAACAGTGATTTTTGCCGCGGAAACGCGGCCTATGCTTGCTTAGGCCGCGGTTCCGCGGCCGTATGTATTAATTGTTGGATAATTTTTTTTCAGTAATTCTGGAATCTGCTTGTATAATTTTTTAGGTATTTTTAATCTGTATTTAGTTTTGAAAAATTCTGGAGATGATTTTGGACCCGTCGATTCGATCGGAATTTTGGTTTCGTGGTTTTTCCGGGTAAATTAGAAAGTATTGAAGTGTTTGAACGACTATCATTTGCTCACTATTCACGGGGTTTAAATACTTTGGAGATACGTGCAAGTTTTTTTTGTGGTGGACTCTCTAGAAGACAACAAACCTTAACTCGATTATGTGACCGTCTTGAACTGCCCTTTGAACCTTAGGGTTTGGGGCAGTACGGCGTGCCACATGTGAGGCGTTGGCTTGACCCTTCTACGGCTGGACCGCTACTACTGTGTCACACTCCAGGTGTTTGAACTCTGCTCAAGTGTTGGGCTTTAGTGAATCCTGAGTATTTGATCGTTCGTTCGAAAACTTCAATACTGTCTGTTTATCCAGAATTTGATACAATATGTGGAATTCATATAGTTTAGACATGAAATACGAAATATGTGATATTTCACATTTATGATGTCTAAAGAGAACGTGGATTCCAAATATTGTAGTTTTACACTTTCTTTTCTGTGACCGTAAGTGTAGTATGTTCGATATCGCCGGTTTCGTTGCTATACGTCAACGACAATCGGGGTACGCATACTTACTTACGTTGATGATATGTGATATTATGTGTTGCTGAGATATGATGTGCAGGATTGTCGCGATTGAATAGCCCGGGGGGTTTTATGTGAGATGAGAGTTTTATATTTTCATTCATGTAAATTCAAATGTAATGTAATATTCTTTTATTTGGGGCACTTCCGGGTTGAGGTTGTGTTACCAGTGTTGTATATTATTTACTTTTCCGCATTAGGATGGACCCAAGGAGGGGAGCACAGGCGACCGGGTTCTGGGGTTCAGTGGGAGGCCATCTCGAGGAGTCGAGACCGGGTCTCCTAAACTCCAGAATTGGGAGGGTCACTTGCCGCTCTCGTAGGGGTCCAGGGTGTGGGTTTGGCTATTCATCGCGACTGTGGAATCCGTATTTTCTATTCTGGCTAAATACTAAATACGGACGTCCTAGGATATCCCACGTTATATCTATGTTTCTGTTGCCTGTGTTCTGTGATATCTGAGACGAATGACATATTATATATATGATATATAGTAGACGTTGCTTATGTTTTACACCCGCGCTAGTCCCGTCCCGGTATGCCGTTAGTTAAGTAACCTAACGGTGCATAACGGAACATTGCGGCGAATGCGGATGGCATAAGCGTACGTGTTATTTTCGTTTCTTTTCTGTGATTGGCTTAAGGACTTAAATGATGGGATTACATTAATGTGATTAATGTAAAGAAAATAAACCTAAAAAGATGTTGTAGAATCGGATTTG
Organism: Agapanthus africanus; assembly: GCA_030015575.1. Taxonomy (NCBI): domain Eukaryota; kingdom Viridiplantae; phylum Streptophyta; class Magnoliopsida; order Asparagales; family Amaryllidaceae; genus Agapanthus; species Agapanthus africanus. The sequence goes on along the minus strand of CM057342.1, from coordinate 173,253,164 downwards.
AAAACTACTCGGCTATTTATGAAAAAGCTATATTTCAAAACTGCGGAGCTTAAGCCACTCCTTTTGAAAACTGTTTGATTCTACAACGATATCAAGTTCATAGCGTTAAAGATTTTTCTTAAAAATCATCCGCAACCCTCCGTCATTTTAGGAAGTAGAGTACTTAGTATTCGTGCTACGTTTGTTGACCTTAGCCAAGGCGTAGTGTACGGTAGCTAAGTGATGTCTTCCTACAAACGCATATGATGCAGATTAATTAGGACGGGCATATGACTTTGTTGACCTTAGCCAAGGGTCATGTGAACGGGTCTAATTAATCAAGAAATGACGGGTTGAGCTTGACTAGTGCTCGTGATTTGTTGACCTTAGCCAAGGTCACGAGTATTAGGGGTAAAAACCACATCGGGAATTTCAATAGTTGAAATTTGCAATGAGATTGCATACCTTCCATATGATGGTTGGATCCCGATCCCACTGTGGGCAATAGTTGCTTCTAGGAGAGTTTTACAGTTTACAATTAGCTAACTCATTAGGTGTCTAGAAAGGTGTTAACGGGTCTCCGCCTCTGGGAAAACGAGGTTTACTCTAATTAGGTCCGTGCGAAAGCACGGGGAACCTCCCTCAAAGTACCGACACTGGCCTGGCTGAACGGTTAGCGAAGTTGTAGACTGTAATTAATCCTGGCTAGTTTTTCTTTTTAAGGTTTGAAAGAAAAACTTGATAAAAAGCAGTGGGAAATATCGATTAGACAAGATAATAAACCAATCTAATCTGTGCAAGAGCTTTCGCTGAGTGTATTCTTTTCTCTCTCTTAATGGCAGATACCAATGACTGGACTTAAGCTTCTACTAGATAAAAACAAACTGAATGGGACCAACTATAAAGACTGGCTGAGGAATCTAAAAATCGCCTTGACTTATGATAAAGTATCATATGTCCTCACGGCTTCAGCCCCGCCCGTCCCTGGTCCAAAATCCTCAGTTGCGGACATTGAAGTCCGCAAGACATGGGACGCTGATTGTGCCACGGCCACATACCTCGCGCTTGCATCGATGGATAACACACATCAAAAGCAGCACGAGGACATGGACATTCACGGTATATTGCTCCATACAAAGGAGTTGTATGGGGAGCAGTCCCGCGTATTACGATACGAAGCATCAAAGAAATTGTTTCAGATGCGAATGACCCCTGGCACACCAGTAGGAGACCATGTTCTGAAGATGATAGCTCTTATAGAAGAGCTTGAGGACCTTGGATGGACGATGGACAATGAACAATATATAGATATTATTCTGCAGTCCCTCCCCTCCACCTTTGCTCAGTTCATAGTGAACTTCAACATGCATGGCATGGAGAAGGACCTCCCTGAACTCCTTAATATGTTAAGGAGTGCAGAGAGCACTATGAAGTTAGCAAAAACTCCCGTTATGACTATTGGACAGTCTTCCTCTTCTCGCCCGAAAGCCAAGGCCAAGGGAAAGAAAAAGAAGAAACCCACTAATCCTAAGGGCGGAGTTAAAAAGGTGAAGGGAAAGGGAAAGTCCAAGGCTGGAGACTCAGGGAAGGGCGAATATTTTCACTGCCACAAGACAGGACATTGGAAGCGCAATTGCACGGAGTACTTAAGTCTCAAGAAGAACCATGGTGATGCTTCTGCTTCAGGTGCATTTGTGACTGAAAACTGTTTTTCCATAAACTCTGCTTCCTGGGTATTGGATACCGGTTCAGGTTCTCACATTTGCAATTCTATGCAGGGGCTGAGAAATAGCAAGGTTTTGAGGACAGGTGACCATACTCTCCGCGTTGGAAATGGTTCCAATGTACATACAGTCGCAGTGGGAGAGTATCACTTGGGGTTGCCATCTGGATGTATTTTGTTTTTAAATCCATGTTATATTGTACCAAGTATGCTATGTAATATAATATCCGTTTCTTTGTTGGACAATGAAGGGTATAATTTTGTATTGCAGAACAATGTTATGAACATTAACCTGAATCAAATGTTGGTTGGGTATGGTACACTTAACAACGGAATATATGTCCTAAATCAACACACAGTTTTCAGTATACAACACAGTAATAAAAGAAAACTTTCAGAATTAAATGAAGCTTTTCTTTGGCACTGTAGACTTGGTCATATTAACGAAACAAGACTAAACAAGTTACACAAAGATGGATATTTAAATTCTTTTGAATATAAATCTTATGCGACTTGCCAGTCTTGTATCAAGGGTAAAATGACCAAAACTCCGTTTACCGGACACGGAGAAAGAGCTACTCAGCTCCTGGGCCTCATACATAGTGATGTATGTGGGCCTATGTCTACACAGGCTAGAGGCGGTTTTTCATACTTCATTACATTCACTGATGATTTCTCAAGATTCGGTCATGTATTTTTATTAAAACACAAGTCCGAAGCTTTTGAGAAATTCATTGAATATAAACAAGAAGTAGAAAAACAAACTGGCTTGAGTATCAAGATGCTTCGATCAGATCGAGGTGGTGAGTATCTCAGTGCAGAATTTGCAAACTTCTTGAAAGAGAATGGGATTCTCTCTCAGCTCACTCCTCCTTACACACCACAGCACAACGGTGTGTCAGAACGAAGGAATAGGACCCTATTAGATATGGTCCGGTCCATGATGAGTGACGCTGAGTTACCCGTCTCGTTTTGGGGGCATGCATTAGAGACTGCAGCGTTTCTACTGAACAGGGTTCCAACCAAAGCCGTGTCCACCACACCATATGAGATATGGCATGGGAAGAGACCATCTCTTAAGAGAATTAAGATTTGGGGTTGCCCGGCCTATGTTAAAAAGCAGAATCCGGACAAACTCGAGACACGGTCGGTCATGTGTAATTTTGTGGGATATCCAAAGAATTCTTATGGATATCTATTCTACCACAAAGAGGAACAAAAAGTGTTCGTTTCTCAACATGCCACATTCTTGGAAAAAGAGTTTTTCACAGACAAAGATGATGGCAAGGTGGTGGATCTAGAAGAGGTTCTAGAGACACAAACTGCAAATGACGATTTGGTTGAACCGGCTGTTGCAGCAGAAACTGAAGAACCTCGGCCACTCCGTAGGTCTGGTAGGACTTCTCGCCCACCGGAGAGGTACTACGGTTTCCTCATTGATGGTAACGGAGAAGATTGCATCATGGATGATGATGATCCTACCAGTTTTCAGCAAGCTATCACGAGTAAAGACTCTGTGAAGTGGCTGGATGCCATGAGATCTGAAATGGAGTCTATGTACACCAACAAAGTGTGGACTTTGGACGTTGTACCCCCTGGGGTAAAACCTGTAGGGTGCAAATGGATCTTTAAAAGAAAGATTGGTGTAGATGGGGCAGGTGGAGACCTATAAAGCAAGACTTGTGGCGAAGGGTTTTCGTCAAAGACCAGGTTTGGACTATGACGAGACTTTTTCTCCCGTAGCCATGCTTAAATCCATTCAGATCCTACTTGCTATTGCTGCTCACTACGACTATAAAATCTGGCAGATGGACGTTAAAACCGCATTTCTAAATGGAAATTTAGAAGAATGTGTTTATATGGATCAGCCAGAGGGTTTCATTGACAGTGGGAGCAGCGGGAAAGCATGTAAATTGCTTAAATCCATATATGGGTTAAAGCAGGCATCACGGAGTTGGAACATCTGTTTCGATGATGTCATCAAAGAGTTTGATTTCATCAAAAATCCAGATGAACCTTGTGTTTATAAGAAGGCTGTAGGGAGAGCTGTCACATTCCTCGTATTGTACGTAGACGACATTCTTCTGATAGGAAATGATATTCCTATGCTACAGTCGGTCAAATCTTTCTTATCACTAAGGTTCTCCATGAAGGACCTGGGTGATGTCACGTATATTCTGGGCATAAGGATCTATAGGGATAGATCCAAAAGGTTATTGGGATTGTCCCAAACCAGGTACATTGACACCATCCTAAAAAGGTTTAGTATGGAAGACTCCAAACGGGGTGCCTTACCCGCTTGCCATGGGGTCACTCTCTCTAAGGATTCTTGTCCAAAGACCGATGAAGAGAGAGCTCGTATGAGTATTATACCCTATGCTTCAGCAGTAGGATCTATAATGTATGCGATGTTATGTACACGCCCAGATGTAGCTTACGCACTTAGTGTTGTAAGCAGGTATCAATCCAACCCAGGGGAGAATCACTGGACAGCAGTGAAGAACATTCTTAAGTACTTGCGAAGGACTAAAGAATTGTTCTTGGTGTATGGTAATGGAGATCTCCAAATGGAGGCCTTTACCGATTCGAGCTTCCAGAGCGATAAGGACGACAGCAAATCTATCTCTGGGTTTGTATTTACCCTCAATGGAGGGGCGGTTAGTTGGAAGAGTTCCAAACAGGATACCGTTGCAGACTCTACGATGAAGGCTGAGTACATTGCTGCAAATGATGCCGCCAAGGAAGCCGTCTGGATGAAGAAGTTCGTCTCGGAGCTAGGAGTAGTTCCAACCATTATTGATCCAATACCCTTGTATTGTGATAATAATGGGGCTATGGCATTAGCCAAGGAGCCCAGATCCCATCAGCGGTCCAGACACATCCTGAGGCGCTTTCATTTGATCCGGGAGATTGTAGATCGCCGCGAGATCGAGATTAAGAGAGTAGACACAAAGAACAACGCCGCGGATCCATTCACCAAGGCCCTCCCTCAGCCGCAGCATGAGCGACTTTTTGAGATGTTGGGTATGAGATACGCCAATAACTGGCCTTAGTGCAAGTGGGAGATTGTAGGATATATGTATGCCCTAGAGGCCATTATATGATAGTGGATGTATATATATATTCAGTATGCATTCTTGCTCGACATGATAGTATGCTATCTGGTTCTTCTTTATCTGACATGTTGATTTGATCATGCTTTTATTCATTCATACATGCTGATAAAGCCTTGAGGATATTGGCTAGACTGCTCTGATTATGATGGAGATCATACTAGTGGGACATCTGTAGTCTATAAGCATATCCTGGAAAGTCCCTAGTCGTAGGTATATCGAGACGGGGCATTGATATACCAGAGTAGACTAGCGTATATGATACTAGACCCATGTGATGGGCGATGGATGATCCCATATCCATTGGTGTTTGACATCAAGATCATATACGGGTGCTCAGTGGTGACTGGGTACACTGGACGGACTCGCCGAGAACTCCTATATGGAATTATATCTATCGTCGGATAGCAGTTCTCAGGTAACACTGGTACAGGTTAGTCTGTAGACCCGAGATCGTCATGGAGTCTTGTGTGCTCTCCCACTGTACTTTGATTGCCACCCTACCACGGCTCTACTGAGTCGTGCAAACAGGTGACCGTTGGGTACAGTCCCGAGACACACGAAGGCAATGAACGATAGGAGGGGTTTCGTCTCTCCCGGTATTGGGGGTTGATGCTGTGCTGTGCCCGACTGGTTATATCAGTAAGTCCCTGGCCAGGGCTGCTGAGATTTGCTGATAAGTGTTATCGGTAGTTTCTCGATCTGTTATAGACCATTCACCGGCATGACTTATTGAGTTATTAGGGTCGACGTGACCATCCCTAGGCTCGATATGCAGCATATCTGACGAAGAGACCGGACTGTACGGTAGTGTTGCCGGATGGCTCGACGGGAGTTGTAGCAGGTTCGCCTGTTTTCTTCTGATCGCTCAATACCCGGGTGGCCGTTACGTTTAGCTGACCGCTTGCGGTTTGGGGGTACCTGATATGATCATCACCCTCTGCCGGCGTATTGACGAGTCATAGAGTCCCACAAAGGAGTTACCCAGTCCAGGCGAAACGTTGTGGTGCGCGTATGCGATATGCGCATGCACCCGATTAAAATGTGCGTATATGATACCGAACATTGATCGGGTGGCCTGCTTTTGGTGGGGTCGTATGAGATATGACCGGATTGATAAATTAAGTGTTGATTTATCATCTAACCATTAGTTTTCTCACTTGAAACCTTTCTAGGGTTTGATGGATGTATGCATGCATGCATGTGTTTCTTTCTTTCATTTCTAGTTTCATGCACATGTGGATGTGCATACATGTATACATACATACACCCATCCATCATGGTTGTTAGCATATGGAAATGGTGGCAATATAAGACTCACACCATGGATTAAATTATGGATTATTATTTGATTTTGGATTTAAAAGAAAATGAAAAGGAAAGGATAATCATTCTAGCTTCTACATTCTTCCTTTGACCTAACCATGCTCAACTACCACTAACCTAGGGTTATCCTTCTCTTTATCATTTAAAACCCAAGTTAAATTAACTATCCATCATTTTTAATCATGGTTGAAAGTGAGAAGGAATAAAATATAAAAGGTTATATTTCATTTCTTTTCACTTAAGGGTTATCTTTTTACCTCTTGTTAAAAATAGCCACCATCTTCATCCTCCTTCATCTTTTTCCTCTCTAGTTTTTTCTAGTGAGTTAAACACAAATAAAGAAAGGTTTTTGAAGTGAGATCCTTAGCCACAACATCATTCTACTCAAGTCTAGCCAACTTGATTAGAGTGTTCTCTTTGCTTTTCCAAAGTTGCAAGCTTGGACGGGAAACTTCGGGTGGATCGTCGTGGACGAAAGAGGACTACAAGTGGACCTTCTTCCAACACCCTAGAGACTAAGGAGTCAAGCAAAAGGGGAGCTACAAAGGTTGTAGCCTTCAAACCCTAATTTTTATTAGCTTAAAGTTTCGAAACCCTAATTTTCTAGGATCGATTCCTTTGCATGTTCGTTTAGCACCATAAAAATACATACTTTGAGACATGTGATGCTTCAAAACTCTTCATAGGGTGCTACACAAACCTTTCACCTTCAGTATCACCCAGGGAAAGTAAATGTTGTACCAGATGCGCTCAGTCGCAAGCCAGCGGTCATGATGTTGACCAATCAGAGGAGCATTATTGAAGACTTTCAGAAACTCGAGCTTGAAGTCGTCACACCGAGCGTACTCAGTCAATTTTGGCAACTATAGGTGCAGTCTTCCCTTGTGGATCGCATCAAGGCTGCACAAGCAAATGATCCTCGATTGCAAAAGTTCAGAGCGCAAGTAGAAGCCGGGCTGAGAATGGACCTAATCATACATGAAGATGGTTCTCTGAGATTCGGTAGCAGACTCTATGTACCTAAGAGAGATGTTCGAGAAGTGGTACTGACTGAAGCTCATAGTTCAGCTTATTCTGTGCATCCGGGAGCTACATAGATGTATCGAGACCTAAAGCAGCGTTTTTGGTGGAACGGAATGAAGCGGGAAATTGTGAGGTTCGTATCCAGGTGCTTGGTATGCCAGCAGGTGAAGGTGGAACATCAGAGGACAGCAGGACTGCTGCAACCACTTTCGATACCAGAATGGAAGTAGGAGCACATTACCATGGATTTCGTGACGGCCTTACCGCGGAGCCCTAGGGGCAACAACGCCATTTGGGTTATCGTCGACCGCCTCACGAAAGCTGCACACTTCTTACCATTCCGAGTGGGACAGTCGACAGAGTCACTGGCTGAGAGATACATGCAGGAGATAGTACGACTTCACGGAGTTCTAGTCAGCATTGTGTCAAATCGAGACACCAGATTTGTGTCGCAATTCTGGAGGAGCTTACAGGAGAGTTTGGGTACCCACCTCAAATTCAGCACAGCTTATCACCCGCAGACGGATGGACAATCCGAGCGTACGATTCAGACGCTCAAGGATATGTTGAGAGCCTGCATGTTGGACTTTCAGAGTTCCTGGGAAGACCATCTGCATCTAGTCGAGTTTTCCTATAACAACAGTTACCAGGCTAGCATCCAGATGGCTCCTTTCAAAGCACTTTACGGGCAGAAGTGTCGATCCCCAGTGTATTGGGATGATATGGGAGAACGAAGATTACTAGGTCCCGAGCTCATTGTTCAGACAGTCGACAAGGTCCAAATAATCAGGAAGCGTATTAAGACGGCTCAGGATCGACAGAAGAGTTGGGCAGATACCAGCAGGAGGGCACTAGAATTTGAAGTCGGAGATCACATGTTCCTAAAGATTTCCCCTGCCCGTGGAGTTATCAGGTTTGGAGGTCGGGGAAAGCTCAGTCCCCGTTTCATCGGACCTTTTGAGGTGCTAGAGCGGGTAGGAGAGGTGGCTTACCGACTTGCTTTGCCTCCATCGCTAGCTAGTGTGCACAATACCTTCCACGTGTCACAGTTGCGGCGTTATGTTCGAGATGAGAGCCATGTTCTGGACTATTCGGAGCTAGTTTTAGGTACCGATCTATCATACGAGGAGCAGCCCACTACCATTCTCGACCGCAGAGAGAAAGTGCTGAAGAACAAGGTCATTCCGTTAGTCCGAGTGTCTTGGGGCGGTCGTTCCCCAGGGGAATCTACCTGGGAGCGGGAGGAAGATATCCGTACACGTTTTCCACATCTCTTTATTTAGTACTTTTGTTTCTTTGTATCCTTGTTAAATTTCGAGGACGAAATTTTTGTAGGGGGGATAATGTAAATCCCCGTTTCCTTCAATTAGAATCTTTCTATATTTTTCCCAAGTCCCCGAATGTTATCCCATTTTTCCCGTATCATTATTTTATATGAAGGTTAGTGCGTAAGTTGTAGTAATTGATTTTCTAAACCAATTAAAAAAAATCAAAACCCAAAGTTAAAACCAAATATATAATTGTAGGGTGTTTTTCGTCACCCCATTGAGATGGAAATACGCGCGCGCTTGTCAGGCGTACTACAAATTCCCCTTGCCTAGGGTAGGCCGGGGTTTAATGATTATGGGGATTCGAATCTCTGGCAGCCGCGGACTAAGCTGCCGTTAATTACCCCTCGCCTTTGGGGCGAGGGAACCTCCGATTAACGGGTTAAACTGGTCATGCGAACTCGATGTGCAGTGCACGTGTGTTTTGTTTTGGAGGGGCGTTTAAATATATTGGGAGCCACGCAGAGTTTTTACGGGGGTCCCGCTACCCGGATAGCGGGCTGGGGGTCAAGGGGGCTAGCAGCCCCCTTGCGGGGTCCGGGGCAGCGCCCCGTTAGAAATTTTTTTCTAACAGGGACAGTGTCGTGGAGTATGTGTGTATGTAAATATGTATACATATGTACAGATATACATGTATATATATAAAAAGGGGAAAAGACATCCAAAGGATGCGTGGGGACAGCACCTTGGGCGCTGTGCGCCTAGGTGCTGTGCGCTCAGGCGCTATAGTGCCACGTGTCGGCACGTGAGCGCTCTGCGCTTGAGCGCTGGGCGCTTGAGCGCAAGTGCGCCACGTGTCGGCGCGGGGGCGACTTGCGCTCGAGCACTTGCGCTTGAGTGCAAGCGCGCTACGTGTCGACATGGGGGCGACTTGCGCTGGAGCGCAAGCGCGCCACGTGTCGGCACGGGGGCGACTTGCGCTCGAGCACTTGCGCTTGAGCGCAAGCGCGCCACGTGTCGGCACGGGGGCGACTTGCGCTCGAGAGCTTGTGCTGGAGCGCAAGCGCGCCACGTGTCGGCATGGGGGCGACTTGCGCTCGAGCGCTTGCGCTGGAGCGCAAGCGCACCACGTGTCGGCACGGGGGCGACTTGCGCTCGAGCGCTTGCGCTGGTGCGCAAGCGCGCCACGTGTCGGCACGCGGGCGCTCTGCGCTTGAGCGCCGGCGAGAAAAAGAGGCTTTTAGCCTAAAAAAATTTCTCAGAAGAGAAATCAGAAAGGAGTTGGACTCCTGAGTGTGTTTTTTTTTAGGTTTAGTGAACGATGTTCTTCTTCCTCCTCCTCTGTTAGCTGGATCTTGAAGATCAAGAGATATGGGATTTCTAAAAATCTCTTCTTTTTGAGATCTAATGAAAGATCCAAGTTCCCCTTCGTGGGTTTGGTGGTGAAAAACTATTTGTTTTATAAAAGGATGAGTAAAACTCTTGATTTAATTCAAGAGAAAAAGGAAGGTTTTGGAACCTTGAAGAAGGAGAAAAGATCTCAGATCTGAAGAAAATTTTGAGAGAGAGAAAAAAAGTTGTTGGATATTTTCATTATCCTTGCCTTTATAGGCTATACACTTTACACATAGCCCCTTGGGCTCCACAAAATGGCATTTTGCCTATCCCATGGCTCATGTGCCATTTCTTTTTGCGCATAAACCATGGGCTTTACAAAAATTTGGCTTTATGCCTATTTTTCTTACGTTTATCCATAAAATAAAATTAAAAAAATGCAACAAAATTATTTATTACAAAAATTTTTATCTTGGCATAGGGGGAGGCCGGCCGCTTCATGTTCTGGCTCGACCCGGGCATGGGCCCACTGGATCTGGGCTCGGGCCTACTTGGCTTGGGGTTGACTTTGATTTTGACTTGGTCAACCGGGGTGTAAATTTTTACCCCAACAATAATTTCCCACCATTTTTCCCAAGCCCGTTTCCCTTTTAAATCCAACCCTAGCCCATTCCCACGAAAACCCCAAACTCAGCCCAGCTAGAAAAAAAAATAAAGAAATAAAAACAAATGAATTAAGCCGGCCCACTCCCCACCTCAGCCCAAGAAAAATAAAAAGGAATTTAATTAACCCCCGGCCCAGCCCGTTTCCCCCCAAACCCACGCCCGCAGCAAACCCGACCCGACCCGCTTCTTTAACACTTCTTCTCCCCACGTCCAAACTCTTTCCCGCTCACTTTTCCAACCCACGACGCGCACGTCGCCAACGTCGCTCGCGTCGTTGCCCCACGTCCCCACGACCTCGACCACGATTCCTCACCCTCTCCTCGTCTCAAACCCCTTTCTCCTCTCTCCCTCACACTCTCTTTCAAACTCTTCTCTCTCTCCCTACAGAAACCCAACCTCGAGCCACTGCAGCCACTCCCTCCGACGACGACGACGAACCTCCTCCAACTTCCTCCTCCATCATCGAACACCCTAGCCTCCTCCTAATGCCCTCTCCTCACCATTTCTAACCTCCGCAGACCCCCTACACACCCAACCCACTCGCCACCGAGCTCGACCACCACCTGCACCCTCACGCCGACGAGCTCCCCACCACATCGTCGACGCCCTTGCACCCTCCTCGTCATCAGCATCATCACCATCACTACAAACCCGAGCCCCACTACCTCTCTCTCTCTCTCTTTCAAACCCTAAACACCAAGCTCCGACCCCCGCTGCGCCATCGCCGATCATCGTCGACCTCAGCACACCCTAGGAGACCCACAGCACCACCCTCCGCTTCCAGTGAACACGAGCCATCCCCGGACAACTCCGACGTCGAACCCGAACGCGAGCCGAGGCCGCGAACCCTAGCCGCGCCGTTCGTCGCGCGTCCGTGCCGTTGCCGCTGTCGTGCATTGCCAAAACGTCTCCAGGCAAGTACCCTACTTGCTACATGCTAGTCTATTTCCGTTATAAAACAAAACCATATTAATTCCATGTTTACGATTCATGAAAACTTATAAGGCATAAGTGTTTGATGTAAGATCCAAGCGAAAACCTTCATTTAATTTGACGGAACTCGATTGCATATTCTGGCTCGTGTGGCAATGAGCACTGTGTAGAAATTTTACTGGAAAATACAATTGTTAATGGCTTAAACGAACACCCCCAATTACACCCGTAAAAACTGGGAATTTCCCGCACCTGAAATTTGTTAAAATCACAATTAATTGTGTACACATTGAAACAATGCGTTCGAGGGATCAAATCGAAGATGACTCGACGACCTGTAACCCTATGCAAGTTCTTAGTTGTTTCTATACTGAAATTATGATGAGAATTGGTTCGGAGAGCGGCTCTGGACTGCAGTCCAGAGTAGCTCTGGTTGTTGTTTTCTGTCTCGTAATGATTACTAGCTTGCTGCCTGAACTCGTATGTTGCGGAACCCTACACCTCATTAAAGATGAAACTGTTAGCTAAATAACACAAGTGATTTCACCCCATTTTATCGTTGTTTACTATTTAAACTGCAATTTAAAAGATCAGGATGCATAGCAGTCCCAAACAGAAACAAAATTGATACACTAGTGTTGAACAGCGCATAACATCTGACGTACAGATGCGATTGAGAATATGTCTATTGCGTTGAAAACCCTACTAAAAACCCTAGTTTTCATTTAACTATAGCGTCAATTCAGAGCCCAACTGGGTGAAAATTGTGCCGCGAAACGGACGTTCAGTTCAGAAACTGAATTTCCTACAGCGAGCACTTAAATTGAAACGGCTTTAACTTGAATACCAGAAACCCGATTGTACTGAAACAAATTTTCCTGAACTGTTGATAGAGTGTACTTGTTACCGTATTTGTAACGTTTCATTGAATTCTGAACATATGAATTACTGAAATTTTTGTAAGCTTATGACGTGCATAATAGTTCATATCACACATGACTAGTTAACCGCATAAATGTACATACCTTACCCAACTGCCATATACATAGTGATAGTGCGCATTATTATTCAGTGGACATTGTATTATCGTGCATGAATGATATTGGTTTAGGAGTGTCAAGTACGCCAATGGAAAAGTGAATGATTCGTGACAGTGATTAATACAGTGAACAGTGACAAAACCGTGCTATTGGTGCATACTTGTACACAACTAAATCATAATCATCAATAGTGTAAACCTAGGGAAAAAGGAGAAATCGAAGTGGAAAGAGTATCGTATTTAGCAGGACCGTGTTTTAGAGGATGATCATTCGAACAGTGATTCTTATATATATTAGGTAGGATCTAACGATCCGGCTGACAGGGTTATGTCCCAGGCGTATGGGCCGTTGTCTCGGGTATGTACGAGACTCATGTTAAACATGATCCTCCTTTCCACTATACGATTTCAAACATGACCTAGAGACTGATAGGGACACAGATCATACTTTGCATCATTTAGTGACATAGTGATTATCAGCATTTTACTTTCACTGTTATTATCGTATTTGCATGTTTCTTGTTATTAATATAAAAATTGCTATTACATCGCTCTGACGACCTGAGTGTGCATGCTCAGCCCTCGAGGAAGAACCAGCGCAGGAGTCGGATTTACCTTTCGAGCTGACGGAGATCTAGTCTGGAGTACCTTTTTCTTCGTTTCTGTTTTCCCTAGAGATCTTGTATTCGAACTCGGTTAGTAGTTCTTTTCTGTTTATTTATGAATTGTGAACAATGAAAATTCGACGTAATAATTTAGTGATGTATTTTCTTTACTGCTGTGCTTTGTTCACTGATTACCATGTAATGCTAGAAGCCGAAATGTGACTACGGCGGAATTATTCCTTGACCGTAAGAGCATGGCTGGCCTGGTCATCTCTCGTTTTCCATATTTTGGGAAGCGGGGCGTGACATTGACTTTCTACCATCTGGAAGATCAATGGTGATATTGTTCTTGACTCGCCATAGTTTTAGTAAAAAGGATTTTTTTCAGAAAACAGTAGTAGGAGTATGGTAGAACTGGAAGAGATTCCAGAACCGCAAACGATTAGGGAAAATTTAATAGGACCTAAATATTCAATCAGGTTTGACAATCCATTAGCCACTTCGCAGATATGGTGGGTAACCTCAGACACCCGAGAGGTACTCCGGTAGGCTCAAGGACGGTGACAGGGAGGTTCTTGTGTACCCAGACTTGCCATTACTGCTGTTCCAGGCTATGAGATCCGACAGGAGGATGAGTATATCGTCGTTCTAAACTAGCTTTAGAAGTGCATGAGTATATGACTCTGGCAGAGGGTTGTCGTAGTCAGTGGGGGCAGCGAAAGCATAGTGGACAAGTAGCTTATGTCTATTTATAGACTAAAGCAGATATAGCGGAGATAGATCATCTATTTTTGATGTAACAGACATGGCTTTGACTTCATCAGAATAAGGGATGGATCTGTTAAGAAGGTAGTAGGGTGTGATGTCCTAGTATTTGGATGACATGCACTTTGTAAGAAGTGAAATTCCTACACTACGATCGGTTATACCTTAGTTGTCACACAGTAGTTTCTCCACACAGGATATGGATATAATATCTGATATTCTGGTTACTAGATCTATGGTTTTAGATCTATATTTGGGTAGTTTCCCAATTTGGGTACTTAGACAGTATTCTAAAGGTATTTAGAATAGATGACTCCTGGCATGGTGGTGTACCTGCAGGTGATGGAGTCACCCTCTCTAAAGGTGTCTTACAGACTAAAGGAAAGAGGGATGTGCATGATTAACATATCACTTGCTTAGGCAATTGAGTTGATCATGAGATGTCAAGTACCACACCAGATGTTGTTTTTGCACTAGCTGCAATAAGTTTATATTTATCCAATAAGTTTATATTTATCCAATCCTGGAGAAACATTCGGAGGCAGTTTTAGAACATAAGTGGATGTTCTACGGATTTGATGACAGCAGCCTCCTTCGGGGATGGTTATCATTCCAGGCTTCCAAGGTGACATGGATGACAGAGTAATTGTCAGAGTTATAGTTTTCCCTCTGACGAGGGGCTGTAGTTTGGACAGATGGTCCAGGAGGATACTGAGGAAGGCATGGCGCAGGATACTGATTAAGTTCAGTTGATGATACAGTCTAAGAAGTTTGGATTTGGAGTTCATTTATGAACTAGGTCCCATCAGATATCCAGACATATTCTAAGATAGGTATTCCTCAATTCGGGAGATGGCTTTCTCCGCGAACTTGAGATTAAGAGAGACATAGAAAGAAACATCAGGGTGGATCCACTCACTGAGGCTATTTCTCAAACACAAAAGTTTTACAAACGAGCTTTGTGAAACTGATTAGTAGAGAAGTTAGGTGTTCGGTATCACACGGGCTGTGAGTATGCGACATCGCAATAATAAGCCTTAAGTGCAAGTGGGAGATTGTTGGATGTAGTGCCCTTAAATTCAATTATTGGATCGCAGGCACGTGATTGCAATGATTGAGGAGGACCTATACCCGTAGGACAGTCTTACTCGAGATGATAGTATGCTTTCTGGTTTACCTTTATCAGTCGTGTACAGTTTTAGGTGACATGATCACTATTACACGTTGATAGAGCCCTTAGGATTCTTGCTTGACTACCAGCAGTATGATGGCAATCATATACGTGAGAGTTGGGTAATCTATAAGCACATCTTTAAAAGTGGTCCCTAGTCGTTGGAGTTTCGAGACAGGGCATCGATACTCCGGAGTAGATTAGTGTATACAGTCGAGACCCCGACGAGGGGCGGTGGCCGGTCTCACAAGCCATTGGTGTCAGTTGGTTCACCTAAGATGTATACAGGTGCTCATTGGGTTATGAGTGCACCAGACAGGACTCGCCGGGAACCTGCTAGTTGGTATTATACCTAGCATCAGATAGCAGTTCCCTGGTGACATGTGTACAGGTTAGTTCATCGACCTGAGGTCGTCATTTGTCTCGTGTGAGTTCCCACTGTACTTTGATTATTACCCTACCACGTCTCAAAGAAGTCGTGCAAACAGGTTTTAGTTGGGTACAGTCCCGAGCCACATGGAAGCAAGTGAGCGGATCTGGCAGGGGATTCGTCTCTCCCGGTATTGGGGGTGAGATCGCGTTGTGTCTAGGAGAGCTATTACACAAAGCCCTCGGCCGAGGCAGGAAATTTACTGGTAGGTACTCCAGTAGTATCTCAAGGTGTTCTGGGCTACACTCTGACACGACTTATACCGCTATTGGGGGTCTGACGTTACCAGCCCCCTAGACCTGATATGCGATGCTCATAGACGAACGGACCGGACTATACGGATATTGTCACTGATAGGCTCAGCAGGGTTCCGGCATGAGTTCGCTCATCAGCTTCCCGTTCTATCAATACATGGGCAGCCGTTACGTACAGCTAGTACCACTGACGGCTTATGGTTAAACCCACTGCCAGAGTATTGATAAGTCTTTAGAGTCCCCCACAGATTATTTTCCAAGTTCGGGCGAAACGTTGTAGAGACCGTATGGTTTTATGGCAGGGTTCGAACATGCACGTGCACTTGTCCATGTGTCATGGTTCGGACAGATAATACTGGTGGGCTTTGGTTTAAGCCGGATCCGAGTATTATATTGTGCAGGGATTTTTTTTGTCTCGTTGCATTTTGTATTCGGTCGGAATGCAAATGCGGGTATGTATATACAGTTGTGGGGCAATCCTATAATTAGTTACGGGATTGCTTTTTGAAGTTTCCAGTTTTTCTCCGCTTGATTAAACTTTTGGTTTAAAGTTTAATTATGTTGAATATGTGGTTAATGTTGTGTATACCTTTTTTTGTCCAAAATTTCCATTCATATCATCATGGCCGAAATCATTGTGATGATGGTGAGTTATTTGTTGGTTGCTTCTAGTTTGATGAGGTGGCTAAATTAAGCATGAGTCATTTTTTGTGAGTCATCCTTCTTCATTAAAGTCTTTTAGTTCACTTGTAGATATTTGTGGTTGTGATAAGGATTACTCTTATGGTCACCACATCTTTTCCTACACTCACCTCCCCCATTTCAGTTTTCAAAGTGAGCATTTTTGGTATTATGGCCGAGCGCACATTCATGAGTGATGGGCTGAAATTATTTTGGCAGAAATTATTTTCTCATTGCTAAAATCTTTGCTCACAAAATCTTACCCATGGCAACTTCAATTAACCTTCATCCAATTCATTGTGTGCCTTGAGACAAACTATTCTACGCTCTCTCTAGTTCAATCTTGGACATGTCAGTTAGCAAACTTCATGTCCGAGTTGCCTCGGTTTAGAGGCGGGAGCCCGTATAAAAATTCGTTGACGTGGTGCAACTTCGACGAGGAAACCAGAGATCGAGCGAGATCGGAGATGCCACGAGGAGCGTGGGATGATGGCTAAAGACCGAAGGATACGGATCGATCAGTATAGCCATTCTAACATCTTTGTAGTTTGCTTGTTTAGTGTTAATGGCATGATTCGGGTTACAGTCTGCGCTAGCGCTAGTTGTAAAAGTTTTTATTCCGCGTTTGGCCTCAGATTATTGGCCGGGGCGCTACCGTAGACTTACATGGTATCAGAGCCACGCCATTAATATTTACTAGTTTGTTCTAACATGTTTGAAATATCGATCGAACGAAATTTCCAAAACTGCAATTCCAAATTTAAAGTTTCGGTCGAAATTTTTTTGTCGTCTAAAAATTATTTTGAGTATGTCAGAAAATCGAGCAGGCTTTTCTAAGACAGTAGAAGAAATTTGGTAGACTGATCCTACAAAACCACCGTGGAACCCATGGGTTTGCCGCGGTTCCGCTGCCGTTTTGGGGCTTCAGTGCACCATTTTTCTTCTAGGTGGCTTTCATGTGGAATTGTGGTTTCTGGAATATTTTGTTTAGGCCTAGATTTGTTTGAGTACTGGATTTATACTTGGGGCCCACTTCGGAAAGTTTTGTTGATCGGAATTTTAAATGTGTTACTTTACAGTACTTACATTATATATGCGACCGTGAATGTCATTTGAGCGGTATAATTCGTCTAATTGCTATAGTCCTTTTAAAAGGGTTTGCGAACGTGACATTCGCGTTGATATTCTGTGTTGTGCTGTGATGTTGCGGATTTGTCGTGGTGGATAGCTGTGTGCAATGGTAGTGCAGTCTGAATTTATTTGTACATTTGATATCGCGGGACGAGCGTCCGACATGTGGACTGCCGTCGCTGCCTGTTTGTATATTATTCTTTTGGGGCACGACCGGGTTGAGGTCGATGTACCCGTTGTACATATTTTCATTTCTGTACTGGGATTACCCCACGACGGAGTGCACGGATAGCCGGGTTCTAGAGGGCAACGGGTCTGCATCTCATGGCTTTGAGACAGAGGGGGCCTCACTCTAGAATTGGCAGACTATTCGCCGCACTCGTAGGGGGTACAGGTTGACCCAAGATGGAGTGCCCAAGTTACCGGATTCCGTGAAGTGCTGGGTGGTCCATTCACTTTGCTGTAGGGGCTGCCTCGCTTCAGGTTTTGGCGGGTAACTTGCCGTACTCGTAGGGGTCTAGGTTTCATTGCACAGGCTATCCACACGACCAGGAGAACGTCGGGTTTCAGTTACGGCTCTGTGAAACCCGAGGATCCCAGATTATCTGTATTGTTCTGTGATGCTTATTACTTTTTTGTAATGTTGCATTTATCACGCCTGGAGCGATTATTGTATATTGATATATATACTAGTAGATATTGTATATGTTTTACACCCGCCCTAGTCCAGTCCCCACTCTGTCGTTAGTTAAGTAACCTAACGGGTGATGACGGGACCCAGTGACGAATTCAGATGGCATATACATACATTTTATTTTCGTTCTATACAGGTGTGATTAATTGATGGGACTGCGTTGATTCTGATCAATGCAAAGAAAAAACAAACCTGTTTGATGTTGTTGGAACAGTTTTCAAAAAGTGTTATTACAAGGACGTTTTCTTTTGTTTTGCACAGTGGTATTCAGTTGGAATATCCTACACCTCATTCGACGAGGCAAGGGCCGAGATCCCTTCACCGAGAGTGACCCCTTGGGCAGAAGTTTGCGTCAGGGTAATAACTTCACTATAGTCGATTACTTGTTGCTTTGCATCGCGGTATTCAGTTGGAATATCCTGCACCTCATTCTATGAGGAAAGAGCCGAGATCCCTTCACCGGGAGTGACCTCTTTAGCAAAGGTTTTCGCCACTATATTTTTGTTAAAAGTTATCAGGTTCCTTCAACGAGATCAAGTTCATAACGTTAAAGGTTTTTCGCCAAAAACTAGTCGTAGCCCTCCGTTATTTCATATGAATGGTCAGTAGTATTCAAGCTATGTTTGTTTGGCCCTTAATCAAGACATAGTGATTGGTAGCTGCTGGGGTGTTCACAAGTTGCATAGATAGATGCGTTGGTTTGGGACAGTCGTATTACTTTGTTGGCCCTTAGTCAAGAGTATGTACGAGTGGATTCAAATCAACCTGGATAATGATGGGAAGAACTTGACATGTGACTTATCATTTGTTGGCCCTTAGTCAAGGTCATAAGAGCGTGGAGTAAAAATCCACATCGGGAGTTTCTAAAGAAACTAAAACTTCCCAGGCATGCGCATACCTTCTGGAGTGTGATAACGTGAGTGGATTCCTTCACGTTATCATGCGATGAGAGTTGGATCCCGATTCCCACTGATGAGTTAGTTTGCTCTTCAGGTGATCCCGACTAATTCTTCTTTCAGGTTTGGAGGAGAATTTGACGATTCAGTGGAAGGTTTCCTGATTAGATAAAGTAATAACCATTCTGATCCAGGTTAGAGTGCACGCAGAGTGTTTTTTTTCTCTCTCTCTCATTGGCAGCGACCATTGACCGACCCTAGACTATGACTCAGTAACTAAGTTGACCGAACTTTCTTAAAACACTGACTTTTGGATTGTCTGAGTTGCATACATCATTGCCACTCCTTCTTTTACCCTTTGAATTTCTCCAGAACACCTCGTATCACTACGAACATCCACTTCCATTGGATAAATCCATCGTATGGTTATATACGAACTCGAAGGGACTTCTTCGGGGATGGATTCAGGTTCAGGAGAAATTGAATTGGTTTATTCAGTTGTCTTTTATCATCACCTTCTGTCAGGTTGCGAGGGCTCCTTGGTTTAGGAGAGTTCACCTATTACGCTTATTGGAGTCTTCTTCCAAACCATAAGCAGGTGCCGAAAGGTAAGGAAAGGAGAAAACCAATTAGCCTAAGTAGGGTGTACAGAAGGTAATAAGTAAAGACATATGAAGGGATTAGAAAGAGGGCAAAGTAAATTGTGGCTGCTATCATTCACGACCAAACCGCGTAATTCATCGCCACTCCTATTTCACCTTTGCTTTTCTCCAGTTGAGGAGGAATAGAATAAGGTTTTATTCAGTTGTCTTTTATCATCACCTTCTCTCAGATTGTGAGTACTCCTAGTATTAGGAGAGTACATCTATTATGCTTACTGGATAGTCTTCTTCCAAACCATAGGCTGGTGCCGAATGGTAGGGAAGGAAGAAAACCATTAAGCCTAACGAAGGTGTACAGAAGGTAATGACTAAAGACAAATAAAGGGATTTGGAGAGATGGTAACGTCTTATACGGTTACAGTCATGAATCTGGATAATGGATTAGGCATTACTATGAATACCAGGATACCCCTTCGAAATATATTCATGTTTCAGTTTCACTGTGCGTTGTTAAAGGAAAACTGATTTTCCAATTAGATACTTACTCCAGGGTATGTATTTACCAGGTATGATTCTCACATCTGTATGGTTTTACAGATGATGAGTGGGAGTAAGTTATTGGGAATTAGGTGATCATCCTCATTATATCGGAATTCGTTGTAATTGGTGATATTTGATGAAATCGCCTGGGTACAGTTTTCAACCTACAACGCACAGGGTTTGAGTTATTCGACTCAGGGAACTCATACAGAGTATTTTATGTTGTTCAGTGTCCATCAGGACAGAGGGGTTGGTCCTCGTACTATATTCTGTTTACTTGTGACTTCTTTAGTTTTTAGAAGAGTGTTTCGTAGAAATACTAGGTCTAAGTTTTGAGAAGTTATAGGTACAAGAATAAAGTAGAGAACCAGGTGTCGCAAGTATCGGGATTCTTCAAGGTGATCGAAGATGCAGATACTTGTGATTGGTATTCAGTTGATAGTAATGGTTTTGAGAAAATTGTTTCTCTTTCGGGTTACTCATAATTGGATGAATTCCTAAGTTGAGTAATACTGATTAGCCTATCTCCATTAAGTTGACATGTGCTGGAGATAGCTGTATGATTTGAATCTGGTTCCAATTAAATCAGTGCCAAAATTTCTATATTGGACATAGAATGGTTCATATCTTAACGATGTTAAGGTACGGAGAGTTGTCCGGTTTATGCTTAAAACCAGACTCTGGATAACTCATGGCACATTTCTGTAATGGCAGTTTGTGGGTTAACCCAGGCTATGACGAGAGTTGACTTTTTACCATCTGAAAAATCAATGGTGATATTGTTCTTGACTCACCACAGTTTTAGTAAAAAGGATTTTTTCAGAAAACAATAGTGGGAGTATGGTAGAACTGGAAGAGATTCCAGAACCGCAAACGATTACGGAAAATTTAATAGGACCTAAAAATTCAATCAGGTTTGACATTCCATTAGCCACTCCGCAGATATGGTGGGTAACCTCAAACACCCGAGAGGTACTCCGGTAGCCTCAAGGACGGTGACAGGGAGGTTCTTGTTTACCCAGACTTGCCATTACTGCTGTTCCAGGCTATGAGGCCCAGCAGGAGGATGAGTATATCGTCGTTCAAAACTAGCTTTAGAAGTGCACGTGTATATGACTCTGACAGAGGGTTGTCGTAGTCAGTGGGAGCAGCGGAAGCATAGTGGACAAGTAGCTTATGTCTATTTATAGACTAAAGCAGATATAGCGGAGATAGATCGTCTATTTTTTATGTGACAGTCATGGTTTAGACTTCATCAGAATAAGGGCTGGATCTGTTAAGAAGGTAGTAGGGTGTGATGTCATGGTATTTGGATGACATGCACATTGTAAGAAGTGAAATTCCTACACTGCGATCGGTTATACCTTGGTTGTCACACAGTAGTTTCTCCACACAGGATATGGATATAATATCTGACATTCTGGTTACTAGATCTATGGTTTTATATCTAGATTTGGGTAGTTTCCCAATTTGGGTGCTTAGACAGTATTCTAAAGGTATTTAGAATAGATGACTCCTGGCATGGTGGTGTACCTGCAGGTGATGGAGTCACCCTCTCTAAAGGTGTCTCATAGACTAAAGGGGAGAGGGATGTGCATGATTAACATATCACTTGCTTAGGCAATTGAGTTGATCATGAGATGTCAAGTACCACACCAGATGTTGTTTTTGCACTAGCTGCAATAAGTTTATATTTATCCAATCCTGGAAAAACATTCGGAGGCAGTTTTAGAACATAAGTGGATGTTCTACGGATTTGATGACGGCAGCCTCCTTCGGGGATGGTTATCATTCCAAGCTTCCAAGGTGACATGGATGACAGAGTGATTGTCAGAGTTATAGTTTTCCCTCTGACGAGCGGCAGTATTTTGGACAGGTGGTCCAAGAGGATACTGAGGAAGGCATGGCGCAGGATACAGATTAGCTTCAGTTGATGATACAGTCTAAGAAGTTTGGATTTAGAGTTCATTTATGAACTAGGTCTCATCAGATATCCAGACATATTCTAAGATAGGTATTGCTCAATTCGGGAGATGGCTTTCTCCGCGAACTTGAGATTAAGAGAGACATAGAAAGAAACATCAGGGTGGATCCACTCACTGAGGCTATTTCTCGAACACAAGAGTTTTACAAACGAGCTTTGTGAAACTGATTAGTAGAGGAGTTGGATGTTCGGTATCACACGGGCTGTGAGTATGCGACATCGCAATAATTAGCCTTAAGTGCAAGTGGGAGAGTGTTGGATGTAGTGCCCTCAAAGTAAATTATTGGATCGCAAGCACGTGATTGCAATGATTGAGGAGGACCTATACCCGTAAGACAGTCTTACTCGAGATGATAGTATGCTGTCTAGTTTACCTTTATCAGTCGTGTACAGTTTTAGGTGACATGATCACTATTACATATTGATAGAGCCCTTAGGATTCTTGCTTCACTACCAGCAGTATGATGGCGATCATATACGTGAGAGTTGGGTAGTCTATAAGCACATCCTTAAAAGTGGTCCCTAGTCGTAGGAGTTTCGAGACAGTGCATCGATACTCTGGAGTAGACTAGTATATACAGTCGAGACCCCGACGAGGGGCGGTGGCCGGTCTCACAAGCCATTAGTGTCAGTTGGTTCACCTAAGATGTATACAGGTGCTCATTGGGTTATGAGTGCACCGGACAGGACTCGCCAGGAACCTGCTAGTTGGTATTATACCTAGCGTCAGATAGCAGTTCCCTTGTGACAAGTGTACAGGTTAGTTCATCGACCTGAGGTCGTTATTTGTCTCGTGTGAGTTCCCACTGTGCATTGATTATTACCCTACCACGGCTCAAAGGAGTCGTGCAAACAGGTTTTAGTTGGGTACAGTCCCGAGCCACATGGTGGCAGGTGAGCGGATCGGCAGGGGATTCGTCTCTCCCGGTATTGGGGGTGAGATCGCGCTGTGTCTAGGAGAGCTATTACACAAACCCTCGGCCGAGGCAGGAGATTTATTGGTAGGTACTCCAATAGTATCTCAGGTTGTTCTGGGCTACACTCTGACACGACTTATACCGTTATTGGGGGTCTGACGTTACCAGCCCCCTAGACCTGATATGCGATGTAACAACCGAGTCCAGTTATACCAATTTCAGTTACTGTATGTGTTGTTTGTGTGCTTACTTCATTTACCATGTTTGATTTTGAGTGGTAGTTACTTTATATTCGACCCGTTTACCTAAGTTTGTTGTTTCCTAGTTATAGATTATCCCGACATTACATATTCTGCATATAGCAATCTAGGTCACTTATAATAATTTAAAACTACATAACATGGCCTGCTTGATACCCCTAACCCTTTGGTAGCGTCCTTATATCGTGTTCTCGTCCCGTTCAGTGAAACGGGCGTGTTGGACGGCTACGCGCACGTGCGTGCGTCCGTTCTTGGGGGTATGCTTTTCTGTCGCAAAATCCTTCATTTTGATTTTTGGAACTTGCTAATAATTTTCATATTTCAAATCCAAAATTTTAGACCCGACCCGGGCGTTTTCTCTGAATTATTTTACATCCCGCCAAAATTCTATTGTTTAAATTTTAAATTTTAACTTCTAAATATTTTTCAGCCTGTAAGATTTCCTTAAACTAAATTTTAAATCTTTTAAAATTTTCCTTAACTGCATTGCCTCTCTCCCTTTACATTGTTTTACTACAGCCAATCAAAACCCTTCATTTTTCCTTCCCCAGCCAATGAAAATCGTTCGTTAAAATATTAACAAAATCTTTTCTAAAATTTTGCCTAACAAATTCTTGTTTCGTTAACCAATCAGAGCGTTCCCTTTTGTGCAACTAGGCCCCACGAACTTTCCCTCTCCCTCTCTCTTTCTCCTTCTCTCTCCTCCCACGAGCTCTCTCTCTCTCTTCTCTTTCTCTCTCCTCTCGCGCCGACTCTCTGTCCTCTCGCGATTACTATTCACTCCTCGATTCTTGTCACCGCTCTCGCGATCGGGTCACCTTCCTTCTGCGTCTTCTTCTTCTTTTCTTCTTCTGTTTTAGAAGCCGCAGCCTCGCCACGAGAACTCCAACCTCAGATCACCTTCCTCAAACCCTAACTCCCTCATCTCCCCAACTCTAATCGAGCCTTGTCATCTCCTCCTCCTCTCCATATTCTTCTTCTCCTTCTTCCTTCGAAGCCTCTCCTCTACACACAACCACCGATCACCCTTCAACCTAATATCCCCGAGCGTCGCCGATGATCCCAGCATCGCACCCACCATCATCACCATCTCGTCTCCATTGTTATCTCCTTCTCCTCACCGTCATCATCTTCTTCTTCTTCTTCTCCCTCGTCCGAGCCAGCCACACCTTCACCTGCACCCAAGAAACCCACTTTCACTGTCTCAGCCCATCGCCACCGACCATCCTCGCCATCGCCGTCTCTCCTTTCTCTCCTTTCTCTCCTCTGTCCCTCTCCCTTTCACGTGAACCCTGCACACTCCTGTACCCGAAACCCTAGTTTAACACAACCAAACCTTAACAGCAAAACCCCATTGCTGGAGCTCCGTTCACCGCCGTTGACTCCTTCGCATCACCCCTCTGCAACCACAAGACACATTTCTTGTAAGCTCTCTCATGTCCCCTTCTTCCATTCCTGTTCTCCATCCTTTCTTTTCTTGCATTATATTTTGTGTCTCATCTTCACTGTTCATCTGTTGCCGGAATCCGGTCATACCGACGACAATCCCGACGACCCAGCAAGCATCCCTGACCTGTGTGATCCCCTCGTACGTTGTTTGGATCTGTTCCGTGTACCGAGGGCACGTCATGACTTTTCCCCGCTGACGCGTAACGTTCCGTACATCGTTTCTTGAATCCGTCGAGGCAAGTTAATCTTACTACATGCTATTTGAACTACTACTTGTGCTATTTAAATTACTACGTACCTATTAGAGTGCACGTTAGATCTATAGTTCCATTTAATACCAGAATTCCATTTTTTTAACATGTCGACGTCCCATTATAATATTTTAGAATCATGGCTCGAAACATACCAGTTTGCTTTTAGTTTTGTTATACATAGTACCCGCATTCATATTTAAATCTTGTAACAATTATTTGCATGACTTACAGTACCCTTTTCTATTTTATACCCTTTCGGACGATCGTGTGCATACAAATCATCTGATTCATATTCAATTATATCTTTAGATTATTTAGTACACTTTAACATGAACTTAACATCCATGATGGTTATAATGTATGCATGTAATGTTGAAACTATATCTTAAACTCAAACTGATAACCGTACATCTAATAATTTAACCTGTACCTATTTGCATGTCATATTACATGTGCCAGTTTATTGTTCTGATAGTACCCATGCTTGTTTACTTATAACCATTATTATTCTAGTTGATTATGAGCACTCACATGATATCTTGTATACCCTGACATGACTTGCTACATATATTACCTGATCCGACATGGTACCGTACGACTCTCGATATGGCATGACACTTGTATACACTACCCGGCTTGACCTGACGTACCATGGCTTTACCTATTACCTGATCTTGCGTCTAATGCCAACAAACCTGTCCTGTAGTCCTCACGGACCGTTCCTGTTTTCTATCCAGACAAACCTGTGCTTACTTGATCATATGTTGGCATTAGTGCTAGATTATTTAATACTTGACTTAAACATATATAACTTGGGGGTATGGGAAAATCAGTATTGTAACCAAACGTAACTCAAAGGACCATCCTATTGTTTGTCGTTTTTCCGGGCGTTACGGAATACCCATTGTTTGCCGTTTTTCCGGGCGTTACGGAATACCCATTGTTTGCCGTTTTTCCGGGCGTTACGGAATACCCATTGTTTGCCGTTTTTCCGGGCGTTATGGAATACCTATTGTTTGCCGTCTTTCCGGGCATTACGGAATAACCACCGATGAGTTACGATGAGGATTACATTACTTGGGTTTGAAGACTTAGAATAGAAAACCCCGTAGCACAGTCTAGATATCTCTGCACGTCACTTGTACCGACACATTCATCGTTATATATTCTCATTATGTTCTTGCTCATACTCATACCTGCATGCTTCATTACCCCTGTTAATATTATTGCTTGATTTTATGACGCGCTGACGTCTGGGTTTTGCATGGCCCAGATTCCGTACCTTTGCTGCAGTCCGAGCAGGAGTACTTCAGCCAGCAGGCTGAGCTGTGAGGATTCCCTAGTAGTTAGTTCTTTTACTTTTCAGCATTTTATTTATGATGTGAGCCCGCATTATGGGACATATATTCCAGTTATTCTCGTGTTAGATCTTTTGCTTCCGTATTATTACTATTCTTGACTCATTTTATTTTGGCTCATGGACATGTATTAGATAGTTTTATTTTTGTTCTTGATATCTCTACAGCCGTAATGTGACTGTGGATGGATACTTCCTACCCATAGGTAGCATGGTTGGCTATGTCACGTGCCCATCTTAGCGTACTCTGGGAAGCGGTGCATGACATGGTTCTTTTGGTATCAGAGCCATAGGTTAATCGGGTTGATTTTTTTGTAGTTGGGTATTGTACCCAATACACGAATCAGAATACTCGTGATTAGGAAACATGTCCTGCCACCTTACCGTTTCACCGTTCTTGAATCTTAACCTCCTCCTGATTATACTTTTACGATATGCAAACCTCCTTTGCATATCGATTCGAAACCTGATTCCTTGTTATCTCTAGAACTTAGGCGACTTGGGTGGAGTTATGTAATTGTAGTTATGATACCGCGGCATAGTTACAATGTGGTACTCTATTTAAGTAACTCGGGGTTCTAGCCTTGATCTACATTTTGAATCCGTTATCATGCTAATCCTTGGGTGTTTTGATTTCAGGAATATGGCAGACAAGAATCTGAAGACGTACCAAAGGCGTGTTGACGAAGCCGCTATGCTTGGAGTAATACGTGGGATGTTGGAAACCAAAAGCGACAGACCGAGCTGATTCAGCAGCAAGCTGAATCTTTTCAGGAAGGTTTGTGGACCGTTCAGCAGTCCATGAGCAATGTTGTAGCCAGACCAGTGGATCGTGTGGGTACCGTGGCGGATTTCAGGAGACTGGGTCCGTCTGTCTTCACTGGCCTGGAGGAGCCATTGCCAGCGGAACAGTGGCTGGTTGATACGGAGAATTTACTTGTTGCGGCACAGATCCCAGAGGATAAGAAGGTGGATGTGGTACGCATCCAGTTGGTAGACTACGCCCGTGAATGGTGGCTTGAGGAAGAGACCCGCTTGCCCAAGCCGATCAATTGGGCGGATTTCTCGAAGAGTTTCTTAGAGAAGTTCTTCCCGCGGACTGCACGGGAGGAAATGGAGGAAAAATTCGTCAGCTTGAAGCAGAACGGCGCACCTGTAGATGTGCATGCAGCTGAGTGGACGCGGCTCAGTAGATTCGCTGGACCTTTGGTTGCCAGCAATGCTGATAGGGCAAAACGGTTCATGCGTAGTTTACATGTGGACATCCAGAGGCAGATTGTCTCCCTGGATTTGACCACTTTCTTACAGGTGCTTACAGCAGCTCGAGAGCAGCAGAGTCTATCTATGAAGACCAGGAATACACCGCAGCCAGCAGTTACAGCACGGAAGCCGGCATTTGCACCAAATCGAGCACATGGACGCAAAGGTATTCCGGTGGACAGGCGTGGCGTTGTACCAATGAAGAAGCCAGTTTTTCTCGAGAAAAAGGGAAGGGTATTGTGCGATTACTGCCAACGACCGGGTCATTATCGAAGAGATTGTCATAAGAGGCTTGGACTGTGTCTTATTTGCGGATCAGCTGATCACACCATTGATACTTGTCTATCAAAGTTACGGTTGAAGGAAGATACTCAGAAGCCACCGCAGAGACAGTTTCCGGGGCAGAAGCTGATAACTCAGGGACCCAATCAAGCTCGAGCCTTTACTCTGACGGCTGAAGAGGCTAAAGCTCCAGAGAAAGTCGTTTCAGGTACCCTACTTGTTCATGGTTTTCTCGCATTAGCGTTTTTCAATTCTAGTGCATCCCATTGATCTATGTCGTCCAAGATTATTACTATACACTCGAAGACTTGCACGACCCTGTTTAGTTTTTGGGACATACACACTGGGAATGGTAAGATCTTAACGAATAGGGGGTGTAAGGATTGTTCTGTTATTGTTGGCGGACAGGAGTTAATTGCAGATTTCTTGGTGATTGTTACCGGCAGTTATGAAGTCGTCTTGGGAATGGATTTTTCGGCACTTTCCACGCTCACATTGAGTGTAGAGCAAAGAAAGCGAATTCCCAGATTCCCGGACACCCAGAGGTTGTCTGGAAGAAGCAGTTCTGTCGGGCCAGTCGAGTTAGGGCTAGGCCGACAACTAATGTTCTTCCATCGATGAAGATTGTTAAACGTGAAGCGCCAGCTGTAGTTTGAGAGTTCATGGATGTATTCAAGGACATCTCGGGTTTACCGCCAAAGCAAGAAGTGGAGTTCGCAATTGATCTTTTTCCTGGCGCAGCGCCGGTCTCTAAAGCATATTATCCAATGGCAGAAGTCAAGAAGCACGTTATAGAATTACTTGAGAAGGGCTGGGTTCGAAGCAGTAACTCTCCTTGGGGAGCTCCAGTTCTTCTAGTAAAGAAGAAAGATGGCATAAGGAGGATGTGCATCGATCATCGAGAATTAGACCGGGTGACTATTAAGAACAAGTATCTGATCCCTCGCATTGGCAAATTGTTCGAGCAACTTGGTGGCGCGAGGATATTCTCGAAGCTGGATTTGCGGTTCGGGTATCATCAGGTCCGAGTTAAATCAGAGTATATTTGCAAGACGGCGTTCCGAACTCGGTATGGACATTACGAGTATTTAGTGATGCCCTTCGGAGTAACGAATGCACCGGCGATATTCATGGACTTGATGAACCGAATCTTTTCATCATTCTTGGACCAGTTTATAGTGGTATTTACTGATAATATTCTGGTCTACTCCAAGAGCGGTGAAGAGCATGCAGAATATTTGGTGATCGCACTGTGGACGTTGAGGCAAGAAAATTTGCATGCAAGGATGAGTACGTACGAGTTTTGGCTTGAAGAAGTGAGGTTTTGGGCATATCGTAGCTGGAGATGGAATCTCCGTTTATCCAAGGAAGATTGCAACAGTTCGAGATTGGCCGATTCCGAAGAATGTTGTAGAGATCAGAAGCTTTCTTGGACTTGCCGGGTATTACAGATATTCATGAATAACTCATGAAGGAGGCGCAGTTCAGCGTGTTCCGTACATCCAGGAGGCACGAAAGTGTACCGAGATTTGCGACATCATTTTGGTGGGAAGGCAAGAAACGGGAGATTGCTCGTTTTGTAGCAGAGTGCTTAGTGTGTCAGCAAGTTAAGGCTGAACATCAAAGGGTGATGGTTTATTGCAACCACTTCCGATTCCTCAGTAGAAGTGGGAACAGATGACTATGGATTTCGTGACGACTTTACGGCAGAGTCCTAAGGCAACGATGAAGGTTGGGTGATTGGTGATCGATTGACCAAGGCAGCCCATTTCATACCTTTCGAGTTGGTCAATCAACAGAAACTTTGGCAGAGCGGTACATGCAGGAGATTGTAAGATTGCATGGAGTACCGGTGAGCATTGTGTCCAATCGAGACACTCGGTTCTTATCACACTTCTGGAAGAGCTTACAGGAAAGTTTGGGGACTCGATTGAAGTTTAGCACCGCTTATCATCCTCAAACAGATGGCCAGTCAGAGAGAACGATCCAAACTCTTGAAGATATGTTAAGAGCTTGCATGTTGGACTTCAAGGGTTCATGAGAGGATCATCTACATTTGGTGGAGTCTTCTTACAACAACAGTTTTCAGGCAACTATTCAGATGGCTCCATTCGAAGCTTTATGTAGTCGCAAGTGTCGTTCACCAGTTGTTGGGACGATGTCGGTGAACGAAGATTGTTGGGACCGGGTTTGGTTGTGCAGACAGTTGAGAAAGTTAACACTATCAGAAATCGTTTGAAAACAGCACAAGACAGACAGAAGAGTTGGGCGGATACGTCGAGAAGACCTCTAGAGTTCGCCGTGGGTGATTTGGTATTCTTGATGATATCACCGACTAGAGGGGTGATTCGTTTCGGAGGTCGAGGAAAATTCAGTCCTCGATTCGTCGGACCCTTTGAGATTTTGGGGCGTATTGGTAAGATAGCATATCGATTGGCATTACCGCAATCCTTGACGAGTGTGCATGACGTGTTTCACGTATCTCAACTCCGTAAGTATGTTCGAGATGAAACACATGTGTTGGATCATTCGGAGCTGACTGTACGAGAAGACTTGACGTTAAGGAGCGACAGATTGCGATTGAGGATCGAAGGGAAAAGGTTCTTAAGAATAAGGTTATCCCTCTTGTACTGGTTTCTTGGAGTAATCACTCACATGGAGAGTTAACTTGGGAACGAGAAGATGAAATCCGACAGAAGTTTCCCATCTTTTCTTGTAGGTTTGTTGGTTGTTTATCCCTTTTGTGTTCTTGGAATTTCGAGGACGAAATTCTTTTGTAGTTGGGTATAATGTAACAACCGAATCCAGTTATACCAATTTCAGTTACTGTATGTGCTGTTTGTGTGCTTACTTCATTTACCATGTTTGATTTTGAGTGGTAGTTACTTTATATTCGACCCGTTTACCCGAGCTTGTTGTTTCCTAGTTATAGATTACCCCGACATTACATATTCTGCATATAGCAATCTAGGTCACTTATAATAATTTAAAACTACATAACATGGCCTGCTTGACACCCCTAACCCTGTGGTAGCGTCCTTACATCGTGTTCTCGTCCCGTTCAGTGAAACGGGCGTGTTGGACGGCTACGCGCACATGCGTGCGTCCGTTCTTGGGGGTATGCTTTTCTGTCGCAAAATCCTTCATTTTGATTTTTGGAACTTGCTAATAATTTTCATATTTCAAATCCAAAATTTTAGACCCGACCCGGGCGTTTTTTCTGAATTATTTTACATCCCGCCAAAATTCTATTGTTTAAATTTTAAATTTTAACTTCTAAATATTTTTCAGTCTGTAAGATTTCCTTAAACTAAATTTTAAATCTTTTAAAATTTTCCTTAACTGCATTGCCTCTCTCCCTTTACATTTTTTTACTACAGCCAATCAAAACCCTTCATTTTTCCTTCCCCAGCAAATGAAAATCGTTCGTTAAAATATTAACAAAATCTTTTCTAAAATTTTGCCTAACAAATTCTTATTTTGTTAACCAATCAGTGCATTCCCTTTTGTGCAACTAGGCCCCACGAACTTTCCCTCTCCCTCTCTCTTTCTCCTTCTCTCTCCTCCCACGAGCTCTCTCTCTTTCTCTCTTCTCTTTCTCTCTCCTCTTGCGCCCACTCTCTCTCCTCTCGTGATTACTATTCACTCCTCGATTCTCGTCACCGCTCTCGCGATCGGGTCACATTCCTTCTACGTCTTCTTCTTCTTTTCTTCTTCTGTTTTAGACGCCGCAGCCTCGCCACAAGAACTCCAACCTCAGATCACCTTCCACAAACCCTAACTCCCTCATCTCCCCAACTCCAATCGAGCCTTGTCATCTCCTCCTCCTCTCCATATTCTTCTTCTCCTTCTTCCTCCGAAGCCTCTCCTCTACACACACACACCGAGCACCCTTCAACCCAACATCCCCGAGCGTCGCCGACGATCCCAGCATCGCACCCACCATCATCACCATCTCGTCTCCATTGTTATCTCCTTCTCCTCACCGTCATCATCTTCTTCTTCTTCTTCTCCCTCGTCCGAGCCAGCCACAGCTTCACCTGCACCCAAGAAACCCACTTTCACTATCTCAGCCCATCGCCGCCGACCACCCTCGCCATCGCCGTCTCTCCTTTCATTCCTTTCTCTCCTCTGTCCCTCTCCCTTTCACGTGAACCCTGCACACTCCTGTACCCGAAACCCTAGTTTAACCCAACCAAACCCTAACAGCAAAACCCCATTGCCAGAGCTCCGTTCACCGCCGTTGACTCCTTCGCATCACCCCTCTGCAACCACAAGACACATTTCTGGTAAGCTCTCTCATGTCCCCTTCTTCCATTCCTGTTCTCCATCCTTTCTTTTCTTGCTTTATATATTGTGTCTCATGTTCACTGTTCATCTGTTGCCGAAATCCGGTCGTACCGACGACGATCCCGACGACCCAGCAAGCATCCCTGACCTGTGTGATCCCCTCATACGTTGTTTGGATCTGTTCCGTGTACCGTGCGCGCGTCGCGACTTTTCCCCGCCGACGCGTAACGTTCCGTACATCGTTTCTTGAATCCGTCGAGGCAAGTTAATCTTGCTACATGCTATTTGAACTACTACTTATGCTATTTAAATTACTACGTACCTATTAGAGTGCACGTTAGATCTGTAGTTCCATTTAATACCAGAATTCCATTTTTTTAACATGTCGGCGTCCCATTATAACATTTTAGAATCATGGCTCGAAACATACCAGTTTGCTTTTAGTTCTATTATACATAGTACCCGCATTCATATTTAAATCTTGTAACAATTATTTGCATGACTTACAGTACCCTTTTATATTTTATACCCTTTCGGACGATCGTGTGCATACAAATCATCTGATTCATATTCAATTATATCTTTAGATTATTTAGTACACTTTAACATGAACTTAACATCCATGATGGTTATAATGTATGCATGTAATGTTGAAACTATATCTTAAACTCAAACTGATAACCGTACATCTAATAATTTAACCTGTACCTATTTGCATGTCATATTACATGTGCCAGTTTATTGTTCTGATAGTACCCATGCTTGTTTACTTATAACCATGATTATTCTAGTTGATTATGAGCACTCACATGATATCCTGTATACCCTGACATGACTTGCTACACATATTACCTGATCCGACATGGTACCGTACGACTCTCGATATAGCATGACACTTGTATACACTACCCGGCTTGACCTGACGTACCATGGCTTTACCTGTTACCAGATCTTGCATCTAATGCCAACAAACCTGTCCTGTAGTCCTCACGAACCATTCCTGTTGTCTATCCAGACAAACCTGTGCTTACCTGATCATGTGTTGGCATTAGTGCTAGATTATTTAATACTTGACTTGAACATATATAACTTGGGGGTATGGGGAAATCAGTATTGTAACCAAACGTAACTCAAAGGACCATCCTATTGTTTGCCGTTTTTCCGGGCGTTACGGAATACCCGTTGTTTGCCGTTTTTCCGGATGTTACGGAATACCCATTGTTTGTCGTTTTTCCGGGCGTTACGGAATACCTATTGTTTGCCGTCTTTCCGGGCGTTACGGAATAACCACCGACGAGTTACGATGAGGATTACATTACTTGGTTTCGAAGACTTAGAATAGATAACCTCGTAGCACAGTCTAGATATCTTAGCACGTCACTTGTACCGACACATTCATCGTTATATATTCTCATTATGTTCTTGCTCATACTCATACCTGCATGCTTCATTACCCCTGTTAATATTATTGCTTGATATTATGACGCGCTGACGTCTGGGTTTTGCATGGCCCAGATTCCATACATTTGCTGCGGTCCGAGCAGGAGTACTTCAGCCAGCAGGCTGAGCAGTGAGGATTCCCTAGTAGTTAGTTCTTTTACTTTTCAGCATTTTATTCCTGATGTGAGCCCGCATTATGGGACATAAATTCTAGTTATTCTCGTGTTGGACTTTTGCTTCCGCATTATTACTATTCTTGACTCATTTTATTTTGGCTCATGGACATGTATTAGATAGTTTTATTTTTATTCTTGATATCTCTACAGCCGTAATGTGACTGTGGATGGATATTTCCTACCCACAGATAGCATGGTTGGCTATGTCACATGCCCATCTTAGCGTACTCTGGGAAGCGGGGCGTGACATGCGATGCTCATAGACGAACGGACCGGACTGTACGGATATTGTCACTGATAGGCTCAGTAGGGTTCCAGCATGAGTTTGCTCATCAGCTTCCCTTTCT
Source organism: Agapanthus africanus (assembly GCA_030015575.1). Classification (NCBI taxonomy): domain Eukaryota; kingdom Viridiplantae; phylum Streptophyta; class Magnoliopsida; order Asparagales; family Amaryllidaceae; genus Agapanthus; species Agapanthus africanus. Next base: position 173,218,974 of record CM057342.1, on the reverse strand, counting down.
ATCAATACATGGGCAGCCGTTACGTACAGCTAGTACCACTGACGGCTTGTGGTTAAACCCACTGCCAGAGTATTGACGAGTCTTTAGAGTCCCCCATAGATTGTTTTCCAAGTTCGGGCGAAACGTTGTAAAGGCCGTATGGTTTTATGGCAGGGTTCGAACATGTACGTGCATTTGTGCACGTGTCATGGTTCGGACAGATAATACTAGTGGGCTTTGGTTTAAGCCGGATCCGAGTATTATATTGTGTAGGGATTTTTTTTTGTCTCGTTGCATTTTGTATTCGGTCGGAATACAAATGCGGGTATGTATATACTGTTGTGGGACAATCCTGTAATTAGTTACGGGATTGCTTTTTGAAGTTTCCAGTTTTTCACCGCTTGATTAAACTTTTGGTTTAAAGTTTAATTATGTTGAATATGTGGTTAATGTTGTGTATATCTTTTTTTGGCCAAAATTTCCATTCATATCATCATGGCCGAAATCATTGTGATGATGGTGAGTTATTTGTTGGTTGCTTCTAGTTTGATGAGGTGGCTAAATTAAGCATGAGTCGTTTTTTGTGAGTCATCCTTCTTCATTAAAGTCTTTTGGTTCACTTGTTGATATTTGTGGTTGTGATAAGGATTACTCTTATGGTCACCACTTCTTGTCCTACACTCACCTCCCCCATTTCAGTTTTCACAGTGAGCATTTCTGGTATTGTGGCCGAGAGCACATTCATGAGTGATGGGCTGAAATTATTTTGGCTGAAATTATTTTCTCATTGCTAAAATCTTTGCTCACAAAATCTTACCCATGGCAACTTCAATTAATCTTCACCCAATTCATTGGGTGCCTTGAGACAAACTATTCTACACTCTCTCTACTTCAATCTTGGACATGTCAGTTAGCAAACTTCATGTCCGAGTTGCCTCGGTTTAGAGGCGGGAGCCCGTATAAAGATTCGTTGACGTGGTGCAACTTCGACGAGGAAATCGGAGATCGAGCGAGATCGGAGATGCCGCGAGGAGCGTGGGATGATGGCTAAAAACCGAAGGACACGGATTGATCGGTATAGCCATTCTAACATCTTTGTAGTTTGGTAGTTTAGTGTTAATGGCACGATCCGGGTTACAGTCTGCGCTAGCGCCAGTTGTAAAAGTTTTTATTCCGTGTTTGACCTCAGATTATTGGTCGGGGCGCTACCGTAGACTTACAATACACAACCTCCCCAACTCGTTCGAGAATATCGAAGGGACCTATGAACCACGGGCTGAGTTTTCCGCGTTTCCCAAAACGTATCACTCCCCGGTTAGGAGAAATCTTCATAAACACGTGTTCTTCTGGTTGGAACTCTAGCGTCCTTCTCTTCGTATCAGCCCAATGCTTCTGCCGAACTTGTGCTATGCGTAATTGTTTCCTGATTGTTCTTATCATCTCCACTGTCTCGACAATCATCTCGGAGCCCAAAAATTCTCGATCCCCAACACCGTCCTAAATTAACGGTGATCTACACTTCCATCCATACAAAGCAGCGAAGGGCGCCATGCAGATACTAGACTGGTAGCAATTTGTAATACCCAGTTTCAATTATATCGTGACCATATTTTTATAAATATTTTCCCCAAATTTTCTACTTAATTTTCTATATTTTTCTATAACCTAATTTATAAACCTTTACCCTAATTAAACCCTAACCTTTTAATTATTTATTTTCCGAATTCTTTCTACCCCAAGCCCAGCCTATGAACCCACTCTACCCGAACCCGAACCCAACCGGACCCAATTCCTCACGCCCACTTCTTCTCTTCTTCTTCCTCGCCCCCCTCGTTTTCCCACCCATTTCCAACGTTCGTTTCCCCCGCTTCCCCCGCTCCTCGTGCCCACGCCACGAGACCCGCACCTACTTCCCCAACGGCCGCGCCCATTTCCCCACAACCCGTGCTCGCCCCATGACCGCACTCCTCAACGTCCCCCTCCCCCTTGTGCTCCTCGAGACCCGTGCACCCCCACAACCAGCTCCCCTCTCTCGCCAACTCCCCCATCTCCCTCGATCCGCTCCTCTCTCAACGGCTCTCTCTCTCCCTAACCCTCACTCTCTATCTCCCTCGTTCTCACAACTCAAGCCTCTCCCTTCACCGTCGCTTGCACCCTCACCTGAGCTCCGACCCCCATGCAACCTCTCCCTGTCAACCTCACACCTAACAGCCCTCACCACGTTGCTGCACCCTGAGATCCCCTCCACTTCCTCCCTCAAGACTCCAACAAGCTCCGCGTCGCCTTCCTTCTCTTGCGACCACCTCTCGCCCACACCACCACAGCCATCACGCCCATGTTGACAACCGCAGCCACCGACCACCAGCTGCCTTTACCGTTGAAGCTACCCCAGTACCCCGATGAGACCCATTAAAAACTGAGCACCGAACACCTAACCATGTTGACACCTTCTCCTCCTGCCAAGCCAAGCTCCTTAGTCTCCATCGTGCCCTCGTTCTCCAGCAGCTCCTTGAGCCAAGCCCCACGCCTCAACCCCTTTGCACCGCCTCAGCCATCATCTCCTCCAGCAAGCCTCACCCGTTCTCATCACCGTCCCCGCTCCCTATCTTCTCCCACCTCGACTCGCCTCCACCAACCCGGCGACAACCAACCCAAGGACCCACGAGCCCATCGCCTCCGTCCACGTCGCCGTCGACCTCCACGTCGCCGCTAGCACCACCTTCGACGAGCAAGCCCGCGCCTAAACCCAACAGCCACCAACCTTCCCTACTCAGCCACAATCTCGAGCCTGAGCTACCACCATCACCGACCCCTTTTCGCAACCTCCTCACGCCACTGGTCACCACCTCCATCCCTCATCATCAACGTCACCAACCGCCGGCCTTTCCATGTAACCATCACCTATAACCCAAGCCAAGACCCACTTTGCACGTGAGCTCTTCCTCCACTCCAAATAGCCGAGCCCTGCGCCACCTCCGACCGCGTCATCGCTCGACTCCTCACAGTCGCCTAACTCCCCTCTGCTCACCACCGTCGAGCTCCACCACTGTTGAACCCAAAACGATGTCAGCATCAAGCCCCGTCATTTTATCGATCACCTGTTGCAGTCGCTGTGGCCGATGTTCCGGTCGCCGGAGTTGCCGTCCAAGCCGTGGCCTCGGTCCCTATGACCATCATGGTCAACAATGCCCTCATCGTCGCAACACCGCACATGTCCGTCACAGTGTGTATCACGCTCAAGTCGTGCCCCATGCCCAGTCCTCATGCCACGTTGTACCCAGTCCCCGTGCCACATCGTGCCAGCCCCATGCCACACCATACCCGATCCAGTGCACGCCGTGCCGCTCCCGGACCACGCACCGAGTCAAGACCGTGCCCAGTACCATGTCGCGCCCGCGTCATCGCCACGTCCACTACCGTATCACGCCCGCGTTTCCACCGCGTCCAGTACCGAGTCACCGCGTATCGCGCCCACGCCGCGCCTGTGTCCAGAATCACGCCGTCTCGTGGGTCGAGACAAACTCTGCACGTTCGTCGCTTCTATATCAAGCGACTGAAGGCAAATGAACCTCCTTCACTTGTTCAAATCATGCTATGTACATATATAGTTTAATAAATATAGTCTAATAATTTAATTGGTAAAATGTTTGATGAGTGTATGTAAAAGTAGATAGCGTTCACATACACGGATCGAGTGCTCGATGCGATTACCTTATCCAAGACCCTATTAAAAATCCCCCAATTTTATTATTAGAAGTTTCAATTGCTGTTAACGAGTGACGTATAAGAAATTAGGATCAAATAGTTAAGGCATCGAATATAAAATGGCATCCCAATTGGTTATGTCAAATCTGAAAATCACCTTACATATCATGTTGTAAAATTAGTAGTTAATTAAATATAAATCTAATCATGGTGTTTCAGGGCTCCTATCAAATCTAACTAGATAACCTATAACCCTATGTAATTAGTTATTGAATATTGAAGTTTCATGACACGGAAAAATGAAGGGAAATACGGCTCTGGACTGCAGTCTGGGGCGGCATTCTACGGGCGAAACCTGAATTTAAGAACCTGTACATACCTGTGTAAAACTGAAAATGTGCGGAGCCCCATATGGTCGTATACATAACTTAATTATCTAACACGTGAATCTGGTCCCGTTCATTTTTACCGCCGTTTGATATTTAAATTGTATTTTAGAGTGTCGCTGTGTTCTGCAGTTTCTGCAGTAATATTCCTTACACCGTCACATTAAACTGAACATAACTTATAATACAGAGGTGCTAATGATGATCCGTCTGATGCGTTGGAAACTTAACTGATAGAAATAGATTTTATTCAACTAGGTAAATACATGAATCTGAACATAATCACTGATAAAACGTGCGCGAAGTTGGGCTTTCAGTTCTGAAACTGGAATTTCAGCAAGCGATCGCTACCTTCAAATGATGATAATTCCCTAACCTGAATCCCGATTGACCTGAAATTAATTTTACTGTTTATATAATCAAGTGTACATTGTACTACTTTTATATTATTTTGGTCGATTCCATACGAGTGATTTATCGTAAATTTTACAAGTTATATGGCATTGGTCGTCATTGAAATAGTGAATACATGTTCAGTGCATTTCTGCATATTTTCGTGTTTGCTTTATACCTGCTGCATAGTGCTCATTCACATTGAAACCTAGCGATTGATTTGCATTGTCGATATATTAGGGTTAGTGATTGGGTTGTGGCAAATACGACAGTGATATTGATAAGTGGAAAAGTGATTGAAAGTGACAGCGATACGTATTTGTTCACAACCTATCTAATACATGAATGCATACTATAACCTGGGGAATGGGGAAATCAAAGTGGAATTGAACTCGTATTTAGCGAGGTACAGTAATTTAAAGGATGATCATTCACTATCAGTGATACACACACACATACATACTTTAGGTCGTGGTTCTAACGGCACGGCTGACAGGGTTATGTCCCGGGCACAGTGGACCGTAGTCTCGGAAATGCACGTGACCCTTATTAAACACGAGTATCCTTTCCACCAATTGATTTCGTTGACTTAGTGACCGATAAGTAGTGACATGCATATGGCCTAGTTTATTGACATGATACCTACATGGCACCATTCATATTCAGTCAATGTTTATTTTACTCATGTTCTACAATTTGTACTCCTCATGTTTAATAATATTGCATGCCCATTATATATATGTTTATTGCTATATGTGTCGCCCTGATGACTTGAGTGTGCATGCTCAGAGGACGAAGTGGATCCAGCCCAGAAGTAGGACCTGCCTTATATCGAGGATAGTGCGGACATCTAGATCAGCGACGCCAGCACTATCTTTCCCTTGATCTCTATCTGGTATACCTTTTATCTGTTTTGATAGAATTAGTAACTTCATTTCTCATTACCTGTGCTATAATACTGATTACCATGTAATGCTAGAAGTCGAAGTGTGACTACGGCATGATATTTCTTTGACCGTAGGAGCATGGCTGGCCTTGTCACCATCGTATTCCGTATTTTAGGAAGCGGGGCTTGACACTATTGTTGTAAGCAAACTCTACCAAGTGTAGGTGATCTTCCCAAGATCCTTTAAATTCCAATACAGGCCCGGAGCATATCTTCAAGAATTTGAATAACCCTTTCTGATTGCCATCGGTCTGAGGATGGTAAGCGGTACTGAAACTCAGATTCGTGCCCAGACTTTCTTGTAAGCTTTGCCAAAACTGAGATCTAAAACGCGTATCTCGGTCGGAAACAATGTAAATTGGCATTCCATGCAATATGACAATCTCCTCCATATACCTTTTTGCAAAGCTTTCAGTTGATTGACCGACTCGAAAAGGAATGAAATGTGTCGACTTGGTGAGTCGGTCCACTATCACCCATACTGCATCGTTCCCCTTAGAGCTACGAGGGAGTGTGGTCACAAAATCCAATGTAATGTTTTGCCATTTCCATTTGGGTATCGGTAAGGGGTGTAATAGACCTTTCGTCCTGTGGTGTTCGGCCTTTACTTGTTGGCGAACAAGGCATTTGGACACACTCTTGGCTATCTCCCACTTCAACCCATACCACCAATAGTTTTTTCTGAGGTCCTTGTACATCTTTGTTCCTCCCGGATAAACAAGTATGGAGAACTATGTGCTTCTTTTAATAATTCTTCTCTCATCTTACCCTTCGGCACATAGATTCTGCTCTCATATCTCAAAGAACCATCTTCGTGGATGATGAAGTCCGCCCACATATTCGTTTCCACTTGTTCTATGATCCTTTGCAACCTAGGGTCCTCCATTTGAGCGATCTTGATCCATTCGACTAACGTGGAGTGAATTTGCAGATTCATGAAGGATGTAAGCTTTCCGGGCATAATCATCTCGGTCTCTAGTTCATTGAGATCTTGACGATTCCTCTAATGAGCAGTCAGACTCGAAATCATTGGTTGGCGACTCAAGGCGTCCGGGACTACATTCACCTTCCCCGGACGATACTGCAAATTTACGTCGAAATCTGCTATTAATTCTAGCCATCTCCTGTGCCTCATGTTGAGCTCTTTTTGGGTGAACATATACTTCAAGCTCTTATGATCAGTGTAAATATCTACCCTCTCACCCAATAGATAGTGCCTCCAAATCTTGAGTTCGAAGACAACTGCGGCAAGCTCTAAATCGTGCGTTGGGTAGTTTCGTTCATGCACCTTTAATTGTCTTGACGCATAAGCCACCACCCTATCATGTTGGTGCAAAACGCATCCCAAGCCTTTTCCCGAGGCATCGCAATGTACGTCGAAGCCTCCAGTCCTTTCAGGAATTATAAGAATAGGTGCACAGATTAAACGAGTCTTCAATTCCGCGAATGCTTCTTCGCAACCCTTGGACCATACATACGGCACATCCTTCTAGGTCAAGGTAGTCAGTGGTTCCGCAATCTTGGAGAAGTCCTTAATGAAACGACGGTAACATCCGACAAGTCCTAAGAAGCTCCTAATCTCGGTAACAGTTCTTGGTATCGGCCATGTCTGAACTGCGACAATCTTGGCCGGATCCACTGAAATCCCTTCACCCGACACCACATGTCCCATGAACGCTACCCGCTCTAACCAAAACTCGCATTTGCTAAGATTTTCATATAGTTGGTGTTGTCGCAAGGTTTCGAGCACCGCACGTAAGTGTTCCGCGTGTTCCTCCTGATTCTTCGAATACACAAGAATATCATCGATGAAGATAACGACAAACTTGTCTAAGTGTTCGTAAAACACTTGGTTCATCAAATTCATAAAGACCGCAGGAGCATTGGTTACTCCAAAAGACATCACTAGGAATTCATAATGTCCATACCTAGTCTTGAAAGCCGTCTTAGGTATATCAGACGCTTTCACCTTGAGTTGATGATAGCCTGTTCGCAAATCCAACTTTGAGAACACTCGAGATCCTTCCAGTTGATCGAACAGATCGTCTATCCGTGGTAAGGGATATTTATTCTAGATTGTTACTTTATTTAACTCCCGGTAGTCAATGCACATCCGCTTAGTCCCATCCTTCTTAGGTACCAAAAGAACCGGGGCACCCTAAGGTGACGAGCTTGGTCTAATAAATCCCTTATTGAGGTGGTCCTCAACTTGCGTCTAAAGCTCTTTCACTTCTGCTGGCCCCATTCGTTACGGTGTCTATAGGTTGAGTCTCCGGCATCAAGTCTATGGTGAAATCGATCGCCCGATCCGGTGGTAAACCCGACACATCTGCAAATACTTCTTCAAAATCTTGTACAACCATCGGCATACTCTCCTCCCCTTGTACGGTGTACAACATCTCTTCCTTTCTCGGTACAGCTCGGTAAGTTGCTGGGTCCAAGGACTTACTTCCACTCTCGAATATGAACATTGGGCAGTCAGGAATTTCAAACACTACCCTCCTTTAACGACAATCGATGGTAGCGTAAAAAGTACTCAACCAGTCCATACCCAAGACCACGTCGAAATTTAGCATATCTATCATCATAAAGTTGGCATAGAAACCTTGTCCGAAGATTACCATGGGGCATAGATCGTATTCCATAGTGGACTTGATCAAACCGTTTCCCGTGTTGACATTCCACTCAGTGATGAGAAGTGTTACTGGAATGGAGCTGGCGGTCACAAACTTTTGTGCCATGAAGCAGTGCGACGCACTAGAGTCAAAAAGTGTGAGTGCAGGTGTAGAGGCTACTAGTAAGGTACTTATGTTATATGCGGAAAAATAGTGATGAGCCTAACAAGATATGCATGCACGAAGAGGGTAATTGGAAGTATGACGGTCAAAAGCAGCGATATCTGTAATAACTTCCCCCGTTGCTTCAGCCTCTTCTGCGGTCATAGTAAAGGCCTGACGTTTCGGACCATTGCGCTGAGCTTGCTGGAAGACTCGCTTCTGAAGGGGAAGGGGTGGTCTTCTAGCTGCACTAGTAAAATAGGGGGTTGCCCCTACGGATGGAATTATCCGTTGGGGCAGATTTTACTTGGCCCTACGGATTACTCCGTAGGGCTAAAGGGTTGCCCCTACGGGCACTGACGTTCAAGAATTAAAAAATTAATTCTTAATTTGGTATTTGCCCCTACGGTGGCGCAAACAAAGGACCTACGGGTATATCCGTAGGGACAAGTAAATATCGATTTATTAAGACCCCAGACCGATCGCCTACGCTCACTTTCTCTCTCTCTCTCGATCTGGCGCGAGAAAAATCCCCAAATCGCCACGCCGTCGTCGCCACCGTCGTTCTCCTCGTCGCCACCGCCGGTTCGTCGCCACCGCAGTTCTCGTCGCCACCGCGGTTCAGGTCGTCGCCCCAGCCCCAGCAGCAGCCGTTCAGGTGAGTAAATCTCGAGGTAAATTAAAGAATTTTTGGATTATTTTGGGCTTAGGGTTCATGGCTGGGTCTGGGGTTGCGCGCGAGTTGGGGTTGGGCAGGGGTCGCGGTCGCGGTCGCGGTCGGGGTCGGGGTCAGGGTAGGGTTAGGGTTGGGGTTCGGCTGCTGCTGGGGTGGGGCTGGGGTTAGGGTTTGCCTTAGGGTTGGTGTTGGGGTTTAGCCGGTCGCGGTCGCGGTCGGGGTCGGGGTCAGGGTAGGGTTAGGGTTGGAGTTCGGCTGCTGCTGGGGTGGGGCTGGGGTTAGGGTTTGCCTTAGGGTTGGTGTTGGGGTTTAGCTGGCCACGCTGGGGTTAGGGTTGGGCTGGGGCTGGGGGCTGGGGCTGGGGCTGGGCCACGCGGGGTTTTGGGATCTTTGTAATTTGCTTGCTCTGTTTGGGGTTTCAGTTGATCCTCATTAAAAAAATTGGTGATTGATCTCTTCAATCATATTATTATCTGTATTTAAAATTTTTGTGAAGCCTTCAGAGTTTGGAAAAATCTAGAATTACCGTTGAAATTCTGGCAACATTCAAAAACTGTGTATATGATGTGTGTGTGTGTATGCATGTATATACATTTGAAATTTATCTTTCTTCTATGATATAAAACGGTTAAACCGAAGAAAATTACTGGGGGAATTTTTGCTAAAATGTCTTGAGAGGGGGTTCAAGTGATGGGATAATTTCATTTGGTAATCTTTTACTTAATTTACATCTCTTATTTTTTTCATGCAAAATCTGAATAGGTTTCTTGCAATTTTGCCTATCGATCAATTATTATATTTATTTCTATTTTTTGTGGATGATTTGGCTTCAATTGAATGGAGGCGATGATGGCTTGCCCTCAAGCTTCCACTTTTATGAGCTTTATAGTTATGAGATTGGCGAGGCAAGCTGGTTTGTAGCCATCTTATTTCTTTTCCTAAATTCAAATCCAAATATAAACTGTCTGATTGAGAGAGAGAGAGAGTATGGGAGATTATGTATTATTCAATGTGTTTGGAAGCTGGCATGTTCTGAGCGTCATCTCCGCATGAAAGCTATGGTTTTGCAAAGGGTTTGCCCTAACTATTTTCTGTGGGGAAGCTGAAGGCCTGAAGCTTCATCAAACTCAGGATTGGATTCTGGTCGGGTATTGTAAATTCTTGTGAAAGTTCCGTTCAAGATTTGTTCAGAGCTTGCATAACATCCTTTTCATCTTTATGAGATCTTTATGCAGTCATTTTTTTGGGTTTATATATTTCTCGAGCCCGTTTGACTTTGGACTTAGGATAACCCCAAATCTCTTTCTTATTTTGATTCCTAAGCTGGCATATCTGAGGCTCGTATTCCAGTATCGTTGCTGGAAAAGCTAGGGTTGCGAACATTTTTGCAACGATAATTTCTGTATGACAGCTTAAGCACACATAAAACTTAAACAATCTTGAAGCACTGCAGTTTTTCACTAAACTACCTAAAAGTTTTTATATTGCTGCAAGCTTCCTTAAAGTGCTGCATCTAAGTGTATTTTAGTGGGAAAACCCTTGAAAGCCAAACTTCATGGGGTTTGCTGTTTGCCTTCTCTGTAGCTAGTTTGAGGTTTACTTAGTTTTGGATTTGTTTTGCAACACTCTCTGAGTTCCAAATCAACAAAAAGCTGAATGTTGAATCACAAGCAAGAAGCAGCCAAACTGGCCCTAAAGTAATCCTGAGTGATGATAATTTTCCAGGGAGTTTAAAATTTATAGAAATGGCGAGGCAACATTGGATTGTCTGCAAGTATTCAAGCAACCTGTTTGCAGCCATCATGCTATTTGTGATCCCAGTATAAAACTCAAACATGCCTCTTAGTTAGTTTACTTTAATTTGTTATTTATGTGTGTGTGTCAACATTGGATTGTCCCAAGTATAAAACCAAACCCACAAAACATCAAAACTGTCTCCGACAATCTTATGGTCATTAGACATAAGATTTATGCATATAGGTAACATCTGCCAATATGCCATATCCAGACCGCAATCTATTTTTGGTCGATGAATGCTATTGCAATGTAGGATGATCAGTTCTATCAATCTTGATCTCAATGGTTTAAAATCATGTTACACATACAACACGAATGCACAACAAACGCATAATTAGAGAGCGACTCAAGATATTCAGGTTAAAACCAATATATGATACTCGATGATAATATGAAACCTTCATATTCCCATCGATACCAATATACGCCTCGATATCTTTCCCTCTCGTTCCCAAAATTTTCTCTCGTTCCCGCGTCTCCAATTTTCTCTTCGTCGCCACCGCGCGCCCTCCGTTCTCAGCCCGCCACCGCCCTCGTTCTTCCTCGTCGAGTTCCTCGTCGCCGATATTTGTGCCTACATTGATGCCGCAACGAATCAAATGATGTGGATCATAAACTAATTAAATAAATTTTGAATACCAATCTGGACTGGGATTTGAATACCAATCCTAGTTTGCTATATTTTTTTATATATAGTAGATGGTGATACTTCTTTAAGTAAAAACAACCCTACACTTAAGCGAAATCATAAATCGAAACACACATATATAGAATACAACTCATACATGGGTATCCTCAAATCTAACTTTCATTGAATTTGCACGCGCACTTAAAATAACAACTTTTATACTAAAAAAATTATGTATGCCATTACTTAGTAGTTTATGGTTTTAAGACGCAAAAGACATTTGAGAAATACTTTTTCTACCCACTATTAATCTATATTCTCAATATAGTCATTGAATTTGCACGCGCACATAATAAGAAGGAGAAGACAGTAATGTGGCAGAAGGAGAAGACAGTAATGTGGCGGAAGAAGAAAAAAATGACATTTCTCGTTCTCTGTTTCAGCATCAATCTTCTGATATGAACTAATGATGGCTTTCACATAGGCTTTTCCCATTAGAGACTTCTTAGTGTCCAATGGAAAGCATACATCAGATTTATGCAGGTCGGGTTCTTCTATGACTTTTAAGAGTCTCAACTGATTCTGTAAATTACACCCTAGTTGGGTGATACTTTTACCACTTCTCACTGCAGGTGCGCTCTCTAATATCAATTTTGAATGTAAGTATCGATATTCAAAATGGATATTAGAGAGTGCACCTGCAGTGAGAAGTGGTAAAAGTATCACCCAACTAGGGTGTAATTTACAGAATCAGTTGAGACTCTTAAAAGTCATAGAAGAACCCGACCTGCACAAATCTGATGTATGCTTTCCATTGGACACTAAGAAGTCTCTAATGGGAAAAGCCTATGTGAAAGCCATCATTAGTTCATATCAGAAGATTGATGCTGAAACAGAGAACGAGAAATGTCATTTTTTTCTTCTTCCGCCACATTACTGTCTTCTCCTTCTGCCACATTACTGTCTTCTCCTTCTTATGATGTTCGCGTGCAAATTCAATGACTATATTGAGAATATGGATTAATAGTGGGTAGGAAAAGTATTTCTCAAATGGTTTTTGCGTCTTAAAACCATAAACTACTAAGTAATGACATACATAATTTTTTTAGTATTAAGGTTGTTATCTTAAGTTTTCCCTTATAGAGATATGATCTAACTGCATCTGTCAACTATAAGTGTGCAGAAAATTATGATAAGAAATCATAAGAAAGGGTCGTAGCCATGCATAACTTTGAATCTACATACCAAATCATGCAAAAGCATGCACTTATTGTCACCTTGCCTTAGAATATAAAATATCTTGGAAGACTATAAGCGAGCATTTAAATCTCGATAGCTTTTGACTTCAACATATATTTTTCTCAAGTACCATGAAATATACTTGCTCCGTATAAACCGTTTCCAGGAAGATGGATTAATAATGACAAATTATCCATTGTGGCTCACTAGGTTCTCCCCCTCTCTCTCTCTCTCTGTGTGTGTGATGATTAGAAAGATGGTCAATAGAAGAGAAAATACTAACCTAGTGAGCCACAATGGATAATTTGTCATTATTAATCCATCTTCCTGGAAACGGTTTATACGGAGCAAGTATATTTCATGGTACTTGAGAAAAATATATGTTGAAGTCAAAAGCTATCGAGATTTAAATGCTCGCTTATAGTCTTCCAAGATATTTTATATTCTAAAGCAAGGTGACAATAAGTGCATGCTTTTGCATGATTTGGTATGTAGATTCAAAGTTATGCATGGCTACGACCCTTTCTTATGATTTCTTATCATAATTTTCTGCACACTTATAGTTGATAGATGCAGTTAGATCATATCTCTATAAGGGAAAACTTAAAATAACAAGCTTTATACTAAAAAAATTATGTATGTCATTACTTAGTAGTTTATGGTTTTAAGACGCAAAAGCCATTTGAGAAATACTTTTCCTACCCACTATTAATCCATATTCTCAATATAGTCATTGAATTTGCACGCGAACATCATAAGAAGGAGAAGACAGTAATGTGGCAGAAGGAGAAGACAGTAATGTGGCGGAAGAAGAAAAAAATGACATTTCTCGTTCTCTGTTTCAGCATCAATCTTCTGATATGAACTAATGATGGCTTTCACATAGGCTTTTCCCATTAGAGACTTCTTAGTGTCCAATGGAAAGCATACATCAGATTTGTGCAGGTCGGGTTCTTCTATGACTTTTAAGAGTCTCAACTGATTCTGTAAATTACACCCTAGTTGGGTGATACTTTTACCACTTCTCACTGCAGGTGCGCTCTCTAATATCCATTTTGAATGTAATATTATAGATATCCATGCATGTTTATGTCAAAATTACTTATATTGTCAATGTTTGATTGTCTAGTTGTTGGTGATGCGTCCATATCAGGGACAGAGGTCACTCCCGTTCCTCCAGGTATGTTTATATATTATATAGGGCAAGTATATTGATTTAGAATGCTATATCATAAATATACACACATTTCTTTTGCTCTTAGTCGTCCAACTCATTATCATGGGCTGCTTGATGAGATTAGATTTGCGCCTGATGATCTACAAGAGCTTGTTCACTCCCTGTCATATGTGTAAGCAGCGCTATATGCGAGTTTACCTTGTTAGTATGTATGTACTGAAATTAATTAATATTATTCAAATTTTGATACATGCAGATACCAGAGGAGCACATCTTCTATCTCTGTAGGTAAGGCTTTGAATTTGTTGATTTTGGTATTTCTTGTCAATTTTATAGACCAGTATGTGCTAAATATAATGTTCTGACAGTTGCTAGGGGGAAGGCAACATTCGAAGCTGCTGACCCCAGTCCTGGACGCCGCACACGGACGGCACCACGGAGGTTTGGAGATAGGCCGAGGACTGGGCTCTAGCAGGGCCCATATGAGGTTGGACTCCACCCCGGTGGTTACTTCCTCCGTCTCCAGTTTGCGACGTATCCAGCAGGAACAGGAGAGCTTGAAGGCCACCGTTCAGGAGTTGAATGGGATGCTGGTATGTATACTACTTAATAGTAAAATATAATGTCATATTATAGATATCAACATATCCAATATCAGTACATAGCCTGAGCTTATTTGGTTGTAGACTTATGTTTTATTAATCATACATACATATGTAATTGAAATAAACAACGCTTTTCCAAACTAGATATCCAAACAGGGTTTCGAAATAACTTAATAATGATACGAATTCGAATAATAAATAGTTCTTACACGCTTCTTACACAAGTTATATCCAGACGCGACAGGGTAGATCGGCCGAGCCTCCACACGCATCTCCTTCGGCTGCGGTTCCGCAGACAGCTCCTGTAGCTCCACCGCCCACTCAGACTCCCGCTCGCGACGAATTGCAGAGTTTATTGACCGAGGAGCAGGACCGAGCTGGACCGAGCTAGGGTAGATTTTTGGTTCTTTTTTTTTGAAACATGTATTTATTTATATCATACACATTGTACTACATTTTGAAACGATATTCATATTGGTTTGTATTTATATCATATTCAGTTTTTGTGTTTCTTTTGTATATTATATATATGCGTGAGATGTGATTATGAATACTGCAATATATGATTTGATTGATGTATACATTATTGTGCACAGGGCGGGAAAAAATCAAGCAGGACATTTTTTAAAAAAAATTTCAGACAATATGTACCTACGGATTAATCTGTAGGCCTACACGTTAAGCCTACGGATATATCCGTAGGGGCTAAATATCAGCAGTAACTGATATTTCCCCCAGATGTCAGTGCCAGGTGTTTGGGAATCCCCCTACGGAGATATCCGTAGGGGCCACTGACATTCCCCTACGGCGTTATCCGTAGGGGCACATATCAGGAATCCTGAATATGTGCCCCTACGGAAAAGTACCTACGGCTATAGCCGTAGGGGGTAGTACATGCCCCTACGACTATAGCCGTAGGTCCAAGTAATTTATTAAAATAAACCGTAAATAATATAAAATCTTATACCCTACGGCTAAATCCGTAGGGGAAACTGGACCTACATACATATCCGTAGGGGCAAGAATTTAACCGTAGGGATAAGTTCAGGGCCTCGACTTGCACCTGCGGCCTTTGCACCTACGGGGTATTTTTTCGCCCCTACGTATATAACCGTAGGGGCAGTGAGTTGCACCTACGGATATATCCGTAGGGGCAACCCTTCTTTGTAGTAGTGCTGGCGGTCCGTGCCCGATTAGCTTATTAGCGGGAGGTGGCCGGGCTCCCTGTTGAGGCACTTCAAGATTGGCTAGTTTGTTGTCAGGGAGTAGTGGTCGCCTTTTTTGTGGACAATCCCCTATGGCATGATCCGGAGACCCACAGACTATGCAGAGTTTGTTCAAAATGCGACAGTCTCTCATGTAGTGTCTGGCTCTACCACAATGGTTGCATATGACTGCTGATTTTCTAAAGGTAGTTGGTTCCGCTGGTCTCTTGGGTTGTTGCCCCTCGTTGAATCTGGAACATGATCCCCCAAGAATTTGATTGGCTGGTCACTTAATGCCAGACAATCGGTCATCCTTCCTTATGCGTCTCTGAAGGTCTTCAAAGTTTTGCGCTGCCTCTAAGATTTCAACATAAATTGATAAGGTACCAGAAGACATGGAGAATTGCGTCTTCAGATCCAACCCTTGCCGGAATCATTTAGCATGTAGTTCCGGGATTGCACCAGGTGATGCACGAACCGACTTAATCTCGCGAACTCCGAAGCGTACTCGTCCATCGACTTATCCCACATGTTCCCTTGTTGGAACTGTATAAACTCTCATTCCATCTTTAAGTGTGCTACGACTGGAAAGTATTGAGTATCGAAACGTTGTTTGAACGTTTCCCAGTCGATGGGCTCTTTCAATCTACTTTCCTCGGCCTCCCACCATATTCTGGCATTATCTGTGAGTTGTAGTTAGGCAATGTTCACCCACGCGTCCTTCGGAATTTGGGCGGCACCGAGATCGTTGACTGTTCTCTTGAGCCATTCCTCAGCTTCTAAGGGAGTTTCCTTCCCCGAAAAAGTCTTAGGGTGGATTGATCTGAACTGCTTCACTCCCGTCGAACCTTGAGGAACTGGGGCCAGTGCCTTTTTTAAAATCTCTACTTGTTGCTGCCTACTTTCGCGCAGCCCTTGATGAAGGGCAGCTGTCTGCTGCTCCAGTAATCCTTGCATCATTTGTAGTATAGCTGCTTGTTGAGAAACGGCTTCATTGACTCCATTTCCTCTTCGGTTGCGGTTATGGTGTCGTCCGGCCATGGTAATCTGAATCAGAAGAGATTAGGTTACAACCAGGCGGCGAAGGACATAAGATAGTAACTTGCAGCGGAAGTAACAATTTATGCAAGAGGAGAACTGGTAAGAAATAATAAAAAAACGAAAGACACAAGAGTGAAATTGTAGAAATCAAGATTTTATTAATAAATGCTAACGGGGATACAAGGAATATTAAATATGGTCCTACTTCTATACACAGCTTATTTGGCTCACAAGGAACTAAGGACTTAACAAGTACTAATCATAAGCATTCTGGTCATCGTCCGTCAATTATATGGTGAGAACTGCACGTTATTGGCTCGGCGTTTGTTGACCCTTCTTACAAAACTGTAAAAGAAAGGAGAGCCTGGTATATCCTGACGATAGAGTTGCAGAGGGGTACGGCAAACACATCGATAAGCATGTCCCCGAATATAGAGTGTTTCCCCAATAAACCACATGTGCGGCCCGTATTCTCTTGGTTCTTCCTCTTCCACAAGAATCTCCTCTTCAGCGGGGGCCTCCTCCTCAGGCTTTTCCTCCTCCTTAGATTCCTCTTCCTCAATGGGATCTTCCTCTTCAGCAGGGACATCCTCCTTAGGCTCTTTCTCCTCCTCGAATTCCTCTTTCTCAACGGGATCTTCCTCTTCTACTGGAGGGTTCTCCTTCTCCATCTTCCAAATCGTCATTGGAGATATTTGTTTGGGGACCTATTACTTCATCGTCCGAATATCCAAGCGTAGCTTCAAAGGTGATGTCCGACATGTTGTCCTCATCCGAAAGATTTGTCATGACTTGAGAAGAATGGTCATGGTCAGGATACAGAATGTCAAGGAAAGAACAAAGGATATAGAAAAATTATGAAATTGATACAAGTGGATGAGATTCACAAATATAATAAGTCAGTTAATAGTTTCGTTTTAGTACACCAGAGGACCTGCATGGGCCACCAGTAAAACCTGTCTCGCCCCCTTCCCAAAAAAAGGTGAAGGGTGACGTGGCACGGTCCGCAACCTAACTGTATTGAAGATGGTCTATTCAATACAGTCACGTTAAGCGTAAAAATATCTATAATATGCAGGGTGTGTACTAAAATAAAACAATAAAAGCGAAACGCATTTATTTCCATTAACCAAACTTTATTACATCCCAAGGGAAATAGTAAAATAAACTAAATAGTTTAATTACATCAAAAAGAAGCAAAGCCCTAAACAGGTGGGCAACAAAGAAAACTAGTTAATCTTCTGACGTCAAGTCTGCATAATCTTTGTTAGTTGGCTCCGCACCTTGATCCTCATCATAAAACTCATTCTCATCTAATGGACATTCCAAAGCGAGGGAAAAGGAAATTCCGTCTGTGAGTTATACTCGGGTAGGATTGCCTCATAAGGAAGTAAGAGTATAGAAATGAACATGTGTATATAAAAGTATGATGTATGCATGCCAACATGAAGTAAATGGGTGTAAAGGTATGAAATGTATAAAATTAAGATACGTTGACAGAGCTATAAGTGAACATGAGTATGTTGTATGAGGTGCATGTTGTATGAAGTTATGTGGTATTGTAATACCCAGTTCTTTTATACGCCAATATCCGTATTTTTTATAAGGGTCACCTACAGAATCTACTTATTAATATTTATAATTATTTTAAGTATTTTAAAAACCCTAATCCCTTCATTGCATCTCGTTTCCTTTTGTAACCCTAACCCTATTTTCTAATTTTCCCTCTTTCTTTTCCCTTTTATTTTCCCGAGCCCGGCCCATCTTCTTTTCCCAACTTCTTTTATTTTCTCCCACTCCCTTTCCCGAGCCCAGCCACTCTCCCCCTCTCTTCTCAGCCCAAACCCAAACCCTAACTCTCCATTTCCTTTTTATTTTCCAAGCCGGCCCATCTTCAACCTCCCAATTAATTTTAAAATCCCCGGCCCAATTCCATTTCTTTTCCTTTGCATAAGGAATTAAACAAAAAAAAATCCCAACACCGGCCCAAAGCTTCCCAGCCCATGCCCCTAACCCGCGCCCAAGCAAACCTGACCCGACCCGCCTCTATCTCTTCTCCCCCCACTCACTTTCGTTTCCCGCTCTTTCTCCATGCGCTCCCCACGTCGCCAACGCCCCCGCTCACGAGCCCGACCTCGACCCACGATTGCGTACGCGCCCGCGACCTCGTCTCCCTCGCCTCCATACAAGGACGAGCACTCACCCCCACTACATTTTTCCTGACCACACTTACCTCCTCTCTCCTTCTTCCTCTCATCATCCTGCCTCATCCCCGACGACGACGACGACGAAGACTATCACCTCTTCATTCCTCCGTCGCTCCTCTCTCCAAAACCCGAGCACCACCACTGTTTCCTCCCTCTCTCTAAACCACCGAGCTCGAGCATACCCTGTACCCTCCTCGCCGACGAGCTCCCATCGTGCCGCCGGCCACTTCATCGACTCCTCTGCATCATCAGCATCACCTCCTCCAAAACCCGAGCCCCACAACCCACACCAAACTCCAAGCACCCGAGCCTCGAACCCTCGCTGCACCCATCACCGGAGCTACCTCCGCCGACCACCGCCGACCCCAGCACACTCCCAAGAAATCCACAGCAACCCACTCTGCTTCCAGTGATCACGAGCCATCCCCTGGGCAACCCCGACGACGAACCCGAACTCGGGCCGAGGCCGTGAACCCAAACCGTGCTGTTCTTTGTGCGTTCGTACCACTGCCGCTGTCGTACATCGCCAACGCGTCTCCAGGTAAGTACCCTACTTGCTACATGCTAGATTATCCTGTTACAAATCAAAATCGTATTAATTCCGTGTTTACAATTCGTGAAAACTTATATGACACAAGTGTTTGATGCAAAACCCAAACGAAAATCTTCCATTAAACTGAACAAAATTGATCATATAAACTGGCCAATGTGGAGATGAACATTGTATTGAAATTTGACTGAAAAATATAACAGTTACTGACTTGAACGATCATCCCCAATTACACCCAATAAAATTGAAAATTTTCCGTGTCTGAAACTTGTAAAAATCATAATTAATTTTTTAAAAATTGGAATGATGAGTTCGAAGGCTCAAATAGAAGAAGACTCGACGATATGGAACCCTATAAAAGTTTTAAATTGTTTCTATACTGAAAAAATGATGGAAACTGATTCGGAGAGCGGCTCTGGACTGCAGTCCAGAGCAGCTCTGGCTGTTAATTTCTATCTCGTAATGCTAACCCTTTTTGCTGTTTGAACTTGTATATTGCGGAACCATATACTTTAGTGAAGATAAAACAGTTAGCTAAATGATGAAAGTGGTTTCACCCCTTTTTACCCTCGTTTACCATTTAAACTGTAATTTAAAAGAACAGGACGTATAGCAGTCCCAAACAGAAACAGAACTGACACCCTATGATTGTACAGTACATAACTTCCGACGTAGAGGCGCTATTGAGAATTCGTCTAGTGCGTTGGAAACCATATTGGAAAACCTAAATTTCATTCAACTATAGCATCGCTATATTCTGATCCCAACAGGGTGAAAATTGTGTCGCGAGACGGACGTTCAGTTCAGAAACTGAATTTCCAGCAGTGAACGCTTAAAATGAAATGGCCATATCTAGCGATCCTGAAACCCGATTAACGTGAAACCAATTTTGGTGGATAGATAATTCAACATACTGCTTACCCCCTTTTCATTGTTTCGCAAAATTTTTCATGTATGATTTATGATAAATTATTCAAGTGGTAGGACACCGACTGATGATATCTTAATCATGCCTTAATTACTGTATTCTCATCACATTATATAGATGTCATTGTATTGGTAACCTAGTGATCATATGCATTACCCAGTGTTAGGTATTAGTGTTTGATTGTGGCAAGTACGTTAGTATTTAAGCATGAATGGATAAGTGAAAGTGACACGTACTTGTACACAATCAGTGGACCCTATTGATTTATTGCATTGTCGACGTCTGTGGGACATGTATAAGTGTGACTATAATTGGTATGGGACGATTATGGAAGCACTTGTATAGGTGTCACAGGTAAGGCACCAAACACTGTCCATTCATCTTGGGTATCAGTCGAGACATGCTTGATGAAGACCTTGTCTTCAGTTCTCGCGTAGACTTGTCATGGACCGACTGGTATTTAAGTTTATGGTTGGCGTTTGATGTAGACCACGGGGTGTGGGGTAGTTTGAGTGTGAGTTCAACAGAATCTCGGGAGTCCCATGCCGGCACATACAGCGATTCTGGAGATATATGGGGATATTACTGATTATTAGCGAGCGACTCGGGCCCGTGTTCCCTTGTCTTTGGGTCCTACCCTTGGGTGGGGGATACTCACGAGTGGTTGACTCTCACACTTGGACTGACGATAGGCTTAGTGACCTGTACAGTGAGACTTAGAGACTGATAGGGTTAGTGCCATTGACATGCATTGCTTACTGATTCAACATACCTACCATACTGTTTACGGCTTTACTGTTTACCTGCTTTATTAGCTACCTGTATTGGCTACTTCATGCTTACGTCATTATTCCATGATTACTGTTTCATATTCATCATTATTGCGCGTGTTCACGTTTGTATCTATTATATTATTGCTATCGTGTCGCTCTGATGACCTGAGTATACATGCTCAGAGTGAGAAGTGGATCTAGCTTGGACAAGGACCTGACGTACCTAGAGGACAACGCGGACATCTTGATCAGCGACTCAGAGCTATACCCTCTTGATCTCCATCTGGTTAGTTCTTTTGTATTTGTTTTTGATTTAGTGACTGCATTTCTCATTACCTGTGCATTGATTACTGATTACCACGTAAAGCTAGAAGCCGAAGTGTGACTACGGCAGGATATTTCCTTGACCGTAGGAGCATGGCTAGCCTTGTCAACCCTTCGTATTCCGTATTTTGGGAAGCGGGGCGTGACAGGTATGAAGTATAAGTGAAGGTAAAAGTTCGCATTAGTTTGTTAAACAAGAGTCCGGATACTCTCGATTATTCCGTTGTGGCCACGGAACAACAACTGGAGAAGTAAAAAGTACCGTTTCACTTCCTGGGATCATGATTGAGTAGTAGGGGAATCCGAGTTCCGCATCTCCTTGCCTAATCAAACCACCCATCCCCGTTATTCGGTGTAAATGTTTTGACGAATTAGAGTTATTGCGTATATATTTAGGTATGGAATTTCCACATTATATGCCATCCACATACTGGATCATTTGCCCTTAAGTAGGGTTAGTATTCGCCCGAATATCGGATTAGTAGTCGTCCACACATTGGACCATTCACCCCCAAAAGTAGGCTTAGTATTCGTCCGAATATCGGGTTAGTAGTTGTCCACACATTGGACTGTTCACCCTGCTTGCAAGGATCCTCATATATAAGTATTCCATACCTAGGTCTGCGCATTCTAACCCTAACCGTATCATATGTCCTGTATGTCATAAACTTGTAATCAAAAAGTTGATCTTATTTAATATGACCTTCCACAACCACTTATTTTATCTTGTTATCATTTTAAGTTTGTAAGGTGCTTCATATCATTTTATAGAATGCGTAGTTAATAAAGGATGATAACGTTTAATGATATTTACTGTTTATAAGAAAACCATGATATTTGGAATATTTATCATTTTGAAACCCATGGTATTTTACTGAGAAAATATCCTTTTAATAAAAGGTTAGGGTATTTATATGAAAATTTTCTTTTAATAAAGTTTTAGATAATCTTTTGAAAAATATCGTTATACGGGTTATGGTCTTTGTTGAAAATAGCCTTTTAGTAAAGGTCAAGGTATTTAAATGAAATTATATCTTTTTAGGATGGATTGAGGTATTTTATTGTAATTAATAATTTTATAAAATTATAGTGTTTTAAGTTTGAGGTAACATTTAGAAAATACGTTCGTGTTGGCAACCGCTGCACATGGGCGGCAGGATTTGTGCCCTTTTCAGGGACGATTGCCTATCAACCACGAGATATTTACGGAAAACATTACCCTAGTTAATTAGAGTATTTTATTATAGGTGATATTCTACAAGAACAACTCCGCGTTGACAACTGCTGCACATGGACGGCAGGATTTGTGTCCTTTTCAGGGACGATTGTCTAGTAACCACGGGGTGATTCATATAAAATATTCCCCTATTAGGGTATCTTATTAAACTTTAGTTAATAGGCTGAGGAAATTATACTAAAAATATTTCTTTCTAAGTGAAAGGAGTTAAGTTGAAAAACTATAGCATAATTATTTAGATTAGCATTATCCCCTCTTAAAAGAGTAGGGAATTTTAACAAAACTGAGGTAAATTAGTGGATAAGAGTGCAAGTAAAAATATATTGTTTCGGTGTGTCTAAGTATTGTTCCAAACATCTCACATCCTATGAGTATTTTAAATATATACAACATGTTAATAAAATGAGGGTATTTTGTGGAAGTAACCTATTTCGAGATCTTATTGGTAACATAGGTAAGTGGGTGTACAAAAAGGGTGGATTGATGCCCCATGAGTTATAACTTTAAGCATATCATATTCCATATAGGATGAGGGTGCAATATTCACGCATATAGAGGTAATTAATTAAACCATTTTAAGCATGTGGTCAAATTCTTATCATTAAGGGGTACCAAAATAAGCATGCAGAAATATTTTAACATCATTTTAATACAAGGTTTGGGAATAGAATTTGAAACTAAGATCATTAAAAGAAGGAAGGTGACAGATGAGTGGAGAAAGACGGATTCTACCTTTTGTTTGAGTTGGATGCCAATGGGTCGAAAATGTAGGCTCGTACTAAATCCTCAATATCTTCATGCTCGGATTTTTCCTTGATGGTTGGGTGGAACCACAAAGTCCACGTCATCGATACGAAGGCATGGGTATTTTTTTCAAAATTTTTAGAGTTCTGAGGAGTGAGAAATTAGAGTTTGAAGGTCTCTATTTATAGGGTCATTTCCCTAACAATAAAATCCCAAAATCTGTTAAAAAATCCCTAAAAATCCACGCCCCAAATGATTGCCCAAGATTAGCTGTCGCCGCCTCCTCACCTCAACCGTTGGATCGTGATCCAACGGCCTTGGATCCGCCCCGCTTGCGCCACGTGGCCGCGAGGGGATCACGAGGTTTTGCATGGTCCCCCTACCACGTGGGCGCGGCCAGCAATCCTGGGCCGTTGGATCTTACATCCAACGGTCCAGGTTTAGAGTCGGTTATATATATATATATATATATATATATATATATATATATATATATATATATATATATACTGAAAACTAATGTCACGCCCCGCTTCCCAAAATACGGAATACGAGGGGTTGACAATGCCAGCCATGCTCCTACGGTCGAGGAAATATCCCTCCGTAGTCACACTTAGGCTTCTAGCTTTACGTAATAATCAGTAACCAATGCACAGGTAATGAGAAATGCAGTAACTAAATAAAAACAAATACAAAAGAACTAACCAGATGGAGATCAAGAGAGTATGGCTCTGGATAGCTGATCAAGATGTTCGCGATGTATGTCTGGTCCTGGTCCAAGCTAGATCCACTCCTCACTCTGAGCATGCATACTCAAGTCGTCAGAGCGACACGATAGCAATATATATATAGATACAAATGGTAACTCGTACAGTAATAATGAATATGTAACAGTAAATCAAGAGAGTAAAGATGTAAACATGAAGTAGCCAATGCGGGTGTCTAATAGAGCAGGTGAACAGTAAAGCAGTAAAATAATATGTCAGGTGTGTTGATTCAGTAAGCAATGCATGTCAATGTCACTATCCTTATCAGTCTTTAAGTCTCACTGTACAGGTCACTGAGCCTATCGTCAGTCCAAGTGTGAAAGTCAACCACTCGTAAGTATCCCCCAACGAAGGGTAGAACCCAAGGACAAGGGAACACGGGCCCGGGTCGCTCGCTAATAATCAGTGATATCCCTATATATCTCCATATATCTTCATATGTGCCGGCATAGGACTCCCGAGATTCTGTTGAACTCACACTCAAACTACCCCACACCCCATGGTCTACATCAAACACCAACCATAAACCCAAATACCGGTCGGTCCATGACAAGTCTGCGCGAGAACTGTAGACAGGATCTCCATCAAGCATGTCCCGACTGATACCCAAGATAAATGGACAGTATTTGGTGTCTTACCTGTGACACCCATACAAGTGCTTCCATAATTGTCCCATACCAATTATAGTCACACTTATACACGTCTCACAGACGTCGACAATGTAATAAAACAATAGGATCCACTGATTGTGTACAAGTACGTGTCACTTTCACTTATCCATTCATACTCAACCACTAACGTACTTGCCACAATCACCACTACTACCTAACACTGGGTAATGCACATGATCACTAGGTTACCAATGCAATGACATATATATAATGTGATGAGAAAACAGTATTTAAGGCATGATTAAGATGTCATCAAACGATAACCTACCACTTGCATAATTTTTTTATAAATCGTACATGCACAATTTAGCGAAACAATGAACAGGGGATAAGTAGTATGTTTGATTATCTATCCAGCAATTTTAATTTCATGTCAATCGGGTTTCAGGATCACTAGATATGGCCATTTCATTTTAAGCGTTCACTGCTGGAAATCCGGTTTCAGAATCGGAAGTCTGTTTCGTAACGCATTTTAATCCCAGTTGGGATCGCAATTAGGCGACGCTATAGTTGAACTATAATTAGGATTTCCAGTCAGGTTTCCATTTCAATTGGTGGATCATTATTATATTATGCCAACAGAGAATTATGGCCAGATTATGTTTGAGATGTAAAATCTGCTTCTGCAGAAATCAGCAAGACATGTCGACAAGGTAAAATGAATTAAAAATATCAAACGGTTGAGTAAACCAGTGAAGCCCATTGAGTAAGAAAGCTAATCCATTTTCCTACGTGACGATACAGGGTTCCGCGCATTCTCTTATATGAACAGTGATATACAGGGGTTTAACAACAGGGGTTAACCTGGATTTCCATTCTGGACTGCAGTCCAGAATCGTAATCCACCACAGTTATCTCCATCATAGCATATTAAAAATCAGTGATAAACAATATATTACAGTAGTTTAAACAGTTAACTTCGTTACGAGCCATCGCACGCATCATTTCAATGTATACACAATTAATTATGATTTTAACAAGCATCAGACGCGGGAAATATTCAGTTTTAATGGGTGTAATTGGGGTGATCGTTCAAGCCAGTAACGATTATATTTTCCAGTAAGATTTCACCACAATGTTCACTGCCACACGGGCCAATGTATACAAACAAGTCCCGTCAGTTTAAAGTAAGGGTTTCAGTCGGGTTTTGCATCAAGCACTTGTGTCATACGTTTTCACGAGTTTTAAACACGGAATTAATAGGTTTTAGAAATGTAACAGTAATAACTAGCATGTAGCAAGTAGGGTACTTGCCTCGGTCACTTGATATGGAAGCGACGCCGCTGCAGAGTTTTTCCCGACACACGGAACGGTGCGACGCTGGATACGGCGCGCGTCTCGAGCGCGATGCGCGGTGACCCGGTACTGGACGCGGCGGCGACGCGAGCGTGATACGGCAGTGGGCGTGGTACTGGCTCGATGCGTGGCATGGCGCGATACGGAACTGGGCCTGGTGATGATGCGGAGGCAGGCATAGTGCGGCACGGGACCTGGTCCGGAGGTGAGCACGACACGACGCGGGCGCGGCACAACAACTGAGCACGGAGCGCGACACGGGAGTGGGTCTGCGGTGACACGAAGACTGGGCACGGGCGCGACACAGGAGTGCGTCCGTCACACGCACGGTACGGCACGGCAGCGACAGATGTGTACGGCGTTGGGACGGATGGAGTGTTGATGATAGTGACGGCTTAAGGGGTCGAGGCCACAGATTTGATGGTGGCGTCGGTAACCCGAATGGCGGCAACAGCGATCAACATAGGTGCTCGACGAAATGCCGGGGGCTCGACTTAAGCTCAGGTGTGGTGGTTGAGGCTCAGCTGAGGTGAGGTGGTGGCCTTGGTGATGCGAGGGGGTCGCTGGGATCTCAGAGGGTTCGGTGTTGTGGGTTGGTGCCTGGTGGCTCGGAGAGGTCGATGGCAATGGTGGTGGCCTCGACGGTAGAGGTTGAAGGCGGTGTCAAAGGTGTTGCAATGGATTTTTTGGGTTTGGAGGAGTGGGCTCGTGGTGTGCGGTGGAAGAAAGGAAGGGCGCTTGGGTTGTGGAGAGAGATGAGGAGGTAGTTGCGGCGGTAGCTTATCGAAGAAGGTGGCCGGCGGCTTCGAGGAGTCCGGTGGTGGCTGTGAGGTTGTGGTTCTGTAAATGAGGGTCGGGGATGCAGTGGAGGAGGTGCTCGGTTAGGTAGAGTTGTTGTCAATGGAGGAGAAGAAGAAGGTGGTGGCTGTGAGGGAGGCTCGTCGGCGATGGTTCATCAACGGTGAGGGGGAGATTGAAGGGGCTCGGTTTGGTTTGTGAGGGCGATAGAGAGTGTGATTGAGAGGGAGGGAGGTGCAGAGAGAGAAGGAGGTGCAGAGAGAGAGGGATGTACTGAGAGAGAGAGGGAGAGAGAAAGAGGAAGGAGTTGAGATTGAGAGTGTGAAGGAGGAGGGGCCGTTGAGGGGAGCGGTTCGTAGGGGGAGTGCGCGCGTCGTGGGCGCGAGAGACGTGGTCGCGAGGAGCGGAGCGTTGGTGAGGCAGGCGGCGACGTGGGGAACGGGGGTACGTGGATTCTCGCAGAAGAAGTGAGAAAAGAGAACGAAGGGGAGGAAGGAGGGTTAAGAAGCGGGTCGGGTCGGGTTTGTGTTGTGGGTGTTGGGCTGGTCTTGGGGGCTTGGGAGCTTGGGGAAGAATAAAAGGGAGAGGGAGTGGGCCGGGCTGAGTTGGGTTTAGAATTAGGAAAATAAATGAAAAAGGCAAAAGGGGAAGTTGGGCCGGGCTGAGTTGGGGGCTAAAAGAAAAGAAAGGGAAAAGGAAAGTAGTTGGGCTGGGGAAAATAGGAAATGGGAAAATAAAAGGAATAAGTGATAGGATTTGGGTTTAGGGTTTCAAGACAAATAAAATAATTATAAATATAATTAAATAAATTTGGAAGTAACAAAAATACGGTTATTGGTGTATAAAAGAACTGGGTATTACATCATACCACCCTTACAAAAATTTCGTCCTCGAAATTTAAAACAAGGGATAAGTTATATAAAATAACAAGCGAAAAGCTATGACCTCAAACACTCACATAACATGTTTTTCTTAAAACAGTTAAAAAGAAAAAAAAAACGAAGGTCTAAGTAAGTATAAGGAAGAAATCAACTATAAGGGAAAACTATATGTACAAGGGAATAAAAATAGCAATAACGGACAATAACACCCGAGGCGTGCTAGATAAAATCGAGATCCTAAATATATGCATACATACGTATATCAAAATAGCGCAGCTAAAATAATAGTATCAGGCACAGCCATTTATAATACCAAACGATAAGCACAATACCCCGGGAAAATAAAGTAACAATAATAAAATAGTGAAAGATTTGTCGATAGGTTAAAACATTTTAGAATAATGTATCGATCAAATAGTTTTAAAATAACTTAGGAAACTCACATAGTGAAAATAAGAAATATGGAACAAAAATATGCGCGATATATGGTTGCGCTCTTGAAAATGTGAAGGATAGTAAACCATTTAACACGGGTAAAATGGAAGTAGTCAATAACACGAAATTTTTTTTATTTTGATAAATACCAAATAGTGAAGGCTAAGTTTTCAAATATCGATGTCCCTGAATATAGTTAGGGTAATAGGAGATAGCATAAAGATGTATAGGGGCTAGCCAGGGTAGGGATTACGATGGAGTATAGCTCACTCAAAAGGTCGGAGTGTGACACTTTTTAATCTAAGCAAGGGTCAAAACGGTACAAGGTGCAGAAGTGAAGGACACTAATGAATCTCAGGAGAAAAGAAATGTATAGGGGAAACAGTCAAAGCATCACGTGAACTAACAATCAGAAGATTAGCGAACTCAGCAATTTTATTTCATTCCAGAAAATTTTAAACAAGGCATTCTCGAAAAGTAAAAGATGGCCCTAAACTATACATAGATTTTATTTGGCCAGAGGAGACGAAAGCTAAATTACGTCAGTCGCAGTTGTGGAGGTTCAGCAGGTTATGGTAGGCTCGCGCGCTCAGAAGGGACGTCCATTCC
Source organism: Agapanthus africanus (assembly GCA_030015575.1). NCBI lineage: Eukaryota > Viridiplantae > Streptophyta > Magnoliopsida > Asparagales > Amaryllidaceae > Agapanthus > Agapanthus africanus. The sequence goes on along the minus strand of CM057342.1, from coordinate 173,190,200 downwards.
CATATCGCCTCGCAGGGATCGCCACTGGAGGTTCTTCTGCCATGGGGTCTTCTTCTTCTGGCCCTTCTTCTTCGGCTGGAGCTTCTTCATCGAGGTCTGATTCTACGTGATCCTCTTCTGCTGGATATTCCTCCATGGGATTTTCCTCCACTGGATTTCCTTCTATCGGGTCCTCCTCGGGATCTTCCTCTATCGGGTTCTCTTCGGGGTCCTCCTCATCGTCGTCAGAGTCGCTGATAATGTTGACTCCTGGGGCTACTAATCCCTCACCCTCGGAATCGATGTTTCCAAAAATAACCTGTGAGCCGTTGATCTCGTCGTCTGATCTTATCAGCGTGTAGTCCGAGGAAACGCACGACCGTGTGTCTTCATCCAGAGGCGGCTCTTCTCCAAGGTGGGCCATGACCTGAAAAGAGAGAATCATGATTAGACAGTGGGACACCTTAAGAGGATAACCAAGGATACGGTAGCACAGGGAGGATATGCTGTAGGCAAGGACTGAAAAATTAAAATTTAAAAATGCTGATGTAATGAATAGTATAAATAATGCGAGAAGCAAGAGAACGATACATACATCACAACCAAAATTTTATTGCATTCAGCTAAAAGTTCGACAGATATAAGATTTCAAACGAAAAGAAATATTTACAAAGGAGTGACAACATTTTTTTTTTTGAAAGCAGAAAACGCGATAACTCTTCTTGGATTTCTAGACCGCTGCAATCTCGTCACGCGAGTTCAATCCTGTGCTGGGTCCGTACTGTTCCTCGACGCTCAAACTACGAAATAACCATCACTTAGCAGAAGTGGAGAGTGTGGACGAATCGCCTCCTTGTAGCTCCTTCCTTTTATGGCAATCATTGATAAAGTGTTCGCTGGATCTGCAAATCAGGCATTTCCCTTTGGCGTGGAGACAATCCCTCTGAAGGTGTCCTGGCTTCTTGCAGTACTCACAACATTGGGTCTTCTGCTGCTTCTGTCGCGGGGGAACGAGTGGGCACTTCATCTTCACCTCTTTTCCTCGTCTAACAGGGATCTTTTCACGATTGGAGACTTCCGCTGGTGCCTGAGTCATCTGCCTTTTTAGTCCTTCAGCTAAAAGGTCGTTTGTTCGCTCCTGGGCTTCCTTCAGACTTTGCAGTGCATTCAGATCTCTATAGTCTGATTCTGGGGAGTGGAGATAGAGAAAGAGTCGTTGGAAGACATGATTCTGAAACAACAATTTTAGGACGGCATAAGATACAGGGGAAAAATCAGAACAAGATACAAAATTGACAATGAAACAGGAATATCGGGTGAGGTGAAACTCAATCGAGCGGAAACCAAATGTAGAACTCCAAGTTACCCAATAGAGTACAGTATTGTAGCTATGCTGCAGTTCATAATTACAACCACGTAACTCTACAAAGTCACCCAAAACTCTAGCGGATAGATCAATATGTATAGCAGCATACACTATGTGAATCGATATTAGGAATAACAAGTTTACAATCTAGACCGAAGGATGTCTTAGATTGCCGAGTACTACACGGAACTGCAATCCCAATTGAAGCAAAACCTGGCTCTGATACCAACAAAACCATGTCATGCCCCGCTTCCCAAAATATGGAATACGAGGGGTTGACAAGGCCAGTCATGCTCCTACGGTCGAGGAAATATCCCTCCGTAGTCACACTTCAGCTTCTAGCTTTACGTGATAATCAGTAACCAATGCACAGGTAATGAGGAATGCAGTAACTAAATCAAAACAAATATAAAAGAACTAACCAGATAGAGATCAAGAGAGTATGGATCTGGATAGCTGATCAAGATGTCCGCGATGTATGTCTGGTCCTGGTCCAAGCTAGATCCACTCCTCACTCTGACATGCATACTCTGGTCGTCAGAGCGACACGATAGCAATATATATATAGATACAAATGGTAACTCGTACAGTAATAATGAATATGTAACAGTAAATCAAGAGAGTAAAGATGTGAATATGAAGTAGCCAATGCGGGTGTCTAATAGAGTAGGTGAACAGTAAAGCAGTAAAATAGTATCTCAGGTGTGTTGATTCAGTAAGCAATGCATGTCAATGTCACTATCCCTATCAGTCTCTAAGTCTCACTGTACAGGTCACTAAGCTTATCGTCAGTCCAAGTGTGAGAGTCAACCACTCGTAAGTATCCCCCATCGAAGGGTAGGACCCAAGGATAAGGGAACACGGGCCCGAGTCACTCGCTAATAATCAGTGATATCCCTATATATCTCCATATATCTCCATATGTGCCGGCATGGGACTCCCGAGATTCTGTTGAACTCACACTCAAACTACACCACACCCCGTGGTCTACATCAAACGCCAACCATAAACCCAAATACCGGTCGGTCCATGACAAGTCTGTGCGAGAACTGGAGATAGGATCTCCATCAAGCATGTCCCGACTGATACCCAAGATAAATGGACAGTATTTGGTGTCTTACCTGTGACACCCATACAAGTGCTTCCATAATTGTCCCATACCAATTATAGTCACACTTATACACATCTCACAGACGTCGACAATGCAATAAAACAATAGGGTCCACTGATTGTGTATAAGTACGTGTCACTTTCACTTATCCATTCATGCTCAACCACTAACGTACTTGCCACAATCACCACTACTACCTAACACTGGGTAATGCACATGATCACTAGGTTACCAATGCAATGACATATATATAATGTGATGAGAAAACAGTATTTAAGACATGATTAAGATGTCATCAAACGATAACCTACCACTTGCATAATTTTTTCATAAATCATGCATGCACAATTTAGCGAAACAATGAACAGGGGATAAGTAGTATGTTTGATTATCTATCCAGCAATTTTAGTTTCACGTCAATCGGGTTTCAGGATCACTAGATATGGCCATTTCATTTTAAGCGTTCACTGCTGGAAATCCGGTTTCAGAATCGGAAATCTGTTTCGTAACGCATTTTAATCCCAGTTGGGATCGCAATTAGGCGATGCTATAGTTGAACTATATTTATGATTTCCAGTCAGGTTTCCACTGCAATTGGCGGATCAGTATTATATTATGCCAACAGAGAGTTATTGCCAGATTAAGTTTGAGGTGTAAAATCTGCTTCTGCAGAAATCAGCAAGACATGTCGACAAGGTAAAATGAATTAAAAATATCAAACGGTTGAGGAAACCAGTGGAGCCCATCGAGTAAGAAAGATAATCCATTTTCCTACGTGACGATACAGGGTTCCGCGTATTCTCTTATATGAACAGTGATATACAGGGGTTTAACAACAGGGGTTAACCTGGATTTCCATTCTGGACTGCAGTCCAGAATCGTAATCCACCACAGTTATCTCCATCATAGCATATTAAAAATCAGTGATAAACAATATATTACAGTAGTTTAAACAGTTAACTTCGTTACGAGCCATCGCACGCATCATTTCAATGTATGCACAATTAATTATGATTTTAACAAGCATCAGACGCGGGAAATATTCAGTTTTAATGGGTGTAATTGGGGTGATCGTTCAAGCCAGTAACGATTATATTTTCCAGTAAGATTTCACCACAATGTTCACTGCCACACGGGCCAACGTATACAAACAAGTCCCGTCAGTTTAAAGTAAGGGTTTCATTCGGGTTTTGCATCAAGCACTTGTGTCATACGTTTTCACGAGTTTTAAACACGGAATTAATAGGTTTTAGAAATATAACAGTAATAACTAGCATGTAGCAAGTAGGGTACTTGCCTCGGTCACTTGATATGGAAGCGACGCCGCTGCAGAGTTTTTCCCGACACACAGAACGGTGCGACGCTGGATACGGCGCGCGTCTCGAGCGCGGTGCGCGGTGACCCGGTACTGGACGCGACGGTGACGCGGGCGTGATACGGCAGTGGGCGTGGTACTGGCTCGGTGTGTGGCACGGCGCGATACGGAACTAGGCCTGGTGATGATGCGAGCGCGACGCGATGCTGGGCCTGGTGATGATGCGGAGGCAGGCACGGTGCGGCACGGGACCTGGTCCGGAGGTGAGCACGACACGACACAGGCGCAGCACAGCAACTGAGCACAGGGCGCGACACAGTAGTGGGTCTGCTGTAAATCCCCGTTTCCTTCAATAAAAATTTTCCCTATATTTCCCAAGTCCCCGAATATTATCCTATTTTTCTCGTATTACCCTGTGTGAAATTAGTCGCTTAGGTTTTAGTATTTAAACCTTCCAAAATCAAAATAAATTTAAAATCAAAGCCCAAACAAAATAAACAAAACATACAAACAATAAACCCCCGGCCCAACTTCCCTCCTCAGCCCAACACTCCATTTTCCCTTTTTAATTAATAAAACCCCGGCCCAACTTGCCTCCTCAGCCCAACACTCCTTTATTCCCAAATGAAATAAACATTTAATTTCCCCGGCCTAAGCTCTCCGACCCAACACCCTTACCGCCTTCACTGACCCGACCCGCCCGCTTTTAACCCATCTTCTCCCCCGTTACAAATTTCTCCCGCTCTTTTTCCTTCACCCACGTCCCCGAGCCTCCCCCTCGCGCCCACGTCGCCCGCGCCGTTGCCCTACGTCCCCGCGACCCCGACCACGTCCGCGCACCCCTCAAACCCCTTTCTCCTCTCCCCCTCTCACTCTCGTGCTCACTTCTCTCGTTCCTCAAAAAAAAAACACTGCCAACTTCATCACTCGCCGCCACCGACGACGACGAGGACAACCGCTACAACCACCTCGTCAACTCCCTCGCTCTCTTCTCTCCATCAACAGAGCCCCCTACACTCCTCCACCACCGAGCTCTCTCAACCCACGCCGAGCTCACTGCATACCACCACAGCCACCCCTGCACCTCGACGCCGGCGAGCCCCCACTGCCCTGAACCACCTCGTCGACACCCCTACATCCTCAGCATCATCGACTTACCTCCAAGCCCAAGCCCCACTGCTCCCCCTCTCTCTCCAAAACCCACACCAAACCCTCACTGCGAGCTCCAAACACCCACTGCTGCCCGCCGCTGGAGCAACACCACCGACCATCGTCGACCCCAGCGCACTCACAGAGACCCATAGCACCACACTCCGCCTCCAGTGACCACGAGTCGTTCTCCGGGCAACTCCGACGACGAAACCGACACGCGAGCCGAGGCCGTGAACCCTAGCCGCGCCGTTCGTCGCGCGTTCGTGCCGTTGCCGCTGCCGTGCATCGCCAAAACGTCTCCAGGCAAGTACCCTACTTGCTACATGCTATATTATTCCCGTTACAAATCAAAACCGTATTAATTCCATATTTGTGATTCATGAAAACTTAAATGACATAAGTGTTTGATGCAAGATCCAAATGAAAACCTTCATTTAATTTGATGGAACTTGATTGCATATGCTGGCCCGCGTGATAATGAACATTGTGGTGTAATTTTACTGGAAAATACAATTGTTAATGGCTTAAACGAACACCCCCAATTACACCCGTAAAAACTGGGAATTTCCCGCACCTGAAACTTGTTTAAATCACAATTAATTGTGTACACATTGAAATGATGTGTTCGAGGGCTTAAATCGAAGCCAACTCGACGAAATGTAACCCTTTGCAAGTTCTTAATTGTTTCTGTACTGAAATTATGACGAGAATTGGTTCGGAGAGCAGCTCTGGACTGCAGTCCAGAGCAGCTCTGGTTGTTGTTTTATGTCTCATGATGCTTACCCCTTCGCTGCCTGAACTTGTTTGTTGCGGAACCCTACATTTTATTGAAGATCAATCTGTTAGATAAATAACACAAGTGATTTCACCCCGTTATATCGTCGTTTACTATTTAAACTGCGATTTAAAAGATCAGGACGCATAGCAGTCCCAAACAGAAATAGAATTGATACACTAGTGTTGAACAGTGCATAACTTCTGACGTACAGATGCGATTGAGAATCCGTCTATTGATTTGGAAACCCTATTGAAAACCCTAGATTTCATTCAACTGTAGCATTGCTAAATTCTGATCCCAACTGGGTGAAAATCGTGTCGCGAAACGGACGTTCAGTTCAGAAACTGAATTTCCTGCAGCGAGCACTTAAATTGAAACGGCTGTAACTTGAATACCAGAAACTCGATTGTACTGAAACCAATTTTGATGAACTTCTGACAGAGTGTACTTGTTACCATATTTGCATCATTTCATTGAATTCTGAACATATGAATTACTGTAATTTTTGTAAGCCTATGACGTGCATAATAGTTCATATCACACATGACTTGTTAACTGCATAAACGTACATACCTTACCCAACTGCCATATACATAGTGATAGTGCGCGTTATTTTTCATTGGACATTGCATTATCGTGCGTGAATGGTATTGGTTTAGGAGTGTCAAGTACGCCAATGGAAAAGTGAATGATTTCGTGACAGTGATTAATACAGTGAACAGTGACAAAACCGTGCTATTGGTATACTTGTACACGACTAAATCATAATCATCAATAGTGTAAAGCTGGGGAAAAAGGGGAAATCGAAGTGGAAAGAGTATCGTATTTAGCGGGACCATGTTTTAGAGGATGATCATTCGAACAGTGATTCTTATATATATTAGGTAGGATCTAGCGATCCGGCTAACAGGGTTATGTCCCGGGCGTGTGGGCCATTGTCTCGGGTATGTACGAGACTCCTGTTAAACATGATCCTCCTTTCCACTATACAATTTCAAACATGACCTAGATACTGATAAGGACACGGATCATACTTTGTATCATTTAGTGACATAGCGATTATCAGCATTTTACTTTCACTGTTATTATCGTATTTGCATGTTTCATGTCATTCATATAAAAAAATTGCTATTACGTCGCTCTGACAACCTGAGTGTGCTTGCTCAGACCTCGAGGAAGAACCAGCGCAGGAGTCGGATTTACCTTTCGAGCTGACGGAGATCTAGTCTGGAGTACCTTTTTCTTCGTTTCTGTTTTCCCTAGAGATCTTGTATTCGAATTCGGTTAGTAGTTCTTTCCTGTTTATTTGTGAATTGTGAACAATGAAAATTCGATGTAATAATTTAGTGATGTATTTCCTTTACTGCTGTACTTTGTTTACCGATTACCATGTAATGCTAGAAGCCGAAGTGTGACTACGGCGGGATTATTCCTTGACCGTAGGAGCATGGCCGGCCTAGTCATCCCTTGTTTTCCATATTTTGGGAAGCGGGGCGTGACATGGTTTTGTTGGTATCAGAGCCAGGTTAGTAATAAGGGATAACATTAACTACACTGTATTACATTATTTTCGCTTCACTATTACTGATTTTCATCATTGAATCTAATCATATCTTTTTGAATCTTCCAGCGATATGACGTCCCCGAACGACCACTCCTCGAACTCAAGTTCTCAGGATCGCATGGAAAGAATACTTAGTACACTGACCTCTCTCGCAGAAGCTCAGGAGAGGAAGACGGACTTACTCGCCGAGGGACTCAGGGCTATTGTCGTTGCAGGGGGACCCTTCGCACTCATTACCGCCCCCGAGGGCACTGCTCCACCAGCTTACTCTGCTAGGGCTGGCACCGTATCAGACTTCCGAAGGTTGCATCCAGCTGCATTCACAGGGCTAGCTGAACCCCTTGAGGCCGAGTAATATCTAGTGAACATGGAGAACTTACTGACGGCCGCCAGGGTACCAGATGAAGATAGGGTGAATGTGATAAAGATCCAGTTAGAAGATAAAGCCCGTACTTAGTTGTAACACCCTAATTCATTTATACCAATTCCAGTTCTCGTATTTCATTAATTGTGGTATTTTCCATGATTTATCGTGTTTTGGGTGCGAATAGTATTTTACATTTTACATTGCATTCGACCAGACCCGCTTGCTTGAACCTGTTTGATTCATATTTATAGATTACCCAGACTTGTTACGTAGACACGTGCATCTCATGTATACTGCATACTGGCATTTTACCTGGCATTGCATATTTTACCATATAACATTTTAGGTCATGTAAAATAATTTAAAATTGCATTTCATAGCCTGCATGATACCCCTAGCCCCGTGGTAGCATCCGCGGATCTTGTTCTCGTCCCGTTCAGTGAAACAGACTTATTTGGATGGCTACGCGCACGTGCGTGCATCCGTTCTTGGGGGTATGCATTTTTCGTTATTCGAACATTCATTTTTTTATTTTGGTCGACATGTATATTTTTCGTATTTTAAAACTGAATTTTTGACCAGACCTGGGTATGTTTTGGACTAAATTTGTATTTACCAGAAAATCCAATTTTATTTCATCTAATATCTTTATTAAAATTTAATAGTTTAAAATATTTATAACTTACAAAATCTTTTTAAATTAAAATCTAAATCTTAATAACAACCCCTTTCTCTCTCTCTCTCCTCTGCATATATATGTTTATATATATTTTATTTATTTAATTTTTCTTTCCTTATTTAATACACAACCTCTTCTTCTTTCTTCTTTCTTCTTTCTTTTTCTTGATCTTGTTTCTTGATTGCGGTGATCACCGCCGGAGCCGTGCTCGTCGCTGACGATCCGAGTGATCCAGTGAACGTACCTGACTTGCGTGATCACCCTCGTGCGTTGTTTGGAACCGTTCCGTGTACCGTGCGCCCGTCGCGACATTTCGCCGACGAAGGACGTTCCGTACACATCCGTTCTTGTTCCGTCTAGGCAAGTTAATCTTGCTACATGCTATATAATTTATTTTATACCTATTTAAATAAATACCATACCTATAGTTTAAATCTAGTACCCCATGTTTAATTTTATAACGTTTCGATGTTCCGTTTGCATCCGTTTATATCATTTTAAATCTAGATCATGAAAACTTATCTTGTGACATACTAGATTACATTATACTGCATCCATATCATTTAAAAAATATATCGTCGTAATATTTTTTATTATTATCTTTAATTAGTTTATAATCTGCATTTTATAATGTTATACATTTGAAAATATTATAGTTTACACATGAAACGTCGATGAAAAAGCGGATACGACAAATCTGAAATTTACTGTACACCTTACCTTATAAAATTCATTATAAATCATAGAAAAATCATTAGTATACGTTATTTAGTTCATTACGAAGCTAACTCAGAATACTATAACTCTATGAAATATTTACTTGCAAAATAAATTGTTTAAATAACGTAAAATGCAAATGAAAATATCTCTAAACTGCTGTCCAGGGAAATTCCAGCAGCAAACTGTCAACTTCGAATATTCACAACTTTTTGTAGGGACAACCTGAGATGCTTATACTTATAAAAATAAAAACCTTGTTGAATTATCTTTGTTTTGGTATAAGACACGTCCCTTTTGGATAACGTTTGTTATTTTTAAGCTATTTTACAAATTAGGGTGACGCTGAATTTCTGAACGGAACTTTCTTGTGCATGGTTAATCAATACCACTTTTATAGTTATTAATCGCTTTGAATATCCTACCCATATTAATATTATTATATCAATATTTATATCACATATTGCTTAGTTGTACATCCCACATTACCATTTTATAGTTTTATAACTTTTCGGATACCCGTTTGCATCCATCGCATTTAAGATACATATAATTGCATCCATAGATCACATTACTACATAATACTGTGATATTAACACTCCATGTTTAATAAATTGCATCCCAATTAATATCGGAACTATAAATGTAACCCTAATCGATAACTGTGTATCCATATCCTTGAAATTATACCTATTTGCATATCATATTACATGTTCCAGTTTATTGTTCTGATAGTATCCATGCTTGTTTATTTATACACATGCTTATGTTAGTTTGATTATGAGCACCCACATGACATCTTGTGCTTCCTGACATGACCTGTTACACTTCCTACTTGACATGACATGGTACCGTACACTCTTGACATGACACCTAATTACACTACTTGACCTGACCTGATGTACCATGGCTTGACCTATTACCTGATCATGTGTCTAATGCCAACAAACCTGACATGTAGTCCTTACGGACCATTCCTATTGTCTATCCAGACAAACCTGCACCTACCTGCTCCTGTGTTGGCATTAGTTCTTGATTACTTAAATACCTGACTTGAACACATATAACTTGGGGGTATGGGGAAAACAATGATGAAACCTGACTTGTAACTCGACAGTTCGATACCTGTTCTGATCAGTCTTACGGGCTAGGCCAGCCCCGGGGTGATGATGCTGACATCACTCATCTGTACATGCTACCTTTTATTGCCTAGCGGCACGTCTCGGATTCAGCCCGAGAATCTTGACCGTGGTCCCGGGCACGCACGGGATACTATTGAGTTACATCGATGATTCATCAAATTGATTTCAAAGACTTGAGAGTATTTAACCCAATAGACCAGTTTAGATTACTCACTGTACACTACCTGTCACTGCCCTGATTTACATTGCTGTTACACTTGCTTTACCTTTTATGATCATACTTGCATGTCTTGCTACCCTGTTTATATATTATTGCTTGATGTTATGACGCGCTGACGTCTGGGTTTTGCATGGCCCAGATCCTCTACCTTTGTTGCAGACTGATCAGGAGTTTTGCCGCTGTTAGACCGAGCGGTAAGGATCATATTGGTATCCAGCCTTACTTTCTAGGTGTTCATTTGATCCTTTGCTTCCGCATACTATATTATTTCTTGACTCATTTATTCTGGCTCATGGACATGTACTAGATAGTTTAGTCTACTTTTCTGTTCTTGATATCTCTACAGCCGTAATGTGACTGTGGAAGGATTTTTCCTATCCGCAGGTAGCATGGTTGGCTATGTCACGTACCTACCTTAGCGTACTCTGGGAAACGGGGCATGACATGGTTCTTTTAGTATCAGAGCCATAGGATATAGGTTAATCGAGTTTGATTCTTTTGTAGTTGGGTATTGGACCTAATACACGAATCAGAATACTCATGATTAGAAACATGTCCTGCTACCTTGTTATCGTAATTCTTGAATCATATCCTTCTTTTATCCTTCGCCTTGACGATATGCAAACCACTTGCATCTCGACTTGAAACCTTTTTGGTTCACCATTGTTTCTCCCCGTTCCTTGATTCTAATACTAGGATTTGGGCGACTTGAGTGGAGTTATGTAATTGTACCCATGAACTGCAGCATGGTTACAATGCGGTACTCTATTTAAGTAACTTGGAGTCCTGGTCTTGATTCATTTCCTTGTTTCATGATCGTTATATTACCTTGCTGCTCTCGGTTTCATTGCTTACCAGTTATTATTTTATCGCTAGCTTGAATCATGTTTACCGTACTTAATCTTCGTCGGTATCTTGACTTCGGATGAAGTCATCTCGGTATCTTACTTGTTCTTGTTTTTCCCGCCTTAGGATCATTCAATCCTGGTGCATCCCTTGTTTATTGTGGTCTTGGGAATGGATTTTCGCGGCACTTTCCACGCTTATATTGATGGTAAGGAAAGGAAAGTGATTCTCCAGATTCCCGAACATTCGGAGTTTGTTTTGTTGGAGGAAGCAGTTCTGTCGGGCCAGTCGAGTTTAGGGCTAGGCCGACAAACAGTGTCCTTTCGTCGATGGAAGTTGATAAGAAAGAAGCGTCGGCTATAGTTCGAGAATTCATGGACGTGTTCGAAGACACCTCGGGTTTACCGCCGAAGCGAGACGTGGAGTTCGCAATTGATCCTGTTCCGGGTGCAGCGCTAGTTTCTAAAGCGTATTATCCAATGGCACCAGTAGAGTTGGAAGAAGTCAAGAAGCAGGTGACCGAATTACTTGAGAAGGGTTGGATTCGAAGTAGTAACTCGTCTTAGGGAGCTCCAGTTCTTCTAGTAAAGAAGAAAGATGGCACAAGGAGGATATGCATCGACTATCGAGAATTAAACCGGGTGACTATTAAGAACAAGTACCCGATCCCTCGCATTGGCAAACTATTTGAGCAGCTTAGTGGCGCGGGGGTATTCTCGAAGATTTGCGATCCGGATATCATCAGGTCCGAGTGAAAGCAGAAAATATTTGCAGGACTGCGTTCCGAACTCGATATGGACATTACGAGTATTTAGTAATGCCATTCGGAGTCACGAATGCACCGGCAATATTATGGACTTGATGAGCCGAATCTTTTCACCATTCTTGGACCAGTCTATAGTGGTGTTCATTGATGATATTCTGGTCTACTCGAGGAGTAATGAAGAGCATGCAAAATATTTGAAGATCGCACCGCAGACAGTGAGGCAAGAGAATTATATGCAAAGATGAGCAAGTGCGAGTTTTGGCTTGAAGAAGTGAAGTGTTGGGGCACGTGTGGCTAGAGATGGAATCGCCGTTGATCCTGAAAGATTATAGCAGTTCGAGATTGGCCGATTCCGAAGAATGTTGCGGAGATAAGAAGTTTCTTGGACTTGCCAGGTATTATAGAAGAGTTGTGGAGAATTTTCTCAGTTGGCTGAGCCGTTGACTAAGCTTACGCGCAAGGAGGTACCATTTGTATGGATGGAGAAGTGTGCGTCAGCTTTAGAGGCGTAGAAGCAGAGATTGATAACCGCTCCTATTCTGACCGTGCCAGACAGTTCCGGAGGAGTGGTAATTCACAGCGACGTATCTGGAAAAAAAAAGATTTGGATGTGTTTGATGCAGCATGGGAAGGTTATAGCCTACGTATCGAGACAGTTGAAGACCCATGAGAAGAATTACCCAATTCATGATTTGGAACTAGCAGCTGTGATTTTCGCTTTAAAGATTTGGAGACACTACTTATTGGGCAACAGGGTCGAAGTTTTCACTGATCACAAAAGCTTGAAGTATGTGTTCACGCAGAAGGAGCTTAATATGAGGCAGCGTAGATAGTTGGAGCTGATGGCTGACTACGATCTCGATCTTAAGTACCATCCGGGGAAAGTTAATGTTGTACCGGATGCGCTTAGTCGGGTGCCAGCAATTCAGATGTTGACTGCACAGAAGGAGATTATGGAGGACTTTCGGAGATTCGAGTTGGAGATCATGCTACCGCATTCTTCGGGACAGTTATTGCAACTGCAAGTACAGTCGTCGTTGATCGAGAATTTTAGATCAGCGAAACTGCAGGACCCAAGATTGCAGAAGCTTCGAGAACAGGTTGAAGCTGGACTTCGAACGGACTCATTGGTTCTTGATGAGGATTCGTTACGTTGCGGTAGTCGTTGTGTGTGCCAAAGTGAGACATCCGCGAAGAAGTTATGAAGGAGGCACACAGTTCCACATATTCCGTACATCCAGGAGGCATGAAGATGTACCGAGATTTGCGACAGCAATTCTGGCGGGAAGGCGTGAAACCGGAGATTGACGCTTAGTGGAAAGGTGCTTGGTGTGTCAGCAAGTTAAGGCTGAACATCAAAGGGTTGCTGGTTTATTGAAACCACTTCCGATTCCTCAGTGGAAGTGGGAACATATAACCATGGATTTCGTGACCGCTCTACCGCGGAGTCCAAAGGGCAACAGTGCAGTTTGGGTGATTGCTGACGGATTGATTAAGGAAGCTCATTCATCTCTTTTCGAGATGATCAATCAACAGAAGTTTTGGCAGAATGGTGCGTACAGGGGATAGTAAGATTGCACGGAGTACCGGTGAGCATCGTGTCCGATCGTGACACTCGGTTCTTATCACACTTTTGGAGGAACTTACAGGAAAGCTTGGGGACTAGTTTGAAGTTTGTACAGCTTATCATCCTCAGATAGATTGCCAGTCGGAGAACGATCCAAATTCTTGAAGACATGTTGAGAGCTTGCATGTTGGACTTCAAGGGTTCATGGAAGGATCATCTACATTTGGCGGAGTTTTCTTACAGCCACCGTTCCAGGCGACTATTCAGATGGCTCCATTCGAAGCTCTATATGGTCGCAAGTGTCGTTCACCTATTTGCTGGGACGATATCGGTAAACGAAAATTGTTGGGATCAGTTTTGGTGGTGCATACAGTTGAGAAGGTTAATACTATTTGGAATCATTTTAAAGTAGTACACGACCAACAAAAGAGAGCTGATACATCGAGAAGACCTCTAGAGTTCGCCGTTGGTGATTTGGTATTCTTGAAGATATCACCGACTAGAGGGGTGATTCATTTCGGAAGTTGAGGAAAGCTTAGTCCTCGACTCGTTGGACCTTTGAGATTTTGGAGCGTATTGGAGAGGTGATGTATCGTTTGGCGTTACCGCAATCTTTGGCGAATGTTCATGACGTGTCTCATGTATCTCAACTCCGTAAGTATGTTCGAGATGAAGCACACGTGCTGGATCATTCAGAGCTAACTGTACGAGAAGATTTAACCTTTGAGGAACGACCGATGCTGATTGTGGATCGAAGGGAAAATGTTCTTAAGAACAAAGTTATCACTCTCGTACTTGTTTCTTGGGGAAATCGCTCGCATGGAGAATCAACTTGGGAACGAGAAGATGAAATCTGACAGAAGTTTCCACATCTATCCTTGTAGTTTGTTGATTGTTTATCCTTTCTTGTTCTTGGAATTTCGAGGACGAAATTCTTTTGTAGTTGGGTATAATGTAACACCCTAGTTCATTTATACCAATTCCAGTTCTCGTATTTCCTTAATTGTGGTATTTTCCTGATTTATCGTGTTTTGGGTGCGAATAGTATTTTACATTTTACATTGCATTCGACCAGACCCGCTTGCTTGAACCTGTTTGATTCATATTTATAGATTACCCTGACTTGTTACATAGACACGTGCATCTCATGTATACTGCATACTGGCATTTTACCTGGCATTGCATATTTTACCATATAACATTTTCGGTCATGTAAAATAATTTAAAATTGCATTTCATAGCCTGCATGATACCCCTAGCCCCGTGGTAGCATCCGCGCATCTTGTTCTCGTCCCGTTCAGTGAAACGGACTTATTTGGATGGCTACGCGCACGTGCGTGCATCCGTTCTTGGGGGTATGTATTTTTCGTTATTCGGACATTCATTTTTTTATTTTGGTCGACATGTATATTTTTCGTATTTTAAAACTGAATTTTAGACCCGACCCGGGCATGTTTTGGACTAAATTTTTATTTACCAGAAAATCCAATTTTATTTCATCTAATATCTTTATTAAAATTTAATAGTTTAAAATATTTATAACTTACAAAATCTTTTTAAATTAAAATCTAAATCTTAATAACAACCCCTTTCTCTCTCTCTCTCCTCTGCATATATATGTTCATATATATTTTATTTATTTAATTTTTCTTTCCTTATTTAATACACAACCTCTTCTTCTTTCTTCTTTCTTCTTTCTTCTTTCTTCTTTCTTTTTCTTGATCTTGTTTCTTGATTGCGGTGATCACCGCCGGAGCCGTGCTCGTCGCTGACGATCCGAGTGATCCAGTGAACGTACCTGACTTGCGTGATCACCCTCGTGCGTTGTTTGGAACCGTTCCGTATACCGTGCGCCCGTCGCGACATTTCGCCGACGAAGGACGTTCCGTACACATCCGTTCTTGTTCCGTCTAGGCAAGTTAATCTTGCTACATGCTATATAATTTATTTTATACCTATTTAAATAAATACCATACCTATAGTTTAAATCTAGTACCCCATGTTTAATTTTATAACGTTTCGATATTCCGTTTGCATCCGTTTATATCATTTTAAATCTAGATCATGAAAACTTATCTTGTGACATACTAGATTACATTATACTACATCCATATCATTTAAAAAATATATCGTCGTAATATTTTTTATTATTATTTTTAATTAGTTTATAATCTGCATTTTATAAGGTTATACATTTGAAAATATTATAGTTTACACATGAAACGTCGATGAAAAAGCGGATACGACAAATCTGAAATTTACTGTACACCTTACCTTATAAAATTCATTATAAATCATAGAAAAATCATTAGTATACGTTATTTAGTTCGTTACGAAGCTAACTCAGAATAATATAACTCTATGAAATATTTACTTGCAAAATAAATTGTTTAAATAACGTAAAATGCAAATGAAAATATCTCTAAACTGCTGTCCAGGGAAATTCCAGCAGCAAACTGTCAACTTCGAATGTTCATAACTTTTTGTAGGGACAACCTGAGATGCTTATACTTATAAAAATAAAAACCTTATTGAATTATCTTTGTTTTGGTATAAGACACGTCCCTTTTGGATAACGTTTGTTATTTTTAAGCTATTTTACAAGTTAGGGTGACGCTGAATTTCTGAACGGAACTTTCTTGTGCATGGTTAATCAATACCACTTTTATAGTTATTAATCTCTTTGAATATCCTACCCATATTAATATTATTATATCAATATTTATATCACATATTGCTTAGTTGTACATCCCACATTACCATTTTATAGTTTTATAACTTTTCGGATACCCGTTTGCATCCATCGCATTTAAGATACATATAATTGCATCCATAGATCACATTACTACATAATACTGTGATATTAACACTCCATATTTAATAAATTGCATCCTAATTAATATCGGAACTATAAATGTAACCCTAATCGATAACTGTGCATCCATATCCTTGAAATTATACCTATTTGCATATCATATTACATGTTCCAGTTTATTGTTCTGATGGTATCCATGCTTGTTTATTTATACACATGCTTATGTTAGTTTGATTATGAGCACCCACATGACATCTTGTGCTTCCTGACATGACCTGTTACACTTCCTACTTGACATGACATGGTACCGTACACTCTTGACATGACACCTAATTACACTACTTGACTTGACCTGATGTATCATGGCTTGACCTGTTACCTGATCTTGTGTCTAATGCCAACAAACCTGACATGTAGTCCTTACGGACCGTTCCTATTATCTATCCAGACAAACCTGCACCTACCTGCTCCTGTGTTGGCATTAGTTCTTGATTACTTAAATACCTGACTTGAACACATATAACTTGGGGGTATGGGGAAAACAATGATGAAACCTGACTTGTAACTCGACAGTTCGATACCTGTTCTGATCAGTCTTACGGGCTAGGCCAGCCCCGGGGTGATGTTGCTGACATCACTCATCTGTACATGCTACCTTTTACTGCCTAGCGGCACGTCTCGGATTCAGCCCGAGAATCTTAACCGTGGTCCCGGGCACGCACGGGATACTATTGAGTTACATCGATGATTCATCAAATTGATTTCAAAGACTTAAGAGTATTTAACCCAATAGACCAGTTTAGATTACTCACTGCACACTACCTGTTACTGCCCTGATTTACATTGCTGTTACACTTGCTTTACCTTTTATGATCATACTTGCATGTCTTGCTACCCTGTTTATATATTATTGCTTGATGTTATGACGCGCTGACGTCTGGGTTTTGCATGGCCCAGATCCTCTACCTTTGTTGCAGACTGATCAGGAGTTTTGCCGCTGTTAGACCGAGCGGTAAGGATCCTGTTGGTGTCCAGCCTTACTTTCCATGTGTTCATTTGATCCTTTGCTTCCGCATACTATATTATTTCTTGACTCATTTATTCTAGCTCATGGACATGTACTAGATAGTTTAGTCTACTTTCCTGTTCTTGATATCTCTACAGCCGTAATGTGACTGGGGAAGGATTTTTCCTATCCACAGGTAGCATGGTTGGCTATGTCACGTGCCTACCTTAGCGTAATCTGGGAAGCGGGGCGTGACATTGGTGGACAGTTGAAGAAAGAAGGATAGAGAGGCCAATCGAATGGAGTAAATTCAAGGAGTGCTTCCTGGATCATTATTTCCCTTCCACCGCCAAGGCAGATATGGAGAAAAGATTCATTCTACTGAAGCAGAATGGCCGCCCCGTGGACGTTTACGCGGCAGAGTTCAACCGTCTGAGCCGATTTGCTCCATACATGGTCGTTTCAGAGGCCACCAGCGCCAGACACTTCTTGCAGGGACTTGATTTCAAGCTGCAGCAGTTGATCGCGTCACTGGAGTTGCAGACTTTTGCACAAGTACTCAACGCGGCGAGAATTCAGGAGCAATTGATCAACAAGTTCAGGAAGCCCCCAGTTGTTCCAGCACGTACCCATGCACCTTCTCGAGGAGTCATACCGGTTCACAGGCCTGGAACGGCACAAATGAAGCGTTCGTTCGTGCCCCAGCATCGCCCCCAGAGACAGAACGTAGTTTGCGGCTACTGCAACAGAGATGGGCATACCCAGAAGGACTGTCGTCGCGCCAAGAGACAGTGCTTGATTTGCGGATCCAGTCAGCATAGGATTAGCGGTTGCCCCGAGCGAGCAGAGATACAGAGAGGTTCTGGACCGCAGCAGCAGAGGCCACATGAGCAGAGGCAACTCTATACAGGTCGCGGTCAGGGACGGGCTTTCACCTTGACCGCCGAGCAGGCAGAGGCTTCAGGAGAAGTTGTTACAGGTACTCTACTCGTACATTCCTTGCCAGCTAGAGTACTATTTGATTCTGGAGCATCGCATTGTTTCATATCTGAGCATTTCATTGATACACACTCCATACCACATGAACCACTAACCAAGGGATGGGAGATACATATGGGTAATGGCATTATAATATCTAGTCGAGAATGTAGATCATGTTCGGTCGTAGTGTGTGGCAGGGAATTCTATGCGAATTTCCTTTTGATCGGGACAGGCAGCTATGACGCAATTCTCGGGATGGATTGGATGAGTACCTTCCATGCAGTTATTAATTGCCGAGCAAGGAACGTGATATTCCGCATTCCCAATCACCCGGAGTTTATTTTCGAAGGCGGGAGCGAATCTTTGGAGCCGGCTAAGTATAGAGCCAAGCCAAAGGAGCTGACAGCTATGGAGATTGATGAGAGCCCAGCCCCAGATTGTTCAGGACTTTCTGGATGTGTTTCCTGAAGATTTACCAGGTCTACCACCTCCACGCGTCTTGGAGTTCTTGATCGATTTGACTCCAGGTACGGCACCAGTATCCAAGGCCCCGTACAGAATGGCACCGGTTGAGTTGGCGGAGTTGAAGAAGCAAATCGAAGAACTATTGGAGAAGGGATTTATCCGACCGAGCGTTTCACCGTTGGGTGCACCAGTTCTGTTAGTGAAGAAGAAGGATGGATCGCTGCGGATGTGTATAGATTATCGGGAGCTGAACAAAGTCACCATAAAGAACAAGTACCCAATTCCGCGCATCGACGACTTATTCGATCAGTTAAGTGGGGACAAGGTATTTTCGAAGTTGGATCTCCGTTCTGGATATCATCAGATCAGAGTAGCAGCCGAGGATGTATGCAAGACGACTTTCAGGACCCGATACGGACACTATGAGTTCCTCGTGATGCCGTTCGGTGTTACTAATGCTCCAGCGATATTCATGGACTTGATGAACAGGGTGTTTGCAAAGTACTTGGACACGTTTGTCGTTGTATTTATCGACGACATACTTGTTTACTCGAAGACCGGGGAGGAGCATGTCGAGCATTTGCGCACGGTTCTACAAATTCTTCGGGAAGAGAAACTGTATGCGAAATTAAGCAAGTGTGAATTCTAGCTCGACAAGGTTCAGTTTTTGGGACACATCGTTTCGGGCGAAGGCATCTCAGTGGACCCGGCAAAGATAGAATCTGTCAGAGATTGGCCAACGCCGAAGTCTGTGGCCGAGATCAGAAGCTTTCTGGGATTGGCAGGTTATTATCGGAGGTTCGTCCAAGACTTTTCAAGAATCGTTGAACCGTTGACGAGGCTGATAGGGAAGGATGTACCGTTTGCATGGACAGAGGAGTGTACTCAGGCATTTGACACACTGAAGCAGAAGTTAACCACGGCGCCTATCCTTACAGTACCAGATGATTCCGGTGGTTTGGTGATACATAGTGATGCACGGCAGAGTGGTTGCTTACGCCTCTCGACAGCTGAGAAATCACGAGAAGAACTATCCTACGCATGACTTGGAGTTAGCTGCAGTAGTCTTTGCGTTGAAGATTTGGAGGCACTATCTATTGGGCGAGAAGGTGGAGGTGTACACGGATCATAAAAGTCTGAAGTACATCTTCACTCAGAAGGAACTAAACATGAGGCAGCACCGATGGCTAGAGCTGATGGCAGATTACGACTTGGACCTTCAGTATTACCCGGGGAAAGTAAATGTTGTACCGGATGCGCTCAGTCATAAGCCAGCGGTCATGATGTTGACCAATCAGAAGAGCATTATTGAGGATTTTCAGAGACTCGAGCTTGAAGTCGTCACACCGAGCGCACTCAGTCAATTTTGGCAACTACAGGTGCAGTCTTCCCTTGTGGATCGCATCAAGGCTGCATAAGCGGATGATCCTCAATTGCAAAAGTTCAGAGCGCAAGTAGAAGTCGGGCTGAGAACGGACCTAATCATACATGAAGACGGTTCTCTGAGATTCGGTAGCAGACTCTGCGTACCCAAAGGAGATGCTCGAGAAGAAGTACTGGCTGAGGCACATAGTTCAGCTTATTTTATGCATCTGGGAGGTACGAAGATGTATCGGGATCTAAAGTAGCATTTTTGGTGGAACGGAATGAAGTGGGAAATTGCGAGGTTCGTATCCAGGTGCTTGGTATGCCAGCAGGTGAAGGTGAAATATCAGAGGACAGCGGGATTGTTGCAACCGCTTCCGATACCAGAATGGAAGTGGGAGCACATTACCATGGATTTCGTAACGGCCTTACCACGGAGCCCTAGGGGCAATAACGTCATTTGGGTTATCGTCGATTGCCTCATGAAAACTGCACACTTCCTACCATTCCGAGTAGGACAGTCGACAGAGTCACTGGCAGAGAGATACATGCAGGAGATAGTGCGACTTCACGGTGTTCCAGTCAGCATTGTGTCAGATCGAGACACCAGATTCGTGTCGCACTTTTAGAGGAGCCTATAGGAGAGTTTGGGTACCCGCCTCAAATTCAGCACAGCTTATCACCCGCAGACGGATGGACAATCCGAGTGTACGATTCAGACGCTCGAGGATATGTTGAGAGCCTGCATGTTAGACTTTCAGGGTTCCTGGGAAGACCATCTGCATCTAGTCGAGTTTTCTTATAACAACAGTTATCAGGCTAGCATCCAGATGGCTCCTTTCGAAGCACTTTACGGGCGGAAGTGTCGATCCCCAGTGTGTTGGGATGATGTGGGAGAGCGAAGATTATTGGGTCCTGAGCTCATTGTTCAGACAGTCGACAAGGTCCAAATGATCAGGCAGCATATTAAGACGGCTCAGGATCGACAGAAGAGTTGGGCAGATACCAGCAGGAGGGCACTAGAATTTGATGTCGGAGATCATGTGTTCCTGAAGATTTCCCCTACCCGTGGAGTTATCAGGTTCAGAGGTCGGGGAAAGCTCAGTCCCCGCTTTATCGGACCTTTTGAGGTGCTAGAGCAAGTGGGAGAGGTGGCCTATCGACTTGCCTTGCCTTGCCTCCATCGCTAGCTGGTGTGCACAATACCTTCCACGTGTCACAGTTGAGGCGTTATGCTCGTAATGAGAGCCATGTCCTGGACTATTCGGAGATAGTTTTGGGTACCGATCTATCATACGAGGAGCAGCCCACCACCATCCTCGACCGCAGAGAGAAAGTGCTGAAGAACAAGGTCATTCCGTTAGTCCGAGTGTCTTGGGGCGGCCGTTCCCCAGGAGAATCTACCTGGGAGCGGGAGGAAGATATCCATGCACGTTTTCTACATCTCTTTGTTTAGTACTTTGTTTCATTGTATCCTTGTTAAATTTTTGTAAGAGGGTTATCATGTAAATCCCCGTTTCCTTCAATAAAATTTTTCCCTATATTTCTCAAGTCCCCGAATATTATCCTATTTTTCTCGTATTACCCTGTGTAAAATTAGTCACTTAGGTTTTAGTATTTAAACCTTCCAAAATCAAAATAAATTTAAAATCAAAGCCCAAACAAAATAAACAAAACATACAAACAATAAACCCCCGGCACAACTTCCCTCCTCAGCCCAACACTCCATTTTCCCTTTTTAATTAATAAAACCCCCGGCCCAACTTCCCTCCTCAGCCCAACACTCCATTTTCCCTTTTTAATTAATAAAACCCCGGCCCAACTTCCCTCCTCAGCCCAACACTCCTTTATTCCCAAATGAAATAAACATTTAATTTCCCCGGCCCAAGCTTTCCGGCCCAACACCCTTACCGCCTTCACTGACCCGACCCGACCCGCTTTTAACCCATCTTCTCCCCCGTTACAAATTTCTCCTGCTCTTTTTCCTTCACCCACGTCCCCGAGCCTCCCCCTCGTGCCCACGTCGCCCGCGCCGTTGCCCTGCGTCCCCGCGACCCCGACCACGTCCGCGCACCCCTCAAACCCCTTTCTCCTCTCCCCCTCTCACTCTCGTGCTCACTTCTCTCGTTCCTCCAAAAAAAAAAACACTGCCAACTTCATCACTCGCCGCCGCCGACGACGACGAGGACAACCACTACAACCACCTCGTCGACTCCCTCGCTCTCTTCTCTCCATCAACAGAGCCCCCTACACTCCTCCACCACTGAGCTCTCTCAACCCACGCCGAGCTCACTGCACACCACCACAGCCACCCCTGCACCTCGACGCCGGCGAGCCCCCACTGCCCTGAACCACCTCGTCGACACCCCTACATCCTCAGCATCATCGCCTTACCTCCAAGCCCAAGCCCCACTGCTCCCCCTATCTCTCCAAAACCCACACCAAACCCTCACTGTGAGCTCCAAACACCCACTGCTGCCCACCGCAGGAGCGACACCGCCGACCATCGTCGACCCCAGCGCACTCACAGAGACCCATAGCACCACACTCCGCCTCCAGTGACCACGAGTCGTTCTCCGGGCAACTCCGGCGACGAAACCGACACGCGAGCCGAGGCCGTGAACCCTAGCCGCGCCGTTCATCGCGCGTTTGTGCCGTTGCCACTGCCGTGCATCGCCAAAACGTCTCCAGGCAAGTACCCTACTTGCTACATACTATATTATTCCCGTTACAAATCAAAACCGTATTAATTCCATATTTGCGATTCATGAAAACTTAAATGACATAAGTGTTTGATGCAAGATCCAAATGAAAACCTTCATTTAATTTGACGGAACTTGATTGCATATGCTGGCCCGTGTAATAATGAATATTGTGGTGCAATTTTACTGGAAAATACAATTGTTAATGGCTTAAACGAACACCCCCAATTACACCCGTAAAAACTGGGAATTTCCCGCACCTGAAACTTGTTTAAATCACAATTAATTGTGTACACATTGAAATGATGCGTTCGAGGGCTTAAATCGAAGCCGACTCGATGACCTATAACCTTTTGCAAGTTCTTAATTGTTTCTGTACTGAAATTATGGCGATAATTGGTTCGGAGAGCGGCTCTGGACTGCAGTCCAGAGCAGCTCTGGTTGTTGTTTTTTGTCTCATGATGCTTACCCCTTCGCTGCCTGAACTTGTTTGTTGCGGAACCCTGCATTTTATTGAAGATAAATCTGTTAGATAAATAACTCAAGTGATTTCATCCCGTTATATCGTCGTTTACTATTTAAACTGCAATTTAAAAGATCAGGACGCATAGCAGTCCCAAACAGAAATAGAATTGATACACTAGTGTTGAATAGCGCATAACTTCTGACGTACAGATGCGATTGAGAATCCATCTATTGTGTTGGAAACCCTATTGAAAACCCTAGATTTCATTCAACTGTAGCATCACTAAATTATGAGCCCAACTGGATGAAAATCGTGTCGCGAAACAGACGTTCAGTTCAGAAACTGAATTTCCTGCAGCGAGCACTTAAATTGAAACGGCTGTAACTTGAATACCAGAAACCGGATTGTACTGAAACCAATTTTTGCTGAACTGCCGACAGAGTGTACCTGTTACCGTATTTGCATCATTTCATTGAATTCTGAACATATGAATTACTGCAATTTTTGTAAGCCTATGACGTGCATAATAGTTCATATCACACATGACTTGTTAACTGCATAAACGTACATACCTTACCCAACTGCCATATACATAGTGATAGTGCGCGTTATTTTTCAGTGGACATTCCATTATCATGCGTGAATGGTATTGGTTTAGGAGTGTCAAGTACGCCAATGGAAAAGTGAATGATTTCGTGACAGTGATTAATACAGTGAACAGTGACAAAACCGTGCTATTGGTATACTTGTATACGACTAAATCATAATCATCAATAGTGTGAACCTGGGGAAAAGGGGGAAATCGAAGTGGAAAGAGTATCGTATTTAGCTGGACCGTGTTTTAGAGGATGATCATTCGAACAGTGATTCTTATATATAGTAGGTAGGATCTAGCGATCCGACTGACAGGGTTATGTCCCGGGCGTATGGGTCGTTGTCTCGGGTATGTACGAGACTCCTGTTAAACATGATCCTCCTTTCCACTATACGATTTCAAACAAGATCTAGAGACTGATAGGGACATAGATCATACTTTGCATCATTTAGTGACATAGCGATTATCAGCATTTTACTTTCACTGTTATTATCGTATTTGCATGTTTCATGTCATTCATATAAAAAAAATTGCTATTACGTCGCTCTGACGAGCTGAGTGTGCATGCTCAGACCTCGAGGAAGAACCAGCGCAGGAGTCGGATTTACCTTTCGAGCTGACGGAGATCTAGTCTGGAGTACATTTTTCTTCGTTTCTGTTTTCCCTAGAGATCTTGTATTCGAATTCGGTTAGTAGTTCTTTCCTGTTTATTTGTGAATTGTGAACAATGAAAATTCGATATAATAATTTAATGATATATTTCCTTTACTGCTGTGCTTTGTTTACCGATTACCATGTAATACTAGAAGCCGAAGTATGACTACGGCAGGATTATTCCTTGACCGTAGGAGCATGGATGGCTTAGTCATCCCTCGTTTTCCATATTTTGGGAAGCGGGGCATGACAGTCTGCGGTGACACAGAGACTGGGCACGGGGGCGACACGGGAGTGGGTCCGTCACACGCACGGTACGGCATGGCAGTGACGGATGTGTACGGCGTTGCGACGGACGGCGTGTTGATGATGGTAACGGCCTAAGGGGTCGAGGCCACAGATTTGATGGCGGCGTCGGTGACCCGAATGGCGGCAACAGTGATCAACGTAGGTGCTCGACGAAATGTCGGGGGCTCGACTTAAGCTCAGGTGTGGTGGTTGAGGCTTAGCTGAGGTGAGGTGGTAGCCTTGGTGATGCGAGGGGGTCGCTGGGATCTCAGAAGGTTCGGTGCTGTGGGTTGGTGCCTGGTGGCTCGGAGAGGTCGATGGCAATGGTGGTGGCCTCGACGGTAGAGGTTGAAGGCTGTGTCAAAGGTGTTGCAATGGATTTGTTGGGTTTGGAGGAGTGGGCTCGTGGTGTGCGGTGGAAGAAAGGAGGGGCGCTTGGGTTGTGGAGAGAGATGAGGACGTAGTTGCGGCGGTAGCTTATCGAAGAAGGTAGCTGGCGGCTTCGAGGAGTCCGATGGTAGCTGTGAGGTTGTGGTTCTGTATATGAGGATCGGGGATGCAGTGGAGGAGGTGTTCGGTTAGGTAGAGTTGTTGTCAATAGAGAAGAAGAAGAAGGTGGTGGCTGTGAGGGAGGCTCGTCGATGATGGTTCATCGACGGTGAGGGGGAGATTGAAGGGGCTCGGTTTGGTTTGTGAGGGAGATAGAGAGTGTGATTGAGAGTGAGGGAGGTGCAGAGAGAGAGGGATGTAATGAGAGAGAGGGAGAGAGAAAGAGGAGGGAGTTGAGATTGAGAGTGTGAAGGAGGAGGGGCCGTTGAGGGGAGCGGTTCGTAGGGGGAGTACGCGTGTCGTGGGCACGAGAGACGTGGTCGCGAGGAGCGGGGCATTGGCGAAGAAGGCGGCGACGTAGGGAACGGGGGTATGTGGGTTCTCGCAGAAGAAGCGGGAAAAGAGAACGAAGGGGAGGAAGGAAGGTTAGGAAGCGGGTCGGGTCGGGTTTGTGTTGTGGGTGTTGGGCTGGGCTTGGGAGCTTGGCGAAGAATAAAAGGGAAAGGGAGTGGGCCGGGCTGAGTTGGGTTTAGAATTAGGAAAATAAATAAAAAAGCAAAAAGGGGAGTTGGGCCAGTCTGAGTTGGGGGCTAAAAGAAAAGAAAGGGAAAAGGAAAGTAGTTAGGCTAGGGAAAATAGGAAAATAAAAGGAATAAGTGATAGGATTTGGGTTTAGGGTTTCAAGACAAATAAAATAATTATAAATATAATTAAATAAATTTGGAAGTAACAAAAATACGGTTATTGGTGTATAAAAGAACTGGGTATTATAACTAAACTGTTTATTGTTAAAAAAATCGAATTTAGTTTTAAAAAATAGTTTTAAATATTGTAAAAATACGGAAAAATCTGAGAAAATTCCAGAAAATATATCTTATTGTTATCTCCAGTTTTAAAAAAATGATTTTGGGCTAAAATTAAGTAATATTCCCATATCTATGATTTTTGTTTGTTATCATAATTATTTAAAATCTATTTTATCTTTAAAAATATTTTAATTATGAACTAATTATTTTAATTGATAATACAAATATGTAAATTATTTTAAGGCATTATAAAATTTTATTAAAGCATTTAAAGCCTAGAAAAATATAAATAGATTTTAGAAAATTCCGTTAATCATATTTCAATTCTTTGAAAATTACTAACATTACTAAAAAAAATAAAAATATTTTTTCTATCAGTGAAACACATAAATAATTACTTGATACTAACAATTTAAATAAAAGATATTTCATTAGGTATTAGAAAACACGGTCGTTACAGGATCACGCGCCCTGCGTGCGGGCGCCGAGCGCCAGCGGGCCACACGCCCTACGCGCGGGCGCCGACAGCAGGCCACGTGCATGGCGTGCGGGCGTCGGGCGACAGCGGATCACGCATCCTGCACGTGAGCACTGGCGTCAGCGGATCACGCTCCCTGCACGTGGATGCTGGGCGCTCGCAGAAAAAAGGGCTTTGCCCCTGGACTAGGAGTTAAACTCCTGCAAAAGGAATCTTTTTGTGGAGTTAAACTCCTAAAAGTTCTAGATTTTTGGGGTTTAACTCTATCGAGAATTTGGATCTTGGAGTTGAGTTTCTCAGAGATTGGTTAGGAGCTAAACTCCTAAAGAAAAGCTTCTTGTTCGGAGTTAAACTCCCAAGAGATTTTCGGAGATGATGAAAGGGGACTCATTTCTTTTCTCTTGAGCCCTGGATCTTCTCTTGAGCCTCGAATCTTCCTACAATGGGATTTTTGAAGATGAGTCTCTTTCTTCCTCCTCTCTGTTGGCTGGATCTTGAAGAAAAGGGGGTGGGATTTTAAGAGATTTGATGGGAGATCCAAGCTTTCCTTCAAGGGTTTTATGGTGAAAACTAATTTTTTTTTGGAAAAGGAAGAGTTAAACTTTTGATTTAATTTAAAAAAAGAACTGGGTTTAAAATCTTGAGGAAGGAGAAGGAAACACATAACCCTAATTTTTGAAGAGAATGAATTATTATCTACATTTCATCATAAAGTTGCCTTATATAGGCTTACAAATTTACATATAGCCCCTTGGGCTTTACAAAGTGGCATTTTTCCAATCTCATGCCTCATGTGCTTGTTTCTTTTTTCACATGAGCTATGGGCTTTACAAAAATTTGTCTTTTTGTCCATTTATTTTACATTCATGCATGAAAATTATATCAAAGTTATTTATTACATAATTTTCTTCTTAGCATGGGGGAGGCTAGTCTTGTCATGTTCGAGCTCGACTTAGGTATGGGCTCACTTGGTTTGGGTTGACTTTGACTTTGACTTGGTCAACCGGGGTGTAATTTTTGACCCCAACAACACTTATCACTTGTTATGTTATACCTGCCATATTACATTACTTTTGTACCTGCTAGATATCATAATTTCTTTTGGAGACTTATCGGGCGTAAGTTCACCGACATGCATTCCATCCACTTTTATTTCTTTGGAATGCTCGTGAGATAATCTAGAAACCGAAGAGGTGGATCCGACTGCTGAAGACTGTGCCTAGATCGCAGCCCAAACCGACCTTCAGATTTCCTGCTCAGTTTTTCATTACCAGTATGCCACTTGTTTAGGCATTTCATGTTATTTGCATTTTCTTTTCAGAATATCCATCCATGTAAATAAAGTTTGTTGAATGAATGCAAATAAAGTAGTTTGTTGAAAATTTCATGCTCTTATTATTCTTGCACTGTGTATAATTGCTTATTTACGTTTAGCATATGTATTTTAAGAAATGACCTTCTTAATATAAATATGTTGCGGGCTTGTCACGTGACTGTTACCGTCCATTGGGAAGCAGGGCGTGACAGCCACTCTCCATCTTTAGAGAAAAATATTAGGGTTAGAATTTTAAACTTTTTCATTTTTAAATTTTTTTTTAACGGAGGAGAAGAGAGGGAGAGGACAAGATTTATATAGGAGTAGAGGGGAGGAATTACGAAAATGCTATTGGCAATGTCAAAATTGGATATGAGATTTAGGGGCTGTTTGGTTGCTGGAATCAAAAAATAGAATTGGGAATTAGGGTCTGTAAAAGTATTTTTTTATCTCCCGGAATTTCCATTCCTTTGCTTGTTTGTGAAGAATTGAAATGAATTTTGTCTCCTTGAATTTCTTTCTTTGCTTGGTTACTACAAAAGCAAATGGGAATTGGAATTCGGGAATTATGATAAAGATACATGTAGTGAGTTTAAGAAGCTCTCACCTTTTTAATCAACAAACAACATATATTTTCAATGCACCCAAAGTAAATAAGAGAGAGTAAGGTAGCTGACCATAACTTTGCCTAATAAAATAATACCCATAATCCTACATGTCAATGGGATTTGGCAATTCTTTACAAAAAAGCTTGGATTTGGAATTGTCTAAAAGGTGATATCAATTTCCAACTTGTAATTTCTATTCCATGCAAACAAACAAAAGAATGATAATTTCATGTTCTTTTGTTTTGATGAATAGCATCTTATCCCCCGATTCTCATTTTTTTGGACAATTACTTCCAAACAAACAGCCCTTCGGAGAAATCTAGAACTATTTGTACCTCTTGTTGAATAGTTGAACCCGAGGGACCCAAACAAATTATTTTCCCAATTCATTTTGGAAAAAACTTCTCTTCAAGGTTTGTTGAGATTCTCTCTCTACAAGCCCTGATTTTTGCGAACCCAAAAAAAAAACGCATCTGCATTGGCGGCGCGCTATCATTTAAAAGCCCCCCCACCGAAATAAAACGACTCCCAAATACCCCAAAACCCTTAAAAAAAGAAAGAAAAAACCTAATCGCCGCTCAATGGAGAAAACCTAGATCGAGTCCTTTGGACCGCGGTGGAGATCTCCGATCGCGTCTCCGAGCTTGCGTCGGAGATCTCCGGCAATTTCGAGGAGAAAGCTTCCAACTTGGTTGTGGTCGAAGTCGCTACTGGAGCTTTTTTGTTTCTCGCTCATTTAGTGAGGATGATCGCTGTCGATTTCGTTAGGGTTGAGAGCTATTGAATGGGGACTGAGTCGAGTGGGGAGCTGAGGATTTCGAGCGATGTGAAGGTGGATGTTAGTTGAAAGCATGTAATTGTGGTGAGCATTTTTTTGCAAAGATTGCTTGATTTTTTGTGTGTATTTATAAAGTTTGTTTTTTGGGGAGTAATTTATAAACTGCTCCATTGAAACGCTTTTGTGTAAATTTTAGATGGTATTTTTAGTAGTTATACTGCTTGGTTTTATTAAAATCTGCATTAGCACATTATTTTCCGTGAACTGGTTGGTTTTATAATGGAAGATGTAGGGAATAGAAACAAATCCAAAATGCATCTTGATATAGTAGTATATCGCACGTGTATATTTCGAACAACTGTAAAATTTTTTATCCTTGACGTTTGATGAAAATTTCTAGAGATATCTATAGTTTTTCTAAATTTAGATTAAATGAACGCGGTTGGTGGTAATATTAGAATCGAGCAATTTATGAGTTATACAAAATAACAAATATATAAATGCTTATGTATAAATTTGTATGGCATGTCTATTTTTGGGTTTTTGAGCATGTGACAGAATGCCTAATGAATGAGAGAGAGGAAGAGAGCCGTAGACTTTTCCTTTGGTTTCCCTCTAATTTACCTTAAGAGGCCTATTTAGATTACTAAATATAAACCCTTGTACTGCATGAATCCCTTCGCCCTCTGTTTACTTTGTTTTGAATTTTAGTTTTCCTATACAAGCCTTAACAAATGACAATTAACAAGGAGGAAATTTAGTTGTTTACACATAAAAATTTAAATGGCTTAGATGTTCAGTTCAAAATAAAATACTGAAGAGGCTAAAGAATTGATTGTGGCTAGCTTATAATCACAAATCCAAATTCAAATGGTGGATATTCTTTCACTTTTCGTAATATTTATGTTGCTTGTTGTTTGTTAATTTTTGCCTTTTCAGTCCCAACAGCAACAGCAAAAACTGAGGATGTATATTTCTGTTTCTGTTGTGAAGATTGTCAAAATAAGAGTCGACTACTTTTTTACTAATTGCTCAACTGTCTTTATTGAAAAAGAAATTACTGGAAAACCTTGATAGAAATATTATAGATATATTTATAATTCAAAAAATAAGCGAAATTTTATCTTCAAAAATGAATGATTTGATTTTCTTTAATGTCATATTCTAGTTCTTTTTTTAAAAAAATTCGAAAACATTTGTGGATACTGTTATTGGGCAACATTTCATTTGTCATTTTGGCATGTGTTTGATTTTAATTAATAATTTGAATAGTGATTGTTTAATTGAAAGTAATTCCCCAGAGGAAAAAAAATCCCGGCTCCGCCACTGAGTTAGAAGATAGTAAAGGATGGCAGCAAAGGAAGAAGATGGAGGTAGATGAGAGAGGAGAGGACGAGAGTATGATAGGAAGAGGAGGGATCACTATACTAGGGTTAACAAAGAGAGCAATGAAATGTAAACATTAAAGGAAACATGTGGAAAACACAAGCCACTATATAATATCAATGAAACATAAACATAAACTCAATTTGGGAAGTATATATGAAAATCGTTTTCTGACTGTAGTGCTTCAGTGCTTGGAGTAGCATTCTCTGTGAAACCATCACTTTCAATTATCTTTGATCTTATATTAGACGTGGAGAAATTTCATAGCACTTACGCTGGGGTTCTTAAGCCACAAAAATACACCTGAAAGTATAGCTAAAAAATGCAACAGCAGTCATCAATTCACAAAGATCAATATTTAGCGATTTATTAAATAATTCAACAATAGATTTGTAGTTGAAAAACCATCAAATTTGTGATGTAGTTGCCCTACCTATTACTTTTGAAGTAGGGAATCATGGATTTACAGTTGTCCTCATTGAAAAGCTAATACAAAGTTATTGCAGGATTATGGAATGTGTTCATGCTATATACTCTCTTTTTGTTGATAATTTGTGATCACTACTCGTATTTTAGAGATTCAAGGCTCTATGGCAGCTATTGAAATTTACTGCGTTCTCCTTTAAATCATATCCAAGATTCGTAAGCACTCTGATAGAGGTCCTTTTCGGGTCTCCTTCAGATGTTGTCTTCCGTCGATCTCCCGGTGGATTCTGGTGGGGATCCCCTGTTATGTGTGGGTCTCAATGGGCTTTGAGGAGATTGGTGATTGGAGGAGTTTAGCGCCGAGTACCTGCAAGGAAGTCCCAGGGTGGTTTGGTACCACCGAGGACCCTCCGACGATCAAGTTAGTACTAGATCCGAGCAGCGTAACGGCTAAGTGGAGTAAAATTGGCTTCCTTGACCCCTCTGTGATGGAGGTTTATATAGCGGTTGTGGCACGCAGCAGCAGGCGCGAGAATCTCGCCGGCAATTACGCTACCGACGTCATGCCCGCGTAGAGAGCGGATCGCCCATTAATGGGGATCGTGGAGGCGTGGAACGTGGGATGTTGCTGGCGGAGAATCCGCGCATGGCGAGATTCGCGGAGCGGAGGTTACGTCTGTGAGCGGTGGAGCTGGTCGGAGGACCGAGGAAGACGGCCTCGGCCGGGGGGCTCAGAGACGAGTGAGAAGGCCGAGGAGACTTGGTCTTATGGCAGCTCAGGGCGAGCTGAGGGGCCGAGGAGGCCAATCTGCAGGGAGCCCCGAGGAGCATTAGCTTGTGATTGCGGGTCGGGTACAGGGGAGGCATGGTCGGCCTCTGTGAGCCCTTTCATCCGAGTTATGGGACCTGCCATCCGCCATGTGTCCTGATCCTAGGGGTCGCCAATATTGAGCATCATCACACTCTTTCTCTCAAATCTTTCTGGTAAGGATTCTATTTCATGTTCATATTTCATACTTGAAGGTTGTCAATCCTTCGGTTATTTACGTTGTTATACCAACATATTTTTGTCTAATGAAAATCAGTGGATGCATGCAAGGAAATTTCATCTTCATGCAGGTAAAGACGATGAAGGCAAATTTTAGTTTTCGGTTTTTCAAAAGCAGAGGAAGTGAACAAAGTTTCTCACAACAATTCTAGAACACGCGACATCTGCAATGTCAATCATTTGAAAGAGTTTGCTAAACGAGGGCGACCCGGTGCACCGAGTTTCCCTTGAGAATCATAAGCAATAACGGCTGAAAAATCAGGTAGCTGGCACTTATAGAGGTTGGATTCGGATTCGGATGCAGCAAGGAGAAGCTGGCACGGCATTGTGAGAGGTTTGGGTTTTGATTGCTTGAATCTTTCATGTTCTGCTTGCATGTCTATTTATGTTTTGGGATCATGTGGATTTGTTTGGGATTGTGTTGGTTAGTGTAGGAGTTGAAATAGAGAGGAGTTGTTTCTTCTTTAGGTCTCTCATGACCTCCAACTAATCCCGTTCCCTATTACATGCATCGACGAGGTAATCTGCATGACGGTAATCGAGTCGTAGGGGCCAAGTCCTAAGGCGTTTGTCCTCTCCTGGAACTGGGTCTGTGAAGAACACACACACACACACACGTGTTAATTTAAATATAGTATCGACTTGATTATATGAAACTTACGCCCCTGTGTAACGCGGACCGTCTCCTGGCAGCAGTGTAGTTGGCAGGATCTTTCTTTTTCTGCGATAAAATTAGGATTTATTTCAATAAGTAATCTGCGACAAAGAAAACATATATTTTTAAACGTCGAAATACTCACGAGCTGAAGCTGAGTGCTAGCTTGCGACCGCTTCCCTTGGATCAGGATAGCACATTCTCTGACGCCCTTGTTCCAGTTCTCCATGTTGCGAATCGACACCGCCTTACAAATATATTGAAAAAAATATTATATATCATAAAATATGATTTCATGTTATATTATTATAATCTTAAAAATTAAATATTATACCTGAACATCATCACGCTCGTAAAACGCGACTAGCAGCGGTCAATCCTCTCTCTAGACATCCTGAAAAATGGCTTCCATCATCGCCACCCTTTATTCTTCAGTCACCGTAGCCCAGGTAATGTAATGATACTTCCTTCATATCGATGTCTTCTTTTGAAAACCTGGCATTCAGATATGACCTAGTCTATAGGCCAATATGCATCGAACAGCGTAGGAACGCTATCCTCGCCGATGACACCGATGAATCTGTAATGTCCCTAGGTCTGAAATACAAAAATTTAAATAAATATATATAAATATAACGACGATTAAATTTAAATGTATAAAAGCGTATGTGATACCTGGCTGATCAGTCATATTTATTGTACATTTTCACAGTCATTTTCCCTATTATTATTAATTATTAAAATGTGTTATTTATAATTTAAGAACATATACGGGTTTATTTGTAAAAAGAATATTGTCATATATTTCTTAATTTATAATTAATATAATTAGGAAATATATGCATATCATATTTAAATAAAATATCCATGAGATTATTAATTATTAAAATATGCATATTATATCATATCAAATATTCTTAACCAATATTATTAAGATATTATATCATATCATTGGTTGGAATATTATCTCAAATAAAACAAATGCTACTAACAATTTGATTTGAGATATTATGCAGGTTTAAAATAACAAATCAGTTCAAGACTGCAAAAAGGATTGAGGAAATCAAATCGAATCGAATAAGGAAACCGAATTTGCTGAATGTTGGGAGCAAATTGAAGAATCTCGCAACTGCAGAGAGAAAATGATATTTTCAGAATATTTTTATCAGAAAAATATCCTAACATCACAAGAAGAAGGCACGAAAAACCTAGAGACGCAACTCCATCAGAAGGCGGCGGAACCGCGATTAAAAGGAGCAAGCGGCGGCGGAAGCGCAATTTAATCATGGCCGTTGGATATGAAAATTCAGAGGCATGATCGTCTTTTCACATACTTTAAGATGACATTAGGGTTTCAAGTTACAGAGCCTATAAAAAGGACCGAGTGCAATTAGGGTTAATCATCTATCCACTGATCTACTGATCGAGCAATCTAAATCTCTCGAGAAAACTAGGGTTTGTAGTTTAGTTTTTCAGCGATCAACTTCTGTAATGCAATTGATTATTCAATAAAAGGTAGATTTTTTTTAATCTTGTCTCATTACTTTCCGCATTTTAATTTCTGCATTTACTTCCCGTAATTTTAATTTTGTTATTTCTTATGGGTTCATTCATCTTTAATCTTTCCTCATTTACTTCGTTTTCCCCGATGAGTGAGTAAATTCTTGCTTGTTAGGGTTTGTAGGATAGGGTAGTATAATGGATGAAAAAATCCCTTAATTTCTTTTTAAAGTTTTAATTTTTATAAATTTTAGCAAAATAAGACTTAATCCTCTTATTCAGTCGTGCTATCTATTCATAATAGTTACGACCACGATTTGAGATTAATTAATACTTGCTTTGTTGAGGGCTTGAGATAAATAGGGATCAATAGAAGGACAAGGGTCGGTAGAGGGAAACCCTAATTCCTCCAAAAATCCTAATCCACATTCATCATTATTTCTTTAGTATTAAATAATTAAAAGATAAAAAGAATTATTTTTAAAACTCTATCCATTAACTACTCAATCCGATAAACCATACAAGCCCTTCTCTTATAAAATTTTCAAATTTTCTTAGTATAAAATGATAAAAATCCACCTTTTTTTATTAACTCGTCTAAAACAAGATAAATAATTCACCATTTCCCTGTAGACGACCGGTACTCACTATCAGCTAGCTATTGCGACACCCTTATTGATTGCGGTATTTAGAACACATACAAAGACTCAGTTTTTCACACCAATCAAATGACGCCGTTACCGGGGAAATAGTAATGATATTTTTCTTGTTATTCAGCTTGATTTCTTAAAAAAATCCAGAAAAAAATAAAAATAAAAAGAGAACCAAAAAATCGCATTTTGTGTTTTTAAAGATTCTTGTGCGAGTTTTGAAAGAAATTTGGAGCAATTGGAGCGAACCAACAGAGATTCAGAGACAGTCAAATAGGACTAGATGAGTATTGGAGTGCTGTGAAAAATTTTGGAGAAGAGACTCCATCAACCGGCGGCGGAACCGTGGCCAAAAGGCATGTTTGGCGGCGGAACCGTGGCCATCTTGGGGAGTTAAGCCCCCAAATCTTTCTGATATTATTTTATCGTCTTGCGCTCTTCTCTAAAGCTCCAATAAACTGTTTTTACCTACAAGATTCTTTGCAAACAACGCCGCTAAAAAAATCTATTTGCGTATTTTTGGATTGTTTTGCATAGTTAAAACGGATATTAAGAGGCAAGAAACCCAACTTCATATTAGGTAGCGATTTCATCATCCTTCCTAGGCCTCACAAATCACAAACAAGTATACCTGTCACGCCCCGCTTCCCAGTATAGGGAGAAGTAGACATGATGGGCCGCGACGTATTTACTCAGAAGTAAACACGCTAAGCGTAAATAACCAATATAAATGAATACACAAAATTAACAAGAGATGTAATAATAAACAACAACTTTTATTAACATTCTTTCTTTACATTACAACTGATTTGAAAAGAAATGTACAATGATAAAAGTAATGCCTAAACAGTGGCATGCGAATGAAAAGGAAATAAATACAAGTAGTATAGAAGTTTGGCCCTTCTATGAACTGATCCAAGTTCTTCTAGCTGGGCTCGGTCTCCTGAGAGTCGGGTCCTCCTGACGAACATTCTAAGGAAAGAAAGAAACAGGAATGTCGTCAGCGAACTAACGCTCGGTAAGTACCAAAAGAAAGAATAGAATAGAATAAGTAGATAGGGAAGAACCGATAATTTATACAGGTATAAGTTTGTTAAACTAACGTAGTTGTTTGTAGCTTGGTACATAAGGTGTTAGTGTATACGAGAAGAGTCCAACTTTCCCCGTGGACTAAGGTAACCCGGTAGTACAAGGCCCCGTCAAGACCCACAGGACAACATCAATGGATGTTTATCTATGTCTTTTAGTGTACATCATCATGCCACTTTTAACACATTCCGTACCAATCTACCCCGTTAAAACCCCGTAATGTATATTGTACCGATTTGTAGTTATCAGACTTGCCGAGACCATGGATATAAGTGTTTACCGCCGAAAACGGGATGGTTCGTCTTGCCTGAATTTAGGAGCAGATACTATTTGGATTTATCCGTCCACCTCTCCGAAGATACCAAGTTGATTTATGGCACTGTGTATCGGAGGTTTGGATGGATGCGGCCATTGTAGCAGACTTCGTCAGATTCTCCCTCGTTTGCGAGGGGTTTTTGATTGTGGGGACGCTTTTCCCTGCAGGCGCAAGCCCCTGTAGTTAATTACATTACCGCATCGCGGTAACCACTTTCTCCTGCTCCAGCAGTTCACTTCGTGTAGTGTATGTTTGTTTTATTTTTGGTTGCCCGTGGATTGTATACGGAGACTAATTTATGTTGTCACTTGTAGGGCGTGGATTAGTCCAAATCTGTATATTCTTGGGTTGGGTTTGGTTTAAGGATCGTTAATCTCGTTTGTGATTAAGATCAACTTAAGTGTTTGTTGAGGATACGTTAGTCTAATTTTAGACTAAGATCTACTCAACAGGATTTTTTTAGGATCATTCAGATCTAACAAAAGAGTATTTGGGCTCTATTGTTTTAGTTTAAGGACATCACGGTCCGTAGCTAGTTTAAGAACGTTTCGGTCCGTTGTTAGTTTAAGGACGTTTCGGTCCATAGCTAGTTTAAGGACGTTGTGGTCCATTGTAGTTTAAGGACATTACGGTCCATAACTAGTTTAAGGACGTTGCGGTCCATAGCATTGTTGGTTATCGGGACCCGCCACCTCTCTGAAAACATTGGAGAATTACAATGATATATATAAAAGGTGTGGAGAGATGTACCCTTAAAACAATGATTGTTCGTCAGAAGATCGGTAGTCTTGTTTGGGACTAAGACCAATTTGGAAAATAAAGAGCACATGGGCTTAGTTGCTTAGGAGTTTGGCTAACTTGGGCTCAGCCCACTTAGTCTTTGTCATTTCCTTTTTAAATAAAGTGTTAAACACTTGCTTGGACCCCGTCCTTTTTCAGTGCAAATAATGCTGAGCATTTATGTGGGTTCTGATACTCACACTTTACTTCCTCCCTTTTGTTTTTTATGGGGTGTTGAAAGCTCTTTATGGCGTTGGGCTCTATTTGGTGAGTGTTGAGGACTTTATGTTAAACGGCGCCCACGTGAGGGGCACATGAGGCGCTTGGCGCGAGCGCCAACCATTGAGTGCTAAGCACTCTTTATTTGAGCAGCGCCCATGTGAAGGGCACGTGAGGTGCTTGGAGCTGAGCGCCAACCATTGAGTGCTAAGCACTCTTCATTTGAGCAGCGCCCATGTGAGGGGCACGTGAGGCGCTTGGCGCTGAGCGCCAACCATTAAGTGCTAAGCACTCTTTATTTGGGCAGCACCCACGTGAGGGGCACGTGAGGCGCTTGGCGCTTGTTCTCCGCCGAAAGCCGCGACCGGGACGTTGGGATGTCTGGCCTGAATTTTGGGGGTAGATGTTATTTGGATTTATCCGTCCACCTCTCCGACGATGCCAAGTTGATTTATGGTACCATGTATCGAAGGTTTAGACGGATGCGGCCGATGTAGCAGACTTAGTCAGATTCCCCCTCATTGTGAGGGGTTTTTTTTATTGTGGGGACGCTCTTCCCTGCAGGCGGAAGCCCCTACAGTTAATTATGCTACCGCATCGCGGTAACAACTTTTTCCTTCTCCAGATAGTCACTTCGTGTCGTGTATGTTTGTTTTGTTTTTTGGTTGCCCGTGGATTGTATACGGAGACTAATGTATGTTATCTCCCGTAGGGCGTGGATTAGTCCAAATTCGTATTTTCTTAGATTTGGGTTTGGGGTTGGGGTTTAAGGATGCGCTAGTCTCATTTGAGACTAGGATCAACTTAAACGTTTGTTAAGGATACATTAGTCTAATTTTAGACTAAGATCAACTTAACGGGATCGTTTAGATCCAACAAAAGAGCATTTGGGCTCTATTGTTTTAGTTTAGGGACTTTGCGGTCCAGTTTAAAGACATCATAGTCTATGGAGTTTAAAGACATCATAGTCTGTAAAGTTTAAGGACATCATATTCCATGAGTTTAAGGACCCTACAATCCGTAAAGTTTAAGGACATCATAGTCCATGAGTTTAAGGACCCCACAGTCCATGGAATGTCTGGTTGTCGGGACCCATCACCTCTCTGAAGACGTTGAAGGATTACAACGACAAATATCAGAGGAGTGAAGAGATGTACCCTTGAACCAATATTGGTTGGAAGATCTTTAGTCCAATTTGGGTCTAAGATCAAAGATTTGTGAGCACATGGGCTCAATTGATCTGAATTAGGGATCTGTGGCCACTTTGGGCTCGGCCCATTTAATTAGGATGTTGAACATTTAACAATACCGAGCATTGGTTTAGGCTCTGACAATCTTTTTGTCTTTTATTGAGTGTTGAACACTCATCATAGCTCTGGGCTTTTATTTATAGAACAGTTTATGTTCTTTCAGCGCATACATGAGGAGCACGTGGCGCGCTTGGCGCTATGCGTCAGATAATAAGCGCAAAGCGTTTCTTGTGAGTAGCGCACATGTGAGGAGCACGTGGCGCGCTTGGCGCTATGCGCCAGAAAATGAGCGCAAAGCGCTTCTATCAAGTAGCGCACACGTGAGGAGCACGTGGCGCGCTTGGCGCTATGCGCCAGATAATGAGTGCAGTACGCTTCTTTCAAGTAGCGCACACGTGGCGCACTTGGCGCTATGCGCCAGATAATGAGCGCAGTGCGCATTTGGAGCGCTAAGGCTCTTTTTAGGTAGCTTTGCGTCCTGAGAATTAAATTCTCTTTCTTATAAGAGACTTTGTCTCATGGGTCTAAGAACAAAGCTCTTATCTTTTATAGTAGATGTTTCAATCTTTTATGTTTTTGGTGAAAGGCTTTGCCTTTATGGATCTATGATCCTAAGAGAATTGAATTATTCTGCCCTCCTTTTATAATGAGATATTATAATCTCTGAAAAACAATTTGTCTTATAGATCTATGATCTGAAGAAGATTAAGTTCTTCCCCTTATTTTTTTATGATGAGATACTTTAATCTTTGTTGTGAAAGACCTTGGTCTTATAGATCTATGATTTTAGAAAAAGAAGTAAATTCTTCTTTTAATATGAGGTGATTTCGTCTCTCTGTTCTTTGTTAACCTTGAAGTAAAAAAAATTCTTCTAAGAGCTTGCTCTTTGTCTCCGAAATTTCTCAAAGTTTATGGGGGGTTCCTCTTTTTTAGACTTGAAGTCTTGGGGCCTTTATATAGGGCAAGCTGATTTGTTGAACCAGTTAAAGAGATCTTTTCTCTAATTGATTTGGGGATTTCCCCACTGTTGGATCTTTGATCTTAGGGCTTCTGATTTACAGAAGGCAATCTTCTTGTTTTTAACAAGATTGGGAAATGTTTCCCAATACAGAATTTATTCTGTATTTTAGTGATTTTTAATCACCATTGGATCATTGATCCGACGGTGCTCTGACTTACAGAGCAAAATCTTTTTGTTTGGAAAGATTCTGAAGAATGTTTTCTAAACAGAATTTTATTCTGGTAAATTGATGATTTTTAATCATGTTCATTGGATCTTTGAAACAACATTTGGGAA
The DNA here is from genome assembly GCA_030015575.1 of Agapanthus africanus. Classification (NCBI taxonomy): domain Eukaryota; kingdom Viridiplantae; phylum Streptophyta; class Magnoliopsida; order Asparagales; family Amaryllidaceae; genus Agapanthus; species Agapanthus africanus. The sequence continues at coordinate 173,150,144 of CM057342.1, read as the reverse complement.
CATTTAGTTCCAGCGCTAGCACTTTCGTGCTTTGCATGTGGTGCGCTGCTTAGAGTGCAGCGCACTTAGTACTAGCGCTTACGCCCTTTGCACGTGGGCGCTGCTTTAGAGCGTTGGCGCTCTTAGCACAAGCGCGCCCATGCTTTGCACGTGAGCGCTGCTTGCTGGCGCTTCTATGAAGCGCCGCTTCATTTCAAATTTTAAAAATTTGAACAGAGTTTTGCTCTGATCGCGAAGATCAACGCCAGGCAGTGTTTTTCGATGGGAGAGTAATTGTTTTCTGCCCCCAGAAGAACTCGACTCAAATAGTAGAGGGCTCTCTTCTTCCCTTGGTCATTCTCTTGTGCCTATAATGCACCTAGAGAACCCTCAAGGGCGGTTGTGTACAGAATGAGGGATTTTCCCTTGACTGGAGCGGTTAGTACCGGCGGGTTCTGCAGGTATTGCTTAATTTTGTCGAGTGCGCTTTGGAATTTGCGATCCCAGATGAACGGGGTTCCCTTCTTCATCAGGTGACTGTAGGGACGGCATTTGCCGGAGAGGTTAGCTATGAACCGTTGGATATACACGAGCTTTCCTTGGAGAGACCGCAGTTGTTTGAGAGTTCTTGGCGGGGCATTTCCATGATCGCCTTGATCTTCGATGGATCTATTTCGATGCCTCTATGTCGTATGATGAATCCTAGGAATTTTCCCAAGGAAACTCCGAACGCGCATTTCAGAGGGTTCATCTTCAAGTTGTATTTCCGAAGGCGCTAAAACACGATCTTCAAATGCTCCCAATGCTCTTCGTGCGATTTGCTTTTCACCATAAGGTCGTCGATATAGCATTCGACGACTTCATGTATGAGGTCATCGAAAATCTTCGTCATGGCCCTCTGATAGGTAGCACCGGCGTTCTTCAGACCGAACGGCATCACTTTGTAGCAAAATATGCCCAAAGGGGTCTAGAAAGCGGTATGCTTCTGGTCTTCGGGATGCATCTTTATTTGATTGTACCCTGATGAGCCGTCCATGAAGGAGAAAACTTCGTGAGTGGACGTGTTATCTATCATCAGCTCGGTAACCGATACAGGAAAATCATCTTTCGGGCAAGCTTTGTTGAGGTCTCGAAAGTCCATGCAGATGCGCACTATCCCATTTTTTTCATCACTGGGACGATATTGGCAATCCAGTCAGGGTACTGAACCTTTTGGATGAAGCCGGAGTCGATTAGCTTCTTGACCTCGGCGTTGATGCTCATTTCAAGTTCGAGCCGCGTTCTTCTCGGCGCTTGTTTGATCGGCTTGACGTCCGGAGATATCGCCAATTTATGCACAGCTATCTCTGGATCTAGTCCTGGCATCTCAGAGTAGTTCTATGCGAAGTAGTCTTTATACTGCATAAGCACATCCTTGAGCGTAGCCACCTTTTCTTCAGACAACAACTCACTGACGAACGTCGGCCATGGGTCATTTGCCGTCCCCAAGTTGATTTTTCTGAGGTTATCTGCAGCAGTATGTATCCCATCTTCCAGCTCTTTTGGCGCTGGCGGAAACTCTGAGATCACTTCGTCGTCATTGTTTTCGAAGCACCAGGGGAGGTCAGACATACCCTCATGCACTCCTTCCGACATCCTTATCATATGACAGGTACGAGATCGCTTCCAAGACCGATGTTGATCCGGCTCTACTCTCGCTACATGTGTGGCTTTCGGTTCATGCATCTGTGGTGGGGTTACCCTCCAACTGCTGGATAAAGCCAACCTGCCTGCCTGATACTAGTCTTCTACCCAGTCTTTGAATGTGAAGCAGTCTTCGAGAGGATGTCCTATCGCTCGGTGATAGGAGCAATAATCCGGGTGAGAGACCTCGTCTGCTTGTTCGGGGTGCTTGGACTCCGGGAGCGTAGTCATTTGATGTTTCATGACACGATCGAATATCTTCCTTGTCTTGTCTTGAGGAAAAGAATATACTCGACCCATCTTCTTTATAAAAGACGGATCCCGGCTGCCCAATTCTCGACTTAGGGTGGCTTCTTAGACTCAATTGACCATTGTCGGACATTTTTTCCATTCTTTAGTTTGTTTTTTCCTCCATGCCGGGTCTTTTGTATGACGGGCTAGCGATGAACGGCATCGTCATTCTCCGTAGCCTGCTGAAGGAAGCGCTGCGTCCTAGCTTTCTCGTAAATGGCCATTTCACGGCTATGGTCATCCCGGGCCTTTTGACCTGCTTCCCTTATTAGCTTATCCATCTGTTCTTCGAATGACGGACTTGGCACTTTCATGGCGAGACCTTGTTTTGGTTCAGGGTTAGCATCTTCTATCAGAGCATTTCCTTCTTCATCAAAGTCATGTATAACGTAGCAGCCATGGAATCGCTCTCGTTTCTTGGATTGAACATGTCCGAGCCCGATCGTTTCCATTCTCCCGTTGGGCAATTTTCGCTGAGTTCCAGGGACGTTCCAGATCCTGTTGTAGAACTGAGCTTGTCGAGCAGTCTGTTTGAAGTATACGCCTTGGCGCCTCAACAGCCTTTTTAATCCTTCTGTGTAGTATCTAGGCAAACGGATGGGCTGAAGCCTGTCAAGCGTAGAATCGGCACCATGCCAGATCTCTTTCTCCACTTTGGTTTCCGTGGATCGATAAAAGAGTATCGCCTTCTCATCTTTTCGCTTGGGAGGGACGTAGAACGTCTGCAGTTCTTGCACACTGTAAGTATCAAGTGCGTCGAGCTCTTTGTAATGCTTTTGTGGATTCATGGCGATCTGTAAACTCTGATCATCTCTAATGAAGGTTTGTATTGATAGCCGAACAGAAAATACTGCATTGACCTCATCCTTAGAGTCGCTGCCGAAGACCGGAATAGGGGTGGACGGTCCCGGCTTGTTGCATTGGAGCGGTCCTGAATAGACTATCTCTTCTTCCTCCTCGGTATCGCTCCCGAAGGCCGGAATAGTGGTGATAGCTTTTTGCTTATTCTCCGGCTTATGGCACCTTTCCTTGTCTTCGAAGTCTGGCAAGAAGTATTTTGCATCTTCGTACTTTCGGACTTCATTCATGGAGAATGGGTTCATCTCCCCTGTCACAGTGTATTCAAGTCCATCTTTGAAATACTTCATACACCGATGTTGTGTAGAAGGGATAATGTTGTACTCGTGTAACCAAGGCCGGCCGAGAAAAGCGTTGTAGCAAGTCTTGGCGTCAATGACGTGGAACTTGATATCCGTGACAAGCAGCCCAAAGCGTAACGTCAGTATCACAGACCCGAGCATCCGTGATGACTGAGAGTCGAACCCGGAGATAGTGATTTTATCCCGAGCGAGGTGTTGAACGCTCATGCAAATCTCTTTCAACACTCCCACATTGAGAAGGTTGACGGAGGATCCATTGTCGACCAGGATCTTCCCTATCTTGATGTCATGACAGTATCCGGTGACGTACAAAGGACGGTTATGCTCGCATGTCCCAAGGAGGAGGTCTTCGTCGCTGAAGGTGATGTCGGCTGTGAGAACTTCTTCCAGCTCGTCCTTCATCTTTTCTTCGGCAAGGAAAGCTTGAAACTGGTCAGGTTCTTGTAGTGCCTTGATCAGAGAATCTCTCGCCTCTTTAGATAGCAGAAGGGCATCGAGAATGCTTAGCTGCGAGGGTATTTTCCTCAAGTGTGCCAGAACATTGTAATCCACCTTGTTTTTCTTGGGTGGGTCTTTGGCTGCCAGCTCTTCGACGACTCGGTCATCGAGGGTGATATCCTCAGGGACCTTTTCTTTCTCTTTATCCTTTTTGTTCGATCCCTTGTCTGCGGGTCCGAGATTCTTTTCAGGTAGCGTGCGATTGCGCAGCTGAATGTTCTCGCAGGTCTTCATCTCTTCTGTTTCAGAGATGGATTTCTTGAAGAGAGGGCCGAGGGCTATTTCTTCATCAGAATCACTCCCGAAGGTGAGAACTTGCGATCCTCCGGAATTAACCATGTGGCATTCATTGGCAGTTCTTTTATGCTCATCTGTCGTGCTTCTTTGTTCCCGACGAGTTTTGCGCTTCATCCGGTTGAAATGCTGCCGGTGAGCAACATATCCCTGCCACCAATTTTTAAAAGCGTTACATTCTTCAATAGGGTGTGCAATCCTCCGATGGTACAAGCAGTAGTTTGGATGCGCATCCTCTTCGTTAGGGTGTATCCTGTCAGGAGTGTTTCCTTCGGAGGGTGGCAGCTTCATTCCTATCGATACGGCTTTGGCGAACCTTTTCTTCATCTTAAACCTACTTTTATTTGTGGTGGATGTGCCTTGATCTGGTGGGAGTGTTTTAACCCTTTCGTCCAATCATCGGCATTTGGCTTTTTCAAATATGGCCATTTCGCATTCTCGATCAGAAGAGCTTCGTTTAGGAATGCGTCAATCATCTCGTCTGGCGATCCTAGGAGTTCAGGCTCGGGATCTGCCCTTGGTTTCTCTTCATCCGGAGCTTCTTCATCGTTTATTAATGAGTGAGAGATCACGTGGCAGCTTGCCACATAATCCTCAGGTTCATCTGATGAGTCTTCTCCCTCATCTTTGTCGCCATCTCCATCTTCAAGGATGTGGTTGAGAAACTCTTGAAGCATGACCGGAGTTCGCGCCTTCTGGTTATATTCTTCCAACGCGTCAATATGTTTTTGCAGGTCCGTGCGCTTGTCACCATACTTCACTGGCTTTTTGGTCTTCTTCTTCTTCTTCGAAGACTTTGACGGTTGGGCTTGAGCGTTTTGATTATCGCTACCAATTCTTGGAGTCAGGCACGACTTCAGTATTCCCTCAATGACCTCGGGTTCCAGCGGATTTTTCCACCTGATCGCTGGGCATGTTTGGAGATCCTTCAGCATTATTTTCATCTTGGCTGAAAGAGTGACCTCCCATGGAGCTTCTTCTATAAAGAGAATGATGTCCTCGATGTGTCCCCCCTTTTGAGAGCGTGCTGTTGAGGCGGGCTTACTTTCCAATTCTCGGAAAGTGCGAATTTGCCCTGTTGGTATTGGTCCTTAATCCAGCCTTTGAAGATGAAGCAATCTTCGATTGGATGGCCTACCACTTGGTGATAGGGGCAATAATTAGGATTATTGGCCTCACCGGGTTGCAATGGGCATTTTGGATCCGGCAAGGTGATGAGCCTGTTGCGCATTGCCAGCTCGAACAGTCTCCTCGTTTTATCCCGGGGAAACGAATAAGGGCGCTTCAGTTTCTCATTGAAGAATCGCCGTTTTTCATCTTGGAGATCAATTGGCTTTGGACCATTGGGCTGCTTATGAGTATTGGCGACGAAGGTCGCATTCCCTTTCCCTTTCTCGTTTTGAGATTCCAACTTCAAAGAAGAGGGTCTATGACCCATCTGATCCATTTGGGCCAGTTTGTCAATTAAGTCCTGGAAAGTAGTTGGCTTGAAGAACATCATGAATTGTGAAATGGTCGCCTGAGGGTCGAGGGTCCCTACGAACATGCCTACCGCAGGCGCTTCTTCGATGCGCTGCTCGCACTTGGACCATAGATTCCGCCACCGTATCGCATACTGCACCCATATTTCGCCTGGCTTCACTTTGGTGTTAATTAACGCGGTGATCGAGGTGCGCTCGCTAGCGCTGGCGAAACGTTGGGTGAACAACAATTCCATCTCCGTAAAAGTTTTGACGGAGTCATTGGGAAGCTCTGAGTACCATTCGAACGTCATCTCCGTCAAGCTGCCGACGAATTGGCGAAGCAGTAGCTTATCATCCCCTCCAATGTTGCCGCAGAGAGCCCTGGACTGAGCGACATGTTGATGGGGATTGCCTGTCCCCTTGTACCACGGAATTTAGGAATTGTGTATCCTGGCGGGTACTTTATCTCATCGTACCATCCTGGATATGGTCACCCAGTTCTGACGACTTGGCCGTTTGCTTCATTCGCTTGATGAGCTAGTATTTGCTGAGCTATATAATCATCGATCGTGGCTTTGGAGATGGTCTCCTCCTTAGCTGTTGACAGAGCCGGCAGAGGGTTTGATGTCTCTCCTCTATCATTTTCAATTATTACTGGAGGATTTTCGGCTGGAAGGTCCGGCTGGATCATCAGGCCCACCATATCTTGGAATAAAAGGGCCATTTGTTTTATGTTGGCCGCTTGTTCCGCAGCCTCTTTGTCCTTCTTCTCAAGCATTCTCCGAAAGAATTCGGCATCCGTTTCCTGCTCATGACGCTGCTCCGAAGATGTTTCCGGGCCTGCTTTTGGTCCAGTGAGTGCAGCCATGGCTGTCAGCATTTCTTGGAGCTTTTGTAGTTGTTGCTCCTGAGCCTTAGTCACAGACCATGTAAGTGGTCAGTGACTCGTAGAGATACGGCTATCCTCTTTTCCGGAAGTCATATAAACAGTATGCACCACTATGCCCCCAGACTTGGGACGTTTAGATTCAGTGTCCTTACGATTTGACAAAGACGCAGAGATCTTCTCCGGCCTCCTTCTTTTGTGGGCGGTCGAAGTTGAGGGAGCCGTTGCAGCGGGCACCTAAACAGATGACACCTTCTGTGGCTTGACAGGGTGATCCCCTTCTCACCGAACTTTCATCTTTTTCTGCTGGCGGGGGTGGTCTTGATCAATCACGGAGTCTTGGACCTGTCGCCAGACTTTGTAAATTTTGGAGGACAGCCGCTGAGGGGGCTGCTCCGGCTTCGCCTTTATGATCTTTTCAACAAGCGGAGGAGACTTTTTCAGCACTGCAGTTGGTGAATTCCCGCGCACCCTGTTTAGTAGTTCAAAGCTGTTCCCAGTTGGAATAGCAGCATCAACTTCCACTGTTGGAGCTGGTGGAGTTAGTCTAGAAGGAGAGTTGCCCCCAACCTTCCTTACTCGGCGCCAGTGACGACGGCGAGCATGGCGAGCGGCCGGGATCACCTCCGCTGTTGGATCAGCTTTTCCATGCCCCCTGTTTTGAGGAGAGGCTGTTATTGGCGCTAGCCTGTCAAAGACAGACATCGGCTGAGAGGGAATGGTCAACCTGTCGAAAGCCGACCTTCGGGTAGGGAGAGTAACCTGGACGACCTCAACTGTAGCAGGAGTTGGAGTGTCCTTCTCTGATATTGCGAGCCTCTTTGCGAGCCCACTTGAGCTTTGACCCAGCCTGTCGAAGACTGAGGCATTGGAGTTGGACGACCCGCTGAGAGGGGCCGTGGTGGTTGCAAGCCGATCAAAGACCGATTTCTTCGCAGCTTCCTGTGTCGGCATCTGAACGTTGAAGCTCGTTGGTGGGATCATGATCCCGAAGAATAGCCCAGTGGTGGCTTGGTTCACTTGTTCTACCGGCATTGTGAAAAAGGAGGCCGCTTGGGGCCCGTAGGTCACTCTTCCGGCAGGGACGGAGTGAGAGTTGTTGCAGTTGTTGCAGTTTGTGCAGTTGAAAGCCATTGATCTGCACGGAAGCATGACACCAAATCTTAGTACCTCGAATCCAAGGGGAACCATATCAAACCACGATTCGTTCGTGAACACGACACACAAAGTGTGGAGTGGAAAGAGGAAAAGGTCCCACGGGGCGTGCCAGAATCTGTTCTTCGCCGAAAGCCGCGACCGGGACGTTGGGACGTCCGGCTTGAATTTTGGGGGAAGATGCTATTTGGATTTATCCGTCTACATCTCCGAAGATGCCAAGTTGATCTATGGCCGTCACGCCCCGCTTCCCAAAATACGGAAAATGAGGGATGACTAGGCCAGCCATGCTCCTACGGTCAAGGAATAACCCCGCCGTAGTCACACTTCGGTTTCTAGTATTACATGGTAATCAGTAAACAAAGCACAGCAGTAAAGGAAATACATCACTAAATTATTACATCAAATTCCATTGTTCACAAATTACAAATAAACAAGAAGAGCTACTAACCAAGTTCGAATACACGATCTTTTTAGGGAAAGCATAAAAGAAGAAAAAGGCACTCCTGACTAAATCTCCGCTAGCTCGAAGGGTAAATCCGACTCCTGCGTTGGTTCTTCCTCGAGGTCTGAGCATGCATACTCAGGTCGTCAGAGCGACGTAATAGCAATTTTATAATAATGACATGAAACATGCAAATAAGGTAGTAACAGTGAAAGTAAAATGCTGATAATCGCTATGTCATTAAATGATGCAAAGTATGATCTGTGTCCCTATCAGTCTCTAAGTCATGTTTGAAATCGAAAAGTGGAAAGGAGGATCATTTTTAACGGGAGTCTCGTACATACCCGAGACAACGGCCCACACGCCCGGGAGATAACCCTGTCAGCCGGATCGCTAGATCATACCTAATATATATAAGAATCACTGTTCGAATGATCATCCTCTAAAACACGGTCCCGCTAAATACGATGCTCTTTCCACTTCGATTTCCCCCTTTTCCCCAGATTTACACTATTGATGATTATGATTTAATCGTGTACAAGTATGCACCAATAGCACGGTTTTGTCACCGTTCACTGTATTAATCACTGTCACGAATCATTCACTTTTCCATTGACGTACTTGACACTCCTAAACCAATACCATTCACGCACGATAATGCAATGTCCATTGAATAATAACGCGCACTATCACTATGTATATGGCAGTTGGGTAAGGTATGCACATTTATGCAGTTAACAAGTCATGTGTGATATGAACTATTATGCACGCCATAAACTTACAAAAATTGCAGTAATTCATATAATCAGAATTTATTGAAATGATACAAATACGGTAAAAAGTACACTCTGTCGGTAGTTCAGCAAAATTTGTTTCAGTACAATCGGATTTCTGGTATTCAAGTTACAGCCGTTTCAATTTAAGTGCTTGCTGCAGGAAATTCAGTTTCTGAACTGAACGTCCGTTTCGCGACACGATTTTCACCCAGTTGGGCCCAAAATTTAGCGATGCTACAGTTGAATGAAATATAGGTTTTTCAATAGGGTTTCCAACACAATAGACGGATTCTTAATCGCATCTCTACATCAGAAATTATGCACTGTTCAACACTAGGGTATCAGTTCTGTTTCTGTTTGGGACTGTTATACGTCCTGTTCTTTTAAATTGCAGTTTAAATAGTAAACGACGATAAAAAGGGGTGAAATCACTTGCGTTATTTATCTAACAGATTCATATTCAATAAAGTGTAGGGTTCCGGAACATACAAGTTCAGGCGACAAGGTAGTGAGCATTACGAGATAGAAACCAACAGCCGGAGCTGCTCTGGACTGCAGTCCAGAGCTGCTCTCCGAACCAATTCTTGTCATATTTTTAGTATAGAAACAATTAAGAACTTGCATAGGGTCACATGTCATCGAGTCGGCTTCGATTTGAGCCCTCGAACGCATCATTTCAATGTGTAAGCAATTAATTGTGATTTAAACAAGTTTCAGGTGCGGGAATTTCCCAGTTTTTATGGGTGTAATTGGGGGTGATCGTTTGAGCCAGTAACAATCATATTTTTTAGTCTAATTTCTACACAATGTTCATTATCACATGGGCCAGATTATACGATCAATTTCCGTCAGTTTAAAGAAAGGTTTTTGTTCGAGTTTTGCATCGAACACATACACTATTTTATGTCGCACTAAATGTTCATGTGAATTTAACAGTATTTCAAGTTCTATTAAAATAATTAGCATGAAGCAAGTATATAACTTGCCTGGAGACGCTTTGGCGATGAACGGAAGCAGCAACGACATGAACGCGCGACAAACGGCACGGTTTGGATTCACGGCCTCGACTCGCGTTTTGGGTTCGTCGTCGGAGTTGCCTGGAGATGGCTCGTGTTCGCTGGAAGCGGAGTGGGATGCTTTGTGGATCTCCTGGGATGTGCTGGGGTCGACGATGGTTGGCGGTGGTCGCTCCGGCAACGGGCAGCAGTAAGGTTCGAGGCTCGCAGTGAGGGGAAAGGTTGGTGATTTTGGAGAGAGAGGGAGCAGTGGGGCTCAGGTTTGGTGGTGATGGTGATGCTACTGCAGAGGATGCAGAGGGTTGACGATGTGGCCGGCGGCGTGATGGGAGCTCGTCGGCGAGAGGGTGCAGGGGCTCGAGCTCGGGTGCAGTGAGGGCTCGGCGGTGGGCTGAGTTCGCAGGCGAGGGAAGATGAACTCGATAGGGTTCGAGTTCAGAGGAGAAGGAAGCGAGGGAGGAGAGACGAGGAGAGTCGTCGTCGGGGATGAGCGGGGTGCTGTGGGTTTTCTCGGAGAGAGGAGATTTGAGAGCGAGAGTGAGAGGGAGAGAGGAGAAATGGGAGACGGGGTGTAATACCCAGTTCTTTTGCGCACCATTAATCGAATTTTTATATAAGGCTACTTACAAAGTTTAAACATTTATAATTATAATTATTTTGTTTTACCTAGCCCTAACTTATACAAACCCTAATCCCAATCCCTTTTATTTTGTGTCACAGCCCACTCTCTCTGTTATTTTTCTAATTCCCCTTTCCCTAAAACCCAAACCCTATTTTATCTTATTTTCCCCTAATTCTTCTCCAAGCCCGGCCCATTATCCCCATTTTCCTTTATTCCTTAATTTTAATTTCCAAACCCCGGCCCAATTTCCCTCCTCAGCCCAACTCTCCTTTATTTCCCAAATGAATAAATAAAACCCCCGTTTCCACCAATGAAAATCCTTATATATTTTTCCTAGTTCCCCGAGTATTTCCTTTTCCCATTCCTCGCAATTTTTTTAGAGAAACAGTTGCTAGATTGCCGTATTTAAATTTCTCTAAAGCATCCATCCCACGGCCCAACGTAAATATAATTAAACTAAAACCTTAAATCTTTTTCCCTGGCCCAAACCCCACTCAGCCCGTGCCCAAGACCAGCCCAGCCCACAGTTTCCTCCAAGCCCAACTAGTAAAATCCTTAATTATTTTCTCTGGCCCAAGCTTTTTCAGCCGACCCAAGCCTGCTCCCCGCACTACCCGACCCGGCCCGCTCTTAACCCATTCTTCCTTCTTCCCCATCAAAGTTTTCCCGCTCTTTCGTTGTCGCGAACCCCCGTCCCGAGCTCCCCACGTCGCCGCCCACTTCTCTTCCGTTGTGCCTCGACTGCGTGCCCCACGACCTCGGCCACGATTCCTCGCCCTCACATCGTCTCAAAACCCTTTCTCCTCTCCCCCACACTCTCTCAAAACTCTTCTCTCTCTCCCTACAGAAACCCACTGCCTCAAGCCCTCGCCGCCGACGACGACAACTACAACCCTCATCATTCCTCGCTCGCTCTCTTCTCTCCAGAACGCACCCCTCACCGAGCCTCCTGCACCTCCAGCCGCCACCCAACCCACTCGACATCCCATCTCGGCCGCCTGCACCTCACGCCGGCGAGCTCTCCACCGCACCCGAACCACATCGTCGACGCCCCTGCACCCTCCTCGTCATCAGCATCATCACCCTCACTTCGAACCCGAGCCCCACTACCTCTCTCTCCCTCCCTGTAACTCCTCTCTCTGCAACTCCTCTCTCTCTCTCTCTGCAACTCCTCACTCCCTCTCTCTCTCTCTCTGCAACCCTTATTCATCGGCCTCGACAGCACCAGCGATCCCCAGCCCCGGCACCCCCTCACTACATCCCTAGCCGCCGCGGTTGAGCCCCGGCATTTCGTCGAACATCTACAGCGATCGCCGTTGCCACTTTTCGGGTTACCGACGTCGCCATCAAATCTGTGGCCTCGGACCCTTAAGCCGTCATCATCACCAACATGCCGTTTGTCGCAACCCCATCGCACCCACCGAGCTGTCAAGTATAAGAAGCATAGACCCAACGAGGCTAAACTTGTGCTGCGTTCGTGATGCGATCGTGCCATTGCCGCTGCCGTGCATCGCCAAAGCGTCTCCAGGCAAGTACCCTACTTGCTGCATGCTATATTATATCCGTTACATTTCATAATACTATAAAGTCCACGTTTACGTGTCGTGAACCCTATATGACATAACTGTTCGATACAAGATCCCAATGAAAACCTTCATTTAATCTGACGGAATTTGATTGCATATGCTGGCCTGTGTGATAATGAACACTGTGTAGAAATTTCACTGAATAATATGACTGTTAACGACTTAAACGAACACCCCCAATTACACCCGTAAAAACTGGAAATTTCCCTCACCTGAAAATTGTTAAAATCACAATAAATTATGTACATATTGAAATGAGGCGTTTGAGGGCTCAAATTGAAGCCTTCTCGACGACCTGTAACCCTATGTGAGTTCTTAGTTGTTTCTGTACTAATATTATGACAAGAATTGGTTCGGAGAGTGGCTCTAAACTGCAGTCCAGAGCGACTCTGATTATTGTTTTCTGCCTCGTAATGTTTACTACCTTATTTTCTGAACTCGTATGTTGAGGAACCCTGCATTTTATTGAAGATCAATCTGTTAGGTAAATAACGCAAGTGATTTCACCCCGTTATATCGTCGTTTGTTATTTAAACTGCAATTTAAAAGATCAGGACGTCTAGCAGTCCCAAACTGAAACAGGATTGACATACTAGTGTTGAACAATGCATAACTTTTGACGTACAGACGCGATTGAGAATCCGTCTATTGCGTTAAAAACCCTATTGAAAACCCTAAATTTCATTCAACTATAGTGTTGCTAAATTCTGGTCCCAACTGGGATTAAAATGCGTTGCGAAACGGACTTTCGATTCTGAAACCGGATTTCCAGCAGTGAACGCTTAAAATGAAATGGCCATATTTAGTGATCCTGAAACCCGATTGACGTGAAATCAAATTTTCTGGTTAGATAATCACACGTGCTAATTATCCCCTATTCATAGTTTTGCTAAATTGTGCATAACTGATTTATGATAACTTATGTAAGTGGTAGGATACCGACTTATGACATCTTAATTATGCCTTACACACTGTTTTCTCACCACATCATATATATGTCATTGCATTGGTAACCTAGTGATCATGTGCATTACCCGGTGTTAGGTTTTAGTGGTGATTGTGGTAAGTACGTTAGTGTTCATGCATGAGTGTATAAGTGAAAGTAACACGTACTTGTACACAATCAGTGGACCCTATTGTTCTATTGCATTGTCGACGTCTGTAGGACGCGTATAAGTGTGACTATAAGTGGTATGGGACACTTATGGAAGCACTTGTATGGGTGTCACAGGTAAGGCACCAGACACTGTCCATTTATCTTGGGTATCAGTCGGGACGTGCTTGATGGAGATCCTGTCTCCAGTTCTCGCGCAGACTTGTTATGGACCGACCGGTATTTGAGGTTATGGTTGGCGTTTGATGTAGACCATGGGGTGTGGGGTAGTTTGAGTGTGAGTTCAACAGAATCTCGGGAGTCCCATGCCGGCATATATATATGGAGATATATGGAGATTTAAAAGGATATTACATGATTATTACCGTGAGTTACATTTTGGGCCCGTGGTCCCTTGCCTTTGGGTCCTACCCTTGGGTGGAAGAAACTCACGAGTGGTTGACTCTCACACTTGGACTGACGATAGGCTTAGTGACCTGTACAGTGAGACTTAGAGACTAATATGGATAGTGACATTGACATGCATTACTTACTGTATTGACACACCTGACATACTATTTTACTGTTCACCTGCTCTTTTAGACACCCGCATTGGCTACTTCATGTTCATATCTCTACTATCTTGATTTACTGTTATGTATCCATTATTACTGTACGAGTTACCACTTGCACCTATGTATATATTGCTATCGTGTCGCTCTGACGACCTGAGTATGCATGCTCAGAGTGAGAAGTGGACTTAGCTTGGACCAGGACCAGACGTACCTCGAGGACATCGCGGACATTTTGATCAGCTACCCAGAACCATACTCTCTTGATTCCCACCTGGTTAGTTCTTTGTATTTGTTTTGATTTATATACTGCATTTCTCATTACCTGTGCGTTGCTTACTGATTACCACGTAAAGCTAGAAGCCGAAGTGTGACTATGGCGGGATATTTCCTTGACCGTAGGAGCATGGCTGGCCTTGTCAACCCCTCGTATTCCGTATTTTGGGAAGCGGGGCGTGACATGGTTTTGTTGGTATCAGAGCCAGGTTTTGCTTCGATTGGGATTGTAGTTTTTCGTGTAGAGCTTGACAATTTAAGACATCCCTCGGTCTAGATTGTAAACTTGTTATTCTTAATCCTTATTCACATTGTGTGTTCTGCTATCCATCCGCTAGGGTTTCGGGTAACTCGGCAGAGTTACGTGGTTGTAATTGTGAACTACATCATAGTTACAATACTGTACTCTGTTTAAGTGACTTTGAGTCCTACAGTTGATTTCCACTTGTAATAAATTTCATCACACCCAATATTCTTGATTCCTTGCCTAATCCATATTATATTTTAATTCTTATAGCTTGTGCCTTATGTTGTCCTCAAAATTGTTGTTTCAGGACCATGTCTTCCAACGACTCTCTCCCTACCTCCACTCCCCAGAATCAGCCCGTAGAAATTCTGAATGCACTACCGGATCAGAAGGAAGCCCAAGAGCGAACAAACGACCTGTTAGCTGAGGGACTAAGAAGACAGATGATTCAGGCACCAACGGAAGTCCTCAATCGTGAAGGGATCCCTGTTAGACGAGGAAAAGAGGTGAAGATGAAGCGCCCACTTATTTCCCCATGACCGAAGCGGCAGAAGACCCAACGTTGTGGGTACTGCAAGAAGCCAGAACACCTTCAGAGAGAGTGTCACCGCGCCAAAGGGAAATGCTTGATTTGCAGATCCAGCAAACACTTTGTCAATAGTTGCCCTAAAAGGAAGGAGCTACAAGGAGGCAGTTCGTCCACACCCTCCACTTCGGCTAAGTGATGGTTATTTCGTAGTTTGACCTTCGAGGATAGTGCGGACCCCGAGCAGGATTCAGCTCGCGGGACAGAAATGTGGCAGTCCAGAAATCAAAGAAGAATTATCACGTTTTCTACTTTCAATAAAGATGTTGTCACTCTTTTGTAAATATTTCTTTTTGTTTGAATCTTGTATCCGTCGAACTTTTAGCTGAATGCAATAAAACTCTGAGTTGTGATGTATGTACCGTTCTCTTGCTTCTCACTTTATTTTATACTATTCATTGCATCAGCATCTTTACATTTTAATTTTCCGTCCTTGCCTCCAGCATATCCTCCCTATGCCACTGTATCCTTGGATATCTTCCTAACGTACCCCACTGTCTAATCACGACTCTCTCTTTTCAGGTCATGGCCCACCTTGTAGAAGCGCTGCCTCTGGATGAGGACACACAGTCGTGCGTTTCCTCGGACTACATACTGGTAGGATCAGATGACGAGATCAACGGCCCACAGATTATTTTTGGAAACAGCGATTCCGAGGGTGAAGGATTCGCAGCCCCAGAAGTTAACTTGATCAGCGACTCGGACGACGAAGAGGAGGACCTTGGAGAAGACCCATTAGAGGAAGATTTCGAGGAGGACCCGATAGAAGAAAATCCAGAAGGAGAAAACCTTAGGGAGAACCCAGAAGGAGAGAATCATATGGAAACAGACCTCAATGAAGAAGCTCCAGTCGAGATAGAAGGACCAGAAGAACAAGACCCCACGGTAGAAGAACCGATCCCTGCGAGGCGATATGGGAATGGACGCCCCTATCTGAGCGCATGAGCCTACCGTAACCTGCTGACCCTCCATGACCGCGACGGACGTAATTGAGCTTTCGCCTCCCCGGGCCAAATAAGATCTATGTATAGTTAGGGCTACCTTTTAGTCGTCAGGGATGCCTTGTTCGGACCTTTCTGAAATGAAATAAATTGTTATGTTCGGTAATCTGGTGATTTTTTGGTTCACATGATGCTTGAACGTTTCCCCTATACATTTATTTTCCTCCAAAGATCCCTGACTGTCCACCCCTGCATCTTGGGCTGTCTTGACCCTCGCTGAAATTAAAAAGTACCGCACCCCGATCTTTTGAATAGGCCATCCTTCATCCTTCGTATGTGCTTTGTTTGAGACCCTTCTGGAGGAGAAATTGATGGTGAAATTTCCGAGTTCGCTAACCCTTCGGATTTCTGATTCGCATGGAGTATCGACCGTTTTCCTTCCCATACATCCCTTCCCCTCCTGAGGTTCATTACTGTTCACCCTTACTTCCTGTGCTGACCCGACCCCAATCTCTTCGGCCTTTAGTCTAAAGCCGTCACACTCCGACCTTTTTAGTAAGCCATACTCCATCAAATCCTTACCCTGAATAGCCCTCTACATTTTTGTGCTATTTCCTATTACCCTTGGGGACATCATTATTCAAAAATTTAGTTTTCAGTATTCTGTGTTTATCGAAAAGTGCGTGTTATTAACTACTCCCGTTTTGTGCATTTTAAGTACTACTATTCTTCCTATTTTCGGTAGCGCAACCATATATTGCGCATATTATTTTGGACCCTATTGTTCTATTGCATTGTCGACGTCTGTAGGACGCGTATAAGTGTGACTATAAGTAGTATGGGACACTTATGGAAGCACTTGTATGGGTGTCATAGGTAAGGCACCAGACACTGTCCATTTATCTTGGGTATCAGTCGGGACGTGCTTGATGGAGATCCTGTCTCCAGTTCTCGCGCAGACTTGTCATGGACCGAACGGTATTAGGTTATGGTTGGCGTTTGATGTAGACCACGGGGTGTGGGGTAATTTGAGTGTGAGTTCAATAGAATCTCGGGAGTCCCATGCCGGCATATATATGGAGATATATGGAGATTTACAGGGATATTATATGATTATTACCGTGAGTTACATTTTGGGCCCGTGGTCCCTTGCCCTTGGGTCCTACCCTTAGGTGGAGGACACTCACGAGTGGTTGACTCTCACACTTGGACTGACGATAGGCTTAGTGACCTGTACAGTGAGACTTAGAGACTGATAGGGATAATGACATTGACATGCATTACTTACTGTATTGACACACCTGACATACTATTTTACTGCTTTACTGTTCACCTGCTCTTTTAGACAACCGCATTGGCTACTTCATGTTCATATCTCTACTATCTTGATTTACTGTTATGTATCCATTATTACTGTACGAGTTACCACTTGCACCTATGTATATATTGCTATCGTGTCGCTCTGACGACCTGAGTATGCATGCTCAGAGTGAGAAGTGGACTTAGCTTGGACCAGGACCAGACGTACCTCAAGGACATCGCGGACATTTTGATCAGCTACCCAGAACCATACTCTCTTGATTCCCACCTGGTTAGTTCTTTGTATTTGTTTTGATTTATATACTGCATTTCTCATTACCTGTGCGTTGTTTACTAATTACCACGTAAAGCTAGAAGCCGAAGTGTGACTACGGCGGGATATTTTCTTGACCGTAGGAGCATGGCTGGCCTTGTCAACCCCTCGTATTCCGTATTTTGGGAAGCGGGGTGTGACATGAGGGGTTGATGAGCTCGGGCGCACGGTCGTGGGGAAACGAACGGGAGAACGTGGGCGACGATGCGGGCGTGGGCGCGCGACGGGGCCGACGTGGGAATGAAGTCTCGCGCAGAAAAGTGCGGGAAAGACTGAATGGGGAAGAAGGGTTAGGGCACGGGTCGGGTTTGGGAGAAAGCGGGTAGGGTTAGGGATTTTGGGCCGGGGTGGAAATTTAATTAATTTGCTGTTGGGCTTTGGCTTGGAATTGGGCTGGGCCGGAGAGTTTGAAGGTTAATTAAATTTTATTTATGTTGGGCTGAAGAAAAAGGAAATTAAATATATGCTTATTGAAAGTTGGTTTGGGCTTGATTTTAATTGGTTTAGAAAACAAATACTACACCTTAAGCAACTAATCTTCACACAAAATAATAATACGGAAAAATGGGATAACATTCGGAGGCTTGGGAAAAAGTAGGAAAAATTCATAGATGGGAACGGGGATTTACATCATACCCCCCTTACAAAAATTTCGTCCTCGAAATTTAATAAGGATACAATGAAATAA
This sequence comes from Agapanthus africanus, assembly GCA_030015575.1. Taxonomy (NCBI): domain Eukaryota; kingdom Viridiplantae; phylum Streptophyta; class Magnoliopsida; order Asparagales; family Amaryllidaceae; genus Agapanthus; species Agapanthus africanus. The sequence continues at coordinate 173,132,254 of CM057342.1, read as the reverse complement.
AAGTACTAAACAAAGAGATGTGGAAAACGTGCACGGATATCTTCCTCCCGCTCCCAGGTAGATTCTTCTGGGGAACGACCTCCCCAAGACACTCGGACTAACGGAATGACCTTGTTCTTCAGCCCTTTCTCTCTGCGGTCGAGGATGGTGGTGGGCTGCTCCTCGTATGATAGGTCGGTACCCAAAGCTAGCTCCGAATAGTCCAGAACATAGCTCTCATCCCGAACATAACGCCGCAACTGTGACACGTGGAAGGTATTGTGCACACCAGCTAGCGATGAAGGCAAGGCAAGTCGATAAGCCGCCTCTCCTACTCGCTCTAGCACCTCAAAAGGTCCGATGAAGCGGGGACTGAGTTTTCCCCGACCTCCAAACCTGATAACTCCACGGGTTGGGGAAATCTTTAAGAACACGTGATCTCCGACTTCAAATTCTAGTGCTCTCCTGCTGGTTTCTGCCCAACTCTTCTGTCGATCCTGAGCCGTCTTAATACGCTGCCTGATCATTTGGACCTTGTCGACTGTCTGAACAATGAGCTCGGGACCCAATAATCTTCGCTCTCCCACATCATCCCAACAAACTAGGGATCGACACTTCCGTCCGTAAAGTGCTTCAAAAGGAGCCATCTGGATGCTAGCCTGGTAACTGTTGTTATAAGAAAACTCGACTAGATGCAGATGATCTTCCCAGGAACCCTGAAAATCCAACATGCAGGCTCTCAACATATCCTCGAGCGTATGAATCGTACCTCGGATTGTCCGTCTGTCTGCGGATGATAAGCTTTGCTGAACTTGAGGCGGGTACCCAAACTCTCCTGTAAGCTCCTCCAGAAGTGCGAAACGAATCTGGTGTCTCGATCTGATACAATGCTGATCGGGACTCCGTGAAGTCGCACTATCTCCTGCATGTATCTCTCTGCTAGTGACTCTGTTGACTGTCCCACTCGGAATGGTAAGAAGTATGCAGCTTTCGTGAGGCGGTCGACGATAACCCAAATGGCGTTGTTGCCTCTAGGGCTCCGTGGTAAGGCCGTCACGAAATCCATAGTAATGTGCTCCCACTTCCATTCTGGTATCGGAAGAGGTTGTAATAATCCTGCTGTCCTCTGATGTTCCGCCTTCACCTACTGGCAGACCAAGCATCTGGATATGAACCTCGCAATTTCTCGCTTCATCCCGTTCCACCAAAAATGCTGCTTTAGATCTCGATACATCTTTGTACCTCCCGGATGCACAGAATAAGCTGAGCTATATGCCTCAGCCAGTACTTCTTCTCGAACATCTCCTCTGGGTACGCAGAGTATGCTACCGAATCTCAGAGAACCGTCCTCATGTATGATTAAGTCCGTTCTCAGCCCGGCTTCTACTTGTGCTCTGAACTTTTGCAATCGAGGATCATCCGCTTGTGCAGCCTTGATGCGATCCACCAGGGAAGACTGCACCTGTAGTTGCCAAAACTGCCTGATTGTGCTCGGTGTAACGACTTCAAGCTCGAGTCTCTGAAAGTCCTCAATAATGCTCCTCTGACTGGTCAACATCATGACCGCTAGCTTACGACTGAGCACATCTGGTACAACATTTACTTTCCCCGGGTGATACTGAAGGTCCAAGTCATAATCCGCCATCAGCTCTAGCCATCGGCGCTGCTTCATGTTTAGTTCCTTCTGAGTGAAGACGTACTTCAGACTTTTATGATCCGTGTACACCTCTACTTTCTCGCCCAACAGATAGTGCCTCCAAATATTCAATACAAAGACCACTACAACTAACTCCAAGTCATGCGTAGGGTAGTTCCTCTCGTGATTTCTCAGCTGTCGAGAGGCGTAAGCAACCACCCGACCGTGCTGCATCAGAACACAGCCTAATCCCTTCACTGAGGCATCACTATGTATCACTAAACCACCGAAATCATCTGGTACTGTAAGATAGGCGCCGTGGTTAACTTCTGCTTCAGCGTCTCAAATGCCTGAGTACACTCTTCTGTCCACGCAAACGGTACCTCCTTCCGTGTCAGCCTCGTCAACGGTTCAGCGATTTTTGAAAAGTCTTGGACGAACCTCCGATAATAACCTGCCAATCCCAAAAAGCTTCTTATCTCGGCCACTGACTTCGGCGTTGCCCAATCTCTGAAAGATTCTATCTTTGCCGGGTCTACTGAGATGCCTTCGCTCTAAACGATGTGTCCCAAGAACTGAACCTTGTCGAGCCAGAACTCACACTTGCTCAATTTCGCATACAACTTCTCTTCCCGAAGAATTTGTAGAACCGTGCGCAAATGCTCGAGATGCTCCTCCCGGGTCTTCGAGTAAACAAGTATGTCGTCGATAAATACAACGACAAACGTGTCCAAGTACTTTGCAAACACCCTGTTCATCAAGTCCATGAATATTGCTGGAGCATTGGTAACACCTAACGGCATCACAAGGAACTCATAATGTCTGTATCGGGTCCTGAAAGCCGTCTTGCATATATCCTCAGCTGCTACTCTGATTTGATGATAGCCAAGACGGAGATCCAACTTCGAAAATACCTTAGCCCCACTTAACTGATCGAATAAGTCGTCGATGCGCGGAATTTGGTACTTGTTCTTTATTGTGACTTTGTTCAGCTCCCGATAATCTATACACATCCGCAGCGATCCATCCTTCTTCTTCACTAACAGAACTGGTGCACCCCACGGTGAAACGCTTGGCCGGATAAAACCCTTCTCCAGGAGTTCTTCGATTTGCTTCTTCAACTCCGCCAACTCAACCGGTGCCATTCTGTACGGGGCCTTGGAAACTGGTGCTGTACCTGGAGTCAAATCGATCGAGAATTCCAAGACGCGTGGAGGTGGTAGACCTGGTAAATCTTCAAGAAACACGTCCAGAAAGTCCCGAACAATCTCTGGGGCTGCGCTCTCATCAATCTCCATAGCTGACAACTCCTTTAGCTTGGCTCTATACTTGGCTAGTTCCAAAGATTCGCTGCCGCCTTTGAAAATAAACTCTGGGTGATTGGGAATGCGGAAGATCACATTCCTTGCTCGGCAATCAATAACTGCATGGAAGGTACTCATCCAATCCATCTCGAGAATTGCGTCATAGCTGCCTGTCCCGATCAAAAGGAAATTCGCATAGAATTCCCTGCCACACACTACAACCGGACAAGATCTACATTCTCGGCTAGATACTATCACGCCATTACCCGTATGTATTTCCCAACCCTTGGTTAAAGATTCATGTGGTATGGAGTGTGTATCAACGAAATGCTTGGATATGAAACAGTGACATACTCCAGAATCAAATAGTACTCTAGCTGGCATGGAATGTACGAGTAGAATACCTGTGACAACTTCTCCTGAAGCCTCTGCCTGCTCGGCGGTCAAGGTGAAAGCCCGTCCCTAACCGCGACCTGTATAGAGTTACCTCTGCTCCTGTGGTCTCTGCTGCTGCGGTCCAGAACCTCCCTGTATCTCTGCTCGCTCAGGGCAACCGCTAATCCTGTGCTGACTGGATCCGCAAATCAAGCATTGTCCCTTGGCGCGGCGACAGCCCTTCTGGGTATGCCCATCTCTATTGCAGTAGCCGCAAACTACGTTCTGTCTTTGGGGGCGATGCTGGGGCACGAACGGATGCTTCATCTGTGTTGTTCCAGGCCTGTGAACTGGTATGGCTCCTCGAGAAGGTGCATGGGTACATGCTGGAACGACTGGGGGCTTCCTGAACTTGTTGATCAATTTCTCCTGAATTCTCACCGCGTTGAGTACCTGTGCAAAAGTCTCCAACTCCAGTGACGCGATCAACTGCAGCAGCTCGAAATCAAGTCCCTGTAAGAAGCGTCTGGCCCTGGTGGCCTCTGAAGCGATCATGTATGGAGCAAATCGGCTCAGACTGTTGAACTCTGCCGCATATATGTCCACGGGGTGGCCATTCTGCTTCAGTAGAATGAATCTTTCTTCCATCTCTGCCTTGGCGGTGGAAGGGAAATAATGGTCTAAGAAGCACTCCTTGAATTTGTTCCATTCGATCGGCCTGTCTAGCCTGCTTTCTTCCACTGACCACCATGTACGGGCTTCATCTTCCAACTGGATCTTTATCATGTTCACTTTATCTTCCTCTGGCACCGTGGCGTCTGTCAGTAAGTTCTCCATATTCACCAGCCATTGCTCGGCCTTGAGTGGCTCGGCTAGCCCTGTGAATGCAATTGGATGCAACCTCCGGAAATCTAACACGGTGCCAGCCCTGGTAGAGTAAGCTGGTGGAGTAGTGCCCTCGGGGGCAGTAATGAGTGCGGAGGGTCCCCCCGCAGCGGTAATAGACCTGAGTCCCTCGGCGAGTAGATCCGTCTTTCTTTCCTGAGCTTCTGTGAAAGAGGTCAGTGCACTAAGTATCTTCTCCGTGCGATCCTGAGAACTTGAGTCCGAGGAGTGGTCGTTCGGGGACGTCATATCGCTGGAAGATTCAAAAGGATATGATTAGATTCAAGGATGGAAATCAGGAATAGTGAAGCGAAAATAATGTAATACAGTGTAGTTGATGTTATCCCTTGTTACTAAACACGTCTCTGATACCAACAAAACCATGTCTCGCCCCGCTTCCCAAAATACGGAAAACGAGGGATGACTAGGCCAGCCATGCTCCTACGGTCAAGGAATAATCCCGCCGTAGTCACACTTCGGCTTCTAGCATTACATGGTATTCAGTAAACAAAGCACAGCAGTAAAGGAAATACATCACTAAATTATTACATCAAATTCCATTGTTCACAAATTACAAATAAACATGAAGAGCTACTAACCAAGTTCAAATACACGATCTCTTTAGGGAAAGCAGAAAAGAAAAAAAAGGCACCCCTGACTAAATCTCCGCTAGCTCGAACGGTAAATCCGACTCCTGCGCTGGTTCTTCCTCGAGGTCTGAGCATGCATACTCAGGTCGTCAAAGCGACATAATAGCAATTTTATAATAATGACATGAAACATGCAAATAAGGTAGTAACAGTGAAAGTAAAATGCTGATAATCGCTATGTCACTAAATGATGCAAAGTATGATCTGTGTCCCTATCAGTCTCTAAGTCATGTTTGAAATCGAATAGTGGAAAGGAGGATCATGTTTAACGGGAGTCTCGTACATACCCGAGACAACGGCCCACACGCCCGGGACATAACCCTGTCAGCCGGATCGCTAGATCCTACCTAATATATATAAGAATCACTGTTCGAATGATCATCCTCTAAAACACGGTCCCGCTAAATACGATGCTCTTTCCACTTCGATTTCCCCTTTTTCCCCAGGTTTACACTATTGATGATTATGATTTAGTCGTGTACAAGTATGTACCAATAGCACGGTTTTGTCACTGTTCACTGTATTAATCACTGTCATGAATCATTCACTTTTCCATTGGCGTACTTGACACTCCTAAACCAATACCATTCACACACGATAATTCAATGTCCATTGAATAATAACGCGCACTATCACTATGTATATGGCAGTTGGGTAAGGTATGTACATTTATGCGGTTAACTAGTCATGTGTGATATGAACTATTATGCACGCCATAAGCTTACAAAAACTGCAGTAATTCATATGCTCAGAATTTAGTGAAACAATACAAATTCGGTAACAAGTACACTCTGTTGGAAGTTCAGTAAAATTTGTTTCAGTACAATCAGATTTTTGGTATTCAAGTTACAGCCGTTTCAATTTAAGTGCTCGCTGCAGGAAATTCAGTTTCTGAACTGAACGTCCGTTTCGCGACACGATTTTCACCCAGTTGGGCCCAGAATTTAGCGACGCTACAGTTGAATTAAATATAGGGTTTTCAATAGGGTTTCCAACTCAATAGACGGATTCTCAATCTCATCTCTATGTCAGAAATTATGCACTGTTCAATACTAGGGTATCAGTTCTGTTTCTGTTTGGGACTGTTATACGTCCTGTTCTTTTAAATTGCAGGTTAAATAGTAAACGACGATAAAAAGGGGTGAAATCACATGCGTTATTTAGATAACAGATTCATCTTCAATAAAGTGTAGGGTTCCGCAACATACAAGTTCAGGCGACAAGGTAGTGAGCATTACGAGATTGAAACCAACAGCCGGAGCTACTCTGGACTGCAGTCCAGAGCCGCTCTCCGAACCAATTCTTGTCATACTTTCAGTACAGAAACAATTAAGAACTTACATAGGGTTACAGGTCGTCGAGTCGGCTTCGATTTGAGCCCTCGAACGCATCATTTCAATGTGTAACCAATTAATTGTGATTTAAACAAGTTTCAGGTGCGGGAATTTCCCAGTTTTTATGGGTGTAATTGGGGGTGATCGTTTAAGCCAGTAAAAATCATATTTTTCAGTCTAATTTCTACACAATGTTCATTATCACATGGGCCAGATTATACGATCAATTTCCATCAGTTTAAAGAAAGGTTTTTGTTCGAGTTTTGCATCGAACACATACACTATTTTATGTCGCACTAAATGTTCATGTGGAATTTAACAGTATTTCAAGTTCTATTAAAACAATTAGCATGAAGCAAGTATATAACTTGCCTGGGGACGCTTTGGCGATGCACGGCAGCGGCAACGGCATGAACGCGCGACGAACGACACGGTTTGGACTCGCGGCCTCGACTCGCGTTTCGGGTTCGTCGTCGGAGTTGCCCGGAGATGGCTCGTGTTCGCCGGAAGCGAAGTGGGATGCTCTGTGGATCTCCTGGGATGTGCTGGGGTCGACGATGGTCGGCGGTGGTCGCTCCGACGACGGGCAGCAGTGAGGTTCGAGGCTCGCAGTGAGGGGAAAGGTTAGTGGTTTTGGAGAGAGAGGGAGCAGTGGGGCTCGGGTTTGGTGGTGATGGTGATGATGATACAGAGGATGCAGAGGGTCGACGATGTGGCCGGCGGCGCGATGGGAGCTCGTCGGCGAGAGGGTGCAGGGGCTCGAGCTCGGGTGCAGTGAGGGCTCGGCGGTGGGCTGAGTTCACAGGCGAGGGAAGATGAACTCGGTGGGGTTCGAGTTCAGAAGAGAAGGAAGCGAGGGAGGAGAGATGAGGAGAGTCGTCATCGACGTCGTTGTCGGGGATGAGCGGGGTGCAGTGGGTTTTCTTGGAGAGAGGAGATTTGAGAGCGAGAGTGAGAGGGAGAGAGGAGAAAGGGGAGACGAGGGGTTGATGAGCTCGGGCGCGCGGTCGTGGGGAAACGAACGGGAGAACATAGGCGACGATGCGGGCATGGGCGCGCGACGGGGCCGACGTGGGAATGAAGTCTCACGTAGAAAAGAGCGGGAAAGACTGAATGTGGAAGAAGGGTTAGGGCACGGGTCGGGTTTGGGAGAAAGCGGGTAGGGTTAGGAATTTTGGGCCGGGGTGGAAATTTAATTAATTTGCTGTTGGGCTTTGGCTTGGAATTGGGCTGGGCCTGAGAGTTTGAAGGTTAATTAAATTTTATTTATGTTGGGCTGAAGAAAAAGGAAATTAAATATATGCTTATTGAAAGTTGGTTTGGGCTTGATTTTAATTGGTTTAGAAAACAAATACTACACCCTAAGCAACTAATCTTCATACAAAATAATAATATGGAAAAATGGGATAACATTCGGGGGCTTTGGAAAAAGTAGGAAAAATTCATAGATGGGAATGGGGATTTACAATGGCACCATGTATCGAAAGTTTAGACAGATGCGGCCGATGTAGCAGATTTCGTCAGATTCCCCCTCATTGTGAGTGGTTTTTTTTATTGTGGGGACGCTCTTCCCTGCAGACGCAAGCCCCTGCAATTAATTACGCTACCGTATCGCAGTAACAACTTTCTCCTTCTCCAGATTGTCACTTCGTGTCGTGTATGTTTGTTTTGTTTTTTGGTTGCCCGTGGATTGTATACGGAGACTAATGTATGTTGTCGCCCGTAGGGCGTGGATTAGTCAAAATCCGTATTTTCTTAGATTTGGGTTTGGGGTTGGGGTTTAAGGATGCGTTAGTCTCATTTGAGACTAAGATTAATTTAAACGTTTGTTAAGGATACGTTTGTCTAATTTTAGACTAAGATGAACTTAACGGGATCGTTTAGATCCAACAAAAGAGCATTTGGGCTCTATTGTTTTAGTTTAGGGACTTTGCGGTCTAGTTTAAAGATATCATAGTCTTTGGAGTTTAAAGACGTCATAGTCTGTAAAGTTTAAGGACATCATAGTCCATGAGTTTAAGGACCCCACAGTCCGTAAAGTTTAAGGACGTCATAGTCTATGAGTTTAAGGACCCCACAGTCCATGGAATGTCTGGTTGTCGGGACCCGTCACCTCTCTGAAGACGTTGAAGCATTACAATGACAAATATCAGAGGAGTGAAGAGATATACCCTTGAACCAATATTGGTTAGAAGATCTGTAGTCCAATTTTGGAATTAAGATCAAAGATTTGTGAGCACATGGGCTCAATTGATCTGAATTAGGGATTTGTGGCCACTTTGGGCTCGGCCCATTTAATTAAGATGTTGAACATTTAACAATGCTGAGCATTGGTTTGGGCTCTGACAATCTTTTTGTCTTTTATTGAGTGCTGAACACTCATCATAGCTCTGGGCTTTTATTTATAGAACAGTTTATGTTCTTTCACCACACACATGAGGAGCACATAGCGCGCTTGGCGCTATGTGCCAGATAATGAGCGCAAAGCGCTTCTTGTGAGTAGCGCACACGTGAGGAGCACGTGGCACGCTTGGCGCTATGTGCCAGAAAATGAGCGCAAAGCGCTTCTGTCAAGTAGCGTACATATGAGGAGCACGTGGCGCGCTTGGCGCTATGCGCCAGATATTGAGCGCAGTACGCTTCTGTCAAGCTGCGCACACGTGAGGAGCACATGGCGTACTTGGCGCTATGCGCCAGATAATGAGCGCAATGCGCTTCTTTAAATTTGGAGCGCTAAAGCTCTTTTTAGGCAGTTTTGCGCCCTGAGAATTAAATTCTCTTTTTTATAAGAGACTTTGTCTCATGGCTCTAAAAACAAAGTTCTTATCTTTTATAAGAGATATTTCAATCTCTTATGTTTTTGGTGAAAGGCTTTGCCATTATGGATCTATGATCCTAAGAGAATTAAATTATTCTCCCCTCTTTTATAATGAGATATTATAATCTCTGAAAGACAATTTTTCTTATAGATCTATGATCTGAAGAAGATTAAGTTCTTCCCCTTATTTTTTATGATGAGATATTTTAATCTTTGTTGTGAAAGACCTTGGTCTTATAGATCTATGATCTTAGAAAAAGAAGTAAATTCTTCTTTTAATATGAGGTGATTTCGTCTCTCTGTTCTTTTTTTACCTTGAAGAAAATTTTCTTCTTCTGAGAGCTTGCTCTTTGTCTCAGAAATTTCTCAAAGTTTATGGTGGGGGTCCTCTTTTTTAGACTTGAAGTCTTGGGGCCTTTATATAGGGCAAGCTGATTTGTTGAATCAGTTAAAGAGATCTTTTCTCTAATTGATTTGGGGATTTCCCCACCGTTGGATCTTTGATCCTAGGGCTTCTGATTTACAGAAGGCAATTTTCTTGTTTTTAATAAGATTGAGAAATCTTTCCCCAGACAGAATTTATTCTGTATTTTAGTGATTTTTTATCACCATTGGATCATTGATCCGACGGTGCTCTGATTTACAGAGCAAAATCTTTTTGTTTGGAAAGATTCTGAAGAATGTTTTCTCAACAGAATTTTATTTTGGTAAATTGATGATTTTTAATCATGTTCGTTGGATCTTTGATCCAATGTTTAGGAACATTTAGTTTCAGCGCTAGCGCTCTCGTGCTTTGCACGTGGTGCGCTGCTTAGAGTGCAGCGCACTTAGCGCTAGCGCTTACGCGCTTTGCATGTAGGCGCTGCTTCAGAGCGCTGGTGCTCTTAGTGCTAGCGCGTCCGTGCTTTGCACGTGAGCGCTGCTTGCTGACGCTTCTATGAAGCACTGCTTCATTTCAAATTTTGAAAATTTGAACAGAGGTTTGCTCTGATTGGGGGAACAGCGCTGTTTCTTTCTTTGTGCATTTTTCTGAAGTGTTCAATTCACTGTTCTATCCTGGATCTTCGATCCCCAAGAACAAATTCATCCCCATGAGAATTAAGTTCTCATTTGCGGGGGACTTATCTCATGGATCTCAGATCCAGGGGAAAGAACTATGTTCTTTTATGAGGGTTAAACCCTTAGATATGCAGATGAGATACTATGATCTCTATTACTTTTATTTACCTCGAAGAAAGTTCTTCTTCTTTCTTCTCTCTTAAAACTTTCTCTTTTTTTTTGCTTGTTCTTTTTGAACTTGAATTTTATGGGGGGGGGTCCTTTGTACAAGACTTGAAGTCTTGGGTCCTTTATATAGTAGAGAAAGATTTGTTGATTTAGTTAAAGAAATCTCTCATTGAGAGATCCTTAATTGATCTAGGGATTTTATCCACCGTTGGATCTTTGATCTAAGGACTTCTGTTTTACAGAAGATATTTTTCTTGTTTTTAACAAGATTGGGGAAATATTTTCCCATACAGAGTTTATTCTGTAGCTTGATGATTTTTAATCACTATTAGATTTTTAATCCAACGGTGCTCTGTTTTACAGAGAGTAATCTTTCTCGTTTAGAAAGATCCAAGGAATATTTCCTCAACAGAATTCAATTTTGTATTTTGATGATTTATCATCTCCGTTAGATCTTTGATCCAATGGCAGAGAACTTTTAGTTCTGGCGTCGGCGCCTTTGTGCTAGGCACGTGAGGCGCTGCCTCAGAGTTTTTAACTCTTGGCGCTGGCGCGCTCGTGCAAGGCATGTGAGGTGCTGCCTCTTTCAAATTTTGAACAGAGCTTTGCTCTTTTATTGGGGGAAACAAATGCCCCCCGCCGTTGCGCTCACGTAGCTTACACGTGAGTGTGGCGGTGGTAGCTTTTCCACCGTTGGATCTTCATGGAAGTTGAATCGTCTTCCCATGCCTATAAGTAAGGCCTTTGGCCCTTGAGATAACTGTTGTTCATCTTCTTTTGTTCTTCCTTCTTCTGAGAATTTAATTCTCCTTTCAAAGCTTAGATCTCTGCCCAAAGAAATCTTTTCTAAAGTTAGAACTCTGCCCAAAAATTTGGTAAGGATCATAATCGAACCCATTAATCAGAGCTTTGCTCTTCTTAGATCACAGATCTTTAAGATGTATTTTTAGGGTTATTTAACCCATTAATTAGAACATTGTTCATCTTCCATGAAGAACTCCTAGAATTTATTTTGCAGATCTCAAAGATCTTGGGATTTTACTCTGTAAAAAGCTTTGCTTTTAAGGGTTCTGGTAGATTATACCATTGTTTTTACAGAGCATAGCTCTTTAGAAAAAGTTTTGGGGGATTTTATTCCATTCTTAATTAAAGTTGACAGATGTGACATCTGTTTGCAGAGCACAGCTCTCGAGAGAGTTTAACTCCTTGGCCTAATGAGATTTCTCATTAAATGAGAATCTTCTTAGGATTTCACTCTTAATGAGTGACTGCCCCATCAATGTGGGACGTTATCTTGATTTTGTGGGTCCCCCTTTGTCCCTTTCTTCTGCATTGCAATTCGGTATAATTTTTGAAGTACCAAGAGTCAGAATTCGGAATATAGCGTTGACAACTAAGCCCTCGTCTCTTTTCGTGCAGGTACTATGGCTCTCGACTCTTCCTTCCCTTTTGTACGTTCTTAGAGCACCTTTGCGCCCGTGGATCGGGAAGTCTTCGTGCTCATTAAAGATCACGATTCAGAGCAGGAATATCTTCATCTATGGGGTCATGGTACAATCAGATTATTCAGGGTCGGCGCAGTTTTTCTTGTGTAGTACCCTCAGAGCCCATTTCAGAAATTCACTACGCCGGCTCGCCTCAAGTGAATTACGTTGTAGAGGAGGTCAACTGGACCTCGGAGGGCCGCCTTCAGCCTTCTATGGCTTCAATACCCGTACAGCCGCCGATGGCTTTAGATATCTTGGGGCGACGCATATGTCAAGGCGAGTCGCGCCCTTGAGGACAAGTATATATGATTGGTTTGACTCCTCGCCATTCAGCCGATACCTGCAGTTGGCTCGATACATCCTGTCGGCCAAGAAGTCGTTGTTGCTGAAGCTCGGGTTGTACCCTGCAATTATGCTTCTCTTTTCCAATATCCTGCGCCTCATGTATGGTGGGTAAAGGCTTTCCTGGAGCAATGGAACATCTTGACTCACACCTTTCTTCTATCGGACCGGGAAGTTTCGATTCCCTGGGAGGAGTTCATGGAAATTTCGGGCCTACCCGTCAGAGGGGAACATTACAAGTAGATACTTCCCCCTGACGAGTGCATCTTCGCCACCAAATCAGTGGTGATGGACCTTACCCCAGAGAATGCCGTTCAACATCGATTCCTGAGCCTAATCAAGGTGTTGAACTGTCACGCCCTGCTTCCAAAAATACGGAATACGATGGGTGACAAGGCCAGCCATGCTCCTACGGTCGAGGAAATATCCTGCCGTAATCACACTTCGGCTTCTTGCACTACATAGTAATCAGTAATCATAGCACAGGTAATGAGAAATGCAGTCACTAAATACTACCAAAATAGATACAAAACTAACCAGATGGAAATCAAGGAAAAGACAACACTGACGTGGCCGATCTAGATGTCCACCATATCCTCGAGGTACGACCGATCCTGATCCGAGCTAAGTCCATTTCTCACTCTGAGCATGCACACTTAGGTCGTCAGGGCGACACATATAGCAATAAATATATATATAATGGGTATGCAGTATTATTGAACATGAGAAGTACAACAAAATGCAGAACATGCGTATAATAATTATCAACTGATTATGAAAAGTGCAATATGGGTATCATGTCAATAAACTGGCAATGCGTATGTCACTACTTATCGGTCACTAAGTCAATGAAATCAATTGATGGAGAGGATACTCATGTTTAACAAGGGTCTCGTGCATGCCCGAGACTACGGTCCACTATGCCCGGGATATAACCCTGTCAGCCGTGCCGCTAGGCCCATGACCTAAAGTATGTATGTGTGTGTGTGTGTGTGTCACTGATAGCGAATGATCATCCTCTAAATCACTGTACCTTGCTAAATATGAGTTCCATTTCACCTTGATTTCCCCATTCCCCAGGTTATAGTATGCATTCATGTATTAGATAGGTTCTGAACAAATACGTATCGTTGTCACTTTCAATCACTTTTCCACTAATCATTATCACTGTCGTATTTGCCACAACCCAATTATTAACCCTAATATATCGACAATGCAGAACAATCGCTAGGTTTCAATGCGAATGATCACTATGCAGCAGGTATATAGCAAACACGAAAAATAAGCAGAAATGCACCAGACATGTATTCACTATTTCAATGACGACCAATACCATATAACTTGTAAAATTTACGATAAATCACACGTATGGAATCGAACAAAATAATATAAAAGGCGTACGAAGTACACTTGATTATCTAAGCCGTAAAATTTATTTCATGTCGTTCGAAGTTCAGGTTAGGGAATTATCATCATTTTAAGGCAGCGATCGATTTCTGAAATTCCAGTTTCAGAACTGAAAGCCCAACTTCGTGCGCATTTTACCAGTGATTATGTTCAGATTCTGTCACGCCCCGCTTCCCAAAATACGGAATACGAGGGGTTGACAAGGCCAGCCATGCTCCTACGGTCGAGATAATATCTCTCCGTGGTCACACTTCGGCTTCTAGCTTTACGTGGTAATCAGTAAACAATGCACAGGTAATGAGAAATGCAGTAAATAAAACAACACAAACACAAAGAACTAACCTGATGGAGATCAAAAGAGTATAGCTCTGGGTAGCTGGTCAAAATGTCCGCGATATCTCCGGGGTACGTCAGGTCCTGGTCCAGGCTAGATCCCCTCCTCACTCTGAGCATGCATACTCAAGTCGTCAGAGCGACACGATAGCAACATATACATAGGTGCAAGTGGTAACTCGTACAGTAATAATGAATATATAACAGTAAATCAAGATAGTAATGATATGAACATGAAGTAGCCAATACTGATGTCTAGAAGAGCAGGTGAACAGTAAAGCAGTAAAGTAGCATGTCAGGTGTGTCGATTCAGTAAGCAATGCATGTCAATATCACTATCCCTATCAGTTTCTAAGTCTCACTGTACATGTCACTAAGCCTATCGTCAGTCCAAGTGTGAGAGTCGACCACTCGTGAGTATCCCCCACCCAAGGATAGGACCCAAGGGTGAGGGACCACGGGCCCAAATAAAACACACGGTAATAATCAGTGATAACCATGTAAATATCCATATATCTCCATATATATATATATGCCGGCATGGGACTCCCGAGATTCTGTTGAACTCACACTCAAACTACCTCACACCCCATGGTCTACATCAAACGCCAACCATAAACTCAAACACCAGTCGATCCATGACGAGTCTACGCGAGAATTGAAGACAGGGTCTCCATCAAGCATGTCTCGACTGATACCCAAGCTAAATGGACAGTATTTGGTGCCTTACCTATGACACCCATACAAGTGCTTCCATAAGTGTCCCATACCACTTATAGTCCCACTTATACGCGTCCCACAGACGTCGACAATGCAATAAATCGATAGGGTCCACTGATTGTGTACAAGTACGTGTCACTATCACTTATCCATTCATGCTCGACCACTAACATACTTGCCACAATCAGACGCTAAAACCTAACACTGGGTAATGCACATGATCACTAGGTTACCAATGCAATAACATATATGTAATGTGATGAAAATACGATAATTCAGGCATGATTAAGATGTCATCACTCGGTGTCACATCCCTTGCATAATTTATCATAAATCACACATGCAAAATTCAGCGAAACAATGAACAGGGGATAAGTAGTACGTTTGATTATCTAACTAGAAAATCTGGTTTCACGTCAATCGGGTTTCGGGATCACTAGATATGGCCATTTCCTTTTAAGCGTTCACTGCTGGAAATCCGGTTTCAGAGTCGGAAGTCTGTTTCGTAACGCATTTCAATCCCAATTGGGATCAGAATTTAGCGACGTTACAGTTGAATGAAATTTAGGGTTTTCAATAGGGTCTTCAACGCAATAGATGGATTCTCAATCGCGTCTGTACGTCAAAAGTTATGCACTGTTCAACACTAGTATGTCAATTCTGTTTCTGTTTGGGACTGCTAGACGTCCTGATCTTTAAAATTGCAGTTTAAATAACAAACGACGATATAACGGGGTGAAATCACTTGAGTTATTTATCTACCAGATTGATCTTCAATAAAATGCAGGGTTCCGCAACATACGAGTTCAGGAAACAAGGTAGTAAACGTTACGGGGCAGAAAACAATAACCAGAGTTGCTCTGGACTGCAGTCCAGAGCCGCTCTCCGAACCAATTATCATCATAATTTCAGTACAGAAACCATTAAAAACTTGCATAGGGTTATAGCTCGTCGAGTCGGCTTCGATTTGAGCCCTCAAACTCCTTATTTCAATATGTACACAATTTATGGTGATTTTAACAAATTTCAGGTGCGGGAAATTCCTAGTTTTTACGGGTGTAATTGGGGGTGATCGTTTAAGCCGTTAACAATTGTATTTTCCAGTAAAATTTCTACACAGTACTCATTATCACACGGACCAGCATATGTAATTAAGTTCCGTCAAATTAAATGAAGGTTTTCGTTCAGATCTTGCATCGAACACTTATGTTATATAAGATTTCACGAAACGTTAACGTGGAACTTATAGTATTATGAAATGTAACGGATATAATATAGCATGCAGCAAGTAGGGTACTTGCTTGGAGACGTTTTGGCGATGCACGACAGCGGCAACGGCACGAACGTACGACGAACGACCCGGCTAGGGTTCACGGCCTCGGCTCGCGTTCGGGTTCGACGTCGGAGTTGTCCGGGGATGCCTCGCGTTCGCTGGATGCGGAGTGGGATGCTCTGTCGATCTCCTGGGGTGTGCTGGGCTTGGGCCAGGGAGTTAATTTAAATTCCTTATTATTTTTTTTCTTGGGCTTTAGGAAAGGGCAGGGCCGGCGGGAAAATGGGGTTTATTTTTTATTTAAAAGGGAAATGGGCTGGGTTTTGGAACGGAAAAATATAAAAGAATTAGATAATAGGGTTTTGGGTTACTTTAGGGAAGAATAAAAAGGGTTTAAGTATTAGAATTAGTTTGAGGAAAAATGGATTTAAGAAGGGAAAGTAGGATAAGAGAATTAGGATAAAATAATTATAAATACAATTAGGTAAATTTGTAAGTGACCCATATTTAATAAAAATACGGCTATTGGCCTATAAAAGAACCGGGTATTATATCATACCACCCTTACAAAAATTTCGTCCTCGAAATTTAAAAGAACGATAAGCTATAAAATAATAAGCGAAAAGTTACCATATCGAACACTAACACATAGTAATTTACTTAAAATAGGTAGGTAAAGATTGAAGGTCTATAAATGTATAAAACTAACGTAACAAAGGGCAGGTCTAAGTAAGTACAAGGAAGACTCAAACATAAGGGCAAACTACATGTATAAGAGAATAAAAATAACAATAACAACCAATAATATTCGAGGCGCGCTCGATAAAATCGAAACCCAAAATATGTATACATATGTATATCGAACCAGCGCAGCTAAGATAATAGCATCAGACATAACCATCTATAATAGCAACCTATAAGTATAATACCCGAGAAAACTAGAGTAACAATATTAAAATGGTGAAGGATTTGTCGATAGGTTAAAACACCCTAGTATAATGTATCGATCAAAAAGAAAATAAATTTTAAAGTAACTTAGAAAATCCACATGGTGAAATAAGAAACATAGCATAAACTAATATGTGCAATATATGGTTACGCTATCGAAAAAATAATGGGAAGATTAGTAGTGAAGTACTTGAAATGCATAAAACGTAGATAGTTAATAACACGTACTTTTCGATAAATACAAGATAATGAAAACTAAATTTTCGAATAACGATATCCCTAAATATAGTTAGGGTAATAGGAAAAGGCACAAAGATGTATTGAGCTAGCCCGGGTAGGGATTACGATAGAATATGGCTCACTCAGAAGGTCGGAGTGTGACACTTTAAACTGAAGGTCGAAAAAACCGGGGTCGGGTCAGCACAGGGTGTAAAGGTGAACAGTAATGAACTACAGGAGGGAAGGAATGTATGGGAAAGAAAACGGTCAATACATCATGCGAATCAAAGATCCGAAGGGTTAGCGAACTCGGAAATTTCACTATCAATTCCTCCTCCAGAATGATCTCAAACAAGGTACAAACGAAGGATGAAGAGTGGCCCATTCAAAAGATCGGGGTGCGGTACTTTTTAATCTAAGCGAGGGTCAAAATAGCACAAGGTGCAGGGTGGACAGTCAGGGGTCTCAGGAGGAAAATAAAGGTATAGGGGAAACAGTCAAGCATCATGTGAACCAACAAGATCAAAAGATTGGCGAACTCAGCAAATTTATTTCATTCCGGAAAATTTCAAACAAAGCATTCTCGAAAGTAAAAGTTGGCCCTAAACTATATATAGATTTCATTTGGCCAGAGGAGACGAAAGCTAAATCACGTCAGTCGCGGTTGTGGAGGTTCAGCAGGATACGGTAGGCTCGCGCGCTCAGATAGGGGCGTCTATTTCCATATCGCCTCGCAGGGATCGCCACTGGAAGTTCTTCTGCCATGGGGTCTTCTTCTTCTGGCCCTTCTTCTTCGACTAGAGTTTCTTCATCGAGGTCTGATTCTACGTGATCTTCTTCTGCTGGATCTTCCTCCATACGATTTTCTTCCATTGGATTCTCCCCAAGGTTTTCCTCTCCAGGATTTTCTTCAATCGGGTCCCCCTCGGAATCTTCCCCCATTGGGTCCTCTTCGAGGTCCTCTTCTTCGTCGTCAGAGTCGCTGACTATGTTGACTTCTGGGGCTGGGAATCCCTCACCCTCGGAATCGCTGTTTCCAAAAATAACCTGTGGGCTGTTGATCTCGTCATCTGATCTTACCAGCGTGTAGTCCGAGGAAACGCACGACCGTGTGTCCTCATCTAAAGGCGGCGCTTCTCCAAAGTGGGCCATGACCTGAAAAGAGAGAGTCATGATTAGACAGTGGGACACAATAAGAAGATATCCAAGGATACGGTGGCACAGGGAGGTTATGCTGGAGGCAAGGACGGAAAATTAAAATGTAAAAATGCTGATGCAATGAATAGTATAAATAAAGTGAGAAGCAAGAGAACGATACATACATCACAACTCGGAGTTTTATTGCATTCAGCTAAAAGTTCGACGGATATAAGATTTCCAACGAAAAGAAATATTTACAAAAGAGTGACAACATTTTTATTGAAAGTAGAAAACGTGATAATTCTTCTTTGATTTCTGAACTGCCGCATTCCTGTCTCGCGAGTTGTATTCTGCGCGGGGTCCGCACTATCCTCGAAGGTTGAACTACGAAATAACCATCACTTAGCCGAAGTGGAGGGTGTGGACGAACTGCCTCCTTGTAGCTCCTTCCTATTAGGGCAACTATTGATAAAGTGTTCGCTGGATCCGCAAATCAGGCATTTCCCTTTGGCGTGGCGACAATCCCTCTGAAGGTGTCCTGGCTTCTTGCAGTACCCACAACATTGGGTCTTCTGCTGCTTCCGTCGTGGGGGAACAAGTGGGCGTTTCATTTTCACCTCTTTTCCTCGTCTAACAGGGATCCCTTTACGATTGGAGACTTCCACTGGTGCCTGAGTCATCTGTCTTCTTAGTCCTTCAGCTAACAGGTCGTTTGTTCGCTCCTAGGCTTCCTTCAGACTTTGCAGTGCATACAGAATCTCTACGGTTTGATTCTGGGGAGTGGAGATAGAGGAAGGGTCGTTGGGAGACATGATCCTGAAACAACAATTTTAGGACGGCATAAGATACAGGGGGAAAATCAGAACAAGATGTAAAATTGACAATGAAACAAGAATATCAAGTGAGGTGAAGCCTAATCGAGCGGAAAATAAATGTAGAATTCCAAGTTACCCAATAGAGTACAGTATTGTAGCTATGCTGCAGTTCATAATTACAACGACGTAACTCTACTAAGTCACTCAAAACTCTAACGGATGGAGTCAAAATATGGCATGACGAATAGTAAAGATTCAAGTCAAGGATAACAGTTCACAATCTGGGCCGAAAGAGCGACCTAAATTGTCAAGCTCTACTCGGAAACTGCAATCCCAAAAGAAAGCAAAACCTGGCTTTGATACCAACAAAACCATGTCATGCCCCGCTTCCCAAAATACGGAATACGAGGGGTTGACAAGGCCAGCCATGCTCCTACGGTCGAGGTAATATCTCTCCGTGGTCACACTTCGGCTTCTAGCTTTACGTGGTAATCAGTAAACAATGCACAGGTAATGAGAAATGCAGTAACTGAAACAACACAAACATAAAGAACTAACCTGATGGAGATCAAAAGAGTATAGCTCTGGGTAGCTGGTCAAAATGTCCGCGATATCCCCCGGGTACGTCAGGTCCTGGTCCAGGCTAGATCCCCTCCTCACTCTGAGCATGCATACTCAGGTCGTCAGAGCGACACGATAGCAACATATACATAGGTGCAAGTGGTAACTCGTACAGTAATAATGAATATATAACAGTAAATCAAGATAGTAATGATATGAACATGAAGTAGCCAATACGGATGTCTAAAAGAGCAGGTGAACAGTAAAGCAGTAAAGTAGCATGTCAGGTGTGTCGATTTAGTAAGCAATGCATGTCAATGTCACTATCCCTATCAGTCTCTAAGTCTCACTGTACAGGTCACTAAGTCTATCGTCAGTCCAAGTGTGAGAGTCGACCACTCGTGAGTATCCCCCACCCAAGGGTAGGACCTAAGGGCGAAGGACCACGGGCCCAAATAAAACGCACGGTAATAATCAGTGATAACCCTGTAAATCTCCATATATCTCCATATATATATATATGCCGGCATGGGACTCCCGAGATTCTGTTGAACTCACACTCAAACTACCCCACACCCCGTGGTCTACATCAAACGCCAACCATAAATTCAAACACCAGTCGATCCATGACGAGTCTACGCGAGAACTGAAGACAGGGTCTCCATCAAGCATGTCTCGACTGATACCCAAGCTAAATGGACAGTATTTGGTGCCTTACCTATGACACCCATACAAGTGCTTCCATAAGTGTCCCATACCACTTATAGTCCCACTTATACGCGTCCCACAGACGTCGACAATGCAATAAATTGATAGGGTCCACTGATTGTGTACAAGTACGTGTCACTATCACTTATCCATTCATGCTCGACCACTAACGTACTTGCCATAATCAGACGCTAAAACCAAACATTGGGTAATGCACATGATCACTAGGTTACCAATGCAATAACATATATGTAATGTGATGAGAATACGATAATTCATGCATGATTAAGATGTCATCACTCGGTGTCCTACCCCTTGCATAATTTATCATAAATCACACATGCAAAATTCAGCGAAACAATGAACAGGGGATAAGTAGTACGTTTGATTATCTAACCATAAAATTTGGTTTCACGTCAATCGGGTTTCGGGATCACTAGATATGGCCATTTCCTTTTAAGCGTTCACTGCTGGAAATCCGGTTTCAGAATCGGAAGTCCGTTTCGTAACGCATTTCAATCCCAGTTGGGATCACAATTTAGCAACACTACAGTTGAATGAAATTTATGGTTTTCAATAGGGTCTTCAATGCAATAGACGGATTCTCAATCGCATCTGTACGTCAAAAGTTATGCACTGTTCAACACTAGTATGTCAATTCTGTTTCTGTTTGGGACTGCTAGACGTCCTGATCTTTAAAATTGCAGTTTAAATAACAAACGACGATATAACGGGGTGAAATCACTTGCGTTATTTATCTAACAGATTGATATTCAATAAAATACAGGGTTCCGCAACATACGAGTTCAGGAAACAAAGGTAGTAAACGTTACGGGGCAGAAAACAATAACCAGAGTTGCTCTGGACTGCAGTCCAGAGCCGCTCTCCGAACCAATTATCATCATAATTTCAGTAAAGAAACCATTAAAAACTTGCATAAGGTTACAGTTCGTCGAGTCGGCTTCGATTTGAGCCCTCGAACGTCTCATTTCAATATGTACACAATTTATGGTGATTTTAACAAATTTCAGGTGCGGGAAATTCCTAGTTTTTACGGGTGTAATTGGGGGTGATCGTTTAAGCCGTTAACAATTGTATTTTCCAGTTAAATTTCTACACAGTACTCATTATCACACGGGCCAGTATTTGTAATTAAGTTCCGTCAAATTAAATGAAGGTTTTCATTCATATCTTGCATCGAACACTTATGTTATATAAGGTTTCACGAAACGTAAACATGGAACTTATAGTATTATGAAATGTAACGGATATAATATAGCATGCAGCAAGTAGGGTACTTGCCTGGAGACGTTTTGGCGATGCACGGCAGCGGCAACGGCACGAACGCGCGACGAACGACGCGGCTCGGGTTCGCGGCCTCGGCTCGAAATCGGATTCGACATCGGAGTTGTCCGGGGATGCCTCGCGTTCGCTGGATGCAGAGTGGGATGCTCTGTTAATCTCCTGGGGTGTGCTGGGCTTGGGCCAGGGAGTTAATTTAAATTCCTTATTATTTTTTTTTTCTTGGGATTTAGGAAAGGGCAGGGCCGGCGGGAAAAAGGGGTTTAGTTCTTATTTAAAAGGGAAATGGGCCGGGTTTTGGAACGAAAAAATATAAAAGAATTAGATAATAGGGTTTTGGGTTACTTTAGGGAAGAATAAAAAGGGTTTAAGTATTAGAATTAGTTTGAGGAAAAATGGATTTAAGAAGGGAAAGTAGAATAAGAGAATTAGGATAAAATAATTATAAATACAATTAGGTAAATTTGTAAGTGACCTATATTTAATAAAAATACGACTATTGGCCTATAAAGGAACCGGGTATTACAAATTCAGGTATTGCCCTAGTTGAATAAAATCTATTTCTGTCACTTAAGTTTCCAACGCATCAAATGGATTATCAATCGCACCTCTATATCAGAAGTAATGTTCAGTTTAATGTGACGGTGTAAGGAATATTACTGCAGAAACTGCAGAACATAGCGACACTCCAAAATACAATTTAAATATCAAACAATGGTGAAAATGCACGGGACCAGATTCATGTGTTGGATAATTAAGTTATCTACGTGACCATATGGGGCTTCGTGCATTTTCAGTTTTATGCGGGTATGTACTGGTGCTTAAATTCAGGTTTCCCCCATGGAATGCTGCCCCGGACTGAAGTCTAGAGTTGCATTCCAAATCAATTCTCATTACCGTAATCTATCAATATCGAAAAATAAACTATATATGGGTCTAGATTATCGAGTCGTATTCGATATGAGCTGTAGAACATCACATTCCAATCTGTATTTAATTTACAATGATTTTAATAAGCAACATGCGCGGTAAAATTTTAGATTTGATGTTGCTAGACGGAAGTATCATTTCATAGCGATGAAGTCAATATTTTCATCTCAATTTCCTATAGGTCATTTATTATCATTAAATGGTTTTATGTGTCATAAATTCCGCCATTTTGAAATGAGATTTTCATTAGGGTAGTGTATCGAACACTCTTGCATTATATACATGTCACGATTAAAATATCAGTTTTACCCAATTAATTAATGTGTGATTCAATCACTATAAGTCCTACATGATCCTAGAAAAGGAATATTAAACCCAAATATGTCATACTCAGTATGATTAAATAACGATGGTCACACATTAGAATGTAACTGTCACGCCCTGCTTACCAAAATACGGAAAACGAGGGATGACTAGGCCAGCCATGCTCCTACGGTCAAGGAATAATCCCGCCGTAGTCACACTTCGGCTTCTAGCATTACATGATAATCAGTAAACAAAGCATAGAAGTAAAGGAAATACATCACTAAATTATTCCATCAACTTTCATTGTCCACAATTTACAATAAAATAAGGAAAAGAACTACTAACCAAGTGCGAATACAAGGTTTCCTTAGGCAAAGCAACAGAGGTGAAGGAAGTACTCCCGACTAAATCTCCGCAAGCTCGAAGGGCAAGTCTGACTCCTGTACTGGTTCTTTCTCGAGGTCTAAGCATGCATACTCAGGTCGTCAGAGCGACATAATCGCAATATTATAATAGTGACAAGAAACAGGAAAAGAAAGTAATAACAGTGGAGAAAAATGCAGGCAGTCAATGTGTCACTAACTGATGCAATGTATGATCTGTGTCCCTATCAGTCTCTAAGTCATCTTTGAAATCGAGTTGTGGAAAGGAGGATCATGTTTAACGAGGGTCTCGTACATACCCGAGACTACGGCCCGCTATCGCCCGAGACATAACCCTGTCAGCCGGACCGCTAGACCCAACCTAATATATATAAGAGTCGCTGCTCGAATGATCATCCTCTAAATCACTGTCCTCGCTAAATACAATTCTCTTTCCATTTCGTGTACAAGTACACACCAATAACACGGTTTTAGTCACTGTTCACTGTATTGTTCACTGTCACGAATCATTCACTTTTCACTGGCGTACTTGACACTCCTAAACCGATACCATTCACGCACAACAATGCATTGTACACTGAATAATAACGCGCACTATCACTAGAGGTATGGCAGTCGGGTAAAATATGCGCATTTATGCAGTTAACAAATCATGTGTAATACGAGATATTATGCATCTTATGAACTTATAAAAATTGCCTTAAATCATACATTCAAAATTCAGTAAAATGATACAAAGGCGGTAGCAATTAAACTCAGTCAGCAGTCCACCAAAATTTATTTCAGTGCAATCGGATTTTGGGTTTGCAAGTTACAACCGTTTCTTTTTAAGTGTTCGCTGTTGGAAATTCAATTCCTGAACTGAATGTCCATTTCGCAACACAATTTTCACCCTGTTGGGATCAAAATTAGGCGACTCTATAGTTAAACGAAATTTAGGTTTATCAATTAGGTTTCTAACACACCAGACGGATTCCCAATCGTGCCTCTACGTCAGAAGTTATGAACTGTACAACAATGGTGTATAAGTTCTGTCCCTGTTTGGGACTGCTATACGTCCTGTTAATCTAAAATACAGTTTAAATAGTAAAAGATAGTGGAAAGGGATGAAATTACTTTCTTTAGTTAGATAACTGTTTCATCTTCGCTATGGTATGGGGTTCCGCAATATAACATGTTCAAACAGCAGAGGGTAAGCATTACAAGATGAGAATCAACAGCCAGTGCTGCTCTGGACTGCAGTCCAGAGCCACACTCCGAACCAGTTTCCATCATCTTTTGAGCATAGAAACAAATTAAAACTCTTATGGGGTTCTAGGTTGTCGAGTCGGCTTCGATTTGAGCTCTTGAACGCAACATTCCAATCTATAGTCAACTAGTTGTGATTTTTACAAGTTTCAGACGTGGAATATTCTAGTTTTAACGGGCTTAAATGGGGATGATCGATCACGTCAGTAACGACTGTATTTTTCAGCCAAAATATAACACGATGTTCATTACTATACGGGCCAACCTATGTGATCAGTTTCCGTCAATTTAATGGGGTTTTTCCACTCGGGTTTGGCATCGAACACGTACACGTTATTGATTCGCAAGTAAAGTATGTACTGTATTTATTGTCATCTAGGAATGTAACAGGTAGAATTAGTATGGAGCAAGAAGGGTACTTGCCTGATGACGTGTTGACGACGCACGGCAGCAGCAATGGCAAGATCGCGCCACAAACGGCGCGGCTAGGGTTCGCGGCCTCGGCTCGGGTTTGGGTTCGTCGTCGGAGTTGCTCGGGGGATGGCTCTGTTGGCATAGAGGATGGTTGAGGAGCTCGAGTGGATGCAACGTCGAAGCTCAGGTGATGCAGAGGGAGGTGCCGGCGGCGAGAGGGGACGGCGACGAGGATGAGGGAAGAGGTTCGCATAGAGTCGGGTGCACAAGTGAGGTGGGGACTCGGGGTTTTTTCTGGCGTGGAAAGAGGAAGGAGTTGCTGTGAGGTGGGCTCGGGGTTTCTCTGGTGAGGAAAGAGGAGATCGCCGGCGGTGAGAGAGTTCGCAGGGGAGGCTTGGTGAGGGGTTGGGTGCAGGGTAGTTGGTGAAGAGGGTGAGGGGGGCAACAGGGGATTTTGGGTGTGGAAGACTCGGTTTTGTGTGAGAGAGGGAGATGAGGTCGAGGGGTGAGTGGGCGCTCGCGATCGCGGTCGAAGCATGGGGAAGTGGGGGTGAGCGGGAGAATATGGGAAAAGAGAGAGGGAGAACGAGAGTGAGGGGGAGAGAGTTTGAGAGACGAGGTCGAGGCAGGGAATTCGTGAGCGCGCGCACGGTCGAGGAGTGGGGATGTAGGGAGACGAGGAAGGGCATGGGATGAGCGGCGACGACGTGGGGACGCAGCAAAAAAAAGAAGCGGGAAAACGAGAAGGAGGTAAGGAAGAGGGTGAAGCGGTCGGGTCGGGTCGGGTTTGGGCACGGGGCCGGGTCGAGCATGGGTAGGGGATTGGCATGGGCTGGTGTTCCCCTCCGAACGGCGGCCGGGACGCGGGGACGTCCAAGCCTGAGGTTCGGGGCAGATACTAATTGGTGCTATCCGTCCACCTCTCCGAAGATGCCAAGTTGATTTATGGCACCATGTATCGAAGGTTTAAACGGATGCGTCCGATGTAGCAGACTTCGTCAGATTCCCCCTCGCACGAGGGGTTTTTGATTGTGGGGACGCTCTTCCCTGCAGGCGCAAGCCCCTGCAGTTAATTACGCTACCGCGTTGCGGTAACAACTTTCTCCTTCTCCAGATGGTCACTTCGTGTCGTGTGTGTTTATTTTATGTTTTGTTGCCCGTGGATTGTTTACGGAGACCGAGTTATGTCGTCGCCCGTAGGGCGTGGACTAGTCCAAATCCGTATTATCTTAGATTTGGGTTTGGGGGTTTGGTTTGAGGATACGTTAGCCATACTTGAGGCTAAGATCAACTCAAACGTTTGTTAAGGATACGTTAGTCTAACCTGAGACTAAGATCAACTTAACGGGATCGTTTAGATCCGAAAAAAGAACGTTTGGGTTCTATTGTTCCAATTTAGGGACATAGTGGTCCATTGAATGTGTGGCCGTCGGGACCCGTCACCTATCTGACGACGTTGAAGGATTACAACGACAGATGTCAGAGGAGTTCAGAGATGTACCCTTGAACCGAAGTTGATTGGGGGGATTCATAGTCCAGTCTGTTTGAAGGTCTAAGGATACGTTAGCCATATTTGAGGCTAAGATCAACTTAAACGGGATCGTTTAGATCCGACAAAAGAGCGTTTGGGCTCTATTGTTCCAGTTTAAGGACATAGTGGTCCATTGCTAGTTTAAGGACATTGCGGTCCGTGGGTAGTTTAAGGACATTGCGGTCCGTGGGTAGTTTAAGGACATTGCGGTCCATGGGTAGTTTAAGGACATTGCGGTCCATTGTTAGTTTTAAGACATCTCGGTCAAGGTTAAGGACGTCGTAGTCCATGGGTTTAAGGACCCCACAGTCCATTGTTAGTTTTAAGACATCTCGGCCAAGGTTAAGGACGTCGTAGTCCATGGGTTTAAGGACTCCACAGTCCGTATCAATGTGTGGTCATCGAGACCCGTCACCTCTTTGAAGACGTTGAGGGATTACAACGCCAAGTATCAAAGGAGTGAAGAGATGTACCCTGGAACCGGAGTGGATTAAATAGTCTTTGGCCCAATTTGGGATTGAGACCAATTAATTATGTTTTGAGCCCATTGGCCCAGTTAATTACGAATTGAGGACTTATGGCCAGTTTGGGCTAAGTCCAATCATGTCTGGGACATCGGCTTTCTGTTGATCCATTGAAGGAGAGGCTTTGCCTCTGGCCATTTAGCCAATTGGGCTAATGCCTAGTGTTAAACACTAAAGACCAATCAGTGTTAAACACTGGGAATGAGATTGATAAGTTAGTGTTTAACACTAAAAGATAGTTGGTGTCAAACACCAGCAACAAGGCTTTCAAATTAGTGTTAAACACTAAAACAGTCCAGTGTTAAGCATTGGCAACAGAAATTCCAAATTAGTGTTGAACACTAAGGTAACCAGTGTTGAACACTGCGAATAAAGTTCTTTGCTTAGTGTTGAACACTAGGGCCAAACAATGTTTTAACACTGGATTCAGGGGTCCCAATTTAGCGTTAGACGCTGAGGTAAGAGGGGTCACGTGGCAGCACGTGAGGGCGCCCTCCCTTCATTTGTTCTTCTGAGACTATCGCATTTTTCAGAGCATCACGTGCCATCACGTGACGGGCATTCAAATGCTTATATGTTAAAGCTTCTGCCAAGGGTCACGTGGGTCTAGTGGGGCACTGCCTCAAGGGGGCTTTATGTAGATCTTTGGGGGGGAGGGTCACGTGGTGGCACGTGACCCTGCCTCTATGTATGTTGTTTAGAAGATCTGTTAATCTTTCTTTTTAGGAATTAAATTCCTCGTAGGGTTGAACCCTGACAATAATTTTAGAGGAATTAAATTCCTACTTCCTTTTGAAGAGTTGAACTCTGAATTTTCTGTAGGAATTAAATTCCTCATATACATGAAGAACCGAATAGGGTTAAACCCTAATGAAGGCTTTAAGGAACTAGACTCCCATTCTCTGTTAAAGAATTATGATTAAGGGAATTAAACTCCCGTTGTTTCAACAGAACTAAGTTTTTAACTAGGGTTAAACCCTGATTCTTTTTGTTCTGAAGGAATTAAATTCCCATAACACAGGGTCAAGCCCTAATTTTATTTTAAAGGAATTGAATTCCTATAGTTCTGTGAGAATTAAATTCTCGTGCTTCTATTTCCTCTCTATGCTTTGGATCTGCATGGCAGGATCTCAACCCATTGAGAATTAAATTCTCAACTTCAAGGGGAGATGTGCACTTTACAGATCCTCTATCAAAGAGAGAAGAAATATGCCCTTCTGTTTTATATCAAGGTTAAACCCTGTTGAGAATTAAATTCTCTCTCTTTCAAAAAGCCTTCCCTCTCTTACCTAGGGTTTTCTTTTGCAGAAGATCCAAATTCCTCAAAGTATCAAGGCTCTCTCCCTTTTCTTCCCTCTGCGTGTATATTTCTTTTTGTGTCTCTTGGCTCCTATTTATAGGAGAAGCAGCCGAGTCAATTAGTTTTTTGACGAATCTTCATTGAGAGATTTGATTTGCATCCATCATTCGTTTTGGACCTTTGGATTATTAGGTGAATTTTATTCACCATTGGATTTCAAATCCAGGGATTCTCCTTTGTTATTTCTGTTAGATTTAAAGGGGAAATCTTTCCAAATTCGAGATTTTCCCATAGATAGATGATATTTAATCACCTCTAAATCTTTAATTTAATCGATTGCTTTTGGAAAGATTTGAGAGGTCTTTTCTCAGAATTTAATTCTGTTGACAAATGGGCTTTGAAGTTGGTCACGTGTGGGCACGTGACCCCCTTGGAATGAGCCTTCTTCCTTCTTTTTGCGCTCTGTTTTCTGGTTGCTGCTTAGCTATCACGTGCCACCACGTGACAACTGGTCACGTGTGAGCACGTGACCCTGACATGGAGCCTTCTTCTCGATTTAACCGAAGAATGAGTCTGATGTTTTGAGTGTCACGTGCCAACACGTGACCCTGATCACGTGGGAGCACGTGACCTCTTCTGAAGCCTTTTTCTTGATTTGATCAAGGAACTGTTGTGTCTTTGCCGCTGCTTTTAAATGTCACGTGCCGACACGTGACCCAGGTCACGTGGGAACACGTGACCCTTTCTGAAGCCCCTTTTCTTTGATGTATTTGGGAAACTGAATTTGCCTTGCTGATACTTTTAGGTATCACGTGCCCACACGTGACTGTTGGTCACGTGTAAGCACGTGACCCCCTTCTGAAGCTTTTTCCATAAGCTTTTCTGATTTTAAATCAGGAAACAGCTGGGGTTTGGGCCGTAGGTTTACTTATTTATTCAGTTTTTGTTGGTCTTTCTTAATTGTTTTGTTTAGAAAGTTTTTATTATTTGAAACCTAAGCGTCTCAGTTTATAGAAAATGCGGAGAAAAATAGAAAACATTCAAGAGGACTTGGAGAAGTATTGTGGAAAAATTATAGAAATTTTATTGATGGAACCGGGAATTTACATCATACCCTCCTTACAAAAATTTCGTCCTCGAAATTTAAAAGGAAACAATGAAACAACAACACTACACAAATAGATGTGGAAAACGTGCACGGATATCCTTCTCACGCTCCCAGGTGGATTCCCCTGGGGAACGACCGCCCCAAGACACTCGGACCAACGGAATGACTTTATTCTTCATCACTTTTTCCCTGCGGTCGAGGATGGTGGTGGGCTGCTCCTCGTAAGATAGGTCGGTACCCAAAGCTAACTCCGAATAGTCCAGAACATGGCTCTCATCCCGAACATAACGCCGCAACTGAGATACGTGGAAGGTATTGTGCACACTAGCTAGCGACGGAGGCAAGGCAAGTCGATAGGCCACCTCTCCTACTCGCTCTAGCACCTCAAAAGGTCCGATGAAACGGGGACTGAGTTTCCCGCGACCTCCAAACCTGATAACTCCACGGGTAGGGAAAATCTTCAGGAATACGTGATCTCCAACTTCAAATTCTAGTGCTCTCCTGCTGGAATCCGCCCAACTCTTCTGTCGATCCTAAGCCATTTTAATGCGCTGCCTGATCATTTGGACTTTGTTTACTGTCTGCACAATGAGTTCGGGGCCCAGCAATTTTCGTTCTCCTATATCATCCCAACAAACTGGGGATCGGCATTTACGCCCGTAAAGTGCTTCGAAAGGAGCCATCTGAATGCTAGCCTGGTAACTGTTGTTATAAGTAAACTCGACTAGATGCAGATGATCCTCCCAGGAACCCTGGAAGTCCAGCATGCAAGCTCTCAGCATATCCTCAAGTGTCTGAATCGTACGCTCGGATTGTCCGTCCGTCTGTGGGTGATAAGCTGTGCTGAACTTGAGGCGGGTACCCAAACTCTCCTGTAAGCTCCTCTAAAAGTGCGAAACAAACCTGGTGTCTCGATCTGACACAATGCTGACCGGAACTCCGTGAAGTCGCACTATCTCCTGCATGTATCTCTCCGCAAGTGACTCTGTCGACTGTCCCACTCGGAAAGGTAAGAAGTGTGCAGCTTTCGTGATGCGGTCGACGATAACCCAAATTGCGTTGTTGCCCCTGGGGCTCCGTAGCAAGGCCGTCATGAAATCCATAGTAATGTGCTCCCACTTCCATTCTGGTATCAGAAGCGGTTGTAACAGTCCCGCTGTCCTCTGATGTTCCTCCTTCACCTGCTGGAATACCAAGCACCTGGATACAAACCGCGCAATTTCTCGCTTCATCTCGTTCCACCAAAAGTGCTGCTTTAGATCTCGATACATCTTCGTGCCTCCCAGATGTACAGAATAAGCTGAACTATGCGCCTCAGCTAGTACCTCTTCTCGAACATCCCCTTTGGGTACGCAGAGTCTACTACCGAATCTCAGAGAACCGTCTTCATGTATGAGTAAGTCCGTTCTCAGCCCGGCTTCTACCTGCGCTCTGAACTTTTGCAATCAAGGATCATCCGCTTGTGCAGCCTTGATGCGATCCACAAGAGAAGACTGCACCTGTAGTTGCCAAAACTGCTTGATTGCACTCGGTGTAACGACCTCAAGTTCGAGTCTCTGAAAATCCTCAATGATGCTCCTCTGACTGGTTAACTTCATGACTGCTGGCTTGCGACTGAGAGCATCTGGTACAACATTTACTTTTCCCGGATGATACTGAAGGTCCAAGTCGTAGTCCGCCATCAGTTCTAGCCATCGGCGCTGCCTCATATTTAGTTCTTTCTGAGTGAAGACGTACTTCAGACTCTTGTGATCCGTGTACACCTCCACCTTCTCGCCCAACAGGTAATGCCTCTAGATCTTCAATGCAAAAACCATCGCGGCTAACTCCAAGTCACGCGTAGGGTAGTTCCTCTTGTGATTTCTCAGCTGTCGTGAGGCGTAAGCAATCACCCGACCGTGCTGCATCAGAACACAGCCTAGGCCCTTTCCTGAGGCATCACTATGTATCACCAAACCACCGGAATCATCTGGTATTGTAAGAATGGGCGTCGTGGTTAACTTCTGCTTCAGCGCTTCAAATGCCCGAGTTCACTCCTCTGTCCACACAAATGGTACATCCTTCCGTATCAGCCTCATCAAAGGTTCACCGATTCTTGAAAAGTTTTGGACGAACCGCCGATAATACCTTGCCAGTCCCAGAAAGATTCTGATCTCGGCCACTGACTTCGGTGTTGGACAATCTCTGACAGATTCTATCTTTGACGGGTCCACTGAGATGCCTTCGCCCGAAACAATGTGTCCCAAGAACTGAACCTTGTCGAGCCAGAACTTACACTTGCTCAATTTTGTGTACAGCTTCTTTTCCCGAAGAATATGTAGAACCGTGCGCAAGTGCTCGGCGTGCTCCTCCCGGGTCTTCGAGTAGACTAGTATGTCGTCAATAAATACAACGACGAACGTGTCCAAGTACTTCGCAAACACCCTGTTCATCAAAGCCATAAATATCGCTGGAGCATTGGTAACACCGAACGGCATCACAAGGAACTCATAATGTCTGTATCGGGTCCTGAAAGCCGTCTTGCATATATCCTCGGCCGCTACTCTGATCTGATGATAGCCCGAACGGAGATCCAACTTCGAAAATACCTTGGCCCAACTTAACTGATCAAATAAGTCGTCGATGCACGGAATTGGGTATTTGTTCTTTATCGTGACTTTGTTCAGCTCCCGATAGTCTATGCACATCCGCAGCGATCCATCCTTTTTCTTCACCAACAGAACTGGTGCACCCTACGGTGAAGCGCTTGGCCGGATAAATCCTTTTTCCAGGAGTTCTTCAATTTGCTTCTTCAATTCTGCCAACTCAACCGGTGCCATTCTGTACGGGGCCTTGGAAACTGGTGCTGTACCTGGAGTTAAATCAATCAAGAATTCCAAGACGCATGGAGGTGGTAGACCTGCTAAATCTTTAGGAAACACGTCCAGGAAATCCTGAAAAATCTCTGGGGCCGGGCTCTCATCAATCTCCATAGCTGTCAACTCTTTTGGCTTGGCTCTATACTTGGCTGGCTCCAAAGATTCACTCCCGCCTTCGAAAATAAACTTTGGGTGATTGGGAATGCGGAAGATCACATTCCTTGCTCGGCAATCAATAACTGCATGGAAGGTACTCATCCAATCCATCCCGAGAATTGCATCATAGCTTCCTGTTCCGATCAAAAGGAAATTCGCATAGAATACTCATCCACACACTACAACCAAGACAGGATCTACATTCTCGATTAGATACTATAACACTATTACCCGTATGTATTTCCCAACCCTTGGTTAATGGTTCATGTGGTATGGAGTGTGTATCCATGAAATGCGCAGATATGAAATAGTGTGATGCTCCAGAATCAAACAGTACTCTAGCTGGCATTGAATGTACGAGTAGAATACCTGTGACAACTTCGCCTGAAGCCTCTACCTGCTCGGCGGTCAAGGTGAAAGCTCGTCCCTGACCGCGGCCTGTGTAGGGTTGCCTTTGCTCCTGTGATCGCTGCTGCTGCGGTCCAGACCCTGCCTGTAACTCTGTTCGCTCGGGGCAACCACTAACTCGGTGCTGGCTGGATCTGCAAATCAAACACTGTCCCTTGGCGCGACGACAGTCCTTCTGGGTGTGCCCATCCCTGTTGCAGTTGCCGCAAACTAAGTTCTTACTCTAGGGGCGATGCTGGGGCACAAATGGACGCTTCATCTGTGTCGTTCCTGGCCTGTGAACTGGTATGACTCCTCGAGACGGTGTGTGAGTACGCACTGGAACAACTGGGGGCTTCCTAAATTTATTGATCAGCTTCTCCTGAATCCGTGCCGCGTTGAGTACCTGCTCAAAAGTCTGCAACTCGAGTGACGCGATCAACTGTTGTAGCTCGAAATCAAGTCTCTGTAAGAAGAGCCTGGCCCTGGTGGCCTCTGAAGCGACCATATACGAAGCGAATCGGCTCAGACGGTTGAATTCTGCCGCATATACGTCCATGGGACGGCCATTCTACTTCAGTAAGATGAATCTTTCTTCCATCTCTGCCTTGGCGGTGGAAGGGAAATAGTGGTCCAAGAAGCACTCCTTGAATTTGATCCATTCGATTGGCCCTTCTAGTCTGCTTTCTTCAACTGACCACCAAGTACGGGCTTTGTCCTCCAACTGTATCTTTATCACAATCACTTTCTCTTCATCTTGTATCCTTGCAGCCGTCAGTAGGTTCTCCATATTAACCAACCATTGCTCGGCCTCGAGTGGTTCGGCCAGTCCCGTAAATACAGCTGGATGTAACCTCCGAAAATCTGACACGGTGCCAGCCCTGGCAGAAAAAGCTGGTAGAGCAGTGCCCTCGGGGGCGGTAATGAGAGCGGAGGGTCCCCCTACTGCGGTAATAGCCCTGAGTCCCTCGGTGAGTATGTCCGTCTTTCTCTCTTGAGCTTCTGCGAGGGTCGTCAGTGCACTCAAGATCCTCTCCGTGCGATCTTGAGAACTTGAGTCCGAGAAGTGGTCGTTCGGGGACGTCATATCGCTGGAAGATATTTAAAAGGATACGATTAGATACAAGGATGAAAGTCAGGGATAGTGAAGCAAAAATAATGTAATAAAGTGTAGTTAATGTTATCCCTTACTACTAAACCTAGCTCTGATACCAACAAAACCATGTCACGCCCCACTTCCCAAAATACGGAAAACGAGGGATGACTAGGCCAGCCATGCTCCTACGGTCAAGGAATAATCCCGCCGTAGTCACACTTCGGCTTCTAGCATTACATGATAATCAGTAAACAAAGCACAGAAGTAAAGGAAATACATCAATAAATTATTACATCAACTTTCATTGTTTAGAATTTACAATAAAATAAGGAAAAGAACCACTAACCAAGTGCGAATACAAGGTTTCTTTAGGGAAAGCAGTAAAGGTAAAGGAAGTACTCCCGACTAAATCTCCGCAAGATCGAAGGGAAAGTCTGAATCCTGTACTGGTTCTTCCTCGAGGTCTGAGCATGCATACTCAGGTCATCAGAGCGACGTAATAGCAATATTATAATAGTGACAAGAAACAGGAAAAGAAAGTAATAACAGTGGAGAAAAATGCAGGCAGTCAATGTGTCACTAACTGATGAATTGTATGATATGTGTCCCTATCAGTCTCTAAGTCATCTTTGAAATCGAGTTGTGGAAAGGAGGATCATATTTAACGAGGGTCTCGTACATACCCGAGACTACGGCCCGCTATCGCCCGGGACATAACCCTATCAGCCGGACCGCTAGGCCCAACCTAATATATATAAGAGTCGCTGTTCGAATGATCATCCTCTAAATCACTGTCCTCACTAAATACAATTCTCTTTCCACTTCGATTTTCCCTTTTTCCCAAGGTTTACACTATTTATGAGTATGGTCTAGTCGTGTACAAGTACACACCAATAACACGGTTTTAGTCACTGTTCACTGTATTGTTCACTGTCACGAATCATTCACTTTTCACTGGTATACTTGACACTCCTAAACTGATACCATTCACACACAACAATGCATTGTACACTGAATAATAACGCGCACTATCACTAGAGGTATGGCAGTCGGGTAAAATATGCGCATTTATGCAGTTAACAAATCATGTGTAATACGAGCTATTATGCATCTTATGAACTTATAAAAATTGCCTTAAATTATACATTCAAAATTAAGTAAAATTATACAAAGACGGTAGCAAGTAAACTCAGTTAGAAGTCCACCAAAATTTATTTCAGTGCAATCGGATTTCGGGTTTGCAAGTTACAGCCGTTTCTTTTTAAGTATTCGTTGGTGGAAATTCAATTCCTGAACTGAATGTCCATTTCGCAACACAATTTTCACCCTGTTGGGATCAAAATTAGGCAACGCTATAGTTAAACGAAATTTAGGATTATCAATTAGGTTTCTAACGCACTAGAAGGATTCTCAATCTCTCCTCTACATCAGAAGTTATGAACTGTACAACAATGGTGTATAAGTTCTGTCCCTGTTTGGGACTGCTATACGTCCTGTTAATCTAAAATACAATTTAAATAGTAAACGACAGTGGAAAGGGATGAAATCACTTTCGTTAGTTATCTAACTGTTTCATCTTCGCTATGGTATGGGGTTCTGCAATATAACATGTTCAAGAAGCAGAGGGTAAGCATTACAAGATGAGAATCAACAGCCAGTGCTGCTCTGGACTGTAGTCCAGAGCCGCACTCCGAACCAGTTTCCGTCGTCTTTTCAGCATAGAAACAAATTAAAACTCTTATGGGGTTCTAGGTCGTCGAGTCGGATTTGATTTGAGCTCTCGAACGCAACATTCCAATCTATAGTCAATTAGTTGTGATTTTTACAATTTTCAGACGTGGAAAATTCCAGTTTTAACGGGCTTAAATGGGGATGATCGATCACGTCAGTAACGACTGTATTTTTCAGCCAAAATATAACACGATGTTAATTACTATACGGGACAACCTATGTGATCAGTTTCCATCAATTTAACGGGGGTTTTCCCCTCGTGTTTGGCATCGAACACGTACAAGTTATTGATTCGCAAGTAAAGTATGTACTGTATTTATTGTCATCTAGGAATGTAACAGTTAGAATTAGCATGGAGCAAGCAGGGTACTTGCCTGATGACGTGTTGAAGACGCACGGCAGCGGCAACGGTAAGATCGCGCCATAAATGGCGTGGCTAAGGTTCGCGGCCTCGACTCGGGTTTGGGTTCGTCGTCGGAGTTGCTCGGGGGATGGCTCTGTTGGCGTCGAGGATGGTTGAGGAGCTCGAGTGGCTGCAACGTCGAAGCTTAGGTGATGCAGAAGGAGGTGCCGGCGGCGAGAGGGGACGGCGACGAGGAGGAGGGAATAGGTTCGCATGGAGTCAGGTGCACAAGTGAGGTGGGGACTCGGGGTTTTATCTGGCGAGGAAAGAGGAGGGAGTTGCTGTGAGGTGGGCTCGGGTTTTCTCTGGTGAGGAAAGAGGAGATCGCCGGCGGTGAGAGAGTTCGCAGGGGAGGCTTGGTGAGGGGTTGAATGCAGGGTAGTTGGTGAAGAGGGTGAGGGAGGCAACAGGGGATTTTGGGTGAGGAAGGCTCGGTTTTGTGCGAAAGAGGGAGACGAGGTCGAGGGGTGAGTGGGCGCCCGCGATCGCGGTCGAGGCGTGGGGACGTGGGGGTGAGCGGGAGAATATGGGAAAAGAGAGAGGGAGAACGAGAGTGAGGGGGAGAGAGTTTGAGAGACGAGGTCGAGGCAGGGAATTCGTGAGCGCGCGCGCGGACGAGGAGTGGGGATATGGGGCGACGAGGACGGGGCGTGGGATGAGCGGCGGCGACGTGGGGACGCAGCAAAAAAAAAGAAGCGGGAAAACGAGAAGGAGGTAAGGAAGAGGGTGAAGCGGTTGGGTCGGGTCGGGTTTGGGCACGGGGCCGGGTCGGGCATGGGTAGGGGATTGGCTTGGGCTAGGGTTTGGTCCGTAGGTTTACTTATTTATTCAGTTTTTGTTGGGCTTTCTTAATTGTTTTGTTTAGAAAGTTTTTATTATTTGAAACCTAAGTGTCTCAGTTTATACAAAATGCGGGGAAAAATAGAAAACATTCAAGGGAACTTGGAGAAGTATTGTGGAAAAATTATAGAAATTTTATTGATGGAACCGGGAATTTACAGTAACGATAGTGTAAATATAATATCAGTATAACTACAATTTGACAACTAATACTTTATAGCATGTAAAGCAAGTGAGGGGAACATTACGAGTAGATACTTCCCCTGACGAGTGCATCTTCGCCACCAAATCAGTGGTGATGGGCCTTACCCTAGAGAATGTCGTTCAACATCGATTCCCGAGTCTAATCAAGGTGTTGAACATTTACTAGAGTCTATTTCTAGAGTCTGGAGGGGCATGGAGTCAGCTTCACAGATTTCATCGCTCATTTTCTTCGCCCTGAAGTCTTGTCAAAACAAGACGCGAAATTCGCTAAGCTTGATGACCTGTTTGGTTACGGTTTGGATAACCAGCCGATGGCGGAAGCAGATTTAAGAAGCTTCTTCATTCCAGACATCCCGGTCATCCCTTTTGCAGAGCTCGCTGCTTCAGACGTCGATGAAAAGACGTTCTTCCTGGGGTTTATTGGCTTGTGGTTGAACTGGTTCGTGCTTCTGATGCACCCTCGCTACATGAGGTCGTCAGTCTTTTATCCAGCCCACCGCATGGTTGCAGGGACACGTGTGGCCGTTGGGATAGCGGGGCTCGCTCATCTATACCATGGCCTGAGCTTAGCAGCAGACACAACTCAGCCGGGGATAAAGCCCGAACATCTTCCATTGCACTATTTCACGTCGTGGGTCGAGATGCATATGCTAGGTGCTTCCGGTGTTCATAAATGACCCCGTTTCTATGACAGTTACAATTTCCCTCGGATCATGTATCTAGTTGACGCTTCTGCGCTAGACCCGTCACAACGAGAGGCTCGACGACTGGTCCTCTGCCCGCGCATGGTCTGGGACAGTATGACCTTTGTTGACAGAGTTTTAACCATCGGCAAGGAATCCAACAAGGCGGTGCAACCGCTGCGTGATACTTTCAAAGACAAGGCTTCCACTTTGAAGGCTCAGGAGATCCTGCATTTATATTCTATTAGGCCAGGCTTTCCAGTGTTCAAGAAAAACACCTTGGCACTGTTCATGAGGTATAACCCGTACCGTTTTGCTCAACAGTCGGGTTATAATCAGGGTGTTCCCCTTGAGGCATTCTTGGCCGAGCCAGCCGCTACTGAAGAGGATATCCGCAGCGCACTGCACCACTTTATGCGGCTAAACACGGGGTCCAACTTTCTTATCAGCGAACCGAGCTACGTGCCAAAATCTTCGAACACTTATGTGGCGTGGTACCAGCATGTTACGGGTGCTGTTATCAGGGAAGAGAGGCGGTTATTACTTGATCATAAGGACGCTTTCCCAGCTAATAACCCAGTAGTCCTTTTGAAGCGACGGACTGTCGTTCGTCCTTCCTTAAGAGAAGTCGCTATGGTTGTGGTCCCGCGTGCCTTCCCTGAGAAGCATCTACCCCATGTTCCCGTGGAGGTGGTAGCCGTGGCGTTTCTAGAATCTGGCACTGGTGCGGAAATTGGGACCCGCCGCCCAAAAATGTCTGTCAAGAGCAAGCACTTGTCATCAGCCGCTGGTGTCCTCTCGCAGAAAAAGAAGAAGTCACTATTTTCTGCTGATATCATATTTGGCCAAGAGCCACACGCTCCCTATAGCAACGGTTTGTGCGAATACGGGACCAATGCGGGTTTATTCGACGTGCCTGCGGATGATACTGATCTACAGGCTACTCTCACGGCTTCCGAGCAACTAGCCCACGAGGAAGCGGCGATGATTACTATCGTGAAGTCAGGTATACTTCAGTTATGTTCTTCCGCGGCTATCTTTTTTCTCTTTATTATGTTTCTATTGACGCTTTCTTCTTCAACAGGTATTTTTGCCGAAGAGGCTCTCGCGGCTTCCCTCAGGACGTATGAAGAGGAAGAGAGGCTCCGCGCTTCTTTAGGTCTTGGTATGATTCGCTTCATTACACCCTTATTCTTTTTATTCATGCTCTGACCCTCTCCTTTACTTTATTACAGGGACTATCTCGACTCAGGTTATTCCAAATGCAGTACCGATCCCGAGTAGCGATGCGGAAAAACTTCTAGAGCTAGCTACTGTGGCCCCGACTCTCCCAAAGTCACCGCAGGAGGCTTTACTAAAGTAGCCGATGATGGACGCCGTAACGGCTCCGGAAGCAAAGCTCGGTTCGGACGACGACGTCCCCTTGTCAGAGGTCTTGAGGAGGTCATCTCTCACTGCCCATACCGAAAGGAAACGCAGGAAGCGTGCAGTGAGGGAACGCGATGCCGTTTTAGCCATAGGTGCAGTCTCAAGCAACACTCTGCTTGCTGAGACTCCTTCGGTGGATGTTCCCTCTGCTCTGTCTACCGCCCGTAGACAGGTTGCACGTGCAGCTCGGGAAGAAACTGAAAAGCTGCTTCAAGGTAACGTAACGCCCAACCTTTTATTAAAATTCGATCCTCAAATTCTGACATACGCACTCTCTGCAGGGCCGAGTTCTGGCGATGGGATGGCAGTTGAAACGCTGGCGATTACCGAGCCCGAAGTGGCTACCCTTTCTCGAGAATCCGGGACTGTACAGACCGCTGCCCTTTCTCCTTGTGGCTCTTTGGTATCGGTGGGCGTCGCAAGCGTTATGACGGCCCTTAACCAGTCAGAGGACGAGGTTATGGGCACAGAATCTATTCCTCCGATAGAGAGAGTGAAGAAGCCGTTAAATCTGGTGACGCCTCCGTCGCGGTTTTGGTCCATGACCTATCAGGTAGTCTTTGGGTCACTGTTTTTTGAGTTTCTTAATCCTGTTTAGCCCTTCTGATGATATTTTATCTGTCTTGAGTATAGGTGCGGTGAACCCTGAGGTTGTGCCATCTGAAGAAGTGTCGTCGGTCGCTCCTCTGACGGTTGCTGTCCCCTCACCTTCTTCTGTGCCCTCTCAAATATTGGAAGGTATGGGTTTGTGACTTATTTGTTTTACTGTGGGTACCATCCTCCTTGTATTGACAGTATATTGTCGCAACTCTACAGGAGTCCTTTTCGACCATCTATACTAGGTGTTGAACTCATATTTCTCATTTCAGTCGGAAGTCGTTCCGCCTTCTGGTATTGGTTAGTATATTCTTCAACTGACGTCCCTTCCTTTCTTTTACGAATAGACGTATTGTTGCTAAGTTTTCTTCATGTTGATCATAGCATCACGGGTTAGAGGAGGAGACGAGAGAATAGCCGTGCCTCCGGTACTCCCCATCCTGCTGCTTGTCACAGCCGGTATAATAGACTTTATTGCTGATGTGTTTTCTTTATTCCCCGAGTTGACATTTGACCCTAATTCATTTTGCAGCAATTGTGCCAGCTCCAACTCCTTTCGAGTCTCGCATTCCAATGCCTGCAGGGCCCTTTGCTAAACGCAAATCTTCCAGGGGCGCCGTAAATAGCCGGCGAACGTTGAGCGAATTCATCAAGGATCTCAATGCCGAGGCCCTCACTTCTGCTACGAATTTTGCCATGGAAGTCAATCCAATGCAGGAGACACTCGTGAATTTCCATAATGAAGCTCTCGTTGGCTCTTGGATTGATTACTGCAGAAAGATCGAGGCTTGCCTTCACGAGATTGAGCTCCAGTGTCCCACTCCTGAAGTATTGGCTTCGAGCTCCCAGTGGGCTATATGGGTTGAGCATAGTGTTCCTTTCATTCGCCATTTTGAACAAGAAGCGACCCTGAGACGAAAAGAACACGAGGTGGCTTCCAGCGAATCTGTCCGATTGCGCGCCGAAATTGAAGCGAATGCTGCACAGCTAAAAGCTGTTTTTGACAACCTCCAGAGATGTATTTCGGATGGGTTGACGTTGAAGCGGACGCTTGACTTCACCGAGTGGGTCATGCAGGACTGCGAAGCTGCCATGCTAGAAGCCGATAGGAAGCTTTCGTCCTGTTTACGGCAACGGGCTCAATTTGAAGCGGAGTTGGCCGCGGTGGTTGATCAAGAGAAAGGATTGAGAGGAGCGCACGATCGGCTTGTTGATTTGTTGAAGATGCCTCCTCCTCAATAACCGCTTTTGTACCTCCCTTTTTTTTACTGACGGTAAACTTGTGATTTATGAATAACATGTATTCATTTTGATTCCTTTATGAAATGCATCTTGTATTCACTTCAATTCATGAATAAAAGACATATTTTATTTCATATTGGCTTGTAACTCTGGCAAATGTGTCTTGTAGATAGTCTATCTTGATCTCCTTGCAGGGCAGCGATGGCTTAGGAAACTGCTTCAGATCTGTCACCTAAGACTTTTCAACTTTATGAGTCGTGTGGGTCTCATAAAGAGTTTTCTCTCTACGAGTCGAGAGGATCCTGTAGGTGTATTTTCTCCTTAGGAGTCGTGAGAATTTCTAAGTGCGTTTTCACTTGAGATTCGTAAGGATCTCACAAGAGAGTTTTCCCCCTTATAAGTCGAGAGGACTCGTAAGTGGCTGTTTCCCTCCTTGTCGATATTCGACTTTGGAGAGTGTGGCCCGTGAATAGTATGCAATAGTCCATCTTGGACCGACTTGCAGGGCCCAGTGCTTAGTAAACAGGTTGATATCCCCGTGGCCTAAGGCTTTTCCCTACGAGTCGAGACGAGTCGAGAAGTTCTCGCAGGAACCTTATTTTCCCTACGAGTCGAGACGAGTCGAGAAGTTCTCGCAAGAATGTCCTAATATCACAGTTAACTCTTACTAATAGAAGTCCGTTAGGGTCTGTAGTACTAGGGTTTTTTACCCGTCGTACCGTCGCGTTAACCGATGTATTCCTCGATACGCAATCTTGCTGTTCGAGTAGCCCCGTAACTGTCGTATCTCTGATCCCTTCGGAGGCTGAGCAAGACGTCTTCAAGCAATCTTCCAGGTGATATTACCGTCGGAAGAGCAAGCGTTAGGGATATTCCATGCCGCTTTTTACTTGAGGTTATGCTCAGTTTGGGAGTCCCGATGAGTTATGACCACTCCGCGCTGGTGTGGGATGACCTCCGATAGTCTTTTCAGGTCTCATTTGAGTTGCCGTCAAGACCTTGAAGCCAGGGATCTTCCTTTGCTTCGTTTGTTGACATTATGTCTGCAATATTGTGACGAATGTCGAGATTGTCTCTGGGTTGTCTGTGAATCGTCGAGATTTGGAACTAGGGACTTTGCCATGGTTCCGTTTGTTAATGTCGCGTCTGCATCCTGCTGGCGTGAGGAAGAATGCTGTTGTTGATCTCTAGGCTGTAGATGTTGCCGTCGAGACTTGGAACTAGGGACTCTGCCATGGCTCCGCTTTTTTGATGTTGCGTCTGCATCCGGTTGGAGTGAGAAGACACGCCGTTGTTGATCTCTAGGCTGTAGATGTTACCGTCGAGACTTGGAACTAAGGACTCTGCCATGGCTCCGTTTGTTTTGATGCCGCGTCTGCATCCTGCTGGAGGGAGGAAGCACGCTGTTGTTAATCTCTAGGCTGTAGATGTTTCCATCGAGACTTGGAACTACGGACTCTGTCATGGCTCCGCTTTGTTGACGTTGCGTCTGCATCCGGTTAGAGTGAGAAGACACGCCATTATTGATCTCTAGGCTGTAGATGTGGCCGTCGAAACTTGGAACTAGGGACTCTGCCATGGCTCCGTTTGTTTTGATGCCGCATCTGCATCCTGCTGGAGGGCGTAAGCACGCTGTTGTTAATCTCTACGCTGTAGATGTTGCCGTCGAGACTTAGCTTCCTTTTGACGAAGCCCGGTGGGGTAATATGGTTCCCTTTTCGTTTTTGCCCATGGATTGTATACAGGAGTCAATGTGATCTCACCTGCAGGGCAAAAGTTTCATTTCATTTTTTTATTTCTTTCTATGATGCTCTATCATTTTAGCTTTTCATATCGCGAAAGTCGCGATTGCCCAATCATTTCAGCTATTTTTCGCGGTGCCCAATCATTTCAGCTATTTTCTTTTTACTTGCTGCTTTTTATTGCGAGTTGCCCAAACATTACGGCTATTTTCATATGCATATATTTTACTCGCCGACTTTTATTGCGAGTTGCCCCACCATTTCGACTATTTCAAATGCATTTTTGGCTCGCTGATTTTTATTACGAGTATGGAACTCAAGATCCGATACCAATCTTAGCATCAGCATCGCTGCGACTGGAATATTTGTTCTTCACCGAAAAGACGCGGGACGCTACCGTGTAGGTCCGTCTTGCCTGAATTTAGAGGGCAGATACTAATTGGTGCTATCCGTCTACATCTCCGAAGATACCAAGTTAATTTATGACACCGTATATCGAAGGTTTAGACGGATGCAGCCGATGTAGCAGATTTCGTCAGATTCCCCCTCATTTGAGAGGGTTTTGACTGTAGATACGCTCTTCCCTGCAGGCGCAAGCCCCTGCAGTTAATTATGCTACCGCATCGCGGTAACCACTTTCTCCTTCTCCAGATGGTCATTTCGTGTTGTGGGTGTTTGTTTTGTTTTGGTTGCCCGTGGATTGTATACGGAGACTAATTTATGTTGTCGCTCGTAGGGCGTGGATTAGTCCAAATCCGCATTTTCTTAGATTTGGGTTTTGGGTTGGATTTAAGGATATGTTAGTCTCATTTGAGACTAAGATCAACTTAAACGTATGTTAAGGATACGTTAGTCTAATTTCAGACTAAGATCAACTTAACGGGATCGTTTAGATCCAACAAAAGAGCATTCGGGCTCTATTGTTTAGTTTAGGGACATTGCGGTCGATTACCA
This sequence comes from Agapanthus africanus, assembly GCA_030015575.1. Taxonomy (NCBI): domain Eukaryota; kingdom Viridiplantae; phylum Streptophyta; class Magnoliopsida; order Asparagales; family Amaryllidaceae; genus Agapanthus; species Agapanthus africanus. The sequence continues at coordinate 173,088,726 of CM057342.1, read as the reverse complement.
GTTTAGGGACATGGTGGTCCAGTTTTAAGACATCATAGTCTGTAAAGGTTAAGGATCATCATAGTCCATGGGCTTAAGGACCCCACAGTCCGAGGTTAAGGACATCATAGTCCATGGGCTTAGGGACCCCACATTCCGAGGTTAAGGACATCATAGTCCATGGGCTTAAAGACCCCACAGTCTGTAGTTTAAAGACGTCATAGTCTATAAGCTTAGGGACCCCACAGTCCGAGGTTAAGGACATCATAGTCCATGGGCTTAAGGACTCCACAGTCCGTAGTTTAAAGACGTCATAGTCTATAAAGTTTAAGGACATCATAGTCCATGAGTTTAAGGACCCCACAGTCTATGGAATGATTAGTTATCGGGACCCGTCACCTCTCTGAAGACGTTGAAGGATTACAACGACAAATATCAAAGGAGTGAAGAATTGTACCCTTGAACCAATGTTGATTGGGAAATCTGTAGTCCAATTGGGACTAAGATCTGAGATTTATGAGCATATGGGCTCAGTTAATCTGAATGAGGGGTTTATGACCAACTTGGGCTCGGCCCACTCAGTTAAAATGTTAAACATTTGACAATGCTAAGCATTGATTTGAATTCTGACAATATTTTTGTCTTTTATTGAATGTTGAGCATTCATCATAGCTCTGGGCTTTATTTTAAAGAACAATTTATGTTCTATTAGCGCACACGTAAGAAACACGTGGCGCACTTGGCGCTTTGCGCCAGTCAAAAAGCGCAGAGCGCTTTTGCCGGGTATAGCACACGTGAGGAGCACGTGGCGCGCTTGGCGCTGAGTGCCAGTCCATGAGCGCGTTGCGCTGATATATGAGCGCAAAGCGCTATCTGTTCAGTGGCGCACACGTGAGGAGCACGTGGTGCGCTTGGCGCCAGATCAAGAGCGCTAAGATGCTTCTTTTTAATATGGGGCACTAAGGCTCTTTTATGCAGCGCTGTGCGCTAGTTCTGGTGCACTGAAGCGCTTTTTATTTATATGGAGCGCTAATGATCTTTTATGCAGCGCTATGCACTGAGAATTAAATTCTCCTTTAAGAGACTTTGTCTCATAGATCTAAAAATAAAGTTCTTTAGTTTTACAGGAGATGTTTCAATCTCTTATATTTTGATGAAAGGCTTTACCTTCATGGATCTGTGATCCTAAGAGAATTGAATAATTCCCCCCTCCCCGTCCTTTTATAATGAGATACTATGATCTCTTTGTGTAAAAGACATAAGTCTTGTAGATCTATGATCTGTGAGAAGAATTATGTTCTTCTTCTTGTTTTATGATGAGATCTTTTGATCTCTTTGTGAAAGACTTTGGTCTTGTAGATCTATGATCTTTAAAGGAAGAAGTAAATTCTTCTTTTCTTCTTTTCTTATGAGAAGATTTCATCTCTCTGTTCTTTTTTACCTTGAAGAAAATCTTCTTCTTCCGAGAGCTTGGCTCTTCTCTCTCAATTTTCTCAAGGTTTATGGGGGGGGGGGTTCCTCTATTTGCTTCTGTATATTTGAGACTTGAAGTCTTGGGGCCTTTATATAGAGCAAGTTGATTTGTTCAATTAGTTAAGGAGATCTTTTCTCCAATTGATCTGGAGATTTCCCCACTGTTGGATTTTTGATCCAAGGGCTTCTGATTTACAGAAGGCAATTTTCTTATTTTTAACAAGATTGGGAAATCTTTTCCATACAGAATTTATTCTGTATTTTGGTGATTTTTAATCACCAATGGATCATTGATCCAACGGTGCTCTGATTTACAGAGCACAATCTTCTTGTTTGGAAAGATTTTAAGGAATCTTTCCTTAACAGAATTTTATTCTGGTTAATTAATGATTTATCATTATTATTGGATTTTTGATCTGATGGTGGGGGGCTTTTAGTTCCAGCGCTAGCACACCACGTGCAAAGCACGTAGTGCGCTGCTTAGAGTGCAGTGCACTTAGCGCTAGCGCACCCATGCTTTGCACGTGGTGTGCTGTTTAGAGCGCCGCACACACGTGTTTTGCATGTGGTGCACTGCTTAGGGCGCAGCGCACTAGGCGCTGATTCTGAAGCGTTGCTTCATTTCAAAATTTGAATTTTAAACAGAGCTTTGCTCTGATTGGGGGAAACAATATTGCCAGGAGCGAATCATCATTTGCCGTGAAAAGACTTGGAATTTGATACCGATTTAGGCATCAGTATCGCTACAACTGGGATATTGCCAGGAGCGAATCATCATTTGCCTTTGTCGATTTGAACAAAGGTGGCTTAGCAAACAGGGTTAAGCTCCTGTTGACTAAGGCTTTTCAACTTTATGAGCCGTAAGGGTCTCATAAAGGTATATCTCCCTACAAGTCATGAGGATCTCGCAGGTGTATTTTCACCTTAGTGTAAATTCCCGGTTCCATCAATAAAATTTCTATAATTTTTCCACAATACTTCTCCAAGTCCCCTTGAATGTTTTCTATTTTTCTCTGCATATTGTATAAACTGAGACGCTTAGGTTTCAAATAATAAAACTTTCTAAACAAAACAATTAAGAAAGCCCAACAAAAACTGAATAAATAAGTAAACCTACGGCCCAAACCCCAGCCCATGCCAATCTCCTACCCATGCCCGACCCGGCCCCGTACCCAAACCCGGCCCGACCCGACCGCTTTACCCTCTCCTTACCTCCTTCTCGTTTTCCCGCTTCTTTTTTTTGCTGCGTCCCCACGTCGCCGCCGCTCATCCCATGCCCCGTCCTCGTCGCCCCACGTCCCCACTTCTCGACCGCGCGCGCACTCATGAATTCCCCGCCTCGACCTCGTCTCTCAAACTCTCTCCCCCTCACTCTCGCTCTCCCTCTCTCTTTTCCCATATTCTCCCGCTCACCCCCACGTTCCCATGCCTCGACCGCGATCGCGAGCTCCTACTCACCCCTTGACCTCGTCTCCCTCTCTCGCACAAAACCGAGCCTTCCTCACCCAAAATCCCATGTTGCCGCCCTCACCCTCTTCACCAACTACCCTGCACGCAACCCCTCACCAAGCCTCCCCTGCGAACTCTCTCACCACCGGCGATCTCCTCTTTCCTCACCAGAGAAACCCCGAGCCCACCTCACAGCAACTCCCTCCTCTTTCCTCGCCAGAAAAAACCCCGAGTCCCCACCTCACTTGTGCACCCGACTCCGTGCGAACCTCTTCCCTCCTCCTCATCGCTGCCCCCTCTCGCCGCCGGCGCCTCCCTCTGCATCACCTGAACTTCGACGTTGCAGCCACTCGAACTTCTCAACCATCCTCGACGCCAACAGAGCCATCCCCCGAGTAACTCCGATGAAGAACCCAAACCCGAGCCGAGGCCGCAAACCCTACCCGCACCGTTCGTGGAGCGATCTTGCCGTTGCCGCCGCCGTGCGTCGTCAACACGTCATGAGGTAAGTACCCTGCTTGCTTCATGCTAATTTTATCTGTTACATTCCTAGATGACAAGAAATACAGTACATATTTTACTTGCGAATCAATAACGTGTACGTGTTCGATGCCAAACCCGAGAGGGAAAACCCCGTTAAATTGACAGAAGCTGATCACATAGGTTGTCCCATATAGTAATGAACGCCATGTTATATTTTGGCTGAAAAATACAGTCGTTACTGACGTGATCGATCATCCCCATTTAAGCCCGTTAAAACTGGAATTTTCCGCGTTTGAAACTTGTAAAAATCACAACTAATTGAATATAGATTGGAATGTTGTGTTCGAGGGCTCAAATCGAATATGACTCGACGAACTAGAACCCCATAAGAGTTTTAATTTGTTTCTATGCTGAAAAGATGACGGAAACTGGTTCGGAGTGCGGCTCTGGACTGCAGTCCAGAGAAGCACTGGCTGTTGATTCTCATTTTGTAATGCTTACCCTATGCTGCTTGAACATGTTATATTGCGGAACCCCATACCATAGTGAAGATGAAACAGTTAGCTAACTAAAGAAAGTTATTTCATCCCTTTCCACTGTCGTTTACTATTTAAACTGTATTTTAGATTAACAGGACGTATAGCAGTCCCAAAGAGGGACAGAACTTATACACCATTGTTGTACAGTTCATAACTTCTGACGTAGAGGCGCGATTGAGAATACATATAGTGCGTTAGAAACCTAATTGATAAACCTAAATTTCTTTTAACTATAGCTTTGCCTAATTTTGATCCCAATAGGGTGAAAATTGTGTTGCGAAATGGACATTCAGTTCAGGAATTGAATTTCCAGCAGCGAACACTTAAAAAGAAACGGCTGTAACTTGCAAACCCGAAATCCGATTGCACTGAAATAAATTTTGGTGGACTTCCGACTGAGTTTACTTGCTACCTCATTTGTATCATTTTACTAAATTTTGAATGTATGATTTAAGGCAATTTTTATAAGTTCATAAAATGCATAATAGCTCGTATTACATATGATTTGTTAACTGCATAAATACGCATATTTTACCCGACTGCCATACCTCTAGTGATAGTGCGCGTTATTATTCAGTGTACAATGCATTGTCGTGCGTGAATGGTATCAGTTTAGGAGTGTCAAGTACGCCAGTGAAAAGTGAATGATTCGTGATAGTGAACAATACAGTGAACAGTGACTAAAACCGTGTTATTGGTGTGTACTTATACACGACTAGACCGTACTCATAAATAGTGTAAACCTGGGGAAAAGGGGAAAATCGAAGTGGAAAGAGAATTGTATTTAGCAAGGACAGTGATTTAGAGGATGATCATTCGAACAGCGACTCTTATATATATTAGGTTGGGCCTAGCGGTCCGGCTGACAGGGTTATGTCCCGGGCGATAGCGGGCCGTAGTCTCGGGTATTTACGAGACCCTCGTTAAACATGATCCTCTTTTCCACAACTCGATTTCAAAGATGACTTAGAGACTGATAGGGACACAGATCATACATTGCATCAGTTAGTGACACATTGACTGCCTGCATTTTTCTCCACTGTTATTACTTTCTTTTCCTGTTTCTTGTCACTATTATAATATTGCTATTACGTCGCTCTGGCGACCAAAGTATGCACGCTTAGACCTCGAGGAAGAACCAGTACAGGAGTCAGACTTGTCCTTCGAGCTTGCGGAGATTTAGTCGGGAGTACTTTTTCACCTTTACTGCTTTCCCTAAAGAAACCTTGTATTTGCACTTGGTTAGTAGTTCTTTTCCTTGTTTTATTGTAAATTGTGAACAATGAAAGTTGATATAATAATTTAGTGATGTATTTCCTTTACTTCTGTGCTTTGTTTACTGATTACCATGTAATGCTAGAAGCCGAAGTGTGACTACGGCGGGATTATTCCTTGACCATAGGAGCATGGCTGGCCTAGTCATCCCTCATTTTCTGTATTTTAGGAAGCGGGGCGTGACATGGTTTTGTTGGTATCAAAGCCAGGTTTAGTAGTAAGGGATAACATTAATTACACTTTATTACATTATTTTCGCTTCACTATCCCTGACTTTCATCCTTGTATCTAATCGTATCCTTTTAAATATCTTCCAGTGATATGACGTCCCCAAACAACCACTCCTCGGACTCAAGTTCTCAGGATCGCACGGAGAGGATCTTGAGTGCACTGACGACCCTTGCAGAAGCTCAAGAGAGAAAGACGGACCTACTCACCTAGGGACTCAGGGCTATTACTGCAGTAGGGGGACCCTCCGCTCTCATTACCGCCCCCGAGGGCACTGCTCCACCAGCTTTTTCTGCCAGGGCTGGCACCGTATCAGATTTTCGGAGGTTACATCCAGCTGCATTTACGGGACTGGACGAATCACTCGAGGCAGAGCAATGGCTGGTTAATATGGAGAACCTACTGACGGCCGCAAGAGTACCCGATGAAGAGAAAGTGAATGTGATAAAGATCCAGTTGGAGGACGAAGCCCGTACTTGGTGGTCAGTTGAAGAAAGCAGACTAGAAGGGCCAATCGAATGGAGCAAATTCAAGAAGTGCTTCTTAGACCACTATTTCCCTTCCACCGCCAAGGCAGAGATGGAAGAAATATTCATCTTACTGAAGCAGAATGGCCATCCCGTGGACGTATATGCGGCAGAATTCAACCGTCTGAGCCGATTCACTCCGTATATGGTCGCTTCAGAGGCCACCATGGTTAGGCGCTTCTTACAGGGACTTGATTTCGAGCTACAGCAGTTGATCGCGTCACTCGAGTTGCAGACTTTTGCGCAGGTACTCAACGCGGCACAGATTTAGGAGAAGCTGATCAATAAATTTAGGAAGCCCCCAGTTGTTCCAGTGCGTACTCACACACCGTCTCGAGGAGTTATACCAGTTCACAGGCCAGGAAAGACACAGATGAAGCGTCCATTCATGCCCCAGCATCACCCCCAGAGTAAGAACTTAGTTTGCGGCTGTTCCCGCCAAAAATTTCTGCGCAAAAGAGTCTAAGGTATCAAATGGCAAAGATACGCTTAAGGAAACGCGAACCAGTATCTTCCGGCCTGTATTTTGATAAACTCCCGAAGGAGGAACTATTAAATTCTAATGATATTGGAAGAATCTCGAAAAACCCTTCGATTTGATATATTATGGGCTTCATAATTCATCCGGGATCAAAAGTTATGAGCAAATATGCTATGCACTGTTCCCTGATTAAAAATCAGGAATTACCTCAATGAGGTGTCACGTGCTCACACGTGACCAATGGTCACGTGTTGACACGTGATGGTTAAAACAGAAATAAAAACAAACGGCTGAAGGAAATAGCTCAATGAGGTATCACGTGCTCACACGTGACTAATGGTCACGTGTTGACACGTGATGGTTAAAACTGAAGCGTAAATAAACGCTGAGAAAAGGACTCAATTGGGGGTCACGTGCTCACACGTGACCAAGGGTCACGTGTCAGCACGTGACTGGCTTCGAAAGCCTTACAATTTAATAGAATTAAATTCTAAAAAGCTTCTAAATCTTTCCAAATGGAAAAGGATTATGGGAACCGTTGGATTAAAGATCCAAGGGTGATTAAAAATCACTAATTTATGGAAAAAATCTTAGACAAGTAAAGATTTCCCCTAAATCTCACCGAAAATAACAAACAGAATATCTTTGGATTGAAAATCCAACGGTGAATAAAATTCACTTAATAATCTAAAGTCTCATATTAATTATGAAAACAAACAAAATCTTTCAAAGAAAAATTTGCTAAACAAATTGATTCTTTTCCTCCTCCTATAAATAGGAGCCAAGAGAAGAGAGAGTTTTGGAGATAGAGTTTCGGAATCTTGAAATTTCAGAGAAAAAAGAAAGAAGAATTTAATTCTCAACAAAGAAAACCCTAGGTGAGAAAGGGAAAAAGTATCAAAACTTCAAAAAAAGAGAACTTAATTCTCAATCTAAGAGTTTAACTCTTCTGCAAAAAGAACTTAGTTCTTCCTCTGGTTGAAGATCTGCAAAGAGCACGTCTTCCCATAAGTTGAGAATTTAATTCTCATCGGGTTGAGATCCTGCCATGCAGATCCAAAACTTAGAGGGGGAATTGAGTTTAGAGAATTTAATTCTCCCAAAAACAAAATTAGGGTTTAACCCTATATGAGAATTTAATTCTCCCAATATTACAGGAATTTAATTCCTTCAAGATGGACAGAACTAGGGTTTAACCCTAATTGAGAATTTAATTCTCTCAAATTCATTGGAATTTAATTCCTCTTAAAATGAAATTAGGGTTTCACCCTATACAAGAATTTAATTCTTTTACATATATGGGAATTTAATTCCTCTAAAAGAAATTAGGGTTTAACCCTACATAAGAATTTAATTCTTTCATTATAGGAATTTAATTCCTCCAAAGTTATAATTAGGGTTTAACCCTACAGAGAATTTAATTCTTAAAAATAACAGAGAACTCAAAAGATCTCAATGCATGCAAAAGACTAAGGTCACGTATCCCCACGTCACCCCTGAAGAGATCCCCAGAAATAAGAAGGAATTAACTTCGAGGCAATGCCTCACGTGTTCCCACGTGACCTCCTAAACGACGAGAATTAAAGCAAAGGAAATGTTGGCTCTGGGCGCTCTCACGTGTTACCACGTGACCCCTAATAAATGCCTTAACAAATCAGTGCATGAATGCTTATCACGTGCCAACACGTGATGGCCAGAAAGTCAAAAAGTGTTTAACACTTATTTGCAGAACAAAGTAAAGAAGATCTGTCCCTACCTTTGGGCGCCCTCCCCGTGTCCCCACGTGACCCCTTCTTCTCTAGTGTTTAACACTAATTCGAGAGCTTTATTTCCAGTGTTTAACACTGATTTGTCTTCTAGTGTTCAACACTATTGTTAGCCAAATTGGCTAATTTTCTAGAGGCAAAAGCCTCCCCTTCAACTGAAGCTCAAAATTGAGTAAAATTCAGAGCTATAATGTTTGATGCCCAGTCAAAGATAAAAATGTTACCAAAGCCCTCAAACTCTTGTTTAAGCACTGCTAAATGATGAGGGGCTGAACCCAGACAAATGTCTAATGGTCCAACAAAGGGTCAACATTTCAAACTTAATTGGACTTAGCCCAAATTGGCCATAAGTCCTCAATTCAAACTTAACTGAGCCTAAATGTGCTCATAATCTAATTAATTGATCTTAGTTCCAAATTGGACTACAGATCACTTAATCCACTTTGGTTCAAGGGTACATCTCTTCACTCCTCTGATATTTGTCGTTGTAATCCTTCAACGTTTTCAGAGAGGTGACGGGTCCCGATAACCACACACTTCACAGACTATGACGTCTTTAAATTGGACTGTGGGGTCTTTTAACTCACGGACTATGATGTCCTTAACCTTGACTGTGAGGTCTTTAAACTCACGGACAATGATGTCCTTAACCTTAACTGTGAGGTCTTTAAACTCACGGACTATGACGTCCTTAACCTTGACTGTGAGGTCTTTAAACTCACGGACTATGATGTCCTTAACATTGACTGTGAGGTCTTTAAACTCATGGACTATGATGTCCTTAACCTCGACTGTGATGTCTTTAAACTAACAATGGACCACTATGTCCTTAAACTAGTATTGGACCACTACGTCCTTAAACTGGTATTGGACCACTACGTCCTTAAACTGGTATTGGACCACTATGTCTTTAAATTGGTAATCGACCGCAATGTCCCTAAACTAAACAATAGAGTTCAAATGCTCTTTTGTTGGATCTAAATGATCCTGTTAAGTTGATCTTAGTCTAAAATTAGACTAACGTGTCCTTAACAAACGTTGAGTTGATCTTAGTCTAAAATTAGACTAACATATCCTTAATGAACGTTTAAGTTGATCTTAGTCTCAAATGAGACTAACGTATCCTTAAACCCAAACCCCCAAACCCAAATCTAAGAAAATACGGATTTGGACTAATCCACATCCTACGGGCGACAACATAAATTAGTCTCCGTATACAATCCACGGGCAACCAAACACAAAACAAACACCCACGACACGAAGTGACCATTTGGAGAAGGAGAAAGTTGTTACCGCGACGCGGTAGCGTAATTAATTGCAGGGGCTTGCGCCTGCAGGGAAGAGCGTCCCCACAATCAAAACCCCCTCAAGCGAGGGGGAATCTGACGAAGTCTGCTATATCGGTCGCATCCGTTTAAACCTTCGATACACGGTGCCATAAATCAACTTGGCATCTTCGGAGAGGTGGACGGATAGCACCAATTAGCATCTGCCCCCAGATTTAGGCAAGACAGTCAGTCTTTCCCGGTTTCCGGCGGTGAACAGATTCTGGCACGCCCGGTGGGACCTTTTCCTCTTTCCACTCCACACTGCGTGTGTCATGTTCGCAAACGAATCGCGGTTTGTTATGGTTGCCCGTGGATTCGAGATACTTAGATTTAGTGTCTTGCTCCGTGCAGAAAACAAAAGATCAATGGCGTCTACTTGCATGAAATGTTCCAACTGCAACTACAACTCTCACTCCGTCCTGTCCGGAGGAGTGACTTACGGGCCCCAAGCGGCCTCCATCTTCGCTATGCCGGTGGAACAGGTCACTCAGGCCACCACTGGATTGTTCTTCGGGACCATGCTCCCGCCTATGAGCTTCAATGCCCCGACGCCATCACAGGAAGCTCCCCAAAAGTCAGTCTTTGATCGGCTTGCAACTACTACGGCCCCTCTCAACGGTTCGGCCGATGTCAAGCCAACAGCATCAGTCTTCGATAGGCTGAGCCTGAACTCCAATGGGCCTGCCAAGAAGCCCACGATAACTGAAGCGGCCATCCCAAAACGGGTAGCCATTTCTGCTCTCGAGGTTACTAAAGAAGCTTTTCCCGTCAAGGGATCAGTCTTTACGAGGTTGGCCAACCCGGCTCCCGTTCCTACTCAAGGGTCTGTCTTTGACAGACTGGACGCTACTCAACGGACATCAGTCTTCAAGAGGCTGACGCCAGCAACAGCCCTTCTCCAAAATAGGGGGCATAACAAAGTCGCCCCTAAAGCTGAAACAATCCCAACAGCTTGACACGCTCGACGTCGCCACTGGCGCCGAGTAAGGAAGGCTGGGGGCAACTCTCCCTCTGGGCTAACTCCACCAGCCCCAACGGTGGAAGTCAATGCTGCTGTTCCAACTAGGAACAGCTTTGAATTGCTGAACAAGGTGCGTAGGAATTCTCCTACCGCCGTACTGAAAAGATCTCCTCCATCAGTGGAGAATGTCGCGGAAGAAAAGCCAGAACAGTCCCCTCAGCGGCTGTCCTCCAAAATCTACAAAGTCTGGCGGTAGGTTCGGGACTCAGTAATTGATCAAGATTACCCTCGCCGACAGAAAAAGGCGAAGGTTCAACAAGAAGAGAACCATCCTGCCAAATCATAAAAAGCTGTCTAGGTTCCTGCTGCGACGCCCCCCTCGACTTCAACTGCTCAAAGGAAAAGGAGGCCGGAGAAAGCCCCTGTGGCTGCAGCAGACCGCAAAGGCATTGAGCCCAAACGCCCCAAGTCTGGGGGCATGATGGTACATACCGTCTACATGGCTTCCGGAAAAGAAGAAAGACGCACTTCGACGGGCCACCGACTGCTCACCCGATCAATAACAAGGGCTCAAGAACAACAACAGCAGAAGCTTCAGGAGATGCTGACTGCAATGGCTGCGCTCACCGGACCAAAAGAAAGCCCGGAGGAGTCATCGGAGCAGCGTCATGAACAAGAAACCGATGCTGACTTCCTTCGCAGAGTCCTCAAAAAGAAGGACAGAGAAGCCGCAGAACAAGCGGCTAATATAAAGCGAATGGAAATTCTCTTTCAAGACATGGTCGGGATGATGTTACAGCCGGAACCTCCAGCTGAAGACCCTCCGATCATTATTGAAGACGACAGAGGGGAGACATCGAACCCTCATCCGACTCTTTCAGTAGCCAAGAAGGAAACCATCTCAAAAGCCATGCTTGATGATTATATTGCTCAGCAAATGCGAGCTCACCGAGCGAACGAAACGGCCGGCCAAGTTGTTAAAACTGGACGACCCTATCCGGGTTGGTATGACCAAATAAAGTACTCGCCGGGATACATGATCCCCAAATTCCATGTGTACAAGGGGATAGGCAATCCCCATCAACATGTCGCTCAGTTCAGGGCTCTTTGCGACAATACTGGAGGTGATGATAAACTTCTACTTCGCCAGTTCGTCAGTAGTTTAGCAGACACAGCTTTTGAATGGTACTCGGAGCTTCCCGACGACTCCGTCAAAACGTTTACAGAAATGGAGTTGCTATTCACTTAACGGTTCGCAAGCGCCAGCGAACGCACCCCAATAACAGCGTTGATCAATGCAAGGGTGAAGCCGGGCGAAACTTGGGTTCAATACGCAATCCGATGGCGAAATCTGTGGTCAAAGTGCGAACAGCGCATCGAAGAAGCACCGGCAGTGGGCATGTTCGTGGGTACTCTTGACCCTCAAGCAACTATTTCTCAATTTATTATGTTCTTCAAGCCGGCCACTTTCCAGGCCTTGATTGACAAGCTGGCCCAAATGGACCATATGGGCCATAGGCCTTCCTCTTAAAAAACAGAGCCTTGGAATGAAAAGGGCAAAGGGAAAGCAACCTTCGTTGCCAATACTCAACAACAGCCGAGCAACTTAAAGCCGGTTGTTCGCCAAAACAACGTGCATCCACGCCCATCCCTCGAGGAGAGACTGGGACGTCCTTACTCGTTCCCCTATGATAAAACGAGGAAACTGTTCGAGCTGGCGGTGCGCAACAGACTCATCAATCTGCCGGATCCAAAACGTCCGTTGCAGCCAAACGACGTCAACGATCCCAATTACTGCCCCTACCACCGAGTATTGAGCCATCCGATCGAAGACTGCTACGTCTTCAAAAACTGGGTTGAAGACCAATACCAACAAGGGAAGTTCACATTATCCGAAAATTGGAAGGTGAACCCACCACAACCTCACACTCCTAAAAAGGTGGACATACAGGGGGCATCGTGCTCATTCATAAGGGAAGCCCTATGGGAGGACGTTCTTTCAGCCTAAATGAAAAGAATGCTGAAGGATCTCCAAACATGCCCGGCGATCAGGTGGAAAAATCCACTGGAACCCGAGATCATCGAGGGAATGCTGAAACCGCGCCCAACTCCAAAAACTGGTGGTGATGGTCAGAGCGCTCACACCCAGCCGTCAAAGTCTTCGAAGAAGAAGAAGAAGAAGACCAAAAAGCCCGTGAAGCCTGATGACAAGTGCACGGACCTGCAAAAACAGATTGACGTGTTGGAAGAATATAATCAGAATGCGCGGACCCCAGTCACACTCCAAGAATTTCTCACCCACATCCTTGTGGACAAAAATGATGACAATGGAGAAGACTCGTCGGATGAGTCTGAGGATTATGTGGCAAGCTGTCATGTGATCTTTCACTCGTTAATAAATGGTGAAGAAGCTTTGGATGTAGAAAAACCAGAGGCAAATCCTGAGCCTGAACTTCTAGGACCATCAGACGAAATGATTGATGCATTCCTAAATGAAGCCCGTCAGGAAAGCAAAGCCAATCGAGAGGCTATATTTGAAAGTGCCAAACGCTGACGGCTGGAGGAAAAGGTCAAGACACCTCGACTGGAGCAAAGCATCCCTATCGCCAGCAAAAGCAAGCTTAAAGTAAGGAATCAATTCGCTAGGGCCCTGGCAATAGGAATGAAGTTGCCCTCTTTCAAAGGAAATTCCCCCGGCAATATACGTCTTGATGAAGCGGACATACATCCTAACTTCTGCCTATACCATCAAAGGATTGCACACACCACCGAGGAGTGCATAGCCTTTAAAAACTGATGGCAGGGATATGTTGCCCATCGATGACACGCTCAACGAGTGAAGCGCAAGGCTCGTCGGGAACAGAAAAGCACGACAGATGAGCGCGAAAGAGCTGCTGGCAACTGTCACATAGCCGACACCAAAGGATCACAAGTTATCACCTTTGGAAGCGACTCTGACGAAGAAATCGCCCTCAGCCCTCTCTTCAAGGAATCCACCTCCGGCACAAAACATGCGATGATTTGCGGCAAAATATAGCTGCGTAATCGTACGTTGACCTTTGACCGAAACGTCGTTAAACTACTACCAACCCGCGGCATCCCCATGCTGACGTGGTAAAAAAAAAAGAAGCAAAAAAAGGGGTACGTCCACAAGCGAGATGGGCACGGATGAAAACCCGAAAGGGCTCCGTGAGTAAAAACAGCAGGACTACCGACGATGTTTGTGAAAACCTGAAAGGGCACAGACTCGTAAAAAAAAAACAAAAAAAACGGTATGTCCATATGCAAAATGGGCACGGATGAAAACCCGAGAAGGCTCCGTGAGTAAAAACAGCAGGGCTACCGGCAAGTGTTTGTGAAAACCCGAAAGGGTGCAACCTCATTAAAGGACACTTGTAAGGTCCTCTCGACCTTGTGAGGAGAAACCACCCGTGAGATCCTTACGACTCACAAAGGAAGCAACACACTTAGGGATCCCCACGACTCCTAAGGAGAAATTACACTTGCGAGATCCTCACGACTCGTAAGGAGAACCCTCTTATGAGACCCTCACGGATCATAAGATTCAAAAGTCTTAAGTTACAGAGACCTGAACCTGTTCTTAAGCGCCCCCCCTCCACAACCTCCAATACTGCTCTACAAGCGGTTCAGTATTGACCTTTGTATATAATCCATGGGCGTGAATAAACATTTCCCTAACGAAGTCCCACCAACGACTTGGGATATACTCACATGGTGAACAAATACTTGTAGGTCCTCTCGACTTGCAAGGAGAAAACACTCTTGTAAGATCCTTACGACTTATAAGAGAACACATACTTAGGAATCCTCACGATTCCTAAGGAGAAAACACACCTACGAGATCCTCACGACTCGTAAGGAGAAACACCTTTATGAGACCCTTACGGCTCATGAAGTCAAAATCCATAGTCGACGGGATCCTAACCCTGTTTGCTAAGCCACCTTTGTTCGAAATCGACAGAGGCAAATGATGATTCGCTCCTGGCAATATCCCAGTTGTAGCGATGCTGATGCCTAAATCGGTATCAAATTCTAAGTCCTTTTATGGCAAATGATGATTCGCTCCTGGCAATATCCCAGTCGCAGCGATGTTGATGCTAAGATTGGCACCAGATTCCAAGTTCCATACTCGTGGCGAAAAGTCAACGAGCCAAAAATTCATATGAAATAGCCGAAATGATGGGGCAACTTGCAACGCAATCAGCAAGTAAAAATGTATGCATACAAAAATAGCCGAAATGATTGGGCAACTCGCAATAAAAATCAGCGAGTAAAAATAAAACAAATAGCCGAAATGATTGGGCACCGCGAAAAATAGCCGAAATGATTGGGCAATCGCGACTTTCGCGATACAAAAAGCTGAAATGATAGAGCATCACGGAAAGAAAAAAATATAATACATATAAAATGAAAATTTTGCCCTACGGGTGAGATCACATCGCTCCCTGTATACAATCCAGGGGCACAAACAAAGAGGGAACCATATAATCCCACCAGGCTCCATCAGGAAGAGAGCCAAGTCTCGAAGGTCACATCTGCATCCCAGAAGGCCAACAACAACGTTCCTCCTTATGCCAGCAAGGCACGGAAGCGACACAACGAAGCAAAGCGGAGTAACGGCAAAATCCCAACTCCACCTCAGCATTCGTCTCGTTACAGCAGATGCAATATCAACAACAGCGTTCCTTCGCAGTCCAGCAGGATGTAAATGCAACGTCAATGAAAGACCCCACGGTCGAAACAAAGCGGAGTGACAGCAAAATCCCAACTTCACCTCAGCATTCGTCTCGTTACAGCAGACGCAATGTCAACAACGGCGTTCCTTCGCAGTCTAGCAGGATGCAGATGCAACGTCAATAAAAGACCTCGCGGTCAAAACAAAGCGGAGTGACGGCAAAATCCCAAGTCCACCTCAGCATTCGTCTCGTTACAGCAGACGCAATGTCAACAACGGCGTTCCTTCGCAGTCCAGCAGGATGTAGATGCAACGTCAATGAAAGACCCCACGGTCGAAACGAAGTGGAGTGACGGCAAAATCCCAACTCAACCTCAGCATTCGTCTCGTTACAGCAGACGCAATATCAACAACGGCATTCCCTCGCAATCCAGCACGATGCAGATGCAACGTCAGCGAAAGACCCCATGGTCGAAACAAAGCAGAGTGACGGCAAAATCCCAGCTCCACCACGACATCCGTCTCGATACAGCAGACGCAGTGCCAGCAAACGAAGCGAAGGCCAAATTCCTAGCTTCAAGGTCTTGACGGTAACTCATATAAAACCTGAAAGACTACCGGAGATCATCCCATATGGAGTGGTCACCACCTCGACGTTCGTCTCGATACAGCAGACGCAACGACAATGCAAACGAAGCGAAGGCCAAATTCCTAGCTTCAAGGTCTTGACGGTAACTCATATAAAACCTGAAAGACTACCGGAGATCATCCCACATGGAGTGGTCACCACCTCGACGTTCGTCTCGATACAGCAGACGGGATGTCACTACAGCGTCCTTCCTCCAACAGGATTCGGACACGCCAAAGCAAACGAAGTGAAAGCCAAATTCCTAGCCTCAAGGTCTTGACGGTAACTCATATAAAACCTGAAAGACTACTGGAGATCATCCCACACCAGCGTGGAGTGATCACCACCTTGACGTTCGTCTCGATACAGCAGACGAGATGTCACCGCAGCGTTCTTCCTCCAACAAGATGCAGACGCGAAAACAACAACGGAGCCACGGCAAAATCCCTAGTTCCAAACCTCGACGGTTCACCAACAACCTAGAGACAACCATGACATTCTTCTCTTTACAGCAGACGCAATGCCAGCAAAACGAAGCAAAGGCCAAATTCCTAACTTCAGGGTCTTGACGGTAACTCATATAAAACCTGAAAGACTATCGGAGATCATCCCACACCAGCGCGGAGTGGTTATGACTCATCGGGGCCCTCCAAAATGAGCCTAACCTCAAGTAAAAAGCGGCATGGCAAAATTCCTAACGCTTGCTCTTCTGACGATCAAACTGCCTAAGAAGATTGCTTGAAGACGTCTTGTCCAGCCCCCGAAAGGATCAGAGACACGACAGTCGCAAGGCTACTCGAACAGCAAGATTGCCTATCGAGGGATACATCAGCCAACGCAACGGTACGACAGGTAAAACCCTAGTACCACAGACCCTAACGGACCTCTATCGTAAAGAGCAAAGGTTAACTATGACGTTAGGATATTCTTGCGAGAACTTCTCGATTCGTCTCGACTCATGAGGAAATTAGTGTCCTTGCGAGAACTTCTCGATTCGTCTCGACTCGTAGGGAAAAGCCTTAGGCAATGGGAATAAAAACATGTTTCCTAAGCACTGGGACCCTGCAAGTTGGTCCAAAATGGACTCTTGCATACTATTCATGGACCACACTTTCAAAAGTCGAATCTCGACAAGGAGGGAAACAACCACTTACGAGTCCTCTCGACTTATAAGCGGGAAAATTCTCTTGTGAGATCCTTACGACTCTCAAGAGAAAACACACTTAGGAATCCTCACGACTCCTAAGGAGAAAAGACACCTACGAGATCCTCACGACTCGTAGGGAGAAAAGTCTTTATGAGACCCTTACGGCTCGTAAAGTTGAAAAGTCTTAGGTGGCAGATCCTACCCCTGTCTCCTAAGCCATCACTGCTCTGCAAAGAGGTCAGGATGGACCATCTATGAGCCACACTTGCCACAGCTACATGCCACTGAAATGGAGAAGCTACTCATGAGCATATAAACTACTTCGCACCAGAGTAAGACATAAAGAAATGGAAGGGTGCGGCTCATGGAGTTGAGAGTTTGGAACTATATCTCTTAAGAGTTGAGACTTGAGTCAATGATAAATGACGACGCTTGTGTCCGTTCGTTATCTTCTCAGATCAAGATTCTGAAAGTTATATACCAACCCGAAACTGGTTATACGCTATGCATTACTATGCACTACTTCACCCATGCATATACTCACGTGGGAAAAGTAGTGGGGGGCATTTGTTCCCGCCAAAAATTTCTGCGCAAAAGAGTCCAAAGTATCAAATGGCAGCGATACGCTTAAGAAAACGCGAACCAGCATATTCCGGCCTGTATTTTGATAAACTCTCGAAGGAGGAACTGTTAAATTCTGATGATATTGGAAGCATCTCGAAAAACCCTTCGATTTGATATATTATGGGCTTCATAATTCATCCGGGATCAAAAGTTATGAGCAAATATTCTATGCACTGTTCCCTGATTAAAAATCAGGAATTACCTTAATGAGGTGTCACGTGCTCACACGTGACCAATGGTCACGTGTTGACACGTGATGGTTAAAACAGAAATAAAAACAAACGGCTGAAGGAAATAGCTCAATGAGGTATCACGTGCTCACATGTGACCAATGGTCACGTGTTGACACGTGATGGTTAAAACTGAAGCGTAAATAAACGCTGAGAAAAGGACTCAATTGGGGGTCACGTGCTCACACGTGACCAAGGTTCACGTGTCAGCACGTGACTGGCTTCGAAAGCCTTACAGTTTAATAGAATTAAATTCTAAAGAGCTTCTAAATCTTTCCAAATGGAAAAGGATTATGGGGACCGTTGGATTAAAGATCCAAGGGTGATTAAAAATCACCAATTTATGGAAAAAATTTTAGACAAGAAATGATTTTCCCTAATCTCACCGAAAATAACAAACAGAATATCTTTGGATTGAAAATCCAACGGTGAATAAAATTCACTTAATAATCTAAAGGCACATATTAACTATGAAAACAAACAAAATCTTTCAAAGAAAGATTTGCTAAACAAATTGATTCTTTTCCTCCTCCTATAAATAGGAGCCAAGAGAAGAGAGAGTTTTGGAGATAGAGTTTCAGAATCTTGAAATTTCAGAGAAAAAAGAAAGGAGAATTTAATTCTCAACAAAGAAAATCCTATGTGAGAAAGGGAAAAAGTATCAAAACTTCAAAAAAAAGAATTTAATTCTCAATCTAAGAGTTTAACTCTTCTGCAAAAAAAACTTAGTTCTTCCTCTGGTTGAAGATCTGCAAAGAGCATATCTCCCCATAAATTGAGAATTTAATTCTCATCGGGTTGAGATCCTGCCATGCAGATCCAAAACTTAGAGGTGGAATTGAGTTTAGAGAATTTAATTCTCCCAAAAACAAAATTAGGGTTTAACCCTATATGAGGATTTAATTCTCCCAAAATTACAGGAATTTAATTCCTTCAAGAGGGATAGAACTAGGGTTTAACCCTAATTGAGAATTTAATTCTCTCAAATTCATAGGAATTTAATTCCTCTTAAAATGAAATTAGGTTTCACCCTATACAAGAATTTAATTCTTTTACATATATGGGAATTTAATTCCTATAAAAGAAATTAGGGTTTAACCCTACATAAGAATTTAATTCTTTCATTATAGGAATTTAATTCCTCCAAAGTCATAATTAGGGTTTAACCCTACAAAGAATTTAATTCTTAAAAATAACAGAGAACTTAAAAGATCTCCATGCATGCAAAAGACTAAGGTCACGTGTCCCCACGTCACCCCTGAAGAGATCCCCAAGAAATAAGAAGGAATTAACTTTGAAGCAATGCCTCACGTGTTCCCGCGTGACCTCCTAAATGACGAGAATTAAAGCAAACGAAATGTTGGCTCTGGGCGCTCTCACGTGTTACCACGTGACCCCTAATAAATGTCTTAACAAATCAGTGCATGAATGCTTATCACGTGCCAACACGTGATGGCTAGAAAGTCAAAAATTGTTTAACACTTATTTGCAGAACAAAGTAAAGAAGATATGTCCCCATCTTTGGGCGCCCTCACGTGTCCCCACGTGACCCCTTCTTCTCTAGTGTTTAACACTAATTCGAGAGCTTTATTTCCAGTGTTTAACACTGATTTGTCTTCTAGTGTTTAACACTATTGTTAGCCAAATTGGCTAATTTTCCAGAGGCAAAAGCCTCCCCTTCAACTGAAGCTCAAAATTGAGTAAAATTCAGAGCTATAATGTTTGATGCCCAGTCAAAGATAAAAATGTTACCAAAGCCCTCAAACTCTTATTTAAGCATTGCTAAATAATGAGGGGCTGAACCCAGAAAAATGTCTAATGGTCCAACAAAGGGTCAACATTTCAAACTTAATTGGACTTAGCCCAAATTGGCCATAAGTCCTCAATTCAGACTTAACTGAGCCCAAATGTGCTCATAATCTAATTAATTGATCTTAGTTCCAAATTGGACTACAGATCACTTAATCCACTTTGGTTCGAGGGTACATCTCTTCACTCCTCTGATATTTGTCGTTGTAATCCTTCAACGTCTTCAGAGAGGTGACGGGTCCCGATAACCACACACTTCACAGACTATGACGTTTCTAAACTGGACTGTGGGGTCTTTAAACTCACGGACTATCATTTCCTTAACCTTGACTGTGACGTCTTTAAACTCACGGACTATGATGTCCTTAACCTTGACTGTGAGGTCTTTAAACTCACGGATTATGACGTCCTTAACCTTGACTGTGAGGTCTTTAAACTCACGGACTATGATGTCCTTAACCTTGATTGTGAGGTCTTTAAACTCATGGACTATGATCTCCTTAACCTCGACCGTGATGTCTTTAAACTAACAATGGACCACTACGTCCTTAAACTGGTATTGGACCACTACGTCCTTAAACTGGTATTGGACCACTATGTCTTTAAACTGGTAATCGACCGCAATGTCCCTAAACTAAACAATAGAGTTCAAATGCTCTTTTGTTGGATCTAAATGATCCTGTTAAGTTGATCTTAGTCTAAAATTAGACTAACGTGTCCTTAACAAACGTTGAGTTGATCTTAGTCTAAAATTAGACTAACGTATCCTTAACGAACGTTTAAGTTGATCTTAGTCTCAAATGAGACTAACGTATCCTTAAACCCAAACCCCCAAACCCAAATCTAAGAAAATACGGATTTGGACTAATCCACGTCCTACGGGCGACAACATAAATTAGTCTCCGTATACAATCCACGGGCAACCAAACACAAAACAAACACCCACGACACGAAGTGACCATCTGGAGAAGGAGAAAGTTGTTACCGCGACGCAGTAGCGTAATTAACTGCAGGGGCTTACGCCTGCAGGGAAGAGCGTCCCCACAATCAAAAACCCCTCAAGCATGGGGGAATCTGACGAAGTCTGCTACATCGGTTGCATCCGTTTAAACCTTCGATACACGGTGCCATAAATCAACTTGGCATCTTCGGAGAGGTGGACGGATAGCTCCAATTAGCATCTGCCTCCAGATTCAGGCAATACAGTCAATCTTTCCCGGTTTCCGGCGGTGAACAGCGGCTACAGCAACAGGGATGGGCACACCCAGAAGGACTGTCACCGCGCCAAGGGACAGTATTTGATTTGCGGATCCAGCGAGCACCGAGTTAGTGGTTGCCCCGAGCGAACAGAGTTACAGGGAGGGTCTGGACCGCAGCAGCAGAGATCACAGGAGCAAAGGCAACCCTACACAGGCCGCGGTCACGGACGGGCTTTCACCTTGACCGCCGAGCAGGCAGAGGCTTCAGGAGAAGTTGTCACAGGTATTCTACTTGTACATTCTATGCCAGCTAGAGTATTGTTTGATTCTGGAGCATCGCACTGTTTCATATCTGCGCATTTCGTTGATACGCACTCCATACCACATGAACCATTAACCAAGGGTTGGGAAATACATACGGGTAATGGTGTTATAGTATCTAGTCGAGAATGTAGATCCTGTCCGGTTGTAGTGTGTGGCGGGGAATTCTATGAGAATTTTCTTTTGATCGGAACAGGCAGCTATGACGCAATTCTCGGGATGGATTAGATGAGTACCTTCCATGCAGTTATTGATTGCCGAGCAAGGAATGCGATCTTCCGCATTCCCAATCACCCAGCGTTTATTTTCGAAGGCGGGAGCGAATCTTTGGAGCCAGCCAAGTATAGAGCCAAGCCAAAAGAGTTGACAGCTATGGAGATTGATGAGAGCATAGCCCCAGAGATTGTTCGGGATTTCCTGGACGTGTTTCCTGAAGATTTACCAGGTCTACCACCTCCACGCATCTTAGAATTCTTGATTGATTTAACTCCAGGTACAACACCAGTTTCTAAGGCCCCGTACAGAATGGCACCGGTTGAGTTGGCAGAATTGAAGAAGCAAATTGAAGAACTCCTGGAGAAGGGATTTATCCGGTCAAGCGCTTCACCGTAGGGTGCACCAGTTCTGTTGGTGAAGAAAAAGGATGGATCGCTGCGGATGTGCATAGACTATCGGGAGCTGAACAAAGTCACGATAAAGAATAAATACCCAATTCCGCGCATCGACGACTTATTTGATCAGTTAAGTGGGGCCAAGGTATTTTCGAAGTTGGATCTCCGTTTGGGCTATCATCAGATCAGAGTAGCGGCCGAGGATATATGCAAGACGGCTTTCAATACCCGATATGGACATTATGAGTTCCTTGTGATGCCGTTCGGTGTTACCAATGCTCCAGCGATATTTATGGATTTGATGAACAGGGTGTTTGCGAAGTACTTGGACACGTTCGTCGTTGTATTTATTGACGACATACTAGTCTACTTGAAGACCCGGGAGGAGCACGTCGAGCACTTGCGCACTGTTCTACACATTCTTCGGGAAAAGAAGCTGTACGCAAAATTGAGCAAGTGTGAGTTCTGGCTCGACAAGGTTCAGTTCTTGGGACACATTGTTTCGGGCGAAGGCATCTCAGTGGACCCGACAAAGATATAATCTGTCAGAGATTGGCCAACAACGAAGTCAGTGGCCGAGATCAGAAGCTTTCTGGGACTGGCAGGGTATTATCGGCGGTTCGTCCAAGACTTTTCAAGAATCGCTGAACCTTTAACGAGGTTGACACGGAAGGATGTACCGTTTGTGTGGACAGAGGAATGTACTCGGGCATTTGAGGCGCTGAAGCAGAAGTTAACCACGGCGCCCATTCTTACAGTACCAGATGATTCCGGTAGTTTGGTGATACATAGTGATGCCTCAGGGAAGGGCTTAGGATGTGTTCTGATGCAGCACAGTCGGGTGATTGCTTACGCCTCGCGACAGCTGAGTAATTACGAGAAGAACTACCCTACGAATGACTTGGAGTTAGCCGCGGTGGTTTTTGCATTGAAGATCTGGAGCCATTACCTGTTGGGCGAGAAGGTGGAGGTGTACACGGATCACAAGAGTCTGAAGTACGTCTTCATTCAGAAAGAACTAAATATGAGGCAGCGCCGATGGCTAGAACTGATAGCGGACTATGACTTGGACCTTCAGTATCATCCGGGAAAAGTAAATGTTGTATCAGATGCTCTCAGTCGCAAGCCAGAGGTCATGAGGTTAACCAGTCAGAGGAGCATCATTGAGGATTTTCAGAGACTCAAACTTGAGGTCGTTACACCGAGCGCAATCAAGCAGTTTTGGAAACTATAGGTGCAGTCTTCTCTTATGGATCGCATCAAGGCTGCATAAGCTGATGATCCTCGATTGCAAAAGTTCAGAGCGCAGGTAGAAGCCGGGCTGAGAACGGACTTGCTCATACATGAAGACGGTTCTCTGAGATTCGGTAGCCGACTCTACGTACCCAAAGGGGATGTTCGAGAAGAGGTATAAGCTGAGGCACATAGTTCAGCTTATTCTATGCATCCGGGAGGCATGAAGATGTATCGAGATCTAAAGCAGCACTTTTGGTGGAACGGGATGAAGCGACAAATTGCGCGGTTTGTATCCAGGTGCTTGGTATGCCAGTAGGTGAAGGCGGAACATCAGAGGATAGCAGGACTGTTAAAACCGCTTTCGATACCAGAATGGAAGCGGGAGCACGTTACTATGGATTTCGTGACGGCCTTGCCACGGAGCCCTAGGGGCAACAACGCCATTTGGGTTATCGTCGACCGCCTCACGAAAGCTGCACACTTCTTACCCTTCCGAGTGGGACAGTCGACAGAGTCACTTACGGAGAGATACATGCAGGAGATAGTGCGACTTCACGGAGTTCCGGTCAGCATTGTGCCAGGTCGAGACACCAGGTTTGTTTCGCACTTTTGGAGGAGCTTACAGGAGAGTTTGGGTAACCGCCTTAAGTTCAGCACAGCTTATCACCCAAAGACGGACGGACAATCCGAGCGTACGATTCAGACACTCAAGGATATGCTGAGAGCTTGCATGCTGGACTTTCAGGGTTCCTGGGAGGATCATCTGCATCTAGTCGAGTTTTCTTATAACAACAGTTACCAGTTTAGCATTCAGATGTCTCCTTTCGAAGCACTTTACAGGCGTAAATGCCGATCCCCGGTTTGTTGGGATGATGTGGGAGAACGAAGATTGCTAGGCCCCGAACTCATTGTGCAGACGGTAGACAAAGTCCAAATGATCAGGCAGCGCATTAAAATGGCTCAGGATCGACAGAAGAGTTGGGCGGATGCCAGCAGGAGAGCACTAGAATTTGAAGTCGGAGTTCACGTATTCCTGAAGATTTCCCCTACCCGTGAAGTTATCAGGTTTGGAGGTCGCGGGAAACTCATTCCCCGTTTCATCGGACCTTTTGAGGTGCTAGAGCGAGTAGGAGAGGTGGCCTATCGACTTGCCTTGCCTCCGTCGCTAGCTGGTGTGCACAATACCTTCCACGTATCTCAGTTGCGGCGTTATGTTCGGGATGAGAGCCATGTTCTGGACTATTCGGAGTTAGCTTTGGGTACCGATCTATCTTACGAGGAGCAGCCCACCACCATCCTCGACCGCAGGGAAAAAGTGCTAAAGAATAAAGTCATTCCGTCAGGGGAATCCACCTGGGAGCGTGAGGAGGATATCCATGCACGTTTTCCACATCTATTTGTGTAGTGCTATTGTTTCGTTGTTTCCTTTTAAATTTCGAGGACGAAATTTTTGTAAGGAGGGTATGATGTAAATTCCCGGTTCCATCAATAAAATTTCTATAATTTTTCCACAATACTTCTCCAAGTCCCCTTGAATGTTTTCTATTTTTCTCGGTATTTTGTATAAACTGAGACGCTTAGGTTTCAAATAATAAAAACTTTCTAAACAAAACAATTAAGAAAGCCCAACAAAAACTGAATAAATAAGTAAACCTACGGCCCAAACCCCAGCCCATGCCAATCCCCTACCCATGCCCAACCCGGCCCCGTACTTAAACCTGACCGGACCCGACCGCTGCACTGTTACGTCCCGAAAGTACGGAACCTGACCGACACTTAGGCTACGAACGTCCCAAGGCGTATGTATTCTAAGTAAGCCGAGCCCAGAAATCCAAACCAAGAAAAGTAGTAGAGAGTGGGAAGAAACAGAACAAATCAACCTGAAAGCAACATAATATACAACGCCTAAAGGCGAGGATCACAACAGAAAGGAAACTCCAACAACAAGAAATCCACATAAATATAACGCGCGACTCTAAGGTCGAAAGAATAAACACCACTGGTCTCTATCTCAAATAAGTACATGTTTGGTTGATGGAACTTCTAGATACAACTGAATATAATATACAATGTATAACGATGGGTGCAATACAAATAACCCACCTACTAGCAAGTCACATGAAAGAAGCTGTGCCCGCAAAACCGTAATGAAACCCGTACGGCAACACCTGCAAGAAACTGGGGCACAACGGGGGTGAGTTGCCAACTCGTGAGTAGAAAAAGATCTATGAACAGAAAATCGCATGTATGACGCAATCCTAGGTCATACGATCAATATATATAATCCTCAAATATATAGCCAGCAATCTATAACCATGGCTAGTGTAAATATCTAACCTAAGTGTAATCCTATGTGTCTGTGTCAGTGCATCAGGTAGCAATATGTATGGATGATGTATGAATGCATGAAACAGAATGCATGTACTGAAGAAAACTGCTTTCATAAATTTGTGAGATTTCTGTAATTATAAAATGAGGTACCATAAATGAAATCAACATAAACAGCGCCTAGCATCGGCACAAAACATAAATCCCAATATCTCGATATCTCTGTATCGCAATCTCTGTATCTCAATATCTCAAAATCTCAATGTCTCAATCATAAAATCCACGGCGCCGTCAGTCCAGATCGGCCCCTACCATCC
Source organism: Agapanthus africanus (assembly GCA_030015575.1). NCBI lineage: Eukaryota > Viridiplantae > Streptophyta > Magnoliopsida > Asparagales > Amaryllidaceae > Agapanthus > Agapanthus africanus. The sequence continues at coordinate 173,063,091 of CM057342.1, read as the reverse complement.
ATCTCATGACTACGACGGTATCCTCCGGATATCCGACGTGTCGGGAAAAATCACCGGTCGGTAGTGCTCCCCTGCCAGGCTCAACGCCATCTCCTGCGATCTTCTTGTCCCGGGGTACCGCACCGGGTCCACCATGTACCCGCAATCGGTCTCATCCGCCTCCTCGAATTGGGTTTCACATGTCGCTCTCAGCACCGAGAAAACACATGGTGGACGCACTGAAATATCATATCAAGGGTAACCGGGTTTTTAAAACATTTACGTAATCTCCTTGAAATATCCACGTTTCCCAAATCCAGAAATATCATAGAAACAACATATCTCAATGCGTATAATCAGGAAGCATGATGTATGTGACATATAAATGAAATGCAAGTATAACAGTATATCATGCAACATGGAATAATAGTATGCACATACAAGGGTCATATCCTGATGCAATAATACTACTGTGTAGTGACATGGCAATTATCGATGAAGATGTGTGTGAGCTGGCAAGTAAGTGTATGTGGAACATACGCATCATCGGTAATGGTGTTGGTGTCCTAACAGCATGATATCAATAATGGAATATGAATCACAATAAGTATGCGATGCAGAGTAACAACCATAATATGCTGGAGCTGAATACTAAACACCAAGATAGCTAAACTGCATCTAATATCATAAGAGTCCTATAGCTACACCAACTATAAGGTTGAGCTAATAGGTTAACTGCAGGTAAGGTAAACCGCCTAACCTCTGAGTCGATACATATATACATATATAGTCGGTGATCCCGTCTCGATAATATCACATCCGATACCATATCTCTATAATCGGTTATCCCAAGTCAAGAGTGCGGATCAAACATCAAATTATAGCTCGTACGTAAATCTGCCGTACGGCATCCCCAAATCTGGGTACGGGTCAATATCACATTCGTCATATCATTCATCGAGTATTCTCTTTATTAAATACCATCATCTGGGTACTGACCTATGTCTAGTACAATGCTAACATCATCACTATAGTCGTGATCTGACTACTGATCGACAGTCTCGTATAAATCGATATCATCATCACATATCATCACAAGGAGTGTACATCGCCCAAGGCGGCCTATCATAATTATCTTGTCACTATTATATCATATCATATCACATCTCGCATCATAATTACATGTCGATCATTTCATATTAATATCACTATTCCTATGGCATCATTATTCCAAAATCCGCTAAAGCATCATGACGTATCTCAAATATGAATTTTACCATATCACCGATATCATAATCTCGGATCAAATATCATCGACCCATCTCAAACCCAAGTATCATCCTCGAATCCGTATGTGAACACGTGGTCCCATACCCATGTGAACACATATCTATAGAGAATCCCATAACCACATATGAAATAAGAATGTATGCAAATATGTATGTGTGTATATGTATGTGTAGTGCACCCACTACCCTAGGATTTCGTAACATATCACCAATCCAACACACTAATGTCCATCCTAAACATCATTATAATCCCAAACAACACATATTAATTATTAGTGTGTATACGCATCCGTATACATCACTACGAACTGCGGGGGTGCTATACGCCATCCACCCGACTTCTTCCCGTAGATATAAATCTACTCACCTTTCTTTATGCGTGCCGGTGCCGATGTCGCCATTTGCATCTCAACGCCTCGTTGCCACGTGGGGTACCTATAAAGATATCACACGCTAAAACACATGAAAATCACATCGGAACCCAAAATGGTGCACGCTACGCCCATAGGTAAAAACCTGTGACCTTGTGTGCAAACACTGCCAATATCCACTGTCGTTGACGTCCAAATGCCACCCGACAGAAACGAATCATCGAATACCAAAATCCATACGAAAACAAGTCGTAAATAATACGCCAACTCATGAAAATCCACCCAGATTTTACCCTAACTGGAATCAGACAAAACTAGACATACAGGGGGTCAAGTTTACATGAAATAGGGCTGTGCACGCAAAACGAGGGGGTTTCACCCTGGTCTGGCCGCAATTTGAGGCCAGAAGGGAGAAATCTGCGGCCGGGAAGTGGGTCCAGGGTCTGGGGCTTTGGGTGTTGGTTTCTACTAGCCTGCACATCTCACTGCCAAGTCAATTTTATTTTAGGGTTCCCAGGGTGAAAGCAGATCTCAGAAAGGTCAATAAGTCGACAAAATTGCTATAATACGCCAAGTTTAACAAATCTGGTAACTAATTGGAAATCTAGGGTAACCTTGGTTAAACTGGTCTCAAATACACCTAATAGGGTTATACCAACCATCAAAACCAACACTTGGTCAAGTCTCACTCAAACCTGCCTAAACTAGCACTAAACCACATAAACACTAAATTTCAGTTAATTATCCATAACTTAACAAGATAGGAGTTGGGTTGCAAGATTATACCTCAGGGGGTCCTAGGATGAAGGAGAAGGGAGGATGAAGGAAGGAGGAGTGTGTGGTTACTGGTGTGGTGCTGTTCCTTCAGCTAGCCTGCTCCCTTTTTCTTTGTGCTGCTGATTCAGTGGCTGCAGCTGCTGCTTGCAATTTCTCTTATTTGATTTCCTTGTGTGTGTTGCGGCAGCTGCTGTGCTGGGGGTGTTGGTTTGTGGTGAAGTGTGGTATGAGGAGGGTGTGGGTTGTAGTATATGATGTTGGGTTGATGTAGATGATATTGGGGATGTTCTTGCTGCTGTTGCAGCTGATGTATGTCAGGTGGCTGAAAGGTGTTGATGGAGGGGGGCTGAAGTGTGCTGATGGGTTGATATGGGGGCTGAAAAGTGTTGATGGGAGTGTGTAGGTGTGGGCTATGGTGCTAGGGGCTGGTGTAGGGCTGCTGAATATTATTGCTGATGTAGCTGCTGATGTAAATGGGGGCTGAAGTTATGTGTTGGGGCTGTTGTGTTATGGGGAGAGATGTGAGAGGGATAAGGAAAAAGATTTGAAATGAAAAGGGATTGTGACACAACCTATAGCCACCTCTCTCTCTCTAGCCACAAGTCAACCCTATCCTAATCACCCTTAACCAAAACCAAAACACTAATTAACCCAATTAACTTAATCAAACGGTTAACCCATCCTGGTTGGCTAAATATGGTAACCCTAGACTTATCCCAAGTTAACATGCACAAGTGTATGCAGTCCAGATAAAATTTCGATAAAATATCCATAAAACCAGATAAAATATTTAAAAGCTGATTTGGTAAACTTTTACCCAAAAACTCCATTTTAGAATTTCCAAAATTTTCTCCAGAATTTTCACCTTTTATCGGTATTTAATTATACCGACTATTAAAATATTCATTAAAAATTAATATTAGATTATGAAAATTCCCAAAAATAATATATTTTTTTTGAAATGTTACAGTCTTTCCCCCTTAGAGAAATTCGGTCCCCGAATTTAAATTTAAACCCCCAAATTCTAAAACATTTCAATAAAATGTCCAACCAACGGGGCTCCGAAATCATCAATAAATAAAAGGCATCATAGCGCAATACATGCGCATGAGTAACGAGCAGATAACTCGAAATCAAAACTCCGTCAAGCATCGTGCAATCATCGGAGTCAAGGTGAAAACACAGATGCCAAATCCAAAACAAAACAGATACGCTATAAATCGGAACTATACATGTAAATATCAAATCCGTATATGTAAATATCTGAAGGGAATGCATTGCTTTAAAGTCGATGTACAATGCGCATAGCACTGCACAGTGGCGGACGTTTTTGTTAAGAAAATAGCCATATACGTATATATCTTTTGTTTAGTATGCACGATCCGCCATTTTGAAAACAATTTAGAAGGGTTCCCTGTTTTAAACGTTTCATGTCATATCGGACACGTATGTAAATAATGAGACTATAGCTCGCTTTTGGAAATCCCTTTGAAATCTATCAGTGCATGCAAAATATATCCAAACACTGTCATCTGACCAGTCCTGCTCAGTACGAAAACACATAGCAAATATCATAAAACGTACTGCTCCATAAGAATCAATCCCAAAAGTGCATATGAAAACCCTGTGCGTCCGGTGCGCATAGAAATAGAAATCCATACATGTGTCAAGCAGGTGTACAAAAACCACATCAAGGTGCAACGGGTGTGCACACAACATCGGTCATAGGCAACGTGCTTGCCTGACCGCAAAATCAGGTGCATCTGACATGCACGAAAATCCAGATTTAGTGCATCTGGTGTGCACCAAATCACATCTCATAACAGGTGCCCAACATGCGCTAAATGTCCAAATCCGGTGCATCCATCATGCACGAAATCATGAAATCCAATATCAAGCGTCGAACACGTGCAAAATCCAATCAGGTGCATAAAGTGCACAAACAAATATCGAGCATCACCACCGAAATCGAAGTCCAGTGCATCCAAGTGCACAAAATACGAAACACTACACTGCAAGCATACGTGAACTATACCGAGTGCAAAAACCAAATCGTGTGTGTACATATGCACAAAATCAACTCCACTGTCCAAAACCCATAAAATCATAAACATGTGAAACCAAGCCACGAAAACAATATCAGTGCAACACTGTACAAAAATCATAAATACTCAGTAAGTACAACCATGGTGCATGAAAACATATATCATGAAACCCAATCATCAAAATCAGTCATGCGAATAAATCGCCCAAAACATCGAAATCAAGTATAGCGGAATAGTTCCGCTCAAGCACGTCCTCTAAAAATCTCTGGACAACTGTCGTGGTCACTCATAGCATATCTCGTCGACGATCCTGAACTCTGGCCTGCTGGTGTGCGTAACATGACCACTCCTGGGTCCAAGTCTTCTCGTAATTCATTCCAGAAAGGTCTTCGTCTTCCCTGTAGGTTATCAATCTCACGATCCATCGGCCCATCGGCCCTGTCAGATGTGCTAACGGGGACGATTCCGTTCTGGCACTACTCTGGTCATTTCTCGGTCAATCCTCACGGCCATTCGAAAAGCAGCATATCACTGGCGTCGGTCTCTGGCTCTCTGACTGAACGTAACACATCTGATCCTGGGTGCAAGTATCATTGTAGCAGTGTCCTGGAGGGAATCCTGCTCACGGTCCCTTCCAAGTCTCGTCTCTGCCAACTGTCCGGAAGTCATCGACTTTTACTATATCTGCTTCTTGTCCCAGAATGGCTGCATACTCATCGCAACTCCTTCTGAAAGGTATATCCAGTACTATGTCTCGGTATGCATATCGCATCTCTGGTGTCGGCGGAGTGGAACGTCATCATATCCAGATCTTGTACGAATCTCTTACTCCACTCTTCTCTAACGTCGACTGCTTCGGACTTGTCTCGTCGTGGCTGTATGGACTGAGCTCCAATGGCTATCCTCGTATCTGGAGTCTCCCAAGAAATGCATCTCACCGCCTAGCATCCGAATTAAGTCGAGCCATCCGATCGATTCGTCAAAACCTCATAATCCCCCAAGAGCTCAACATCTTGGGTACAGTATAATAATATCGAGTACATACCACAGCATCGGTGGTCCAGCCGTAGAAGGGCAAACCCAAGCCTCACTAATGGCGCCGCAAAACTGCCGCAAACCCTAAGGTTCAAAGGCTTTCATACGGTCATTAAGTCGAGTTAGGGTTTCATTCTTCTAGAGGGACCATAGAATTGCTTGCATGTCTTTCCGAATACTTTAAACTTGGAATAATAGGTTTCTGACATTCGATCGTCTCTATCGACTCTCAACGCCTCTGCCTGAAGTCGTCTCTAACTGGAATCAGTCTATCTGATGACCTCGCATCGGGGTAGCGAATGATCCACATGTCCTAGTCATTCATCCTCGGTGAATAGCGACCTTTTATCATCTCTTAGTACAATCTCGTACTGCAATAGCTCCAACATCAGGGGCGATATCTCGTCGTTCGCAGCAATAATCGGCTCACTCGCCTGCACGCTGAACCGTGCCTTAATCATCATGAGTAAGCAATACACCAATGGTCATCAAAATCTGGCTAGCCTCTGTCAGTGGCTCAATTCTCTGGTGCTGATCTGCACGTCCGAGTAATCTCATACAGCGATCCATCCATGCTCGTGGCGCGAAAACACAGTAAAAAGACACATCTCTACAATCGTGTGTCGCCAGAATCACGCCCTGGTCAGTCCTTGTTCGTGACGAGCTCATGCTGACCGCAACTCTAGCCGTAGCTCTCCCTGCCCGTAATCGTGGCAGCAAAACCAAAACTGGTACTGATGAGGCTAGATCAGGAAGGAATATGATACTGAACAAAGAAATGTACATCCTAAGGCTTCTTAAGTGGAGTGGTGTATCGTAAATATGCCGCGGACATACCCACGGTACATCACTCTACTTTAGTCACCTATTCCATCAACCAAGGGTCATCCTACGTTCCGAAGGTAAAACCTAACGCTCTGATACCAATTTTGTCACGTCCCGAAAGTACGGAACCTGACCGAAACTTAGGCTACGAACGTCCCAAGGCGTACGTATTCTAAGTAAGCCGAGCCCAGAAATCCAAACCAAGAAAAGTAGTAGAGAGTAGGAAGAACCATAACAAATCAACCTGAAAGCAACATAATATACAACGCCTAAAGACGAGGATCACAACAGAAAGGAAACTCCAACAACAAGAAATCCACATAAATATAACGCGCGACTCTAAGGTCGAAAGAATAAACATCATTGGTCTCTATCTCAAATAAGTACATGTTTGGTTGATGGAACTTCTAGATACAACTGAATATAATATACAATGTATAACGATGGGTACGATACAAATAACCCATATACTAGCAAGTCACCTGAAAGAAGCTGTGCCCGCAAAGCCGTAATGAAACCCGTATGGCAACACCTGCAAGAAACTGGGGCACAACGGGGGTGAGTTGTCAACTCGTAAGTAGAAAAAGATCTACGAACAGAAAATCGCATGTATGACGCAATCCTAGGTCATACGATCAATATATATAATCCTCAAATATATAACCAGCAATCTATAACCATGGCTAGTGTAAATATCTAACCCAAGTGTAATCCCATGTGCCTGTGTCAGTGCATCAGGTAGCAATATGTATGGATGATGTATGAATGCATGAAACAGAATGCATGTACTGAAGAAAACTGCTTTCATAAATTTATGAGATTTCTGTAATTATAAAATGAGGTACCATAAATGAAATCAACATAAACAGCGCCTAGCATCGGTACAAAACATAAATCTCAATATCTCGATATCTCTGTATCGTAATCTCTGTACCTCAATATCTCAAAATCTCAATGTCTCAATCATAAAATCCACGGCGCCGTCAGTCCAGATCGGCCCCTACCATCCATCTCATGACTACGACGGTATCCTCCGGATATCCGACGTGTCGGGAAAAATCACCGGTTGGTAGTGCTCCCCTGCCAGGCTCAACGCCATCTCCTGCGATCTTCTTGCCCCGGGGTACCGCACCGGGTCCACCATGTACCCGCAATCGGTCTCATCCACCTCCTCGAATTGGGTTTCACATGTCGCTCTCAGCACCGAGAAAACACATGGTGGACGCACTGAAATATCATATCAAGGGTAACCGGGTTTTTAAAACATTTACGTAATCTCCTTAAAATATCCACGTTTCCCAAATCCAGAAATATCATAGAAACAACATATCTCAATGCGTATAATCAAGAAGCATGATGTATGTGACATATAAATGAAATGCAAGTATAACAGTATATCATACAACATGGAATAATAGTATGCACATACAAGGGTCATATCCTGATGCAATAATACTACTGTGTAGTGACATGGCAATTACCGATGAAGATGTGTGTGAGCTGGCAAGTAAGTGTATGTGGAACATACGCATCATCGGTAATGGTGCTGGTGTCCTAACAGCATGATATCAATAATGGAATATGAATCACAATAAGTATGCGATGCAGAGTAACAACCATAATATGCGGGAGCTAAATACTAAACACCAAGATAGCCAAACTGCATCTAATGTCATAAGAGTCCTATAGCTACACCAACTATAAGGTTGAGCTAATAGGTTAACTGCAGGTAAGGTAAACCGCCTAACCTCTGAGTCGATACATATATACATATATAGTCGGTGATCCCGCCTCGATAATATCACATCCGATACCATATCTCTATAATCGGTTATCCCAAGTCAAGAATGCGGATCAAACATCAAATTATAGCTCGTACGTAAATCTGCCGTACGGCATCCCCAAATCTGGGTACGGGTCAATATCACATTCGTCATATCATTCATCGAGTATTCTCTTTATTTAATACCATCATCTGGGTACTGACCTATGTCTAGTACAATGCTAACATCATCACCATAGTCGTGATCTGACTACTGATCAACAGTCTCGTATAAATCGATATCATCATCACATATCATCACAAGGAGTGTACATCGCCCAAGGCGGCTTATCATAATTATCTTGTCACTATTATATCATATCATATCACATCTCGCATCATAATTACATGTCGATCATTTCATATTAATATCACTATTCCTATGGCATCATTATTCCAAAATCCGCTAAAGCATCATGACGTATCTCAAATATGAATTTTACCATATCACCGATATCATAATCTCGGATCAAATATCATCGACCCATCTCAAACCCAAGTATCATCCTCGAATCCGTATGTGAACACGTGGTCCCATACCCATGTGAACACATATCTATAGAGAATCCCATAACCACATATGAAATAAGGATGTATGCAAGTTTGTATGTGTGTATATATATGTGTAGTGCACCCACTACCCTAGGGTTTCGTAACATATCACCAATCCAACACACTAATGTCCATCCTAAACATCATTATAATCCCAAACAACACATATTAATTATTAGTGTGTATACGCATCCGTATACATCACTACGAACTGCGGGGGTGATATACGCCATCCACCCGACTTCTTCCCGTAGATATAAATCTACTCACCTTTCTTTGTGGGTGCCGGTGCCGATGTCGCCATTTGCATCTCAACGCCTCGTCGCCACGTGGGGTACCTACAAAGATATCACAGCTAAAACACATGAAAATCACATCGGAACCCAAAATGGTGCACGCTACGCCCATAGGTAAAAACCTGTGACCTTGTGTGCAAACACTGCCAATATCCACTGTCATTGACGTCCAAATGCCACCCGACAGAAACGAATCATCGAATACCAAAATCCATACGAAAACAAGTCGTAAATCATACGCCAACTCATGAAAATCCACCCAGATTTTACCCTAACTGGAATCAGACAAAACTAGACATACAGGGGGTCAAGTTTACATGAAATAGGGCTGTGCACGCAAAATGAGGGGGTTTCACCCTGGTCTGGCCGCAATTTGCGGCCAGAAGGGAGAAATCTGCGGCCGGGAAGTGGGTCCAGGGTCTGGGGCTTTGGGTGTTGGTTTCTACTAGCCTGCACATCTCACTGCCAAGTCAATTTTATTTTAGGGTTGCCGGGGTGAAAGCAGATCTCAGAAAGGTCAATATGTCGACAAAATTGCTATAATACGCCAAGTTTAACAAATCTGGTAACTAACTGGAAATCTAGGGTAACCTTGGTTAAACTGGTCTCAAATACACCTAATAGGGTTATACCAACCATCGAAACCAACACTTGGTCAAGTCTCACTCAAACTTGCCTAAACTAGCACTAAACCACATAAACACTAAATTTCAGTTAATTATCCATAACTTAACAAGATAGGAGTTGGGTTGCAAGATTATACCTCAGGGGGTCCTAGGATGAAGGAGAAGGGAGGATGAAGGAAGGAGGAGTGTGTGGTTGCTGGTGTGGTGCTTGTTTCCTGATTTAAAATCAGGAAAGCTTCTGGGAAAAGCTTCAGAAGAGGGTCACGTGCTTACACGTGACTAGCGGTCACGTGTTGGCATGTGACACCTAAGCACATCATCAGGGCAAGTTCAGTTTCCTGACTACGCTGAAGAAAAGGGGCTTCAGAAAGAGTCACGTGCTCCCACATGACCAGGGTCACGTGGCGACACGTGACATTTAAATGCAAGTGTCAAAGGCAAACCGGTTCCCTGATCAAGTCAAGGAAAAGGCTTCAGAAGAGGTCACGTGCTCCCACGTGACCAGGGTCACGTGTTGGCACGTGACGTTCAAAGCAGCAGACTCGTTCTCCAGTTGAACCAAGGAAAGAGGCTCCAGACAAGGGTCACGTGCTCACACGTGACCAGGGGTCACGTAGTGGCACGTGACGGTTAAGCAGCAATCAGAAGACAGAGCGCAAAATAAAGAGGAAGGCTCATTCCAAAGGGGGTCACGTGCCCACACGTGACCATGAGTCACGTGGTCACACGTGACCGGTTTTCAAAGCCCATTTTGTCAACAGAATTAAATTCTGAAAGAAATTCAAATCTTTCCAAAGGAAAGCGGCTATCTGGAACCAATCGAATTAAAGATTCAGAGGTGATGAAATATCATCTATCTATGGGAAAATCTCGGGTTTGGAAAGATTTCCCCTTTAAATCTAACCGAAACAACAAAGGAGGATCCCTGGATTTGAAATCCAATGGTGAATAAAATTCACCTAATAATCCAAATGTCCAAAACGAATGATGGATGCAAATCAAATCTCTCATGAAGATTCGTAAAAAACTGATTGATTCGGCTGCTTCTCCTATAAATAGGAGCCGAGAGACACAGAGAAAATATACAGAGACAGGGAGAGAAAAAGAAAAGGAAGAAAGCTTCGATACTTGGAGAAACTTGGATCTTCTGCAAAAACCCTAGGTAAGAAAGGGAAAAGCTCCTTGAAAGAAAAAGAGAATTTAATTCTCAACAGAGTTTAACTCTGATACATAAAACAGAAGAACATATTTCTTCTCTCTTTGATAGAGGATCTGCAAAGTGCACATCTCCCCTTGAGGTTGAGAATTTAATTCTCAATGGGTTGAGATCCTGCCATGCAGATCCAAAACATAGAGAGGGAATGCAAGCACGAGAATTTAATTCTCACAGAACTATAGGAATTTAATTCCTTTAAAATAAAATTAGGGCTTGACCCTGTATCATGGGAATTTAATTCCTTCAGAACAGAGAGAAACAGGGTTTAACCCTAATTAAGAACTTAGTTCTGTTGAAACAACGGGAATTTAATCCCCTTAATCATCATTTAACAGGAAATGGGAATTCAATTCCTTAAAAGCTGTTATTAGGGTTTAACCCTATTCAGTTCTTCACATATACGAGGGATTTAATTCCTACGGAAGATTCAGAGTTCAACTCTACTCCAGAATATAAGTCTTCAAAAGGAAGTAGGAATTTAATTCCTCTGAAATTTAAAGCTCAAGGAATTTAATTCCTGAAAAAAGATTAACAGAGCCTCTAAACAAAATACATGAAGGCAGGGTCACGTGCCACCACGTGACCCCCGCCAAGAGATCTACAGAAAGGCCCTTTGAGGCAGCACCCCGCGTGACCCACGTGACCCTCGGCAGAAGCTCTAATACATAGGCATTTGAATGCCCATCACGTGATGGCACGTGATGCTCTGAAAGATGCGATAATCTCAGCAGAATAAATGAAGGGAGGGCGCTCTCACGTGCTGCCACGTGACCCCTCTTGCCTTAGTGTTTAACACTAAATTAAAACTCTCGAACCCAGTGTTAAAACACTGTTGGGCCTTAGTGTTCAACACTAATTAAAAAGCTTTATTTGCAGTGTTCAACACTGATCTGTTTTAGTGTTTAACACTAATTTGAAAAGCCTTGTTGCTGGTGTTTAACACCAATTATCTCTTAGTGTTAAACACTAACTTGTCAACCTCATTCCCAGTGTTCAACACTGACTGCTCTGTAGTGTTTAACACTAGGCTTTGGCCCAATTGGCCTAAATGGATAGAGGCAAAGCCTCTCCTGATTGGACTTAGCCCAAGATGGCCATAAGTCCTCAATTTGTGATTAACTGGGCCAATGGGCTCATAACATAATTAATCGGTCTTGATCCCAAATTGGGCCAAGGACTATTTAAGTCATTCCGGTTCTAGGGTACATCTCTTCACTCCTTTGATACTTGGCATTGTAATCCCTCAATGTCTTCAAAGAGGTGACGGGTCCCGACGACCACACATTGATATGGACTGTGGGGTCCTTAAACCCGTGTCTAGTGCAAAATTCCTGGTTACGTGGAACGCGGATAATGTCACTCTTTGACCCCGTGGAAAACGTCCAGAGCGGAGCCTGGTCCTCGCAGAGCACGGCAGTGAACCCGTGTGAAGCATCCAGAGCACATACCGGACTGTGGGGTCCTTAAACCCATGGACTACGACGTCCTTAACCTTGACCGAGATGTCTTAAAACTAACAATGGACTGTGGGGTCCTTAAACCCATGGACTACGACGTCCTTAACCTTGACCGAGATGTCTTAAAACTAACAATGGACCGCAATGTCCTTAAACTACCCATGGACCGTAACGTCCTTAAACTACCCATGGACCGCAACGTCTTTAAACTAGAACAATAGAGCCCCGTATGCTCTTTTGTCGGATCTAAACGGTCCCGTTTAAGTTGATCTTAGCCTCAAAGATGGCTAACGTATCCTTAAACCTTCAAACAGATTGGACTATGAATCCCCCCCAATTGACTCTGGCTCGAGGGTACATCTCTGAACTCCTCTGACACCTGTCGTTGTAATCCTTCAACGTCGTCAGAGAGGTGATGGGTCCCGACGGCCATACATACGATGGACCACCATATCCCTAAACTGGAACAATAGAGCCCCCAAATGCTCTTTTGTCGGATCTAAACGATCCCGTTAAGTCGATCTTAGTCCCAAACTGGACTAACGTATCCTTAACAACCGTTTAAGTTGATCTTAGCCTCAAATATGGTTAACGCATCCTTAAACCTTCAAACAGACTTTAGTCCCAAATTGGACTCTAGATCCCCCAATCAACTTTGGCTCAAGGGTACATCTCTGAACTCCTCTGACATCTGTCGTTGTAATCCTTCAACGTCGTCAGAGAGGTGATGGGTCCCGATGGCCATAAATTTAATGGACCACTATGTCCCTAAACTGGAACATTAGAGCCAATTGCTCTTTTGTCGGATCTAAACGATCCCGTTAAGTTGATCTTAGTCTCAAACTGGACTAATGTATCCTTAACAAACGTTTGAGTTGATCTTAGCCTCAAATATGGCTAACGTATCCTCAAACCAAACCCCCAAACCCAAATCTAAGATAATACAGATTTGGACTAGTCCACGCCCTACGAGCAACGACATAACTCAGTCTCCGTAAACAATCCACGGGCAACAAAATACAAAACAAACACCCACGACACGAAGTGGCCATCTGGAGAAGGAGAAAGTTGTTACCGCAATGCGGTAGCGTAATTAACTGCAGGGGCTTGCGCCTGCAGGGAAGAGCGTCCCCACAATCAAAAACCCCTCAAATGAGGGGGAATCTGACGAAGTCTGCTACATCGGACGCATCCGTCTAAACCTTCGATACCTGGTGCCATAAATCAACTTGGCATCTTCGGAGAGGTGGACGGATAGCACCAATTAGCATCTGCCCCGAATCTCAGGCGAGACGTCATGTCGCGCTGGCTTTCGGAGGGGAACAGATTCTGGCACGCCCGGTGGGACCTTTTCCTCTTTCCACTCCACACTTCGTGTGTCGTGACTCGCGAACCAATCGCGGTTCGCTAATGGTTGCCCTTGGGTTTTAAGACACTAAGAATTGGCGTCTTGCTTATTGCAGAAAGCAAAGGATCGATGGCTTCTACTTCCGTGAAACTCTCCAACTGCTCAGACTGCAATTGCAACCAACGCTCTGCCTCGCCAGGAGGTATAGCCTACGGACCCCAAGCTGCTTCGCTATTCACAATGCCCATGGAACAGGTCACTCGCGCCACCACAGGATTGTTCTTTGGGACCATGCTCCCGCCGACAAACTTCACCGCTCCAGTGCTGACAACGGAAGCTCTCTAGAAGTCGGTCTTTGATCGTCTTACCCCTGTCGCGGCTCCTCTCAACGAGTCGCCCAACGTCAACGCCTCGGTCTTCTCTAGATTGGGCCAGAAATCCTGCAAACCCATCATGGGGCCTACAATCTCAGAGAAGGCTGCTTCTAAGAAAGTGGCTGCTCCTGCTCCCGAAATCGTCAAGGCGGCTTCTCCGGCCAAAAGGTCGGTCTTTACAAGATTGACGGCTCCAGCTCCCGCTCCTGCTGCCCAAAGGACGTCGGTCTTTGACAGGCTAACACCAACAGCGACCCCCACCTACACAGGGGGCAAGACGAAACCATTCTTACCGCTGACCCTACGCCGTCCGCTCGACATGCTCGACGTCGCCATTGGCGCCGAGTAAGGAAGGCTGGGGACAACTCCCCCTCCGGGTTGACTCCATCGGCCCCGGTGGCAGAAGTTAATGCTGCTGTTCCGACTGGGAACAGCTTCGAAATGCTAAACAAGGTGCGAAGGAATTCTGCTACTGCAGTGCTGAAGAGGTCTCCTCCCCCATTAAAAAAGGTTGTGGAAATAAAACCCGAACAGCCCCGATCTCCTCAACGGCTATCTTCCAAAATCTATAAAGTTTGGCGGCAGGCCCGAGACTCGATCATCGATCCAAACTTCTCCCGCCAGCACAAGAAATTGAAAATCCAACCGGAAGCTGGTCACCAGGCTAAACCCCAAAGGGCTGTTGATCAACTGGCTCATAAAAGGAGGAGGCCAGAGAAGACCCCACAGCATGCAACGACGGCTAAAAGCACTGAGTCCAGACGCCCTAAGTCTGGGGGCATGGTGGTGCACACTGTTTACATGGCCTCTGGAAAAGAGGAAAGCCGCACTTCTACGGGCCACCGACCGCTAACCCGATCCGTGACGAAAGCCCAGGAGCAGCAACAAAAGCTTCAAGAAATGATGAATGCTATGGCCGCACTCACCGGACCAAAAGAAAACCCAGAAACGTCCTCAGATGCGCGCCAGGAGGAACAAACCGACGCTGAATTCCTTCGCCGGATACTGGAGAAAAAGGACAAAGAGGCTGCTGAACAAGCGGCCAACATACAACGGATGGGCCTTCTCTTCCAAGATATGATAGGAATGATGATCCAGCAGGACTTACCCGCCGAGGATCCCCCAATCGTTCTTGAAGACGACCGAGGAGAAACGTCAAATCCACCACCAGCCCTCTCAACGGCCAAGGAGGAGGCAATCTCTAAGGCTGACTTGGCTGACTACATAGCCCAGCAAATCCGGGTTCATCACGCGACTGAGGCAGCTGGTCAAGTCGTGAAAATGGGGTGGCCGTATCCGAGTTGGTACGACCAAATAAAATACCCGCAAAGCTATACGATACCAAAATTCCACGTGTATAAGGGGACCGGCAATCCCCATCAACATGTCGCCCAGTTCCGGGCCCTCTGCGGTAACACCGGCGGTGATGATAAACTGTTGCTCCGCCAGTTCGTGGGCAGCTTATCAGAAACAGCGTTCGAATGGTATTCGGAACTCCCAAACGATTCTATCAAAACGTTCGCTGAAATGGAGTTGTTATTCACTCAGCGATTCGCAAGTGCCAGCGAACGCACTCCAATAACTGCATTGATTAACGCCAGGGTAAAACCAGGCGAAACCTGGGTCCAGTATGCTATACGCTGGCGGAATTTATGGTCGAGATGTGAACAACGCATTGAGGAGGCACCCGCGGTGGGGATGTTCGTGGGAACCCTAGACCCCCACGCAACTATCTCCCAGTTTATGATGTTCTTTAAGCCAACCACATTCCAGGCTTTGATCGACAAGTTGGCTCAGATGGACCAGATGGGTCATAGACCACCTCCCCCGAAGTCGGAACCTCGGAATGACAAGGGTAAAGGAAGAGCAACCTTTGTTGCGAATGCCCAACAGCAACCTAACACCCCGAAACCGGCAGATCAACTGGAGGAAAGGCGTCGGTATTATAATGAGAAGATGAAGCGTCCCTACTCGTTCCCACGGGACAAGACGAAACGGCTATTCGAGCTGGCAATACGCAACAGACTTATAAGCCTACCAAATCCAAGGCGACCGCCGCAATCCACCGAGGCGAATAACCCTAACTATTGCCCTTACCATCAAACGGTAGGCCATCCGATTGAAGATTGCTTCGTCTTCAAAGGATGGATTGAAGACCAGTACCTCCAGGGGAAGTTTGTACTGTCCGAAAAGTGGAAAGTGAACCCACCACAACCGCATACTCCTAAGAAAGCAGATACACCGGGGGCAACCTGCTCCTTTATTGAAGAAGCTCCATGGGAGGTCGTATTATCAACTAAAACCAAAAGAATGCTGAAAGACCTTCATGCGTGCCCTGCGATCGAATGGAAGGACCCTCTTGAACCTCAAATTATCGAAGGGATGCTAAGACGCCGCCCAACTACAAAGACTCGCGGTAAGAGCCCAAATACTCACACCCAATCGTCAAAATCTTCGAAGAAAAAGAAGAAGAAATCCAAGAAGCCCGTGAAGCTTGGAAACGAGCACACGAACTTGCAGAAGCAAATCGACGCGTTGGAAGAGTACAATCAAAAGGCGCGAACTCCTGTCACACTGCAAGAGTTCCTCAACCATATCTTTCAAGAGGAAGATGATGGAGAGAGCTCGTCAGATGAATCCGAAGGATATGTGGCGAGTTGTAACGTAATCTCCCACTCGCTTACCGATGATGGGAAAACTCCTGGCACTAAAAAGTTGGAGGCAGAGCCTGTACCAGAGCGTGCATGGCCAACAGACGAAATGATCGACGCTTTTCTAGACGAGATTCGTCTAAAATGTAAAGCGGACCAGGAGCGTGAGATGACCATGTCGGAAGGAGCCAAATGCGGGCAACTGAACGAAAGAGTTGAACTACCCCTACCAGAGCGAAAGGCATCCGAAGTAGACAAGAAGATATTCAAGACGAGGAAAAGGTTTGCCAAAACCATGTCAATGGGAATGAAGCTACCGCCCTCGGAAGGAAACGCACACGATGGGGTGGAGAGGCACCCTAATTATTGCGCATATCACCGGAAAATATCACACCCCACGGAGGAGTGCGACGCCTTTAAGATATGGTGGCAAGGATATGTTGCTCGTCGGCAACATGTTAAGCGCATGAAACGCAAGAGCCGTCGGGAGCGAAGAAGTACTATCGATGAGCACGACAGAGCTACTGGCAACTGTTACATGGTAAACGCCAGGGAGTCACAAGTTCTCACCTTTGGGAGCGACTCTGATGAAGAAATCGCTCTGGGCCCTCTCTTCAAAGAATCCGTGTTGGGGAAAGAGGAGGAATCGGAGATCTGCGAGGACATTCAGCTGCGCAATCGCACACTCCCAGAAAAGAATCTCGGGCCCGGGAATAGAAAGGATAAGGGAAAGGAAAAGGTCACTGAAGATATCACTTTAGATGACCAAGTCATGAGAGAGCTGGCTGTCAAAGACCCTCCTAAGAAGAGTAAAGTGGACTATAACATCCTCGCGCACCTAAGGAAGCTACCTTCTCAGCTTAGCATTCTCGATGCCCTCCTGTTATCAAAAGAAGCGCGAGACTCACTAATTAAGGCGTTACAAGAACCTGAGCAATTCCAAGCCTTCCTCGCCACTGAAAAGATGAAGGATGAACTGGAGGAAGTGCATACAGCCGACATCACTTTCGGTGATGAAGACCTCCTTCTCGGGACGTGCGACCACAACCGTCCCCTATATGTCTCCGGATACTGCCATGATATCAAGATAGGAAAGATTCTGGTGGATAATGGATCCTCCGTCAATCTCCTTAATGTTCGGGTGTTGAAGGAAATCTGCATGAGCGTGCAACACCTCGCTCGTGACAAGATTACTATCTCCGGTTTCGATTCACAATCGTCACGGACTCTCGGATCTGTGATACTAACATTACGCTTTGGACTTCTCGTCACAGACATCAAATTCCATGTCATTGACGCCAAGACCTGCTACAACGCCTTGCTCGGTCGTCCTTGGTTACACGAATACAACATCATCCCTTCTACACAACATCAGTGTATGAAGTACTTTAAGGATGGTTTCGAGTATACCGTAACAGGTGAGTTAAACCCATTTTCCGTGAACGAAGTCCGCAAATACGAAGATGCGAAATACTTTTTGCCAGATTTCGAGGATACAGAAAGGTGTCGCAACCCGGAGAACAAAACCGTCGCCACCATCCCCGTTTTCGGAAGCGACACCGAAGAAGAGGAAGAGATAGTTTACGCAGGGCCATCTCAACGCAACAACCTGGGGACGCCCGCCCCCGTGTTGGTCTTCGGAAGTGATTCAGAAGATGAAGTTAATGCTGTGTTCTCCAATCGGCTGTCAATACAAGCACCCCCTGGCGATGACCATAGTTTGCAAATCACCATGGTACCGCGAGAACACTACAAGGATCTCGACACGCTTCAGGCTCACAATGTGCAGGACTTGCAAACATTTTACGTCCCTCCCAGGCGAAGGGGTGAGAAGGTGATCCTATTCTACCGATCCTCAGAGTCGAAAATAGAGAAAGAGATCTGGCATGGCGCGGATGCTACACTTGACAGGCTCCAACCCATCCGTCTGCCCAGATACTATACAAATGGATTAAAGAAGCTGTTGAAGCGCCAAGGAGTACCTTTAGAACAGACCGTTCAGCAGGCGCGGTTCTACAACAGGATTTGGGATGTCCCCGGGACTCAACGCAAATTTCCCAACGGGAAGATGGAAACACTCGGGCTTGGATACGCAAGAGCCGGAAAACGGGAAAGGGCTCACAGCAGCTACGCTATATATACCTTTGATGAAGAGGAGGACGCCCTGTCAGGAGACGCCAACCCCCCACCAAAACTAGACCCCGCGATTGAAACGCCGAATCCATCGTTTGAAGAACGAATGGGCAAGCCTATCAGGAAAGTGGGTCAGAAAGCTCGAGAAGACCACAACCGCGAAATGGCCATCTACGAGAAGGCCAGGACGCAACGTCTATTTCAACGTGCTGCAAAAGACAAAGACGCTTATCCTCGTCAATCCGCTGTACGAAAGGCCCGACACAGAGACGGAAATAAATCAAGAAGCGGCTCGGGTTTGTCCCTCATGAAGAAGATGAGTCGAGCGTACTCCTTCCCCCGAGACAAGACGGAGAGGTTACTCAACCTCGCTATAAAACATCAAATGATCACGCTTCCAGAGTCTAGACATCCTGAGCAAGCTAGCAAGGCCTCTCATCCGAGTTATTGCTCTTATCACCAAGCCATAGGACATCCTACCGAAGACTGCTTCACCTTCAAGAACTGGGTCGAGGACCAGTACCGACGGGGTAGATTCGCTTTATCCGACGGCTGGAAGGTAACGCCGCCGCAAAAGCATGAGCCCAAGGCCGCAAGAGCAGAACCGGGTCCACCTCAGTCCAGGGAGCGGGTTCGCACTTGTTATACGATTACGATATTAGGAGAAGAGCCCGAGAACGTAGATGACCTTCCCCGGTGCTTTGAGAACAGCGATGATGAGGTGATCTCGGAATTTCCGCCCGCTCCGAAAGAACTGGAAGATGGTATACATACTACTGCAGATAACCTCAAGAAGATTGAGTTGGGATCGGCAGACGACCCGCGACCGACATTTGTCAGCGAGCTGTTATCCGAAGAGATGGTGGCTGCGTTAAAGGACGTGCTTCTACGGCATAAAGATTGCTTCGCGTGGAACTACTCCGAGATGCCAGGATTAGATCCGGAGATTGCTGTGCATAGATTAGCAATATCCCCAGATATCAAGCCAGTCAAGCAGGCGCCAAGGAGGATGCGACTCGAGCTTGAGATGAGCATCAACGCCGAAGTCAAGAAGTTGATCGGTTCTGGATTTATCCAAGAAGTCCAATATCCCGACTGGATCGCCAATATCGTCCCGGTAATGAAGAAGAATGGGACGGTACGCATATGCGTGGATTTCAGGGATCTCAATAAAGCCTGTCCAAAGGATGATTTCCCGGTGCCGGTAACCGAGCTAATGATAGATAACACGTCCACTCACGAGGTTTTCTCCTTTATGGATGGTTCGTCAGGATACAATCAGATAAAGATGCATCCCGAAGACCAGAAGCATACCGCTTTCCGCACCCCTTTAGGTATATTTTGCTACAGGGTTATGCCCTTCGGTCTAAAGAACGCTGGCGCTACCTATCAAAGGGCCATGACAAAGATCTTTGATGACCTCATACACGACGTCGTCGAGTGCTATATCGATGACCTCGTAGTAAAGAGCATGTCATACGAAGATCATTTAAAGCATCTGGAGACTGTATTTCGACGCCTTCGGCAATATAATTTGAAAATGAATCCCCTCAAATGCGCGTTTGGAGTCTCCTCAGGCAAATTCCTGGGATTCATCGTTCGACACCAAGGTATTGAAATAGATCCGTCAAAGATTAAGGCGATCATGGAAATGCCTCCGCCAAGAACCCTCAAGCAGTTGCGGTCTCTCCAAGGGAAGCTCGCATACATCCGGCGGTTTATCGCTAATCTTTCGGGCAAATGCCGTCCTTATAGCCACCTGATGAAAAAGGGAACTCCATTCGTTTGGGATCATAAATGCCAAGGTGCACTAGACGAGATCAAGCAGTACCTGCAGAACCCTCCGGTGTTGGCTGCGCCGGTCAAGGGAAAACCCCTCATTCTTTATACAACCGCCCTCGAAGGTTCCTTGGGCGCATTATGGGCACAAGAGAACGATCAGGGGAAAGAGAGAGCACTCTACTACTTAAGTCGAGTTCTACTGGGGGCAGAAAGCAACTACTCTCCCATTGAAAAACATTGCTTGGCGTTAATCTTCGCGATAACAAAGCTCAGGCACTATGCGCTGGCGCATGAAGTCCGTCTCATTTCAAAGGTGGATCCCCTTAAGTACTTGATGTCGAAAGCCATATTGACGGGACGACTCGCTAAGTGGGCCCTGCTCTTGATGGAGTTCTCGATAACGTATCAACCTCTCAAGGCAGTGAAAGGCCAGGCCATTGCCGACTTCCTCGCCGAGCACCCGATACCGGCCGATTCTCCTCTGAACTGTGATTTGCCGGACGAGCATGTATTTGATGCGATTAGCGGCGGAAGCGCCCGATGGGAACTCTATTTCGATGGAGCGTCCTCCATAAAGAAACAGAAACAAGGCATCCCAATGATCAAATCAGGGATAGGCCTCATCTTTGCAACTCCACAAGGAGGGATAATGCGCTTCGCCTTCTCCTTAACAGAGCCGAGGACAAACAATGAAGCTGAATACGAAGCTCTGATAGCAGGCCTCGAGATCGCCATCGACATGGGAATTGAAGACCTCCTTATATACGGGGATTCTCAGCTGGTCGTTAGTCAAGTAAATGGTGACTACCAAACGTGCAAGCCGAAGTTGGTGAAGTACGGCGAAAGGGTGCAACAACTATTGACCCAAATTCCCTCCTATACCTTGGAGAACATACCGCGCGCGGAAAACAGCAAAGCAGACGTGTTGGCTAAACTTGCTAAAGAACTGGCTGACGAGAACCTCGATGACGTCAGAATCGTGGTACAAAGCCGTCGAGTGCTCGCCCCGGCAGAAATATCTCCGGAATCATGCGAAGAAAAGGGAACGACTGAGCAGATGACCCTACAAATAAAAGACCATGAGAAGGCCGAAGACTGGAGGGAAGTCTTCATAGACAACTTTAAGTCCCACCGAATGCCCGAAGAAGCGTCCTCAAGACATCAGCTCATGAAACGAGCTTTATCCTTCGCTTTCGTCAACGATATTCTATACAAGAGATCGTTTGATTCTCTATGGCTGAGATGCTTAGGACCTGACGAAGCAGAAAGAGTCATTCAGGAAGTTCATGACGGACTTTGCGGTTCTCACCAAGCAGGCCCAAAGATGAAGTTAAAAATCAAACGGATGGGTTTTTACTGGCCCACGATGATCCAGGACTGCCTCGAGTATGCGAAGCAATGCCACTCATGCCAGATTCATGGAGACTTCATCCACCAACATCCAAATCCACTGCACCCAACGCTGGCTAGTTGGCCATTCGAAATGTGGGGGACTGACATAGTCGGCCCCATTGAGCCAGCATCATCCCGGGGACACCGTTTTATCCTAGCGACAACTGATTACTTCTCCAAATGGGCAGAAGCAGTACCACTGAAGGAAGTGAAGACGGAGAATATCCTCCATTTCTTCAAGACGCACGTCATCTATCGGTTCGGAACTCCACGGCGGATTATCTCCGATAATGGGCCGGCCTACCGAAGCCATAAGATTAGCCGCTTCGCACAGCAGCACAATATAGACTGGAGATATTCTTCGGTTTACAATCCACGAGCTAACGGTCTGGCCGAGGCCTTCAATAAGACCTTGACGAAGATCATAAAAAAGACCGTTTCCAGGAATAGGAGAGACTGGCACGAAAGGCTGCAAGAAGCCCTTTGGGCTTACCGAACTACATTCAAGACGGCCACGAACACAACGCCGTACGCGTTGGTATTTGGGACGGAAGCAGTGCTCCCCCTCGAGATAGAGTTACCCTCTCTACGAGTAGCAGTCCACCACGAACTGACGAACGAAGAAAATGCTCACCTTCGGCTTGAGGAGCTTGATGCCCTCGATGAAACCCGGCTCATAGCGCAACAACATCTAGAGGCCTACAAAGCAAAGATGACACGCTCGTACGAAAGATTGACCAGGCCGAGGACATTCCGCCAAGGAGAACTCGTACTAGTGGTCAAAAGACCTATGATCCCCAATCGTGCCAAGCGAGGAAAATTTGAGCCAAACTATGAAGGCCCGTACATCATAGACAAGGTCTACCAGGGTGGAGCCTACCTACTCATGGACATGCACGGTGAAAGGCCTTTCAGGCCAATAAACGGCCGCTTCTTAAAGAAATACTATGCTTAATAAGCCACAGCCTGGGTCAATGATAGATGACGACGACTATGTCCGCTCACTATCTTCCTAGGCTCAGACTTTACAAGCAGCAGCCAGCCTTCCCATATCGACGGACCGAAACGTCCTTAAACTAACGGCAGACCGAAACGTCCTTAAACTATCGACGGACCGAAACGTCCTTAAACTAACGGCGGACCGAAACGTCCTTAAACTATCGACGGACCGAAACGTCCTTAAACTAACGACGGACCGAAACGTCCCTAAACTACTACCGCAACATCCTTAGGTTGACGAGATGGATAAAAAAAAAAAAAAAAGAAGAAGATAAAAAATGATAAAAAAAAACGGTATGTCCATAAGCAAAGTGGGCACGGATGAAAACCCGAAAGGGCTCCGTGAGTAAAAACAGCAGGGCTGCCGGCAAGTGTTCGTGAAAACCCGAAAGGGCGCGACCTTGTAAAAAAAAAAGTGAAAAAGAATAAAAAAAAAACGGTATGTCCATAAGCAAAATGGGCACGGATGAAAACCCGAAAGGGCTCCGTGAGTAAAAACAGCAAGACTACCGGCGAGTGTTTGTGAAAACCCGAAAGGGCGCAACCTCGTTAAAAGACACTTGTAAGGTCCTCTCGACCTTGTAAGGAGAAACCACCTGCGTGAGATCCTTACGACTCATAAAGGAGCAGCACACTTAGGGATCCTCACGATTCCTAAGGAGAAAATACACTTACGAGATCCTCACGACCCGTAAGGAGAATTCTCTTATGGGACCCTCACGGCTCATGAGATTTGAAAGTCTTAAGTTACAGAAGCCTGAACCTGTTCTTAAGCAAATCCTCCACAACCTTCGATATTGCCCTACAAGAGGCTCAATACTGACCCTTGTATACAATCCACGGGCGCGAATAAACATTTCCCCAGCAAAGTCCAACCCTCGTAGGTCCTCTCGACCCATAAGGAGAAAACCCTCTTGTAGGATCCTTACGACTTACAGAGGAACATACACTTAGGAATCCTCACGATCCCTAAGGAGAAAATACACCTGCAAGATCCTCACGACTTGTAGGGAGAAATACCTTTGTGAGACCCTTACGGCTCATGAAGTCAAAAGCCTTAGTCGACAGGACCTTAACCCTGTTTGCTAAGCCACCTTTGTTCAACATCGACAGAGGCAAATGATGATTCTCTCCTGGCAATATTCCAGTTGCAGCGATGCTGATGCCTAAACCGGTATCAAATCCCAAGTTCTTTCATGGCAAATGATGATTCGCTCCTGGCAACATCCCAGTTACAGCGATGCTGATGCCGAAATCGGTGTCCAAAATCCGAGCTTGCGGCGAAAAAGCTAGCAAGCCACACATGCCTACAAAATAGCCGAAATGATGGGGCAACTTGCAATAAAAAGCAGCAAGTAAGAATGAAGGCATAAAAAATAGCCGAAATGATGGGGCAACTCGCAATAAAAAGCAGCGAGTAGAAAATAAATAAATAGCCGAAATGATTGGGGCACCGCGAAAAATAGCCGAAATGATAGGGCAATCGCGACCTTCGCGATATAAAAGCTGAAACGATAGAGCATCGCGGAAAAAGAAATAAAATAAAAATAAAATGTATGCCTTACAGGCGATGTTCCATCACACCCTGTATACAATCCAATGGCATAAACAAAAAGGGAACGTACCTCCCTCCCCCAGGTTTCACCAAAGAACGAAGCTAAATCTCGACGGGCCACAAGCGACCTAGAGATCATCCCAACACTCGTCTCGTAACAACGGACACAACTTCAAGCTAAGCGGAACAGCGGCAACTCCCAGTTCCATGGCTCGGTGGTGTACATATCGCCAACAGTCAAACCTTCATCCCGTGAAATGCGGATATATTCAGCAAAATTCCTGGTCACGTGGAACGCGGATAATGTCACTCTTTGACCCCGTGGAAAACGTCCAGAGCGGATCCTGGTCCTCGCAGAGCATGGCAGTGAACCCGTGCGAAGCATCCAGAGCGGAGCCTAGTCCTTGCCTAACGCGGCAGTGAACCCGTGTGAAGCATCTAGTGCAAAATTCCTGGTCACGTGGAACGCGGATAATGTCACTCTTTGACCCCGTGGAAAACGTCCAGAGCGGATCCTGGTCCTCGCAGAGCATGGCAGTGAACCCGTGCGAAGCATCCAGAGCGGAGCCTAGTCCTCGCCTAACGCGGCAGTGAACCCGTATGAAGCATCTAGTGCAAAATTCCTGGTCACGTGGAACGCGGATAATGTCACTCTTTGACCCCGTGGAAAACGTCCAGAGCGGATCCTGGTCCTCGCAGAGCATGGCAGTGAACCTGTGCGAAGAATCCAGAGCGGAGCCTAGTCCTCGCCTAACGCGGCAGTGAACCCGTGTGAAGCATCTAGTGCAAAATTCCAGGTCACGTGGAACGCGGATAATGTCACTCTTTGACCCCGTGGAAAACGTCCAGAGCGGATCCTGGTCCTCGCAGAGCATGGCAGTGAACCCGTGCGAAGCATCCAGAGCGGAGCCTAGTCCTCGCCTAACGCGGCAGTGAACCCGTGTGAAGCCTCTAGTGCAAAATTCCTGGTCACGTGGAACGCGGATAATGTCACTCTTTGACCCCGTGGAAAACGTCCAGAGCGGATCCTGGTCCTCGCAGAGCATGGCAGTGAACCCGTGCGAAGCATCCAGAGCGGAGCCTAGTCCTCGCCGAGCACCGCAGTGAGCCCGTGTGAAGCATCTAGTGCAAAATTCCTGGTCACGTGGAACGCGGATAATGTCACTCTTTGACCCCGTGGAAAACGTCCAGAGCGGAGCCTAGTCCTCGCCGAGCACGGCAGTGAACCCGTGTGAAGCATCTAGTGCAAAATTCCTGGTCACGTGGAACGCGGATAACGTCACTCTTTGACCCCGTGGAAAACGTCCAGAGCGGAGCCTAGTCCTCGCCTAACGCGGCAGTGAACCAGTGTGAAGCATCTAGTGCAAAATTCCTGGTCACGTGGAACGCGGATAATGTCACTCTTTGACCCCGTGGAAAACGTCCAGAGCGGATCCTGGTCCTCGCAGAGCATGGCAGTGAACCCGTGCGAAGCGTCCAGAGCGGAGCCTAGTCCTCGCCTAACGCGGCAGTGAACCCATGTGAAGCATCTAGTGCAAAATTCCTGGTCACGTGGAACGCGGATAACGTCACTCTTTGACCCCGTGGAAAACGTCCAGAGTGGATCCTGGTCCTCGCAGAGCACGGCAGTGAACCCGTGCGAAGCATCCAGAGCGGAGCCTAGTCCTCGCCGAGCACGGCAGTGAACCCGTGTGAAGCATCTAGTGCAAAATTCCTGGTCACGTGGAACGCGGATAATGTCACTCTTTGACCCCGTGGAAAACGTCCAGAGCGGAGCCTAGTCCTCGCTGAGCACGGCAGTGAACCCGTGTGAAGCATCTAGTGCAAAATTCCTGGTCACGTGGAACGCGGATAATGTCACTCTTTGACCCCGTGGAAAACGTCCAGAGCGGATCCTGGTCCTCGCAGAGCATGGCAGTGAACCCGTGCGAAGCATCCAGAGCGGAGCCTAGTCCTCGCCGAGCACGGCAGTGAACCCGTGTGAAGCATCTAGTGCAAAATTCCTGGTTACGTGGAACGCGGATAATGTCACTCTTTGACCCCGTGAAAAACATCCAGAGCGGAGCCTGGTCCTCGCTAAGCACGGCAGTGAACCCGTGTGAAGCATCCAGAGCAAATACCGGACTGTGGAGTCCTTAAAATCCACGGACTATGATGTCCTTAACCTCGACCGTGATGTCTTAAAACTAACGATCAACCATCCCGATTCCCTACGGATTCTGCCTTGGTCTAAGGGTACATCTCTTCACTCCTTTGATGCCCGGCGTTGTAATTCCTCAACGTCTTCAAAGAGGTGACGGGTCCCTGCAACCAAACACCGGACTGTGGAGTCCCTAAACCCACGGACTATGAGGTCCTTAACCTTGACCGTGATGTCTTAAAACTAACAGCGGACTGTGGAGTCCTTAAATCCACGGACTATGAGGTCCTTAACCTTGACCGTAACGTCTTTAAACTACGATACCTTAATAGACCCCTGACTCCGTGAAACACGGATAAGGATGATCACATCCGGCACTTGCAGGCCCTCACGACCTGTAAGGAAGAAAAACTCTCTTGTGAGATCCTTACGACTCTCAAGGGAAAAACCCGCTTAAGGATCCTCACGATTCTTAAGAAGAACTTACACCTATGGGATCCTCTCGACCTGTAGGGAGAAAAACTCTTTATGAAACCCTCGTGGCTCATAAAATGCGAAAGTCTTAGGAAGCAGATCTTAACCCTGAATCCTAAGCCAATGCTGTCCTGCAAGGAGATCAAGATAGAATATCCGCAGAATACATTCAATAAAAAGGGGGACACACCATTGAGAAGGAAAAATGTATCTTTTATTCATAAACCAAAATGGGTACAAAGTACAATTCATGAAAGAAACAAAAAGAAAATACTCTTATCCATGAGTACGTACAAAAAGGAAGGAAAAGATACAAATGTTTCAAGCCGGCGGGCGATTCAGCAGCTTGGTCAGCTCATCCTGCTTTTGCTGGACCACGGCTTCATGACGCAAGATCTCCAAAAGACGAGCCTCCGCCTGAGCTTGTTGGGCCTGATATGAAGCGAGCCGGGCTTCAAGCTCTTTCTCAGTGGCCTTATGAGCCTCGACCCTCTCACGAGTGAACGTGGAAGCTTTATCGAGAGCCACCACCTCTTTGATGGACTCCTGAAGCACCCGCCAGAGTTCATACGCTTTGTTGGCTTTGGCTGTGAGATTGGCTTGGAGCTCGCCCAGCGCCTTAGAGGCTAGCTCCCTTTCCGAGAACTTGCGATCGAGCCTCTTCTCACATGACGTCATGTTTGCCGCGCACCGTGCTATCAGCCCCCGTAACTCCGCCTTTGCAGCCACAGCCTCCGAGGAAAGGTGAGAACATTCAAGGGCATGCAGGCAAGCCTCCACTCGCCGGCAGAACTCCACCCAAACTCGCACCACCTCTTCGCTGTGGTAGGTGGCAAGAAAAGGAAGAGAACCGTTAGCCTCGGCAGCGAATGCTTCAGCCGTGGTCGTGCTGCCAGCACGAAGCTCCTCGATCAGAGACGACAAGGAGACGAGGCTTAATTGGGCCAAGCGTTCTGAAGCCCGCAAGGCATAAGGGCCGGGTGGCATCACGATGCGCGACTCCAACGCCGTGGAGACTGGCAGAGCTGTTCAAATTTGGAAGACGTCAGCAAAATTCTTAATCAAAGAACGAGTGAGAGTGCAATGAGATGTCACTCACCGACAGTCGTGCAAGTAGGAGCTGAAGGCTCCCCTGGCCCTTCGAGAACCTCGACCTCATCATCGGCTTCCAGAACTGTAGAAAACATCAATGTCAGTACATAAAATAACGACGATGCTATGAGAAGGGATGGACGACACCAACCTTGCCCAGACGAGAGGACAATGCGTTGAGGGGAGATCGCCTGCGGAGCTGCCATCTCCAATAAACGCTGAAATGACTGTCGAGGCGACAGATCCGCGATCGTGGTCGCCAAACCGCGCAATTCTGGGAAAGATAAAAAAGTTCAGACTATGAAGGGGTTGCTAAATTAAAACACGGAGGAATACCTTCAACAGTCCTCCCATTTGGAGCCGGGGGGATAGCAGCTTCAACGGTCTCCGCCATGACCTCAGGCCCCAACAAAGGAAGAGTAGTCCCGACTACCTCACTCCCAGCCTTTGGGCCGCTCGCAGTAGGAGTCATTGGGGCGGCGGCCTCCAAAGGAGCCTCCTCCAAAGGGGCAAGCACTCCCTGATCAAGAACCGCCGCTGGAAGTTCCACCATGAGAGGAGCAGCCTCGTCAGCCCCCTCCATATCCCGCAAGGCCTCATTGAGAATTTTGGCGGGCTTTAGCTTTAATGGGCCCGTAGGGAGCTCCCCCAGCGTCGAAGACTCTGCACGATTCAAATAAGAATAATGATATATATGCACGGGCATAAATGATCGGAAAAACTACAAAAGAAACACAACATACCTATACGCAAAGAAGCCCTCAGTATGGCTTCTTCAAGCCGCTGCTCCTTCTCAAGGAGGTGGGCTCGCCGAGGTTCGAGAGTGGACTCATGGCCGCCGGTCCACAAAGAAAGTGCGTCAGCTGCATCTTCTGAAGCGGCCTGCTTCAAAGCCCTTTCTCCCCATTCCTCCAGAGGACCGATAAATCGCCGCCGAATCCACGAAGGGTCTTCGTAAAAAATTACAGCAGGATAAGACTTCTTCGGAACCTTGGCGTTATGAGACGCGTCTTTTGAACGCCGTATGGCCTCAGCCAACTGTGCGGCCTCCTTATCAGCCGAACTCGGAAAGAGAAGTCCAGCGTCTGACCCTTGCAGGGCCAATGGTTCGTCTTCAAGGATAGGCTCAGACTCCACCACAGAATCAAGCGGGGCAGTAGCCGCTTTCCTCCGCCGTTTAGACCCAGAGCCGGTCGCTGAGGATGACCGCTTCCTCCCTCGTGAAGCCTTAGGACGGCGCTGGCCCACATCGCCCTCAGCGCCCTCATCCCTGTTACTCTCGCTCGGTGCCACAACCGAGGATGACATCGCCATTGTCGACGCCACAGGAGGCGGCGCCGCCACCGGCAGGGGTGCTACTACTGGGGCCCGTTTACCCCGCGATCGGGAACCCAAGGGCATACCAGCTGTTGGAGTAAGGTCTACCCCTGACTCCCCCGGAATGAGCGCAGTGCCAATTTCCCTCAAAGGGAAGCGGACCGGAGCCCTCGGCCGTAGCTTAGCCCCCGAAACCTGAGGAGGGGCGTCGTGACCAAGAAGCACCCTTCTTTCTTCAAGAATAATCGGACTGATCCGATGAAGATACCAGCCCGTAAATGCACCTACACATCGGGGCATGTACTCGGCTTCAGGGACCATGAAATGAGAGCCGGTATTCAGCCTCATGAAATGATGAGCGGCATCGCGAACAGCATCGAGCGAAGGGATCGGGGCAACTATAAAAGCCTCGAAAGGAACGCCCTGGTCGTATCCGAGCTGTCGGGCAAATCGATGCGGATTGTACCGCATGAAAAGAGCCGCACTGTCCTGGCGAAACACCAAGTAACCCGGTCTAATTGCATACAAATGCGTGGCCTCCCGGGGCTTCAGAGAAGGCGCGTTGTCTTTCGACTGGTCCCAGAGTTGTTGGACGGGACCCGAAGGAGTAGACAAGACCCGATCAGTAAAAACCAACCCGCCAGCGGTGGCATGAGGAGAAATTAGCACCCGAATAGCCCCGAATTGAGTCGGGTCGGCGGCAGAAGCATCCACTAGCCGCATAAGTCGTGGAAAGGGGTAGGCATCGTAAAATGAGGGCCTCTGATGCATGGCGAAAGCCCCCAATACGTGCATTTCGATCCAGGACGTGAAATAGTGAAGCAAAAAGTTTACCACATCCACGCCAGGCGTAGAGGTATTAGCTGCGGTGCCCAATCCATTATAGAGGTGCGCCAAGGCCGGGATGCCGATGGCCAACCGCGTCCCCTCAGCAATACGATGAGCCGGGTAGATGACCGAGGCTCTCATGAAGCGGCGATGCATGGGGATAACGAACCAGCTAAGCCAAACACTGACAAACCCCACAAAGAATGTTTCCTCGTCCATACCGGGTGCTGCAACGGACTCAAAAGACATCGGCGACACGATGGGAATATAATATTGTGGCAGGTCCGATTCAGCGGTCGGTAGCTTCTTCGGACCAAACCCAAAGGGGTCTCTGATGTTAGCAAACTTCGGAGCAGTCTTCGATATGATATCCTCACGAAGGAAGCAGGAAATGAAGCTTTTAAAAGTAACACCCTGCTCCTCAGATTCAGTGAACAATCGATCAAAAATACCCAGCGCCTTGATCAAGCTGGGGCGCTTGTGGCGAACGGCGTTCTCAACAGACAAGCCGTCAGCCGGTGCAGACTCGGGCTCAAAGACATACTCATCAGGAGGCAACAACTCCTCATACAGTGCCCCCCTGATCGGCAATCCTGAGATTTCATAAAATTCTGCAAGAGAGATCGAGACCTCACGATCTCCTAGGATGAAAGTGTTGGTAGGGAGATTCCATTGGTTTAAAAACGCCTTAACCCACCAGGCATGCGGGGACTTATAATGGAATAGTGACGCGTATATGGCCTGATAAAGCCCGACTTTCTGCAACCGCGCACGATGGGCAGAAAGGATGTAGCGAGCCCAGAGAAGGTAGCCCGTAGGAGGCCGGGGAGTGAGCCCTATCTTATAAATTTGCCCCCACGGGCGGGCCTCACCCTGGCAGATACGCCGCCCCAAGATGTCTATGGCCGGGATCGGATGGTTCGGAATACCAGTCGTCGAAGGCTCGAGCCTCCCCGTTGGAGTCCAGTTGGGCATTTCCACAGCAAAAACTGTCCTTGGAGGATCCATCGGTAAGAATGGGAAAGTGGGCTCCGTCGGCACCGCGCAAAGAAAACTCCGGCGACCCTGAATAATCTGACTGTACCAAGGTCCCCATTGAAGAAGGTTGGTGCAGTTCGGGTCATGGGCCCGAATCATCGCCATCGCCTCCTCATCAGATGGTGACTGAGGAAAAGCAGCCTCCGAGCGAGAAAAGAGAAAGCGTGGAACAGAAGCCATTGCACCTGAAATCCGGTAAAGGAAGACCGTTAAAAGAAAAGTTAGCAATATATATTCATGCACGAACATGAAGACTAGTTGAAGAAAACAACAGCAAAGTTTCCTGGGACCATTGGCTACGAAACACATGGCCCCACAGAATCCGGATGACGGCTCATTAATGATGAGGCCAAATAGTTACAATAAAACAAAGGGAATATCCTCATTTAATAAAAAATGATGACCATGCACATCCCCCCAACAGGATCTGTCTCGGGCTCTACAGTGAATCCAATAAAATCAAAGGAATTAAATTCCCACAAAAAGACATCATTACAAAGCCCCCATTGCATTAATTGCAGGAAGAACAACCTAGGGCCAAGAGACCTCAGGAAGCCTCCGTGTGAAGAAATCAAGTCCTTCATTGGAATTAAATTCCTTATTAAGAAAAGGGAATTAAATTCCCAGAAACATTTTTGGATGGAATTAAATTCCATGGATTTGAACCGCCATCATCATCTCCCCAAAGATCATCTAAACCCTAAGAGATCTACAGTTGAAAGGTTAAGCGGTTTCATGTTCTTATGGAAAATATGAAGAAAAAAGGGTAAAAACCCTTGTTTTGGATTTAAAATCCAGAGGAATGTGAAGGTCCATCGTTTGTCCAAGAACATTACCTGAGGAAAAAGGATTCTTTTCGAACAGAGTTAAACTCTGAAGATTGTTTCAGGACAGAGAACTAAGCTCTGAAAGCGAGAATTAAATTCTCAAACAAGAAGTTCTCAGAAGAAGAAGATGAGCAAAGCGAAGGCTCCTATGAAGAGACGGAGGTATTTATAGAAGGCAATGGAAACGTTTCATCTCCACAGATAACTAGAGGAATCCAACAGTCACAAGGGGTGACAGCGTTGCACTCACGTGCAGACACGTGAGAACAACGCTGTGGGGGCATTTGTTTCCTGATTTAAAATCAGGAAAGCTTCTGGGAAAAGCTTCAGAAGAGGGTCACGTGCTTACACGTGACTAGCGGTCACGTGTTGGCACGTGACACCTAAGCACATCATCAGGGCAAGTTCAGTTTCCTGACTACGCTGAAGAAAAGGGGCTTCAGAAAGAGTCACGTGCTCCCACGTGACCAGGGTCACGTGGCGACACGTGACATTTAAATGCAAGTGTCAAAGGCAAACCGGTTCCCTGATCAAGTCAAGGAAAAGGCTTCAGAAGAGGTCACGTGCTCCCACGTGACCAGGGTCACGTGTTGGCTCGTGACGTTCAAAGCAGCAGACTCGTTCTCCAGTTGAACCAAGGAAAGAGGCTCCAGACAAGGGTCACGTGCTCACACGTGACCAGGGGTCACGTGGTGGCACGTGACGGTTAAGCAGCAATCAGAAGACAGAGCGCAAAAGAAAGAGGAAGGCTCATTCCAAAGGGGGTCACGTGCCCACACGTGACCATGAGTCACGTGGTCACACGTGACCGGTTTTCAAAGCCCATTTTGTCAACAGAATTAAATTCTGAAAGAAATTCAAATCTTTCCAAAGGAAAGCGGCTATCTGGAACCAATCGAATTAAAGATTCAGAGGTGATGAAATATCATCTATCTATGGGAAAATCTCGGGTTTGGAAAGATTTCCCCTTTAAATCTAACCGAAACAACAAAGGAGGATCCCTGGATTTGAAATCCAATGGTGAATAAAATTCACCTAATAATCCAAAGGTCCAAAACGAATGATGGATGCAAATCAAATCTCTCATGAAGATTCATAAAAAACTGATTGATTCGGCTGCTTCTCCTATAAATAGGAGCCGAGAGACACAGAGAAAATATACAGAGACAGGGAGAGAAAAAGAAAAGGAAGAAAGCTTCGATACTTGGAGAAACTTGGATCTTCTGCAAAAACCCTAGGTAAGAAAGGGAAAAGCTCCTTGAAAGAAAAAGAGAATTTAATTCTCAACAGAGTTTAACTCTGATACATAAAACAGAAGAACATATTTCTTCTCTCTTTGATAGAGGATCTGCAAAGTGCACATCTCCCTTTGAGGTTGAGAATTTAATTCTCAATGGGTTGAGATCCTGCCATGCAGATCCAAAACATAGAGAGGGAATGCAAGCACGAGAATTTAATTCTCACAGAACTATAGGAATTTAATTCCTTTAAAATAAAATTAGGGCTTGACCCTGTATCATGGGAATTTAATTCCTTCAGAACAGAGAGAAACATGGTTTAACCCTAATTAAGAACTTAGTTCTGTTGAAACAACGGGAATTTAATCCCCTTAATCATCATTTAACAGGAAATGGGAATTCAATTCCTTAAAAGCTGTTATTAGGGTTTAACCCTATTCAGTTCTTCACATATACGAGGGATTTAATTCCTACGGAAGATTCAGAGTTCAACTCTACTCCAGAATATAAGTCTTCAAAAGGAAGTAGGAATTTAATTCCTCTGAAATTTAAAGCTCAAGGAATTTAATTCCTGAAAAAAAGATTAACAGAGCCTCTAAACAAAATACATGAAGGCAGGGTCACGTGCCACCACGTGACCCCCCCAAGAGATCTACAGAAAGCCCCTTTGAGGCAGCACCCCGCGTGACCCACGTGACCCTCGGCAGAAGCTCTAATACATAGGCATTTGAATGCCGATCACGTGATGGCACGTGATGCTCTGAAAGATGCGATAATCTCAGCAGAATAAATGAAGGGAGGGCGCTCTCACGTGCTGCCACGTGACCCCTCTTGCCTTAGTGTTTAACACTAAATTAAAACTCTCGAACCCAGTGT
This sequence comes from Agapanthus africanus, assembly GCA_030015575.1. NCBI lineage: Eukaryota > Viridiplantae > Streptophyta > Magnoliopsida > Asparagales > Amaryllidaceae > Agapanthus > Agapanthus africanus. The sequence goes on along the minus strand of CM057342.1, from coordinate 173,028,737 downwards.
TAAAACACTGTTGGGCCTTAGTGTTCAACACTAATTAAAAAGCTTTATTTGCAGTGTTCAACACTGATCTGTTTTAGTGTTTAACACTAATTTGAAAAGCCTTGTTGCTGGTGTTTAACACCAATTATCTCTTAGTGTTAAACACTAACTTGTCAACCTCATTCCCAGTGTTCAACACTGACTGCTCTGTAGTGTTTAACACTAGGCTTTGGCCCAATTGGCCTAAATGGATAGAGGCAAAGCCTCTCCTGATTAGACTTAGCCCAAGATGGCCATAAGTCCTCAATTTGTGATTAACTGGGCCAATGGGCTCATAACATAATTAATCGGTCTTGATCCCAAATTGGGCCAAGGACTATTTAAGTCATTCCGGTTCTAGGGTACATCTCTTCACTCCTTTGATACTTGGCATTGTAATCCCTCAATGTCTTCAAAGAGGTGACGGGTCCCGACGACCACACATTGATATGGACTGTGGGGTCCTTAAACCCGTGTCTAGTGCAAAATTCCTGGTTACGTGGAACGCGGATAATGTCACTCTTTGACCCCGTGGAAAACGTCCAGAGCGGAGCCTGGTCCTCGCAGAGCACGGCAGTGAACCCGTGTGAAGCATCCAGAGCACATACCGGACTGTGGGGTCCTTAAACCCATGGACTACGACGTCCTTAACCTTGACCGAGATGTCTTAAAACTAACAATGGACTGTGGGGTCCTTAAACCCATGGACTACGACGTCCTTAACCTTGACCGAGATGTCTTAAAACTAACAATGGACCGCAATGTCCTTAAACTACCCATGGACCGCAACGTCCTTAAACTACCCATGGACTGCAATGTCTTTAAACTAGAACAATAGAGCCCCGTATGCTCTTTTGTCGGATCTAAACGGTCCCGTTTAAGTTGATCTTAGCCTCAAAGATGGCTAACGTATCCTTAAACCTTCAAACAGATTGGACTATGAATCCCCCCAAATTGACTCTGGCTCGAGGGTACATCTCTGAACTCCTCTGACACCTGTCGTTGTAATCCTTCAACGTCGTCAGAGAGGTGATGGGTCCCGACGGCCATACATACGATGGACCACCATGTCCCTAAACTGGAACAATAGAGCCCCCAAATGCTCTTTTGTCGGATCTAAACGATCCCGTTAAGTCGATCTTAGTCCCAAACTGGACTAACGTATCCTTAACAACCGTTTAAGTTGATCTTAGCCTCAAATATGGTTAACGCATCCTTAAACCTTCAAACAGACTTTAGTCCCAAATTGGACTCTAGATCCCCCAATCAACTTTGGCTCAAGGGTACATCTCTGAACTCCTCTGACATCTGTCGTTGTAATCCTTCAACGTCGTCAGAGAGGTGATGGGTCCCGATGGCCATAAATTTAATGGACCACTATGTCCCTAAACTGGAACATTAGATCCAATTGCTCTTTTGTCGGATCTAAACGATCCCGTTAAGTTGATCTTAGTCTCAAACTGGACTAATGTATCCTTAACAAACGTTTGAGTTGATCTTAGCCTCAAATATGGCTAACGTATCCTCAAACCAAACCCCCAAACCCAAATCTAAGATAATACGGATTTGGACTAGTCCACGCCCTACGGGCGATGACATAACTCAGTCTCCGTAAACAATCCACGGGCAACAAAATACAAAACAAACACCCACGACACGAAGTGACCATCTGGAGAAGGAGAAAGTTGTTACCGCAATGCGGTAGCGTAATTAACTGCAGGGGCTTGCGCCTGTAGGGAAGAGCGTCCCCACAATCAAAAACCCCTCAAACGAGGGGGAATCTGACGAAGTCTGCTACATCGGACGCATCCGTCTAAACCTTCGATACCTGGTGCCATAAATCAACTTGGCATCTTCGGAGAGGTGGACGGATAGCACCAATTAGCATCTGCCCCGAATCTCAGGCGAGACGTCATGTCGCGCCGGCTTTCGGAGGGGAACAGTGCTGTTCCTTCAGCTAGCCTGCTCCCTTTTTCTTTGTGCTGCTGATTCAGTGGCTGCAGCTGCTGCTTGCAATTTCTCTTATTTGATTTCCTTGTGTGTGTTGCAGCAGCTGCTGTGCTGGGGGTGTTGGTTTGTGGTGAAGTGTGGTATAAGGAGGGTGTGGGTTGTAGTATATGATGTTGGGTTGATGTTGATGATATTGGGGATGTTCTTGCTGCTGTTGCAGCTGATGTATGTCAGGTGGCTGAAAGGTGTTGATGGAGGGGGGCTGAAGTGTGCTGATGGGTTGATATGGGGGCTGAAAAGTGTTGATGGGAGTGTGTAGGTGTGGGCTATGGTGCTAGGGGCTGGTGTAGGGCTGCTGAATATTGTTGCTGATGTAGCTGCTGATGCAAATGGGGGCTGAAGTTATGTGTTGGGGCTGTTGTGTTATGGGGAGAGATGTGAGAGGGATAAGGAAAAAGATTTGAAATGAAAAGGGATTGTGACACAACCTATAGCCACCTCTCTCTCTCTAGCCACAAGTCAACCCCATCCTAATCACCCTTAACCAAAACCAAAACACTAATTAACCCAATTAACTTAATCAAATGGTTAACCCATTCTGGTTGGCTAAACATGGTAACCCTAGACTTATCCCAAGTTAACATGCACAAGTGTGTGCAGTCCAGATAAAATTCCGATAAAATATCCATAAAACCAGATAAAATATTTAAAAGCTGATTTGGTAAACTTTTACCCAAAAACTCCATTTTAGAATTTCCAAAATTTTCTCCGGAATTTTCACCTTTTATTGGTATTTAATTATACCGACTATTAAAATATTCATTAAAAATTAATATTAGATTATGAAAATTCCCAAAAATAATATTTTATTTTTTTTTGAAATGTTACATTCACCCTCTTCCTTACCTCCTTCTCGTTTTCTAGCTTCTTTTTTTTTGCTACGTCCCCACGTCGTCGCCGCTCATCCCATGCCCCGTCCTCGTCGCCCTACGTCCCTACTCCTCGACCGCGCGCGCACTCACGAATTCCCTGCCTCGACCTCGTCTCTCAAACTCTCTCCTCCTCACTCTCGCTCTCCATCTCTCTTTTCCCATATTCTCCCGCTCACCCCCACGTCTTTCCCATATTCTCCCGCTCAACCCCACGTCCCTATGCCTCGACCGCGATTGCGAGCGCCCACTCACCCCTCGACTTCGTATCTCTCTCTCGCACAAAACCGAGCCTTCCTCACCCAAAATCCCCTGTTGCCTCCCTCACCCTCTTCACCAACTACCCTGCACGCAACCCCTCACCAAGCCTCCCCTACGAACTCTCTCACCATCGGCGATCTCCTCTTTCCTCACCAGAGAAACCCTGAGCCCACCTCACAGCAACTCCCTCCTCTGTCCTCGCCAGAAAAAAACCCGAGTCCCCACCTCACTTGTCCCCTCTCGCCGCCGGCACCTCCCTCTGCATCACCTGAGCTTCGACGTTGCAGCCACTCGAGCTCCTCAACCATCCTCGACGCCAATAGAGCCATCCCCCAAGCAACTCCGACGACGAACCCAAACCCGAGCCGAGGCCGCAAACCCGATCCGCGCCGTTCGTGGCACGATCTTGCCGTTGTCGCTGTCGTGCGTCGTTAACACGTCATCAGGCAAGTACCCTGCTTGCTCCATGCTAATTCTATCTGTTACATTCCTAGATGACAATAAATACAGTACATACTTTACTTGCGAATCAATAACGTGTACGTGTTCGATGCCAAACCCGAGAGGAAAAACCCCGTTAAATTGACGGAAACTAATCACATAGGTTGGCCAGTATAGTAATGAACATCGTGTTATATTTTGGCTGAAAAATACAGTCGTTACTGACGTGATCGATCATCCCCATTTTAAAACTGGAATTTTCCACGTCTGAAACTTGTAAAAATCACTACTAATTGACTATAGATTGGAATGTTGCTTTTGAGGGATCAAATCGAAGCCGACTCAACGACCTAGAACCCAATAAGAGTTTTAATTTATTTCTATGCTTAAAAGACGATGGAAACTGCCGGAGTGCGGCTCTGGACTGCAGTCCAGAGCAACACTGGCTGTTGATTCTCATCTTGTAATGCTTACCCTCTGCTTTTTGAACATGTTATATTGCGGAATCCTATACCATAGAGAAGATGAAACAGTTATCTAACTAACGAAAGTGATTTCATCCCTTTCCACTGTCGTTTACTATTTAAATTGTATTTTAGACGTATAGCAGTCCCAAACAGGGACAGAACTTATACACCATTGTTGTACAGTTCATAACTTCTGACGTAGAGGCGCAATTGAGAATCCGTCTAGTGCGTTAGAAATCTGATTGATAAAACTAAATTTTGTTTAACTATAGCGTCGCCTAATTTTTATCTCAACAGGGTGAAAATTGTGTTGCGAAATGGACATTCAGTTCAGGAATTGAATTTCCAGCAGCGAACACTTAAAAAGAAACGACTGTAACTTGCAAACCCGAAATCCGATTTCACTGAAATAAATTTTGGTGGACTTCTGACTGAGTTTACCTGCTACCGCCTTTGTATCATTTTACTTAATTTTGAATGTATGATTTAAGGCAATTTTTATAAGTTCATAAGATGCATAATAGCTCGTATTGCACATGATTTGTTAACTGCATAAATGCGCATATTTTACCCGACTGCCATACCTCTAGTGATAGTGCGCATTATTATTCAGTGAAAAATGCATTTTCGTGCGTGAATGGTATCGGTTTAGGAGTGTCAAGTACGCCAGTGAAAAGTGAATGATTCGTGACAGTGAACAATACAATGAACAGTGACTAAAACCGTGTTATTGGTGTGTACTTGTACACGACTAGACCATACTCATAAATAGTGTAAACCTGAGAGAAAAGGGGAAATCGAAGTGGAAAGAGAATTGTATTTAGCGAGGACAGTGATTTAGAGGATGATCATTCGAACAGCGACTCTTATATATATTAGGTTGGGCCTAGCGGTCCGGCTGACAGGGTTATGTTCCAGGCGATAGCGGACCGTAGTCTCGGGTATGTACAAGACCCTCGTTAAACATGATCCTCCTTTCCTCAAATCGATTTCAAAAATGACTTAGAGATTGATAGGGACACAGATCATACATTGCATCAGTTAGTGACACATTGACTGTCTGCATTTTTCTCCACCGTTATTACTTTCTTTTCCTGTTTCTTGTCACTATTATAATATTGCTATTACGTCGCTCTGACGACCTGAGTATGCATCCTCAGACCTTGAGGAAGAACCAGTACAGGAGTCAGACTTGCCCTTCGAGCTTGCGGAGATTTAGTCGGGAGTACTTCCTTCACCTTTACTGCTTTCCCTAAAGAAACCTTGTATTCGCACTTGGTTAGTAGTTCTTTTCCTTGTTTTATTGTAAATTATGAACAATGAAAGTTGATGTAATAATTTAATGATGTATTTCTTTTACTTCTGTGATTTGTTTACTGATTTCCATGTAATGCTAGAAGCCGAAGTGTGACTACGGCGGGATTATTCCTTGATCGTAGGAGCATGGCAAGCCTAGTCATCCCTCGTTTTCCGTATTTTGGGAAGCAGGGCGTGACACTTAGGAATCATAGGGATCCCCAAGTGCATGTTCTCTTATAAGTCGTAAGGATCTCATAAGAGTATTTTCTCCTTGCAAGTCGAGAGGACCTACAGGTGTTGTTCACCAAGTGTGGAAATTTCGCGCCATTGGTGGAACTAGGTGAGGGAACGTTTATTTGTGCCCGTGGATTATATACGAGGGTTGATATTGGACCGATTGTAGGGAAACTTGGGGAGTGTGATGGCTTAAGAATAGGTTCAGGTCCCTGTATCTTAAGGCTTTTGAATCCTATGAGCCGTGAGAGTCTCATAAGGGGGAATTCTCCTTACAAGTCGTGAGGATCTCGTAAGTGTAATTTCTCCTTAGGAATCGTGGGGATCCCTAAGTGCGTTGCTCCCTTTTTTGAGTCGTATGGATCTTACGCAGGTGTTTTCTTCTCACAAGGTCGAGATGACCTTGCAAGTGCGTATGATTTTTTTACGAGTCTGGGCCCTTTCGAGTTTTCACGAACTCACTAGCAGTCCTGCTGTTTTTACTCACGGAGCCCTTTCGGGTTTTCATCCGTGCCCATTTCGCTTGTGGACGTACCCTTTTTTTGACAACGAGATTGCGCCCTTTCAGGTTTTCACAAGCTCACTGGTAGCCCTGCTGTTTTTACTCACGGCACCCTTTCGGGTTTTCATCCGTGCCCATTTCGCTTGTGGACGTACCGGTTTTTTTTGACAACGAGATTGCACCCTTTCAGGTTTTCACAATCTCCCCGGTAGCCCTGCTGTTTTTACTCACGGCGCCCTTTCGGGTTTTCATCCGTGCCCCTTTCGCTTATGGACGTACCATTTTTTAAAAATTTATACCCCTCTGTTTGCCAATGGCACTTAGGAGGGGCTTCGCCACCGGGGCAGCTGTGCAGCCAGTGGGACTTGAGTTGCAATCCTCGCCGCTGGGACTTGTGGACCTGAATTCCACTGTCACCGTGTTTGAGGTGACGTATTTGGTTTAAAGACATCTCGGTCCATTGTTAGTTTATGGACATCTCAGTTCACAGCTAGTTTAAGGACGTTGCGGTCCGTTGTTAGTTTAGGGACATTTCGGTCCAAAGCTAGTTTAAGGACGTTGCGGTCCGTTGTTAGTTTAGGGACATTTCGGTCCACATCTAGTTTAAGGACGTTGCGGTCCATTGTTAGTTTAGGGACATTTTGGTCCAAAGCTAGTTTAAGGATGTCCGTTGTTACGAGGCGAAGCTTTGCCAGATACTACTTACAGAGTCTTGACTCAGGAAAATAGCGTGTGGACACGAGCATCGTCATCTATCGTTAACCTGAGTTGTGACTTTATCAAGGGAAGTATTTCTTAAGGAAGCGGCCGTCTATTGGCCGGAAGGGTCTTTCGCCATGCATATTCATGAGCAAGTAGGCACCACCTTGATAAACCTTGTCTATGACGTATGTGCCCTAATAGTTTGGCTCGAATTTCCCCCGTTTGGCATAGTTGGGGATCATAGGTCTTTTGACAACTAGCATGAGTTCGCCTTGGCGGAATGCTCTTGTCCTAGTTAGTCTTTCATATGAGCGCGTCATCCTTGCTTTGTAAGATTCTAGGTTTTGTTGCGCCATGAGACGAGTTTCATCGAGGGCATCGAGCTCCTCAAGCCGAAGGCAGGCATTTTCTTCATCTGTAAGCTCATGTCGGACTGCCACTCGTAAAGAGGGTAGTTCTATCTCCAATGGGAGAACCGCTTCCGTTCCGAATACCAACACGAATTGCATTGTATTCGTGGCCATCTTGAACGTTGTCCAATAAGCCCAGAGAGCTTTATGCAATCTCTCATGCCAGTCCTTTCTGTTTTTAGACACCGTCTTATTTATGATCTTCCTCAAGGTCTTGTTGAAAGCCTCAGCTAGACCGTTAGCTCGGGGGCTATAGACTGAAGAGTATCTCCGATCTATATTATTTTTTTGCACGAAGCGGCTGATCTTATGGCTTCTGTAGGCCGACCCATTATCCGAGATGATCCATCGCGGAGTGCCGAACTGGTAAATGACATGTGTCTTGAAGAAATGGAGGATGTTCTCTGTTTTCACATCCCTTAGCGGTACTGCTTCTGCCCACTTAGAGAAGTAATCGATTGTTGCCAATATGAACCGATTTCCCTTGGATGATGCTTGTTCGATGGGCCCGATTATATCGGTTCCCCACATTTCGAATGGCCAGCTAACCAATGTTGGGTGTAGCAGATTCGAATGCTAGTGGATGAAGTCCCCGTGAATTTGGCACGAGTGGCACTGCTTCGCATATTCGAGGCAGTCCTGAATCATCGTGGGCCAATAGTAACCCATTCTTTTGATCTTCAGCTTCATCTTTGGCCCGGCTTGATGAGAACCGCAGAGTCCGTCATGAGTTTCTTAGACGACTCTCCTTGCTTCTTCTGGTCCCAGACATCTTAGCCACAAACAATCGAATGATCTCTTATATAGAGTATCGTTGACGAAGGCGAAAGACAGAGCTCGCTTCATGAGCTGATGTCTTGATGATGCGTTTTCAGGCGGTTGATGGGATTTTAAGTAGTCTATAAAGACTTCTATCTAATCCTCAACCTTTTCTTCCTCTATTTGGAAGACCGCTTGTTCAGTCGCTCCCTTTCTTTTAGACGACTTAGGAGATATTTATGCTAGCGCGAGAATCCGACATCATTGGTTGGCAACTCAAGGCGTCCGGGACTACATTCACCTTCCCTTGATGATACTGCAAATTTACGTCGAAACCTGCCATTAATTCTAGCCACTTCCTCTGCCTCATGTTGAGCTCCTCTTGGGTGAAGATATACTTCAAGCTCTTATGATCGGTGTAAATATCTACCCTCTCACCTAATAAATAGTGCCTCTAAATCTTGAGTGCGAAGACAACTGCAGCAAGCTCTAAATCGTGCGTTGGGTAGTTTAGTTCATGCACCTTTAATTGTCTTGACGCATAAGCCACTACCCTACCATGTTGGTGCAAAAACCATCCTAAGCCTTTTCCCGAGGCGTCGCAATGTATGTCGAACCCTTCAGTCCTGTCGGGAATTGTAAGATTGGGTGCAGAGATTAAACGAGTCTTCAATTCTGCGAATGCTTCCTCGCAACCCTCGGACCATACATACGGCACATCCTTCCGAGTCAAGGTAGTCAGTGGTTCCGCAATCTTGGAGAAGTTTTTAATGAAACGACGGTAATATCCGGCAAGTTCTAAGAAGCTCCTGATCTCGGTAACAGTTCTTGGTATCGGCCATGTCTGAACTGCGACAATCTTGGCCGGATCTACTGAAATCCCTTCACCTGACACTACATGTCCCAGGAATGCTCCCATTCTAACAAAAACTCACATTTGCTGAGCTTTTCATATAGTTGGTGTTGTCGCAAGGTTTCGAGCACCGCACGTAAGTGTTCCACGTGTTCCTCCTGATTCTTCGAATACATAAGAATATCGTCGACGAAGATAATGACAAACTTGTCTAAGTGTTCGTAAAACACTTGGTTCATCAAATTCATAAAGACCGCAGGAGTATTGGTTACTCCAAAAGACATCACTAGGAATTTATAGTGTCCATACCTAGTCTTGAAAGCCATCTTAGGTATATCAGACGCTTTCTCTTTGAGTTGATGATAGCCTGTTCGCTAATCCAACTTTGAGAACACTCGAGATCCCTCCAGTTGATCGAATAGATCGTCTATCCGCGGTAAGGGATACTTATTCTAGATTGTTACTTTATTTAACTCCCGGTAGTCGATTCACATCCGCTTAGTCCCATCCTTCTTAGGTACCAAAAGAACCGAGGCACCCTAAGGTGACGAGCTTGGTCTAATAAATCCCTTATTGAGGTGGTCCCCAACTTGCATCCGAAGCTCCTTCAATTCTGCTGGCCCCATTTGTTACGGTGTCTTCAATATAGGTTGAGTCCCCGTCATCAAGTCTATGGTGAACTCGATCGCCCGATCCGGTGGTAAACCTGAAACATTTGCAAATACGTCTTCAAAATCTTGTACAACCATCGGCATACTCTCCTCCCCTTGTACGGTGTACAACATCTCTTCCTTTCTCGGTACAGCTCGGTAAGTTGCTGGGTCCAAGGACTTACTTCCACTCTCGAATTTGAACATTGGGTGGTCAGGGATTTCAAACACTACCCTCCTTTGACAACAGTCGATGGTAGCGTAAAAAGTACTCAACCAGTCCATACCCAAGACCATGTCGAAATTTGGCATATCTATCACCATAAAGTTGGCATAGAAAACTTGTCCGCAGATTACCATGGGGCACAGATCGTATCCCATAGTGACTTGATCACACCGTTTCCCGTGTTGACGTTCCACTCAGTGATGTGAAGTGTTACTGGAATGGAGCTGGCGGTCATAAACTTGTGTGCCATGAAGCAGTGCAACGCACTAGAGTCAAAAATTGTGAGTGCAGGTGTAGAGGCTACTATTAGGGTATCTATGTTATATGGGGAAAAATAGTGATGAGCCTAACAAGATATGCATGCATGAAGAGGGTAAAATTGGAAGTATGACGGTCAAAAGCAGCGATACCTGTAATAACTTCCCCCATTGCTTCAGCCTTTTCTGCGGTCATAGTAAAGGCTTGACGCTTCGGACCGTTGCGCTGAGCTTGCTGGAAGACTCACTTCTGACGAGGTAGGGGTGGTCCACTAGCTGGCGGTCCGTGCCCGATTGGCTTATTAGCGGGAGGTGGCCGAGCTCCCTATTGAGGCGCTCCAAGATTGGCTGGTTTGTTGTCAGGGAGTAGTGGTCGCCTTCTCTGTGGACAATCCTCTATGGCATAATCCGGAGACCCACAGACTATGCAGAGTTTGTTCAAAATGCGACAGTCTCTCATGTAGTGTCCGGCTCTACCGCAATGGTTGCATATGACTGCTGATTTTCTGAAGGTAGTTGGTCCTGCTGGTCTCTTGGGTTATTGCCCCTCGTTGAATCTGGAAGATGATCCCCCAAGCATTTGATTGGCTGGTCACTTAATACCAGACAATAAGTTATCTTTCCTTATGCGTCTCTGAAGGTCTTCAAAGTTTCACGCTGCATCTAAGATTTCATCATAAGTTGATAAGGTAGCAGAAAACATGGAAGACTGCGTCTTCAGATCCAACCCTTGCCCGAATCTTTTAGCATATAGTTCCGGGATTGCACCAAGTGATGCGCGAACCGACTTAATCTCGCGAACTCCGAAGTGTGCTCGTCCACCGACTTATCCCACATGCTCCCTTGTTGGAACTGTATAAACTCTCTTTCCATCTTTAAGTGTTCTACGACTGGAAAGTATTGAGTATCGAAACATTGTTTGAACGTTTCTCAGTCGATGGGCTCTTTCAATCTACTTTCCTCGGCCTCCCACCATATTTTGGTATTATCCGTGAGTTGTAGTTTGGCAATGTTCACCCACGCGTCCTTCGGAATTTAGGCGGCACCGAGATCGTTGACTGTTCTCTTGAGCCATTCCTCAGATTCTAAAGGAGTTTCCTTCCCCCGAAAAAGTCTTAGGGTGGATTGATCTGAACTGCTTCACTCCCGCCGAACCTTGAGGAACTGGGCCAGTGCCTTTTTTAAAATCTCTGCTTGTTGCTGCCTACTTTCGCGCAACTCTTGATGAAGGGCAGCTGTCTGCTGCTGCTGCTGCTCCAGTAATTCTTGCATCATTTGTAGCATAGCTGCTTGTTGAGCAACGACTTCATTGACTCCATTTCCTCTTCGGTTGCGGTTATTGTGTCGTCCGGCCATGGTAATCTGAATCAGAAGAGATTAGGTTACAATCAGGCGGCGGAGGACATAGGATAGTAAATTGCAGCGGAAGTAACAATTTATACAAGAGGAGAACTAGTAAGGAATAATAAAAAAACGAGAGACACAAGAGTGAAATTGTGGAAATCAAGATTTTATTAATAAATGCTAACGGGGATACAAGGAATATTAAATATGGTCCTACTTCTATACACAGCTTATTTGGCTCACAAGGAAATAAGGACTTAACAAGTACTAATCATAAGCATTCTGGTCATCGTCCATCAATTATATGGTGGAAATTGCACGTTATTGGCTTGGCGTTTATTGACCTTTCTTGCAAAACTGTAAAAGAAAGGAGAGCCTGGTATATCCCGACGATAGAGTTGCGAAGTGGTACGGCGAACATATCGATAAGCATGTCCCCGAATATAGAGTGTTTCCCCAATAAAACATATGCGGACCGTATTCTCTTGGTTCTTCCTCTTCCACAAGAATCTCCTCTTCAGCGGGGGCCTCCTCCTCAGGCTCTTCCTCCTCCTCAGATTCCTCTTCCTCATCGGGATCTTCCTCTTCAGCAGGGACGTCCTCCTCATGCTCTTCCTCCTCCTCGGATTCCTCTTCCTCAACGGGATCTTCCTCCTCTACTGGGGGTTATCCTTCTCCATCTTCCAAATCGTCATTGGAGATATTTGTTTGGGGACCTATTACTTCGTCGTCCGAATATCCATGTGTAGCTTCAAAGGTGATGTCCGACATGTTGTCCTCATCCGGAAGATTTGTCATGACCTGAGAAGATTGGTCATGGTTAGGATACAGAATGTCAAGGAAAGGACAAGGGATATGGAAAAATTATGAAATTGATACAAGTGGATGAGATTCACAAATATAATAAGTCAGTTAATAGTTTCGTTTTAGTACACCAAAGGACCTGCATGGGCCACCACTAAAACCTGTCACGCCCCACTTCCTAAAAGAAGGTGAAGGGTGACGTGGCACGGTCTGCAACCTAACTGTATTGAAGGTGGTCTATTCAATAGAGTCACGTTAAGCGTAAAAATATCTATAATATGCAGGGTGTGTACTAAAATAAAACAATAAAGGTGAAAGGCATTTATTTCCATTAACCAAACTTTATTACATCTCAAGGAAAAGAGTAAAATAAACTAAATAGTTTAATTACATCAAAAAGAAGCAAAGCCCTAAATAGGTGGGCAACAAAGAAAACTAGTTAATCTTCTGACATTAAGTCTGCATAATCTTCGTTAGTTGGCTCCGCATCTTGATCCTCATCATAAAACTCATTCTCATCTAACGGACATTCCAAAGAGAAGGAAAATGAAATTCCGTCCGCGAGTTATACTTCGGTAGGATTGCCTCATAAGGAAGTAAGAGTATAGAAATGAACAGGTGTATATAAAAGTATGATGTATGCATACCAACATGAAGTAAATGGGTATAAAGGTATGAAATGTATAAAATTAAGACATGTTGACAGAGGTATATGTGAACATGAGTATGTTGTATGAGGTATATGTTGTATGAAGGTATGCGGTATGAAGTATAAGTGAAGGTAAAATTGCTCATTAGTTTGTTAAACAAAGGTCCGGATACTCGCGATTATTCCGTTGTGGCCACGGAACAACAACTGGGAAAGTGAAATATACCGTTTCACTTCCTGGGATCATGATCGAGTAGTAGGGGAATCCGAGTTCCGCATCTTCTTGCCTAATCAAAGTACTCATCCCCGTTATTCGGTGTAAAGGTTTTGACGAATTAGAGTTAGTGCGTATATATCTAGGTATGGAATTTCCACATTGTATGTCATCCACATACTGGATCATTTGCCCTCAAGTAGGGTTAGTATTCGCCCGAATTTCGGGTTAGTAGTCATCCACACCTTGGACCATTCACCCCCAAAGTAGGCTTAGTATTCGTCCGAATATCGGGTTAGTAGTTGTCCACACATTAGACTGTTTACCCTGCCTGTAAGGATACTCGTATATAAGTATTCCATACCTAGGTCCGAGCATTCTGGCCCTAACCGTATCGTATGTCCTGTATGTCATAAACTTGTAATCAAAAAGTTGATCTCATTTAATATGGCCTTCCACAACCACTCATTTTATCTTGTTATCTTTTTAAATTTGAAAGGTGCTTCATATCATTTTATAGAATGCGTAGTTAATAAAGGATGATAACGTTTAATGATATTTAGTGTTTATAAGAAAACCATGATATTTGGAATATTTATCATTTTGAAACCTATAGTATTTTACTGAGAAAATATCCTTTTAATAAAAGGTTAGGGTATTTATATGAAAATTTTCTTTTAATAAAGTTTTAGATAATCTTTTGAAAAATAATGTTATACGGGTTATGGTCTTTGTTGAAAATAGCCTTTTAGTAAAGGTCAAGGTATTTAAATGAAATTATATCTTTTTAAGATGGATTGAGATATTTTATTGTAATTAATAATTTTATAAAATTATGGTGTTTTAAGTTTGAGGTAACATTTTAGAAAATACGTTTGTGTTGGCAACCGCTGCACATGGGCGGCAGGATTTGAGTCCTTTTCAGGGACGATTGCCTATCAACCACGAGGTATTTATGGAAAACATTACACTATTTAATTAGATTATTTTATTATAGGTGATATTCTACAAGAATAACTTCGTATTGACAACTGCTGCACATGGACGGCAGGATTTGTGTCCTTTTCAGGGACGATTGTCTAGTAACCAAGAGGTGATTCATATAAAATATTCTCCTATTAGGGTATCTTATTAAACTTTAGTTAATAGGCTGAGAAAATTATACTAAAAATATTCCTTTCTAAGTGAAAGGGGTTAAGTTGAAAAACTATAGCATAATTATTTAGATTAGCATTATCCCTCTTAAAAGGGTAGGGAATTTTAACAAAACTGAGGGTAATTAGTGGATAAGAGTGCAAGTAAAAATATATCGTTTCGGTGTGTCTAAGCATTGTTCCAAACATCTCACATCCTATGAGTATTTTAAATATATACAACATGTTAATAAAATGAGGGTATTTTGTGGAAGTAATCTATTTCGAGATCTTATTGGTAACATGGGTAAGTGGATGGGGGTGGATTGATGCCCCATGAGTTATAACTTTAAGCATATCATATTCCATGTAGGATGAGGGTGCAATATTCACGCATATAGAGGTAATTAATTGAACCATTTTAAGCATGGGGTCAAATTCTTATCATTAAGGGGTACCAAAATAGGCATGCAGAAATATTTTAACATCATTTTAATACAAGGTTGGGGATTAGAATTTGAAACTAAGATCGTTAAAAGAAAGTAGGTGACAAATGAGTGGAGAAAGGCGGATCCTACCTTTTGTTTGAGTTGGATGCCGATGGGTCGAAAATGCAGGCTCGTACTAAATCATCAATAGCTCCATGCGCGGATTTTTCCTCGATACTTGGGTGGAACCACAGCGTCGGCGTCGGCGATACGAAGGTGTGGGTATTTTTTTCCAGAATTTTTGGAGTTCCGAGGTGTGAGAAATTAGAGTTTGAAGGTCTCTATTTATAGAGTCTTTTCCCTAACAATAAAATCCCAAAATCCGTTAAAAAAATTCCGTAAAAATCCATGCCCCAAATGATTGCCCATGATTAGCTGCCGCCGCCTCCTCACCTCAGCCGTTGGATCATGATCCAACGGCCTTGGATCCGCCCCGCCTGCGCCACATGGCCGCGAGGGGATCACGCGGTTTCGCATGGTCCCCCCACCACGTGGGCGCCGCCAGCAATCCTGGGCCGTTGGATCTTGCATCCAACGGTCCAGGTTTAGAGTCGGTTATATATATATATATATATATATATATATATATATATATATATATATTTGAAAACTAAACTGTTTATTGTAAAAAAAATTGAATTTAGTTTTAAAAAATAGTTTAAAATATTGTAAAAATACGGAAGAATCTGAGAAAATTCCAGAAAATATATCTTATTGTTATCTCCAGTTTAAAAAAATGATTTTGGGCTAAAATTAAGTAATATTCCCGTATCTATGATTTTTGTTTGTTATCATAATTATTTAAAATCTATTTTATTCTTAAAAATATTTTAATTACGAAATATTTATTTTAATTAATAATACAAATATGTAAATTATTTTAAGGTATTATAAAATTATATTAAAGCATTTAAAGCCTAGAAAAATATAAATAGATTTTAGAAAATTCCTTTAATCATATTTCAATGCTTTGAAAATTACTAACATTACTAAAAAAAATATTTTTTCTATCAATGAAACACATATATAATTACTTGTTACTAACAATCTAAATAAAAGATATTTCATTAGGTATTAGAAAACACGGTCGTTACAGGGTCACACGCCCTGTGCGCAGGCTCCGATAGCAAGCCACATGCATGGCGCGCGGGCGCCGGGCGACAGTGGATCACGCGTCCTGCACGTGGGCGCTGGGCGTCAGCGGATCACGCGCCCTGTACATGGACGCTGTGCGCTCGCGGAAAAAGGGGCTTTGCCCCTGGACTACGAGTTAAACTTCTGAAAAAGGGATCTTTTTGTGGAGTTAAACTCCTAAAAGTTCTAGATTTTTGGGGTTTAACTTTATCGAGAATTTGGATCTTGGAGTTGAGCTTCTCAGAGATTGATTAAGGGTTAAAATCCTAGAAGTTAAACTCCTAAGAGATTTTCGGATATAATAAAAGGGGACCCATTTCTTTTCCCTTGAGCCTTGGATCTTCTCTTGAGACTCGGATCTTCCCAAAAAGGGATTTTTGGAGATGAGTCTCTTTCTTCCTCCTCTCTGTTGGCTGGATCTTGAAGAAAAGGGGGTGAGGCTTTAAGAGATTTGATGAGAGATCCAAGCTTCCCTTCAAGGGTTTTATGGTCCTTCAAGGATTTTATGGTGAAAAACTAATATTTTTTTGGAAAAGGTAGAGTTAAACTTTCGATTTAATTCAAAAAAAGAATTGGGTTTAAAACCTTGAGGAAAGAGAAGGAAGCACAGAACCCTAATTTTTGAAGAGAATGAATTATTGTCTACATTTCAACATATTGTTGCCTTATATAGGCTACAAATTTACATATAGCCTCTTGAACTTTACAAAATGGCATTTTTCCAATCTCATGCCTCATGTGCTTGTTTCTTTTTTCACATGAGCTATAGGCTTTACAAAAATTTGGGATTTTGCCCATTTATTTTACATTCATGCATGAAAATTATATCAAAGTTATTTATTACATAATTTTCTTCTTAGCATGGGGGAGGCCGGCCGCTTCATTTTCGGGTTCGACTTGAGTATGGGCTCACTTGAACTGGGCTTAGGCCCACATGGTTTAGGGTTGACTATGATTTTGACTTGGTCAACTGGGGTGTAATTTTTGACCCCAACAACACTTATCACTTGTTATGTTATACCTGCCATATTACATTACTTTTGTACCTATTAGATATCATAATTTCTTTTGGAGACTTACCGGGCGTAAGTTCGCCGACGGGCATTCCATCCACTTTTATTTCTTTGAAATGTTCGTGAGATAATAAAATAATACCTATAATCCTACATGTCAATGGGATTTGGCAATTCTTTACTAAAAAGCTTGGGTTTGGAATTGTCTAAAAGGTGATATCAATTTCCAACTTGTAATTTCTATTCCATGCAAACAAACAAAAGAATGATAATTTCATGTTCTTTTGTTTTGATGAATAGCATATTATCCCCCGATTCTCATTTTTTTAGACAATTCCTTCCAAACAAACAGCCCCTGGGAGAAATCTAGAACTATTTGTACCTCTTGTTGAATAGTTGAACCCGAGGGACCCAAACAAATTATTTTCCCAATTCATTTTGGAAAAAACTTCTCTTCAAGGTTTGTTGAGATTCTCTCTCTACAAGCCCTGATTTTTCCTTCATTTTTGAACCCAAAAAAAAAAACCGCATCTTTGCATTGGCGGCGCGCTACCATTTAAAAGACCCTCGCCGAAATAAAACGAATTCCAAATACCCCAAAACCCTAAAAAAAAGAAAGAAAAAACCTAATCGCCGCTCAATGGAGAAAACCTAGATCGAGTCCTTTGGACCGCGGCGGAGATCTCCGACCGCGTCTCCGAGCTCGCGTCGGAGATCTCCGGCAATTTCGAGGAGAAAGCTTCCAACTTGGTTGTGATCGGAGTCGCTACTGGAGCTTTTGTGTTTCTCGGTCATTTAGTGAGGATGATCGCTGCCGATCGCTGTCGATTTCGTTAGGGTTGAGAACTATTGAATGGGGACTGAGTCGAGTGGGGAGCTGAGGATTTCGAGCGATGTGAAGGTGGATGTTGGTTGAAAGCATGTGATTGTGGTGAGCATTTTTTTGCAAAGATTGCTTGATTTTTTGTGTGTATTTATAAAGTTTGTTTTTTTGGGGAGTAATTGATAAACTGCTCCATTGAAACGCTTTTGTGTAAATTTTAGATGGTATTTTTAGTAGTTATACTGCTTGGTTTTATTAAAATCTGCATAAGCACATTATTTTCCGTGAACTGGTTGGTTTTATAATGGAAGATGTAGGGAATAGAAACAAATCCAAAATGCATCTTGATATAGTAGTATATCACACGTGTATATTTCGAACAACTGTAAAATTTTTTATCCTTGACGTTTGATGAAAATTTCTAGAGATATCTATAGTTTTTCTAAATTTAGATTAAATGAACGCGGTTGGTGGTAATATTAGAATTGAGAAATTTATGAGTTATACAAAATAACAAATATATAAAGGCTTATGTACAAATTTGTATGGCATGTCTATTTTTGGGTTTTTGAGCATGTGAGAGAATGCCTAATGAATGAGAGAGAGGAAGAGAGCCGTTGACTTTTCATCTTTTTATTTTTGTCTTTTGTGGTGGATGAGGCAGACTGCTTCAGTTCTGTACTTTGGCTAATGGAATTTTGTCATTTTTTTATTTTTTATTTTTTGATTAATAACATCATCTAAGGACTTCTAGTTATAATAGTAAAGATTTGTGGAAGGGGCGTTGAACGAAGAATCTTCCATTTATAACCAAATAATGACATGTAATTTTATCAAATCGGTATGTTTGGTTATCATATGGAAATCCAATCCTTGGTCTTGATCAAAATACAATGTTAAAGTGGTGTGGGTTCTATTGAATTCCTCTTCAATACCATGGTGAACTGAAATTATCTGGTTTTTTATTAAAAAGTGGCTAATTGTGTAATGATAATCACCAAATAAGTACTAGTCTGTATAGACTGAAGTAGTCAAAATGAGACTTAACTGTCATTATTAATATACAAGCTGGACATTTCGTTCTATCAGTTTGTTTAAGAGGTTACATAGATGTTGCCTTCTATTCTCTTCCCGACCTGCTAAGACCACCTCCCTTGTAAAATCTACTGAATAGGCAGTTTTATTATCGGAATTCAAAACTTTAAACTATCATGTTCCTCTCTCTTTTGCTATCTTTCCACCTTTGTGGGTAATACAATTAATATATATGTAATTTATTGAGTATAACACTCTGAGCGAGAGCAGTTACCTTTATTGGTGAAGTTTTCCCCCCTCCTTAATCTTGTTAAGCTTCGTTGAAAATGGAATTTGTGTACTGTCTGGATAATAAATATGTTTTAATATAAAAAAAATCATCACTTGGTCAAAATATTTTTTTTTATCGTTTATATATTGTGTGGAAGATGACCACATTTTCAGTTTTTATGATACCAACAATTGCATCCTCACCTTCAGCATCACCTGAATGGAAACATAGTTTAGAAATTCCGATCGGAACACTAAGAATTTGAGTTCAATATATCTCGGTATCCCAACCAAACCACGTGACATGGACATAAACACGAGTATGAAATCCAATATATCTCCATATCCCAACAAAACTACAGATTGGAAATGGAATGCCATGATTTTAGTTCTTATTATATTACCTAAGAGGCCTTTGAGCTGTACTTGGTAAGCATCACAGGCGTGATGCTTAAGGCCAAAAAAAAGTTTTGTATATATGCCTTTCTTGTAACTGCATATCGAATTCAAAAGAATTGGTTATATTATGAGCACCCTGTTTAATCTTCAAGACTAGATTTTAGTTCTTTGCAATGCTCATAGCAGTTGTTCGGTAGCATTTACTGCATTACTGCTCATCTTATATTCACATGCGATGAGAATCGCGGACTCCAATTTTGTTTTATAGGTTGAGGACATCGTGGACACTGGGAATACCCTTTCATGTCTCATTTCCCACTTAAAATCAAAAGGGGCTTGCTCTATATCAGTGTGCACTTTTCTTGATAAGCCTGCACGAAGAAGAGTTCAAGTACAACCAGTGGGGAGAGGAAAGTTTTATCGCGTTTTTGAGGTAAGAATTATATGACTGCCTTGCAGGCATGATCTTTTATGTAATTTCATCTTTAATCTATCACATATCATCAGCTATAGCTATGTTCCATTCTAGACTACAACGTTCAATTCTATCACTTAAATTTTATCACATATCATGAGACCAATGTAGTTCCCCGTAGAAAGTTTTTCATATTGTTTCTCTCTAGATTCTCCCTTGTTTGAAGAAATTTTCAAACTTGACTATAATATGTCTGACCAATAAGGTAATATTTTCAACCTGGTTTTTTTTTTCCGTTTTTGTGGACCATCCTCTCTTCTACCACCATAGACTAGGTTAAGAAATTGGTATCAACATATAAATATTGATGCCATGTTGCAACCAATAGCAAAACTTTTGTTCAATTCTTTTGTGGTTTATTGGCTTTGCATTTTGCTCCATAACACTCATGTTCTGATATGGCGCGAAGGAAGAAGCTTAAACTAATGGGTAAGTTATTGATATAACAAGGTTAATTTTTATTGTTTATGGTATATAGTTAATTATGAACATAGTTCTATGGGTAAGAGCTGCATAAAGTTGTCACTTGGACTTTTAAGGAAACCCTTTTTCTCCAAAACCAATTTCTTACAATTTGAGAAAAGCATACAATGTTGGCACTATAGTGGTAATTACACCCTATATTTCTTCTCTTGAGTTTGTTGGATTTTTTTGGTTGTAGGCAATGATGTTAGGAGAGAGGATGATCCAATGAAGGTTGATAGAGAAGATGAAAGAAGAAGGAATGAGAGCTGGGCGATAAGACGAGTCAGAGGAGAGAGGACAGGAATGGCGGTTGTATAAAGAGTCCACTTAGATTTATTTGTTGAAGAGAACCTTTTTTCTAATCGCCTTTCTGTTAAACTTCGGGAAATCCTAGAATTTTGCCAATGAAGTGGTAATTACAACCTAAATTTCTTTTCTCGAGTCTATTCGATTTTTCTGGCTGTAGACGATGATGATAGAAAAGAGGAGGAAGGCAGATAGAAAAGAGGACCGGCTTTTTGGAGTTTTATGTGCATGGGAATTCCTTTGGTTTCCCTCTAATTTACCTTAAGAGGCCTATTTAGATTACTAAATATAAACCCTTGTACTGCATGAATCCCTTCACCCTCTGTTTACTTTGTTTTGAATTTTAGTTTTCCTATACAAGCCTTGACAAATGACAATTAACAAGGAGGAAATTTAGTTGTTTACACATTAAAATTTAAATGGCTTCGATGTTCAGTTCAAAATAAAATACTGAAGAGGCTAAAGAATTGAATGTGGCTAGCTTATAATCACAAATCCAAATTCAAATGGTGGATATTCTTTCACTTTTCGTAATATTTATGTTGCTTGTTGTTTGTTAATTTTTTCCTTTTCAGTCCCAACAGCAACAACAAAAACTGAGGATGTATATTTCTGTTTCTGTTGTGAAGATTGTCAAAATAAGAGTCGACTACTTTTTTACTAATTGCTCAACTGTCTTTATTGAAAAAGAAATTACCGAAAAACCTTGATAGAAATTGTCACGCCCCGCTTCCCAAAATACGGAAAACGAGGGATGATTAGGCCAGCCATGTTCCTACGGTCAAGGAATAATCCCGCCGTAGTCACACTTCGGCTTCTAGCATTACATAGTAATCAACAAACAAAGCACATCAGTAAAGGAAATACATCACTAAATTATTACATTAAAGTCCATTATTCGCAATTTACAAATAACCAAGAAGAGCTACTAACCAAGTTCAAGTACAAGATCTCTTTATGGAAAGCAGAAATGAAGAAAAAGGTACTCCAGACTAGATCTCCGTCAGCTCGAAAGGTAAACCTGACTCCTGCGCTGGTCCTTCCTCGAGATCTGAGCATGCACACTCAGGTCGTCAGAGCGACGTAATAGCAATTTATATAATAATGATATGAAACAGGTAAATACGGTAATAACAGTGAAAGTACAATGCGTGTAATCACTATGTCACTATATGATGCAAAGCATGATCTGTGTCCCTATCAGTCTCTAGGTCATGTTTGAAATCGTCTAGTGGAAAGGAGGATCATGTTTAACAGGAGTCTCGTACATACCCGAGACAACGGCCCACATGCCCGGGACATAACCCTGTCAGCCGGATCGCTAGATCCTACCTAATATATATATCACTGCTCGAATGATCATCCTCTAAAACATGGTCCCGCTAAATACGATACTCTTTCCACTTCGATTTCCCCTTTTTCCCCAGATTTACACTAGTTATGATTATGATTTAGTCGTGTACAAGTATACCAATAGCACGATTTTACCACTGTTCACTGTATTAATCACCGTCACGAATCATTCACTTTCCATTGGCGTATTTGACACTCCTAAACCAATATCATTCACGCAAGATAATGCAATGTCCACTGAAATATGACGCGCACTAATACTAGGTATATGTCAATTGGGTAAGGTATGTGTATAAATGCAGTTAACAAGTCATGTATGATATGAACCAATATGCACGTCATAAGCTTACAAAATTGCAGTAATTCATATGTTCAGAATTCAACGAAATGATACAAATACGATAACAAGTACACTCAGTCAACAGTTCATCAAAATTTGTTTCAGTTCAATCTGGTTTCCGGTATTCAAGTTACAGCCGTTTCATTTTAAGTGCTCGCTGCATGAAATTCAGTTTCTGAACTGAACGTCCGTTTCGCGACACGAATTCCACCCAGTTGGGATCAGAATTTAGCGACGCTACAGTTGAATAAAATATAGGGTTTTCACTAGGGTTTTCAACGCAACCAACGGATTCTCAATCGCTTCTGTACGTCAAAAGTTATATACTGTTCAACACTAGTATGTCAATTCTGATTCGGTTTTGGACTGTTATACATCCTGTTCTTTTAAATTACAGATTAAATAGCAACCGACGATAAAACGGAATGAAACCACTTGTGTTATTTAGCTAACAGATTCACCTTTAATAAACTGCAGAGTTCCGCAACATACGAGTTCAGGAAACAAGTTAGTACACATTACGGGACAGAAAACAGTAACCAGAGTCGCTCTGGACTGCAGTCCAGAGCCGCTCTCCGAACCAATTATCGTCACACTTTCAGTACAGAAACCATTAGAAACTTGCATAGGGTCACAGGTCGTCGAGTCGGCTTCGATTTGAGCCCTCGAACGCATCATTTCAATAGGTACACAATTTATGGTGATTTTAACAATTTTCAGATGCGGGAAATTCCCAGTTTTCACGGGTGTATTTGGGGGTGTTCGTTTTAGTCATTAACAGTCATATTTTCCAGTGAAATTTCTGCACAGTATTCATTATCACACGGGCCAGCACAGGCAATCCAATCCCGTCAAATTAGATGAAGATTTTCATTGGGATCTTACATCGAACAGTTGTGTCATATAATTTATCGGGAATTGTAAATATGGAATTTATACGATTTTAGTTTGTAACACGAATAAATTAGCATGTAAAAAGTAGGGTACTTGCCTGGAAACGCTTTGGGCGATGCCCGACAGCGGCAACGTCACGAACGCGCGACGAACGGCGTGGTTTGGTTTCATGGCCTCGGCTCGTGATTCGGGTCCGACGTCCGAGTTGCCCGGAGATGGCTTGTGCTCGCTGGAAGTGGAGGGGAGGCTCTGTGGATCTCCCGGGGTGTGTTGGGTCGACGACGGTCGACGGCGTCGCTCCGGCGATGGCAGTAGGGGTGTTTAGATATTGGTGGTTAGGGTTTGCTGTTTTGGAGGGGGGGAGAGAGAGAGTAGGGGGCTCGGGTGTGGATTTTGGTGGAGGTGGCGGAGATACAGAGGGTGCAGAGGTCGACGGGGTGTTTCAGGTCAGTGGGGGCTCGCCGGCGTCGAGCGTAGGTGGTGGTTGAATGGGTGCAGGGAAGCTTGGCAGGGGGTGCTCAGTTGATGGAGGAAGAGGCTGCAGTGGTAGTGGTGTTGGTAGGGGAGAAACGAGGGAGGAGGACGAGGTGGTTCGTCGTCGTCGTCGTCGGAGGGAGTGGCGAGGTGCAGAAGTTGGCAGTGGGTTTCGTAGGAAATTTTTTTGAGAGGGAGGAGAGTTTTGAGGAGTTGGAGTGCGAGAGGGAGATGAGGAGTAAGGAGTAAGCGACGAGCGGTTTGAGAGGATCGTGAGGGGGTGCGCGGGTCGTGGGGCAACGGCACGCGACGTGGCCGCGAGAGTTGGCGCAAAAGTTGCGAGCGGGAAAGTGTACGTTGGGGAGAAGGAGAAGGAGTCGAAGCGGGTCGGGTTTGGGTCTAGCGGGCGCGGTGAGGGGAAGGGCTGGGCTTGGGCCAGAGGGTTATTTTTTTTTGTGTTTTAATTCTCTAAAATTTCATTGGGCTGAGGGAAAGGCCGGCGGGAAAATTGAAATAATTTATTAGGGAAAGGAGAATGGGCCGGGGATTAATTGCTGGAAAATAAAATTCGTGTTGGGCCGTGGTTTAAATAAAAAGGGAATCTAATTTATTTGGTTTTGTTTTTAATCTAGGTTTGGTCTTTGATTGGTTTAACGGTTTTGGAAAAATTTAAATGTTGGAACTTAAGCACTAATCTTCACACAAGGTAGTAATACGGGAAAAATGGGGATACTAATTGGGGACTCAGGAACTGTATGAAAAATTTCATAGATGGGGAACGGGGATTTACATCATACCCCCCTTACAAAAATTTCGTCCTCGAAATTTAACAAGGATACCATGAAACAAAAGTACTAAACCAAGAGATGTGGAAAACGAGCACGGATATCTTCCTCCCGCTCCCAGGTGGATTCTCCTGGGGAACGACCGTCCCAAGACACTCGGACTAACGGAATGACCTTGTTCTTCAGCACTTTCTCTCTGCGGTCGAGGATGGTAGTGGGCTGCTCCTCGTATGATAGATCGGTACCCAAAACTAGCTCCGAATAGTCCAGGACATGGCTCTCATCCCGAACATAACGCCGTAACTATGACACGTGGAAGGTATTGTGCACACCAGCTAGCGATGGAGGCAAGGCAAGTCGGTAGGCCACCTCTCCTACTCGCTCTAGCACCTCAAAAGGTCCGATAAAACGGGGACTGAGCTTTCCCCGATCTCCGAACCTGATAACTCCACAGGTAGGGGAAATCTTCAGGAACACGTGTTCTCCGACTTCAAACTCTAGTGCTCTCCTGCTGGTATCTGCCCAACTCTTCTGTCGATCCTGAGCCGTCTTAATTCGCTGCCTGATCATTAGGACCTTGTCGACTGTCTGAACAATGAGCTCAGGACCCAGTAATCTTCGCTCTCCCACATCATCCCAACATACCGGGGATCGACACTTCCGCCCATAAAGTGCTTCAAACGGGGCCATCTGAATGCTAGCCTGGTAACTGTTGTTGTAGGAAAACTCGACTAGATGCAGATGGTCTTCCCAGGAACCCTGAAAGTCCAACATACAGGCTCTCAACATATTCTCAAGCGTCTGAATGGTACACTCGGGTTGTCCATCCGTCTGCAGGTGATAAGCTGTGCTGAACTTGAGGCGGGTACCCAAACTCTCCTGTAAGCTCCTCTAGAAGTGCGACACGAATCTGGTGTCTCGATCTGACACAATGCTTACCGGAACACCGTGAAGTCGCACTATCTCCTGCATGTATCTCTCTGCCAGTGACTCCGTCGACTGTCCCACCCGGAATGGTAAGAAGTGTGCAGCTTTCGTGAGGCGGTCGACGATAACCCAAATGGCGTTATTGCCCTTAGGGCTCCGCGGTAAGACCGTCACGAAATCCATGTTGATGTGCTCGCACTTCCATTCTGGTATCAGAAGTGGTTGCAACAAACCTACTGTCCTCTGATGCTCCGCCTTCACTTGCTGGCATACCAAGCATCTGGATACGAACCTCGCAATTTCCCTCTTCATTCCGTTCCACCAAAAATGTTGCTTTAGGTCTCGATACATCTTTATACCTCCCGGATGCACAGAATAAGCTGAACTATGCGCCTCGGCCAGTATTTCTTCTTGAACATCCCCCTTGGGTATGCAGAGTCTGCTACCGAACCTCAGAGAACCATCTTCATGTATGATTAGGTCCGTTCTCAGTCCGGCTTCTAGTTGCGCTCTAAACTTTTGCAATCGGGGGTCATCCGATTGTGCAGCCTTGATGCGATCCACCAGGGAAGACTGCACCTGTAGTTGCCAAAGTTGACTGAGTGCGTTCGGTGTAACGACTTCAAGCTCGAGTCTCTGAAAGTCCTCAATAATGCTCCTCTGACTGGTCAACATCATGACCGCTGGCTTGCGACTGAGCGCATCTGGTACAACATTCACCTTCTCCGGGTGATACTGAAGGTCCAAGTCATAATCTGCCATCAGCTCTAGCCATCGGCGCTGCCTCATGTTTAGTTCCTTCTGAGTGAAGACGTACTTCAGACTTTTATGATCCGTGTACACCTCCACTTTCTCGCCCAATAGGTAGTGCCTCCAAATCTTCAACGCAAAGAGTACAGAAGCTAACTCCAAGTCATGCGTAGGATAGTTCTTCTCGTGATTTCTCAGTTGTCGAGAGGCGTAAGCAACTACTCGGCCGTGCTGCATCAGAACACGGCCTAAACCCTTCCCTGAGGCATCACTGTGTATCACTAAACCACCGGAATCATCTGGTACTGTAAGAATGGGCGCCGTGGTTAACTTCTGCTTCAGTGTGCCAAAAGCCTGAGTACACTCCTCTGTCCACGCAAATGTTACATCCTTCCGTGTCAGCCTCATCAACGGTTCAGCGATTCTTGAGAAGTCTTGGACAAACCTCCGATAATAACCTGCCAATCCTAGAAAGCTTCTGATCTCGGCCACAAACTTCGGTGTTGGCCAATCTCTGATAGATTCTATCTTTGCCGGGTCCACCGAGATGCCTTCGCCCGAAACAATGTGTCCCAAAAACTGAACCTTGTCGAGCCAAAATTCACACTTGCTTAATTTCGCATACAGCTTCTTTTCTCGAAGAATTTGTAGAACCGTGCGCAAATGCTCGACATGCTCCTCCCAGGTCTTCGAGTAGACAAGTATGTCGTCGATAAATACAACGACAAACGTGTCCAAGTACTTTGCAAACACCCTGTTCATCAAGTCCATGAATATCGCTGGAGCATTGGTAACACCGAACGTCATCACAAGGAACTCGTAATGTCCGTATCGGGTCCTGAAACCCGTCTTGCATACATCCTCGGCTGCTACTCTGATTTGATGATATCCCGAACGGAGATCCAACTTCGAGAATACCTTGGCCCCACTTAACTGATCGAATAAGTCGTCGATGCGCGGGATTGGGTATTTGTTCTTTATAGTGACTTTGTTCAACTCCCGATAATCTATACACATCCACAGTGATCCATTCTTCTTCTTCTTCACTGACAGAACTGGTGCACCCCACGGTGAAGCGCTTGGTCGGATAAATCACTTCTCCAATAGCTCTTCAATTTGCTTCTTCAACTCCGCCAACTCAACCGGTGCTATTCTGTACGGGGCCTTGGAAACTGGTGCCGTACCTGGAGTCAAATTGATCGAGAACTACAAGATGCGTGGAGGTGGTAGACCTGGTAAATCTTCAGGGAATACGTACAGAAAGTCCCGAACAATCTCTGGGGCTGCGCTTTCATCAATCTCCATAGCTGTCAGCTCTTTTGGCTTGGCTCTATACTTGGCTGTCTCCAAAGATTCGCTCCCTCCCTCGAAAATAAACTCCGGGTGATTTGGAATGCGGAAGATCACATTCCTTGCACGGCAATCAATAACTGCATGGAAGGTACTCATCCAATCTATCCCGAGAATTACGTCATAACTGCCTGTCCCGATCAGAAGGAAATTCGCATAGAATTCCCTGCCACACACTACAACCGGACATGATCTACATTCTCGACTAGATATTATAATGCCATTACCCGTATGTATCTCCCAGCCCTTGGTTAGTGGTTCATGTGGTATGGAGTGTGTATCAATGAAATGCTCCGATATGAAGCAGTGCGTTGCCCCAGAATCAAATAGTACTCTAGCCGGCAAGGAATGTACGAGTAGAGTACCTGTAACGTCTCCTGACGCCTCTTCCTGCTCGGCGGTCAAGGTGAAAGCCCGTCTCTGACCGTGACCTGTAGAGGGTTGCTTCTGCTCCTGTGGCCTCTGCTGCGGCGGTCCAGAACCTCCCTGTATCTCTGCTCGCTCGGGGCAATCGCTAATCCTGTGCTGACTGGATCCGCAAATCAAGCACTGTCCCTTGGCGTGGCGACAGTCCTTCTGGGTATGCCCATCTCTATTGCAGCAGCCGCAAACTACGTTCCGTCTCTGGTGGCGATGCCGTGGCATGAACGGACACTTCATTTGTGCCGTTCCAGGCCTGTGGACCGGTATGGCTCCTCGAGAAGGTGCAGGGGTACGTGCTGGAACAACTGGGGGCATCCTGAACTTGTTGATCAATTGCTCCTGATCTCTCGCCGCATTGAGTACATGTGCAAAAGTCTGCACCTCCAGTGATGCGATCAACTGCTGCAGCTCGAAATCAAGTCCCTGCAAGAAGCGTCTGGCCCTAATGGCCTCTGAGGCGACCATGTATGGAGCAAAACGGCTCAGACGGTTGAACTCTGCCGTATATACGTCCACTGGACGTCCATTCTGCTTCAATAGGATGAACCTTTCCTCCATCTCTGCCTTGGCGGTTGTAATACCCAGTCCTCTGTATACCAATATCCGTATTTTTGTTACCCTTAAAAGTTATTTATTTTATAATCATTACTTTTAGTGTTTTAACATCCCAGACCCAAATTCATCTAAACCCTTTTATTTTCTCCCTTTTATCTGCACCCAAAAACTCAGCTCATTTTCCCTTTAAATAAACTAAACCCCAAATCCATTTCCTCCTTCATTGTTCTCCCCTAGCCTAAACCGAAACCCTATTACCTATCTATTTTATATTTTCCCAAATTCTTTTATTGTTATTTTCCAAGCCGGCCCCTCTTCTCTAATTTCCTTATTCTTATTTATTTCCAACCCTAACCCATTTCTACCTTCTTTTATTCTTTCCCTCAGACCAACACTCCATTTTCCCTTTTTAATTAGTAAAACCAAACCCAAAACCGTTAAACCCCAGCCCGCTCTCTCTATTTTCTAATTAAACTTAATTTCCTAACCCAACCGGCCCACTTTTCTATTTCTTTTATTATTTTCTTTTCCTCAGCCCAAGCTCTTGTCCCCAGCCCAAGCCCAAAGGAAATTAAAATTTGATTTAAAAAAAAAACCTTACCTCGGCCCAGCCCAGCAGCCCACATCCTTCACCAACCCGACCCGGCCCGCTCTCCTTCTTCACCCCCACACGTAAACCTTTTCCCGCTCGTTCTTCGCCGACCCACGCGCCCCGCCTGCCTCGCCAACGCCCCGCTCCTTGCGCCCACTACGCGCGCCCTCCCCGCGACCCGTTCCCCCAACAACTCGCTCCTCTCTTTCCCTCACACCCTCGAACTAAAACTCCTTCCCTCTCTCTCTACAGAAAAACTCCAAACGCCGAGCCCACTGCATCCATCAACACCGGCCTCCCCTCGCCGCTGGGCACTGCCTGAGCACCAGCGCGACCACCTCCACGTCGCCAACAGCCTCCATCGACCGAGCCCTCCTCACCTTCTTCCCCACCAAGCTCCCCTGCATCCGAGCTCTCTCGCCAACCCACTTCAGCTCCCTCACCCGCTCCCCTCGACGACGACGACGACGACGAACCACTTCCGACCTCCTCCCTCATCACCTCACCCTAACCTCCTCCTAAAGACC
This sequence comes from Agapanthus africanus, assembly GCA_030015575.1. Lineage (NCBI taxonomy): Eukaryota > Viridiplantae > Streptophyta > Magnoliopsida > Asparagales > Amaryllidaceae > Agapanthus > Agapanthus africanus. Next base: position 172,999,257 of record CM057342.1, on the reverse strand, counting down.
TCACCTCTCCCTCAGCCGAGCCCCTCTTTCGAGCTCCAACCCACCCTGCCGCGAGCTCGGCCACCTACACTACGACCCCGGTGAGCCCCTAACCGACCTGAACCACCTCGTTGACGCCCCAACGTCGTCAGCATCATCACCAATACCCCATACATCCACACCCGAGCCCCTATACACTCTCTCTCCCTCCAAACCAGAAAACCATAACTTCTCCTCACTGCGAACTCACTGTTGCCCATCGCCGGAGTGACGCCTCCGACCGTCGTCGACCCCAGCACACTCGCAGAGAACCACTGAGCACCCCCTCCGCTTCCAGTGACCGCGAGACGTCTCCGGGCAACTCCGATGTAGCATCCGAATCGCGAGCCGAGGCCGTGAAACCAAACCGCGTCGTTCGTCGCGCGCTCGTGACGTTGCCGCTGTCGTACATCGCCCAAAACGTTTCCAGGCAAGTTCCCTACTTGCTACATGCTAATTTATGTTTGTTACAAACTATAATCGTATAGATTCCACATTTACTATTCCCGATAAATTATATGACGTAACTGTTCGATGCATGATCTTAATGGAAATCTTCATTTAATTTGATGGAACTCATTTGCATAGTCTGGCCCGTAAGGCATTGAACCTAGTGTGTAAATTTCATTGGAAAATATGACCGTTAATGACTAAAACGAATACCCCCAAATACACCCGTAAAACTGAGATTTTCCCGTGTCTGAAAATTGTTAAAATCACCATAAATTATGTACATACTGAAATGTTGCTTTCGAGGGCTCAAATCAAAGCCGACTCGACGAACTGTAACCCTATGCAAGCTTCTAATGGTTTCTATACTGAAATTGTGACGATAATTGGATCGGAGTGCGGCTCTGGACTGCAGTCCAGAGCGACCCTGGTTACTGTTTACTGTTCCGTAATGTGTGCCACCTTATTTATTGAACTCGTATGTTGCGGAACTCTGCAGTTTATTAAAGGTGAATCCGTTAGATAAATAACACCAGTGGTTTCTTTCCGTTTTATAGTCATTTGCTATTTAATCTGCAATTTAAAAGATCGGGACGTATAGCAGTCCCAAACAGAACCAGAACTGATACCCCAATGTTGAATCGTGCATAACTCCTGACGTACAGATGCGATTGAGAATCTGTCTGTTGCGTTAAAAACCTTACTGAAAACCCTATATTTCATTCAACTGTAGAGTCGCAAAAATCTGTACCCAACTGGGATTAAAATGTGTTGCGAAACGGATTTCCGATTCTGAAACCGGATTTCCAGCAGTGAACGCTTAAAATGAAATGGCCATATCTAGTGATCCTGAAACCCGATTGACGTGAAACCAAATTTTTTGTGTAGATAATCAAATATAATACCTATCCCCTGCTCATTGTTTCGCTAAATTTGGCATGTATGATTTATGATAAATTATGCAAGTGGTAGGATACCGACATATGACATCTTAATCATGCCTTACATACTGTTTTCTCAACACTTCATATGTATATGTCATTGCATTGGTAGCCTAGTGATCATGTGCATTACCCAGTGTTAGGTATTAGTGGTGATTGTGGCAAATACGTTAGTGTTCGTGCATGAGTGGATAAGTGAAAGTGACACGTAGTTGTACACAATCAGTGGACCCTATTATTCTATTGCATTGTCGACGTCTGTGGGATGTGTATAAGTGTGACTATAAGTGGTATGGGACACTTATGGAAACACTTGTATGGGTGTCACAGGTAAGGCACCAGACACTGTCCATCTATCTCGGGTATCAGCCGGGACATGCTTGATGGAGATCCTGTCTCTAGTTCTCGCGCAGACTTGTCATGGACCGACCGATATTTGAGGTTATGGTTGGCGTTTGATGTAGAACACGGGGTGTGGGGTAGTTTGAGTGTGATTTCAACAGAATCTCGGGAGTCCCATGCCGGCTTATATATATGGAGATATATGGAGATTTACAGGGTACATGATTATTACCGTGAGTTATACTTTGGGCCCGTGGTCCCTTGCCCTTGGGTCCTACCCTTGGGTGGAGGACACTTGCGAGTGGTTGACTCTCACACTTGGACTGACGATAGGCTTAGTGACCTGTACAGTGAGACTTGGAGACTGATAGGGATAGTGACATTGACATGCATTACTTACTGTACTGACACACCTGACATACTCTTTTATTGCTTTATTGTTCACCTGCTCTTTTAGACACCCGCATTGGCTACTTCATGTTCATATCTCTACTATCTTGATTTACTATTATGTATTCGTTATTACTGTACGGGTTATCACTTGCACCTATATATATATATATATATATATATATATATATATATATATATATATATATATATATTGCTATCGTGTCGCTCTGACGACCTGAGTATGCATGCTCAGAGTGAGAAGTGGATCTAGCTTGGATCAGGACCAGACGTACCTTGAGGACATCACGGACATTTTGATCAGCTACCCAGAAATATACTCTGTTGATTCATATTTGGTTAGTTCTTTGTATTTGCTTTGATCTTTATACTGCATTTCTCATTACCTGTGCATTGTATTACTGGTTACCACGTAAAGCTAGAAGCCGAAGTGTGACTACGGCAGGATATTTTCTTGACCGTAGGAGCATGGCTGGCCTTGTCAACCCCTCGTATTCCGTATTTTGGGAAGCGGGGCGTGACATGGTTTTGTTGGTATCAGAGCCAGGTTTTACTGTGATTGGGATTGCAGTTACTGAGTAGAGCTTGACGATTTAAGCCGTTCTTTCGGTCTAGATTGTGAACTGTTATCTTTGACTTGAATCTTATTATTCGTCATGCTATATTTTGACTCCATCCGTTAGAGTTCTGGGCGACTTAGTAGAGTTACGGGGTTGTAATTATGAACCACAACATAGCTACAATACTGTACTCTATTGGGTAACCGGGAGTTCTATATTTGTTTTCCGCTTGATTGAGTTTCACTCACCGGTATTCTTGTGTCATTGTCTATTCTATATCCTGTTCTGATTTTTCCCCTGTATCTCATGCCGGCTTAAAAATGTTGTTTCAGGACCATGTCTTCCAACGACTCTTCCTCTATTTCCACTCCACAGAATCAGGCCGTAGAGATCCTGACTGCACTGCAAAGTCTGAAGGAAGCCCAGGAGCGAACAAACGACCTGTTAGCTGAAGGACTGAGAAGGCAGGTGAATCAGGCACCAACAGAAGTCTCCAATCGTAAAGGGATCTCTGTTAGACGAGGAAAAGAGGGGAAGATGAAGCGCACATTTGTTCCCCCGCGACAGAAGTAGCAGAAGACCCAATGTTGTGGGTACTGCAAGAGGCCAGGACATCTTCAGAGGGATTGTCGCCGCGCCCAGGGAAAATGCCCATAGTCACAAATTCGCCGTTCGGGAATAATTCGGCGAGGTCGAAAATTCGGATTCGGAGAACTATTCGGAAAAAATCGGCAGGTATTCGGGAAAGATTCGGTAAGTGTTCGGGAAATGTTCGGGAAGGATTTCGAGCAATAAATTAATATATGAGACGCTAGGTTTTGATTTTGTGAATTATTTGCAGTTTTTTGAATTATTCGCTGTTTTTTCACATAATTCGGGAATAATTCGTGAATTATTCGCGAATAATTCGCGAATTATTCGGCTAGTTCGGCAATGGCGAATAATTCGGCGAATAATTCGTTTGATCAAATATTCGCGAATTATTCGCGAATTCGGCGAATAATTCGCGAATTATGTGACTATGAAAATGCCTAATTTGCGGATCCAGCGAACACCTTATCAATAGTTGCCCTAATAGGAAGGAGCTACAAGGAGGCAGTTCGTCCACACTCCCCACCCCTGCTAATTGATGGATATTTCATAGTTCGAGCTTCGAGGATAGTGCGGACCCAGCATAGGATTCAACTCGCGTGACGAGAATGCAGCGGTCTAGTAATCAAAGAAGAATTTTCACGTTTTCTGCTTTCAGTAATAATGTTGTCACCCTCTTGTAAATATTTCTTTTCGTTTGAAATCTTGTATCCGTCGAACTTTTAGTTGAATGCAATAAAACTTTGAATCGTAATGTATGTATCATTCTCTTGCTTTCCTCCTTATTTATACTATTCATTACCACAGCATTTTTAATTTTGATTTTTCAGTTCCTGCCTATCGCATATTTTCCTGTACTCTGTATCCTTAGCCATTTTCTTAATGTGTTCCACTGTCTAATCATGACTCTTTCTTTTCAGGCCATGGCCCACCCTGGAGCAGCGCCGCATCTAGATGAGGATGCACAGTCATGCGTTTTCTTAGACCGCATGCTGGTGAGTTCGGACGATGAGATAAACGGCCCCCAGGTCATTTTCGGAAACAACGATTCCGAAGACGAAGGAGCCGCCGCCCCAGAAGTTGATATAATCGGCGATTCCGACGAGGAGGAAGGAGACCCTGGAGAAAACCCGATAGAGGAAGATCCCGAGGAGGGCCCAATGGAAGAAAATCCCGTGGAGGAGAATCCCATGGGAGAGGATCCAGAAGAAGAGAATCACATGGAAGCAAACCTCGATGAAGAAGCTCCAGCCGAGGAAGAAGGATCGGAAGAACGAGACCTTGTGGTGAGAGAACTCCTAATGGCGGTCCCTGCGAGGCGCTATGAAAATGGACGGCCCTACCTGAATGCGCGAGCCTACCGTAACCTGCTGAACCTCCGCAGTCGCGATTGAAGGAAGTTAGGTGTTGTCTCCTCTGGCCAAATAAATCTGTGTATAGTCTAGGGCCATCTTTCATTTTTTGAGAATACTTTGTTTAGAATTTTCTGGAATGAAATAAAATTTCTGAGTTCGCTAATCTTTTGATTACTGGTTCACTTGATGCTTTGACTTTTCCCCTATACATTTATTTTCCTCCAGGGATCCCTGAATGTCCACCTCGGCACCTTGTGCTGTTTCGCCCCTCACTTAGATTAAAAGTACCGCACCCTGACCTTTTGAAGGAGCCACCCTTCATCCTTCGTATATGCCTCGTTTGAGATCCGTCTGGGAGGGGAAATTGATAGTGAAACTTCCAAGTTAGCTGACCTTTCGGATTTTTTTGATTCATATGATGTATCGACCGTTTTCCTTCCCATACATCCCTTTTCCCCCTGTGGTCCTTTGCTGCTCACCCTTACTTCTCGTGCTGACCCGACCCCAATCTCTTCGACCTTCAGTCTAAAGGCGTCACACCCCGAACTTTTGAGTGAGCCATACTCCATTGTAGCCCCTACCTTAGCTAACCCTATACTTTTTGTGCTATTTTCCTATTACCCTAATTATATTTAGGGACATCGTTATTCGAAGATTTTAGTTTTCATTATTTTGTATTTATCGAAAAGTGCGTGTTATTGACTACTCCGTCTTATGTATTTTAAGTACGCTACTATTTTTCTCATTTTGTGGTAGCGCAATCATATATTGCGCATATTATTTTATGCTATGTTTCTTATTTGCATCATGAGATTTTCTAAGTTACTTTAAGATTTGTTTTTCTTTTAGTCAATACATTACACTAGGGTGTTTTAACCTATCGACAATTCCTTCATTATTTTATGGTTGTTACTTTAATTCCGGGTATTGTGCTTATGGTTACTATTATAAATGGTTATGCCTTATACTTATTATTTTAGCTGCGCTACCTTTGATATGCGAGGTGTGCACATGTTTTGGATTTCGATTTTATCTAGCACGCCGCGAATGTTATTATTCGTTATTGCTATTCTATTTTTGTACATACGGGTTTCTCTCATAATTGATTTCTACCTTATACTTATTTAGACCTATTCTTTTAGTTGTATTATTTGTATACATATATAAACCTTCAAATTTCTTCATCCACCTATTTCAAGTAAATCATTATGTGTTAGTTTGCGATATATTAGCTTTCGTTTATGATTTTATAACTTATCGTTTATTTTAAATTTCGAGAACGAAATTTTTGTATGGGTGGTATGATGTAATACCCAGTCCTCTGTATACCAATATCTGTATCTTTGTTACCCTTAAAAGTTATTTATTTTATAATCATTACTTTTAGTGTTTTAACATCCCTGACCCAAATTCATCTAAACCCTTTTATTTTCTCCCTTTTATCTGCACCCAAAAACTCAGTCCATTTTCCCTTTAAATAAACTAAACCCCAAATCCATTTCCTCCTTCATTGTTCTCCCCTAGCCTAAACCGAAACCCTATTACCTATCTATTTTATATTTTCCCAAATTCTTTTATTGTTATTTTCCAAGCCGGCCCCTCTTCTCTAATTTCCCTATTCTTATTTATTTCCAACCCTAACCCATTTTTACCTTCTTTTATTCTTTCCCTCAGACCAACACTCCATTTTCCCTTTTTAATTAGTAAAACCAAACCCAAAACCGTTAAACCCCAGCCCGCTCTCTCTATTTTCTAATTAAACTTAATTTCCTAACCCAGCCGGCCCACTTTTCTATTTCTTTTATAGTTTTCTTTTCCTCGGCCCAAGCTCTTGTCCCCAGCCCAAGCCCAAAGGAAATTAAAATTTGATTTAAAACAAAACCCTTACCTCGGCCCAGCCCAACAGCCCACATCCCTCACCAACCCGACCCGGTCCGCTCTCCTTCTTCTCCCCCACACGTAAACCTTTTCCCGCTCGTTCTTCGCCGACCACGCGCCCCGCCTGCCTCGCCAACGCCCTGCTCCTTGCGCCCACGACGCGCGCGCCCCCTGCGACCTGTTCCCCCAACGGCTCGCTCCTCTCTTTCCCTCACACCCTCGAACTCAAACTCCTCCTTCCCTCTCTCTCCACAGAAAAACTCCAAACGCCGAGCCCACTACATCCATCAATGCCGGCCTCCCCTCGCCATTGGGCACCGCCTGAGCACCAGCGCGACCACCTCCACGTCGCTAACAGCCTCCATCGACCGAGCCCTCCTCACCTTCTTCCCCACCAAGCTCCCCTGCATCCGAGCTCTCTCGCCAACCCACTTCAGCTCCCTCACCCTCTCCCCTCGACGACGACGACGAACCACTTCCGACCTCCTCCCTCATCACCTCACCCTAACCTCCTCCTAAAGACCTTACCTCCCCCTCAGCCGAGCCCCTCTCTCGAGCTCCAACCCACCCTGCCGCGAGCTCGGCCACCTACACCACGACCCCAGCGAGCCCCTAACCGACCTGAACCACCTCGTTGATGCCCCAACGTCGTCAGCATCATCACCAACACCCTATACATCCACACCTGAGCCCCTACACACTCTCTCTCCCTCCAAACCAGAAAACCATAACTTCTCCTCACTGCAAACTCACTGTTGCCCATCGCCGGATCGACGCCGCCGACCGTCGTCGACCCCAGCACACTCGCAGAGAACCACTGAGTACCCCCTCCGCTTCCAGTGACCGCGAGACATCTCCGGGCAACTCCGACGTAGCACCCGAATCGCGAGCCGGGGCCGTGAAACCAAACCGTGTCATTCGTCGCGCGCTCGTGACGTTGTCGCTGTCGTACATCGCCCAAAACGTTTCAAGGCAAGTTCCCTACTTGCTACATGCTAATTTATGTTTGTTACAAACTATAATCGTATAGATTCCACATTTACTATTCCCGATAAATTATATGACGTAACTGTTCGATGCATGATCTCAATGGAAATCTTCATTTAATTTGACAGAACTCATTTGCATAGTCTGGCCCGTAAGGCAGTGAACCTAGTGTGTAAATTTCATTGGAAAATATGACCGTTAATGACTAAAACGAATACCCCCAAATACACCCGTAAAACTGGGATTTTCCCGTGTCTGAAAATTGTTAAAATCACCATAAATTATGTACATACTGAAATATTGCGTTAGAGGGCTCAAATCGAAGCTGACTCGATGAAATGTAACCTTATCCAAGTTTCTAATGGTTTCTGTACTGAAATTGTGACGATAATTGGATCGGAGTGCGGCTCTGGACTGCAGTCCAAAGCGACCCTGGTTACTGTTTACTGTTCCGTAATGTGTGCCACCTTGTTTCCTGAACTCGTATGTTGCGGAACTCTGCAGTTTATTAAAGGTGAATCCGTTAGCTAAATAACACCAGTGTTTTCTTTCCGTTTTATCGTCGTTTGCTATTTAATCTGCAATTTAAAAGATCGGGATGTATAGCAGTCCCAAACAGAACCATAACTGATACCCCAATGTTGAATCGTGCATAACTCCTGACGTACAGACGCGATTGAGAATCCGTCTATTGCATTGAAAATCTTACTGAAAACCCTAGATTTCATTCAACTGTAGCGTTGCAAAAATCTGATCCTAACTGGGATTAAAATGCGTCGCGAAACGGATTTCCGATTCTGAAACCGGATTTCCAGCAGTGAACGCTTAAAATGAAATGGCCATATCTCGTGATCCTGAAACCCGATTGACGTGAAACCAAATTTTCTGTGTAGATAATCAAATATACTACCTATCCCCTGCTCATTGTTTCGCTAAATTTGGCATGTATGATTTATGATAAATTATGCAAGTGGTAGGATACCGACATATGACATCTTAATCATGCCTTACATACCGTTTTCTCATCACTTCATATGTATATGTCATTGCATTGGTAGCCTAGTGATCATGTGCATTACCCAATGTTAGGTATTAGTGGTGATTGTGGCAAGTACTTTAGTGTTCGTGCATGAGTGAAAGTGACATATACTTGTACACAATCAGTGGACTCTATTATTCTATTGCATTGTCGAAGTCTGTGGGATGTGTATAAGTGTGACTATAAGTGGTATGAGACACTTATGGAAGCACTTGTATGGGTGTCACAGGTAAGGCACCAGACACTGTCCATCTATCTCGGGTATCAGCTGGGACGTGTTTGATGGAGATCCTGTCTCCAGTTCTCGCGCAGACCTGTCATGGACCAACCGGTATTTGAGGTTATGGTTGGCGTTTGATGTAGACCACGAGGTGTGGGGTAGTTTGAGTGTGAGTTCAACAGAATCTCGGGAATCCCATGTCAGCTTATATATATGGAGATATATGGAGATTTACAGGGTACATGATTATTACCGTGAGTTATACTTTGGGCCCGTGGTCCCTTGCCCTTGGGTCCTACCCTTGGGTGGAGAACACTCACGAGTGGTTGACTCTCACACTTGGACTGACGATAGTCTTAGTAACCTGTACAGTGAGACTTGGAGACTGATAGGGATAGTGACATTGACATGCATTACTTACTGTACTGACACACCTGACATACTCTTTTATTGCTTTACTGTTCACCTGCTCTTTTAGACACCCGCATTGGCTACTTCATGTTCATATCTCTACTATCTTGATTTACTGTTATGTATTCATTATTACTGTACGGGTTGTCACTTGCACATATATATATATATATATATATATATATATATATATATTGCTATCGTGTCGCTCTGACGACCTGAGTATGCATGCTCAGAGTGAGAAGTGGATCTAACTTGGATCAGGACCAGACGTACCTTGAGGACATCGCGGACATTTTGATCAGCTACCCAGAAATATACTCTATTGATTCACATCTGGTTAGTTCTTTGTATTTTCTTTGATCTTTATACTGCATTTCTCATTACCTGTGCATTGTATTACTGGTTACCACGTAAAGCTAGAAGCCGAAGTGTGACTACGGCAGGATATTTCCTTGACCGTAGGAGCATGACTGTCCTTGTCAACCCCTCGTATTCCGTATTTTGGGAAGCGGGGCGTGACAGCGGTAGAAGGGAAATAATGGTCTAGGAAGCACTCCTTGAATTTGCCCCATTCAATCGGCCTGTCTAGCCTGCTTTCTTCCACTGACTCCATGTACGGGCTTCATCTTCTAATTGAATCTTTATCACGTTCACCCTATCTTCATCGGGTACCCTGGCGGCCGTCAGTAAGTTCTCCATGTTCACTAGCCATTGCTCGGCCTCGAGGGGTTCAGCTAGCCCTGTGAATGCAGCTGGATGTAACCTCCGGAAGTCTGATACGGAACCAGCCCTAGCAGGATAAGCTGATGGAGTAGTGCCCTCGGGGGCGGTAATGAGTGCGGAGGGTCCTCCTGCAGCGGTAATGGCCTTGAGTCCCTCGGCGAGTAAGTCTGTCTTCCTCTCCTGAGCTTCTGCGAGAGAGGTCAGTGCACTAAGTATTCTTTCCGTGCGGTCCTGAGAACTGGAGTCCGAGGAGGGGTCGGTCGGGGACGTCATATCGCTGGAAGATTCAAAAGGATAAGATTAGATCCGAGGATGAAAATCAGGAATAGTGAAACGAAAATAATGTAATACAGTATAGTTAATGTTATCCCTTATTACTAAATACGGCTCTGATACCAACAAAACTATGTCACGCCCCGCTTCCCGAAATACGGAAAACGATGGATGACTAGGCCAGCCATGCTCCTACGGTCAAGGAATAATCCCGCCGTAGTCACACTTCGGCTTCTAGCATTACATGGTAATCAGTAAACAAAGCACGGTAGTAAAGGAAATACATCACTAAATTATTACATTAAAGTCCATTATTCACAATTTACAAATAACCAAGAAGAGCTACTAACCATGTTCAAGTACAAGATCTCTTTATGGAAAGCAGAAAGGAAGAAAAAGGTACTCCAGACTAGATCTCCGTCAGCTCGAAAGGTAAACCTGACTCCTGCGCTGGTCCTTCCTCGAGGTCTGAGCATGCACACTCAGGTTGTCAGAGCGACGTAATAGCAATTTATATAATAATGATATGAAACGGGTAAATACGGTAATAACAGTGAAAGTACAATGCGTGTAATCACTATGTCACTATATGATGCAAAGTATGATCTGTGTCCCTATCAGTCTTTAGGTCATGTTTGAAATCGTATAGTGGAAAGGAAGATCATGTTTAACGTGAGTTGATCAGTCTAAAATAATGTATTTTTAACATGGAAATTTCCCTATCATTTGTACTCATTTAGAAGTGTTCGGCATTCATATTTCACATATTAGCAAATCAATCGTAAAATATCAGATTGCATGTGTTAGACTTTTAAACCGGCACTTTAAGGGAAATTGACTGTATTTTATGACATCGCATCATCCCTGTATTGCGCAACACTTGTGTCGAGATTTGTGCAGGAAATTGCAGGAGCAAAGTCAAAAGAAGCTGATCAAAAAATACACCAACTCCATGTTTTCAGATCTGGTAGCAATTCAAAGGGGAAAATACAATTCAACATATCCTATAAAGGCCCATACATCAGCCCAAGCAAGCACCAGAGAGCCCAAGCCCCAACTCTCCAAAAGAGCCATGGAACCGCGGCGGGAGCCGGCTTGAGCCGCGGTTCCGCGGCGGTTTGGACACGTCAGCAAGGAATTTTCACTGCAGAATTTATATCTCAGGGCCCACATTACTTTAGTATATGGCAAATTCCAGAAAACCGTCGAAGCTTCTTCCAGATCAGCAAAGATCATTAAGCAAAGTTAATCCTAATTAAGCTCCTAACTAACCTCTTCTAGAAGCTCCCTCCTAACTAATCACATCTAGAAGCTTCTCCTCTAACTAACTTTTGGAGAGAAATTCAAAATCTCCTCAACAAACTTTTGGAGGGAAACTTAAAATTCAAATCCTAGATCTAGGGTTTTGATGGCTATAAATAGGAACCTAGATCTAAGGGTTGAGGTTGTTCATTAGTTAGTTCAATTTCTCATCATTCTCTCTTCATCTTCCATCCACAAGTTGAGTGACACGACTTGTACGAAACCCTAACCCTAATTCCACTCCAAATTCAAGATCCCGAGTACCAATCAAGCAAGAAGCCTTCAACCTTTTAGGAGCCGAGCCGATCTTCAATCGGGCAAGTGATCCAAGCCGATCCGCGACTCAAGGAGACGAGAGAAGCCAAATCAACGATCGAGTTCTTCCTCTTGTAGTTCTTGAGCGAATGTAATGAAATTATTGATATAAATAAAAGGTGAAATTCTTTAATCTTGTTTTCTTTAAATTCTTCCATCATGATTAGATCTCAATTTGTGATTGTAGTTCTTGTTGTGATGTTTGAGTAAAACTCCGCTCGTTAAGGAGTCGAGACGATCAATAGAATGATGATGTAACAAATCTTAATACGATTCTTGAGTCCTACGAGTTTTGTAAACCCTAGCAAGTTCAAGAATCGATGACCTAGTTTCGTTGCGATGCTTTCTTGATTGTGATCGCTCGAAATTAGGGATCTACGATCGTTTCTTGAATTTACTAGAAGCTAGAATGTGAATGATATCGACGAAAGAACAAGGGACAAGATGAAACCCTGGTTTCATAAGAAATCCCTAATTCTTGATCGATCATCATCGATCTAGTATCAATTCATCGAAGGATAAGAATACGTAATTGTAAGATTACATCACATCTATAGATCCGATCGATTCCTACGAGCCTCATTTAGATTCTTGATATTTGGTTTGGAAAAATCAACAAACTATCAATTCTTGATTCTATCTTTTCTTGTTATTAGATCTAGATTTTCTAATTCTTGAACTTCAAATATAAATCATGAATTGTTTTGTTTTCTTTTCTTTAAAGTTTCGACTCATCTAATTCAAAAGACGAACGATTACACTTTCCCTGTGGACGATCCGCACTTACTAACGCGCTACATTCGACACCGTTATTGATTGCGGTCAAAATATTTTTGGTTGTGATTTCTATATAATTTTTCTCAAACGACACAACAAAAATCATTCAATCAAATGGTGCCGTTGCCGGGGATCATTTGAATTGATACTTTTACATCCAATCAAGAAATTATTTCAATCAAATGGCGCCGTTGCCGGGGACCATTTGATAAACACAACAAAAATCAACAATCAAATGGCGCCGTTGCCGGGGATTGTGCGCTAATTGTTCGTATTTTGAAATTTGAGTTGAAAATTTTATTCCATTATAACTTTTAGATCTAAACTCGCACAAACCCTAATACGTGTTTTGTGATTTGATTGCGAGGAAATCTGGGATCATTGGAGCTTGGATAAAATTTTTCTGAATATTCCAGAGAGCTAGGGGAGTTAACAGGAGCCCTCTGTAGAATTTTCATTCAGTGAACAGTGAAATTGGCTGCCTTTCCGCGGCATTTGGGAGCTAAAACCGCGCTTCGGTGGCGGTTCAGGCAGTTCACTGCTCCAAAATTTTTCTGGTAAATCCTCACTTTCTTATCTCTTCTCAAATCTGCTCCGAATAACATTTTGTGCAGGTTTCTTTGCAAATAATCGCAGCGCCGCGCAAAAAGCAAAAATATATTGTGCGTGTTTTTGATTCTTGGTTGTTTGTATATTAATACGGATATTAAGGGGCACGACCAAATCCAGATTAGGTGGGGAGTTCATTACCTTTCCTAAGCCCTAAAAATCACAAACTTGCATCCGTATTGACCCACATTAATTAAAAAATATCTAGAGATGACTCTAAGGACCGTCGCGCTCACTTAGGACCGTCGCGCTCACAGAAGAAGGCCGTGGGTAATTCATTGCTTATCCGCGTTTTCTTATGGTGTTTAAGGCAAGTGTGTCGAAGGCTAGTGGTTATTAATTAGGCCCACTACTTACGTAGTGGAGTACCTTCCCACTTACCTGGCACTTACCTGGCCACAGGGGGATAAAGAGGCAGTGGAGGATTCTATCCTGCGACTTGTCTTTTGGCAGTTAGGAGCGGTCTAGAGTTTGACCTAGGTGACCACTAGATTTAGGGTTTTGTGTGTTGCATTTGTTGTGTTGCATCATTTTTTCAAAAATCCGTCCAACTTTCAAAACAAACACCGCATTCATTCATCATTCCCTTAATTATAAATTCACGCTGCCACTTGTACTAATCCTTTTTAGTGCAAAATAGGCTGGACAACGGGATTCTAGTGCCTGTTTGTCCGCGTCCCCCGATCGACCCAAAAATCGGTATTTCTATATTTACCTTTTCTTTACCCACCACCACACCCACATCGATGGATTCGTCTCCATCGAACTTCTTTTCCACTACCCTGCCGCCGTCCGTTGGTGCGCAGAATCCACCTCGCATCTCTCTCCAAGAGAGGTGCTATCCAACACGAGGCCCCCTTTCCACCTGTCTTTCCATTCCACCAGCCAACGGGGACAATTTTCAGATAAAACCCCAATACATCAACCTTCTACCAAAATTTCACGGTCTCGAGTCTGAAGACGCATACGTGTTTATCACCAAATTTGAAAATGTATGCGCAATGATGGGTACTTCACAGCTTTCTGTGGATGCTTTCCGTCTACGTCTTCTCTCATTCACTTTGTGCGATTTAGCCGAGAAGTGGCTATATAACACTACCGCACATTCCATTTTAAATTGGGAAGAATTCGTCAAAGCATTTCTTAATAAATTCTACCCACATCAAAAGACAGCTCGAGTCCGTAGTGAAATCTATCAATTCACCCATCTTCCAAATGAAACATTTTCAAAATCTCTTGAACGTTTCAAGGATCTGTTAGTCCAATGTCCACATCACGGCATCCCCAGATGGGATCTGTGCCGAATCATTTATGAGGGCATTAATCCAAACACAAGACAGACCCTTGAATCCATGTGTCAAGGCAACTTCATGACCAAAGATGATAAGGAAGCCTGGAAATTTCTAGAAGATTTCGCTGAAAAATCGTTACAGTGGGAGGGTGTGAGTCACTCGTCTAGGGAGGGCAATGATATTTCCATAGGAGTTAGAGCTGACATTTCAGCTATGCAAAAGAAACTCGAGACTATGGAAAACAAATTTTTAGCCGTCCTAAGTCAAATATCACTCTCCAAAACTGTATGTGGTTGCTGTTCTGATCCGTCTCACTTGACGGAAGAATGTCCGTTTCAAGGTCATGAGCATACCAATGCCGCATTTCAACGACCTAGAAACGATCCATCTTCCTCCACATATAATCAGGGTTGGAGGAATCACCTTAATTTTGCTTGGAACCAATCACAATCTCAAAACACGGTTCCAACCCAACACAATTTCCAAAGGGTCCCTCCACCACAACAGCAACCACCACTTCATTTGAGTCAGCACCCTTTTCAAGCACAAAATTTTAAAAATCCGGTCAACACACCTGCACCGTCTAATCCTTTGCAGTTGATCGGTTCAGATGAATCCTCTTCATTCATGAACTTGCTTTTGACAATAAAAACTTCCGTCGATGACATAAAGAGAAACTCTGTGTCCCAAAACGAGACTATTAAATCGATGGAAGAAGAAATTGCATGTTTAAAAGCTCAAATGAGTGAAAGAGAGAAAGGGAAACTTCCAGCTCAACCTTTACTCAATCCTGGCTATTCACATCTTGTGAATGCAACCACGTTGAGATCTGGAAGAGTGCTTGACCATCACCTTGGGGAAGAGTTTGATGACACCGATAAATCAAGCAATAACACCCCGGCTGAGACCTTTCCTTCCACTTCTACTTCTAATTCTAACCTCAGTTCTTCTACCCCACCACCTTTCTGCGAGCCTATTCTTCGTTTCCCGAAAGGCTCGCCACCTCAGCCCATCTCTTCTAGTTCTCCACAGACGATCCCCACTCCTCTTTTGGGATCACGTCTACCCCTACTTCCTTCTCCTATGATGGACCCAGCGCTTATTGCTAAAGCACCTTATCCTAATCGGTTAAGGGCTAACACACCGAGTCCACATATGGAGAAGATTATGAACATTTTAAAGCAAGTTAACACCAACATCCCTCTCCTAGATGCCATCCAACAAGTTCCGTCCTATGCGAAAACTCTTAAGAACTTGTGCACTAGGAAGAGGAAGACTCAAGTGCCCAAGAAGATTTTCATGGAAAAAACAATAGACACGGCTTTCCCCCAGCAATTACCGAGGAAACGTAAGGATCCTGGATATCCTACGATTTCCATTTCTATTGGGGAAAAACACATCAACCGTGCTCTACTAGACCTTGGCTCTAGTGTTAACTTGCTTCCATACTCAGTCTACGAGCAACTAGGTATCGGAGAGTTGAAGCCAACCCATTGCACTCTCCAGATGGCTGACCGATCAATCACCAAACCTAGGGGTGAACTGGAGGATGTGTTAATAAAAATCGGGGAATTTATATTCCCTGTGGACTTTATTGTAATTGATACACAGCCTGTAGCGAACCCACGGAATCAAATTCCGGTGATTTTAGGTCGTCCCTTTTTTGCCGCTTCCAACGCTATCATCAACTGTCGTAATGGCTCATGACCCTATCTTTCGGGAATAGGTCAATAGAACTAAACATTTACAAGTTGGGAAGTGTACCCTCCGAACCTACTACTCAGGTCTGTTCTGTCGACTTAATGGATGTCGACAGCAGGGAATTTGATGATCCTCCTAATACTGATCTTGACTCTTTTCATATGTTGTTGTTTGACCCAACTATTTATCATACACATACGGACTCTTCCACTGAGATGTCCGGGTCAACAACTAACACTGATTATGAACTGTTCTTAGAGTCTGAAGATCACCCCGCACTTTGTGATGACATTATTCTTCGGGGTATTGATGAAACTTTTGAGGAGATCTTCGCTGATGAACTCGCATTTTTGAATAACACGGGTGTTGAGATGAATCATGTCCCACTCACTGAAATTGAACCTCCACCCCTTCTTCTGAACTATAAAAAGAATGCGAGTAATCCATCACATACACTGTATCGTCTCTCCAAAACGAGACGCACACACACTCTCTTCCACCACTTAACCTTTCCCCACTTCTTCTTCCACCAACCAGAGCACTGCATTGATAAAATTTTCGAATGGTTGGTGTTGACATTCGGTCTTTGCAAAACTTGGCATCGACCACTGATTTTTGACCCCCTCATATGATTTTCAAAGATTAACGGGGGGTTGTAATCGGGCTCTTGAAAGGAAAATTCTTACAAAATTTTGAGCCAAAAATAAGTTTGGGGAAGGTTCTTCACTTAAATATTTTGCCCCCACTAATAAATTCCTCCCAAGCTTACAGGTTTTTCGAGATATAGCAGAAGGCAACAGTGAGGACACTGTTGAAAACAAGTTTTGGGGAGGTTTGTGCTTATTTTTCGCATCATTTGCATCATTTGCATAAGTACAAAACATTTTTCAAAACCTATAAAAATTTAAAATTTTTCAAAACTATAAAAATATTTTTGTACATAAATAAGATAATAAAAGATTAGATAGTGAAAAATTACATCCATGAGATTAGAAAAATTTAAGAAAACCAAGAAAATTAGAAGTTTTCTTATACGAACTAGTAATAAGTAGTTATTAACCGTTGTCCCAAGAGTTAGTAAGATGAAGGACGTCACTAATCTGAGGATAAAAATAAGTCTGAAAAATAGTTCCTATTCTGGAAGCCAAACATTTTTGAACATCGATACCCTGCTATTCGCACTTACACACGTCTTGAAGCCTGGGATAGTAGAGGATACCTTGAAATGCTCTTGTCTTAAAGCCGATGTATGAAGGAAATAAAAAAAATGATGAATAAAAAAATATAAAGTGGTGAGAAAAATGGACACTGGTTTTGTTATCACCAAGGGCAATAAAAATGTATGGCGAGGGTGCCTTTTCACCTAGTGCCCTAAGGCCAACTGGTCTGGGAGTCACTGCTATGCCTAAGGTGGTGCAAGACGAGGAAAATACACCAAGTAAGCAAGCACGGGAGTAATCGGTCGGTTAGTACCTCAAGAAGTATTAACGGTCGCATGAAAGTGTGTGAGCAATCTCATCTAAATATTCATTAATTAAAAAGTACTGAGGCTGATGGGCAAGAATATGATAGCTTGAATTGAATTCTCCGGGTGTAGGGATGTCCTTTACACACACGCAGGGTGATATGATCGTTGTCTGGAAGAAATATAGGAATGAAGAATAAGACGATGTTTTATTGAGGGAGGACGTGATTTTTAACATCTTTTCATGACCATTAAGATAGGGCTCATGACAACCAAAAAGCTAGCTTAGTTGGAAACCCTAATCTTCAAGACTTTTCTTTTACAATTCTTTTCTTGAAATGTAATATTCATGATCTTTCTTTTATTATTGGATTTTATGGGTGCAATCCGCTGAAAACCCTCAGGAGACAACACTCCTCCTACTAGGGACACCTAGAGGTTTAAAGGCTTGTTGCACGTGCTCAGTGCAATCGTGTTGCCTACGAAAGTGTGCTAGTTAGTTTTTCTCTTTCTTTATTTTCTCCTTCTCTTTTTAATAAAACAATTCGCTCGAGACGATCGAAAATAAGTTTGGGGGAATTTGATCAGTCGAAAATAATGTATTTTTAACACGGCAATTTCCCTATCATTTGCACTCATTTAGAAGTGTTCGGCATTCATATTTCACATATTAGCAAATCAGTCGTAAAATATCAGATTGCATGTGTTAGACTTTTAAACCGGCACTTTAAGGGAAATTGACTGTATTTTATTGCATCGCATCATCCCTGTATTGCGCAACACTTGTGTCGAGATTTGTGCAGGAAATTGCAGGAGCAAAGTCAAAAGAAGCTGATCAAAAAATACACCAACTCCATGTTTTCAGATCTGGTAGCAATTCAAAGGGGAAAATACAATTCAACATATCCTGTAAAGGCCCATACATCAACCCAAGCAAGCACCAGAGAGCCCAAGCCCCAACTCTCCAAAAGAGCCGCGGAACCGCGGCGGGAGCCGGCTTGAGCCGCGGTTCCTCGGCGGTTTGGACACGTCAGCAAGGAATTTTCACTGCAGAATTTATATCTTAGGGCCCACATTACTTTAGTATATGGCAAATTCCAGAAAACCCTCGAAGCTTCTTCCAGATCAGCAAAGATCATTAAGCAAAGTTAATCCTAATTAAGCTCCTAACTAACCTCTTCTAGAAGCTCCCTCCTAACTAATCACATCTAGAAGCTTCTCCTCTAACTAACTTTTGGAGGGAAATTCAAAATCTCCTCAACAAACTTTTGGAGGGAAACTTAAAATTTAAATCCTAGATCTAGGGTTTTGATGGCTATAAATAGGAACCTAGATCTAAGGGTTGAGGTTGTTCATTAGTTAGTTCAATTTCTCATCATTCTCTCTTCATCTTCCATCCACAAGTTGAGTGACACGACTTGTGTGAAACCCTAACCCTAATTCCACTCCAAATTCAAGATCCCGAGTACCAATCAAGCAAGAAGCCTTCAACCTTTTAGGAGCCGAGCCGATCTTCAATCGGGCAAGTGATCCAAGCCGATCCGCGACTCAAGGAGACGAGCGAAGCCAAATCAACGATCGAGTTCTTCCTCTTGTAGTTCTTGAGCGAATGTAACGAAATTGTTGATATAAATAAAAGGTGAAATTCTTTAATCTTGTTTTCTTTAAATTCTTGCATCATGATTAGATCTCAATTTGTGATTGTAGTTCTTGTTGTGATGTTTGAGTAAAACTCCTCTCGTTAAGGAGTCGAGATGATCAATAGAATGATGATGTAACAAATCTTAATACGATTCTTGAGTCCTACGAGTTTTGTAAACCCTAGCAAGTTCAAGAATCGATGACCCAGTTTCGTTGCGATACTTTCTTGATTGTGATCGCTCGAAATTAAGGATCTACGATCGTTTCTTGAATTTACTAGAGGCTAGAATGTGAATGATATCGACGAAAGAACAAGGGATAAGATGAAACCCTAGTTTCATAAGAAATCCCTAATTCTTGATCGATCATCATCGATCTAGTATCAATTCATCGAAGGATAAGAATACGTAATTGTAAGATTACATCACATCTATAGATCCGATCGATTCCTACGAGCCTCATTTAGATTCTTGATATTTGGTTTGGAAAAATCAACAAACTATCAATTCTTGATTCTATCTTTTCTTGTTATTAGATTTAGATTTTCTAATTCTTGAACTTCAAATATAAATCATGAATTGTTTTGTTTTGTTTTGTTTTCTTTAAAGTTTTGACTCATCTAATTCAAAAGACGAACGATTACACTTTCCCTGTGAACGATCCGCACTTACTAACGCGCTACATTCGACACCGTTATTGATTGTGGTCAAAATATTTTTGGTTGTGATTTCTATATAATTTTTCTCAAACGACACAACAAAAATCATTCAATCAAATGGCGCCGTTGCCGGGGATCATTTGAATTGATACTTTTACATCCAATCAAGAAATTATTTCAATCAAATGGCACCATTGCCGGGGACCATTTGATAAACACAACAAAAATCAACAATCAGGAGTCTCGTACATACTCAAGACAACGGCCCACATGTCCGGGACATAACCCTGTCAGCCGGATCGCTAGATCCTACCTAATATATATATCACTGCTCGAATGATCATCCTCTAAAACACGGTCCCGCTAAATACGATACTCTTTCCATTTCGATTTCCCCTTTTTCCCCAGGTTTACACTAGTTATGATTATGATTTAGTCGTGTACAAGTATACCAATAGTACGGTTTTACCACTGTTCACTGTATTAATCACTGTCACGAATCATTCACTTTCTATTGGCGTACTTGACACTCCTAAACCAATATCATTCACGCACGATAATTCAATGTCCACTGAAATATGACGCGCACTAATACTAGGTATATGTCAATTGGGTAAGGTATGCGTATAAATGCAGTTAATAAGTCATGTATGATATGAACCAATATGCACGTCATAAGCTTACAAAATTGCAGTAATTCATATGTTCAGAATTCAACGAAATGATACAAATACGATAACAAGTACACTCAGTCAACAGTTCATCAAAATTTGTTTTAGTTCAATCTGGTTTCCGGTATTCAAGTTACAGCCGTTTCATTTTAAGTGCTCGCTGCATGAAATTCAGTTTCTGAACTGAACGTCCGTTTTGCGACACGAATTTCACCCAGTTGGGATCAAAATTTAGCGACGCTACAGTTGAATAAAATCTAGGGTTTTCACTAGGGTTTTCAACGCAACCGACGGATTCTCAATCGCGTCTGTACGTCAAAAGTTATACACTGTTCAACACTAGTATGTCAATTCTGATTCGGTTTTGGACTGTTATACGTCCTGTTCTTTTAAATTACAGATCAAATAGTAACCGACGATAAAACGGAATGAAACCACTTGTGTTATTTAGCTAATAGATTCACCTTTAATAAAATGCAGAGTTCCGCAATATACGAGTTCAGGAAACAAGGTAGTACACATTACGGGACAGAAAACAGTAACCAGAGTCGCTCTGGACTGCAGTCCAGAGCCGCTCTCCGAACCAATTATTGTCACACTTTCAGTACAGAAACCATTAGAAACTTGCATAGGGTCACAGGTCGTCGAGTCGGCTTCGATTTTAGCCCTCGAACGCATCATTTCAATATGTATACAATTTATGGTGATTTTAACAATTTTCAGATGCGGGAAATTCCCAGTTTTCACGGGTGTATTTGGGGGTGTTCGTTTTAGTCATTAACAGTCATATTTTCCAGTGAAATTTCTACACAGTATTCATTATCACAACGGCCAACACAGGCAATCCAATCCCGTCAAATTAGATGAAGATTTTCATTGGGATCTTACATCGAACAGTTGTATCATATAATTTATCGGGAATTGTAAATATGAAATTTATACGATTTTAGTTTGTAACACGAATAAATTAGCATGTAGCAAGTAGGGTACTTGCCTGGAAATGCTTTGGGCGATGCCCGACAGCGGCAACGTCACGAACGCGCGACGAACGGCGTGGTTTGGTTTCACGGCCTCGGCTCGCGATTCGGGTCCGACGTCCGAGTTGCCCGGAGATGGCTTGTGCTCGCTGGATGCGGAGGGGAGGCTCTGTGGATCTCCCGGGATGTGCTGAGGTCGACGACGGTCGATGGCGTCGCTCCGGCGATGGCAACAGGGGTGTTTGGATCTTGGTGGTTAGGGTTTGCTGTTTTGGAGGGAGAGAGAGAGAGTAGGGGGCTCGGGTGTGGATTTTGGAGGAGGTGGCGGAGATGCAGAGGGTGCAGAGGTCGACGGGGTGTTTCAGGTCAGTGGGGGCTCGCCGGCGTCGAGCGTAGGTGGTGGTCGAATGGGTGCAGGGGAGCTTGGCAGGGGGTGCTCGGTTGATGGAGGAAGAGGCTGCAGTGGTAGTGGTGTTGGTAGGGGAGAAACGAGGGAGGAGGACGAGGTGGTTCGTCGTCGTCGTCGGAGGGAGTGGCGAGGTGCAGAAGTTGGCAGTGGGTTTCGTGGGAATTTTTTTTGAGAGGGAGGAGAGTTTTGAGAAGGAGTTGGAGAGCGAGAGGGAGATGAGGAGTAAGGAGTAAGCGACGAGCAGTTTGAGAGGATCGCGAGTGGGTGCACGGGTCGTGGGGCAACGGCACGCGACGTGGCCGCGAGAGTCGGCGCAAAAGTTGCGAGCGGGAAAGTGTACGTTGGGGAGAAGGAGAAGGAGTCGAAGCGGGTCGGGTTTGGGTCTAGCGGGCGCGGTGAGGGGAAGGGCTGGGCTTGGGCCAGAGGGTTATTTTTTTTTGTGTTTTAATTCTCTAAAATTTCATTGTGCTCAGGGAAAGGCCGGCGGGAAAATTGAAATAATTTATTAGGGAAAGGAGAATGGGCCGGGGATTAATTGCTGGAAAATAAAATTCGTGTTGGGCTGTGGTTTAAATAAAAAGGGAATCTAATTTATTTGGTTTTGTTTTTAATCTAGGTTTGGTCTTTGATTGGTTTAACGGTTTTGGAAAAATTTAAACGTTGGAACTTAAGCACTAATCTTCACACAAGGTAGTAATACGGGAAAAATGGGGATACTGATTGGGGACTCGGGAACTGTATGAAAAATTTCATAGATGGGGAACGGGGATTTACAGAAATATTATAGATATATTTATAATTCAAAAAATAAGCGAAATTTTATCTTCAGAAATGAATGATTTGATTTTCTTTAATGTCATATTCTAGTTCTTTTTTTTAAAAAAATTCGAAAACATTAGTGGATACTGTTATTGGGCAACATTTCATTTGTTAATTTGGGATGTGTTTGATTTTAATTAATAATTTGAATAGTGATTGTTTAATTGAAAGTAATTCCCCAGAGGAAAAAAAAATCCCGGCTCCGCCACTGAGTTAGAAGATAGTAAAGGATGGCAGCAAAGGAAGAAGATGGAGGTAGATGAGAGAGGCGAAGACGAGAGTATGATAGGAAGAGGAGGGATCACTATACTTGGGTTAACAAAGAGTAAACAGCATGATAATTTATAAGACTGACTCGGTTTAGGAAACATACATGGAAAACAGAATCTGAAAGTGAGAAAATCTATAGCAATGAAATGTAAACATTAAAGGAAACATATGTGGAAAACACAAGCCACTATATAATAGCAATGAAACATAAACATAAACTCAATTTGGGAAGTACATATGAAAATCGTTTTCTCACTGTAGTGCTTCAGTGCTTGGAGTAGCATTCTCTGTGAAATTTCAATTATCTTTGATCTTATATTAGACGTAGAGAAATTTCATAGCACTTTATGCTAAGGTCGCTTAGCGATTAACCTTTACGACTTGATATTCCTGGAAATAAATTTAGAATTGTAAAAACAGTGATGTGATATTCCTGGAGAAGTAAATTTATTTAAACTAAAAATGGTCCATTTTCTTTGTTGATGCAGCTTTGTGTTCACTTTCTAATTTTTTTTAACTGAATGAATTCCTGCTTGGTTGTTTTGCACTGTCCAGATTCTTTTGTTGTGGCATCGATTTTGCGGAACTTTACAGGAGATGCCTTGTGCTGGGGTTCTTAAGCCACAAAAATACACCTGAAAGTATAGCTAAAAAATGCAACAGCAGTCATCAATTCACAAAGATCAATATTTAGCGATTTATTAAATAATTCAACAATAGATTTGTAGTTGAAAAACCATCAAATTTGTGATGTAGTTGCCCTACTTATTACTTTTGAAGTAGGGAATCATGGATTTACAGTTGTCCTTGTTGAAAAGCTAATACAAAGTTATTGCAGGATTATGGAATGTGTTCATGCTATATACTCTCTTTTTGTTGATAATTTGTGATCACTACTCGTATTTTAGAGATTCAAGACTCTATGGCAGCTATTGAAATTTACTGCGTATTCCTTTAAATCATATCCAAGATTCGTAAGCACTCTTTCTCTCAAATCTTTCTGGTAAGGATTCTATTTCATGTTCATATTTCATACTTGAAGGTTGTCAATCCTTCGGTTATTTACGTTGTTATACCAACATATTTTTTTCTAATGAATATCAGTGGATGCATGCAAGGAAATTTCATCTTCATGCAGGTAAAGACGATGAAGGCGAATTTTAGTTTTCGGTTTTTCAAAAGCAGAGGAAGTGAACAAAGTTTCTCACAACAATTCTAGAACACGCGACATCTGCAATGTCAGAATCTTTCTTACACCATGATAGTTGTAAAAAGATGTGGATTGGTATTTACCTTTAATTTTCTGGTTAGAAGTGTTAATTTACAGCAGGTTTGATGCAGCATAAGAAAAATCATATGCATCAGTTAAAAATTATATATTTATATTTGCTATCAAGCACGTGCTTTCCATGTGCAAGATGCTAGGGCGCTGTGTAATGAAACGTTTCATTTTAGTGGGGTGCTTGCGGTTGGCAACCGTTCCCTCTTTTTGTTTCAAATTTCTCAAAACCGTCTATTTCTATTGTGTATAAATACTTGATCCATACATCAACAATCTTCCATGGATCAGAAAGAAGAATTGAAAAGTATTTTGTTTGTGTTGGTGCTTTGATTTTGCTTCTGTTTCTCTGTCGGGTATGACTTTAAGAATATTATGTTCATATATTTAGATTTCTTACTGGTGAATCCTTGTCTACAATATTTTTTTCAGGATTTAAAATGCTGATGTATCAAGCCTTTTCTTTAGTTTAAACATGAAAAAATGTTTTAAAAATCTTATCGAAGATCATGCCAGCCGTATCAGGTTAAAAACATAAATTTCTCATAAAACGAAATCGATATTAATTCGTGTTGTTTTAGTCTCCATGGTATTTTTAGGCACCGGATAGGGTTTTATTTACTTTGAAAATAAGCCATGCCTTATATTTCAATTAACCATTTATACACTTATGGTGGCTAAAAAATGAGAAATGTACAAATTGTTTGAGAAATTAACTCTGTTTCAGTAGCTTTATTTTGTTTTTCTTTTTTTTTTAAAATGGCATGTACAATATTATTAGCAGTTTTTTCTTCTTGGCCTCTGTTGTCAAAAAGAAGAACTATTTGAATTTTTGAATCTAATTAAGGGATCAACCAAAATTTGGAAGCCTTATAATAATATTGTCGAGGTTAAAAGGAAAACAAGTAGTTTGTAATCTTTGAGCCTGTATAATATTTTTAGGCTTCGAATGTAGTAGCTTGTATTGAAATTTACTTTTAAAAAAAATATTAAATTCTGTCTTGTTAGCCTTATAATAATATTGTCGAGGTTCAAATATATAAATTTCTCATAAATGGAAAATGAGTTGTTTATAATCTTTGAGCCTCTACAATATTTTTAGGTTTAGAGTGGAGTAACTTGTATTGAAAATTACCTTTTAAAAAAAATTTAAACTCTGTTTTATTAGCCTTATAAAAATATTGTCGAGGTTCAAATATATAAATTTCTCATAAATGGAAAATGAGGAGTTTATAATCTTTGAGCCTCTACAATATTTTTAGGCTTAGAAAGGAGTAGATTTTATTGAAAAATAGTTCTAAAAATATTAAAATTCTTATCTTGCTAGTCATATAACAATATTGCCGAGGTTTAAATATATAAACTTCTCATAAAAAATGCATTGTTTATAATCTTTGAGCCTCTACAATATTTTTAGGCTTAGAATGGAGTAGATTTTATCGAAAAATACTTTAAAATAAATATTAAAACTCTTGTGTTACCCTTATAACAATATTGTTAATATTGTCGAGGTTCAAATATATATAAAAATATATATGAGTTGTTTATTATTTCAATTTTTGAATCTAATTAAGGAATCAACCCAAATTTGGAAACCTTATAATAATATTGTCGAGGTTAAAAGGAAAACGTGTAGTTTGTAATCTTTGAGCCTCTACAATATTTTTAGGTTTAGAATGTAGTAGCTTCTATTGAAATTTACGTTTAAAAAAAATATTAAATTCTGTCTTGTTAGCCTTATAACAATATTGTCGAGGTTCAAATATATAAATTTCTCATAAAAGGAAAATGCGTAGTTTGTAATCTTTGAGCCTTTACAATATTTTTAGGCTTAGAACGCAGTAGCTTCTATTTGAAATTTACTTTTAAAAAAATATTAAATTCTGTCTTGTTAGCCTTATAACAATATTGTCGAGGTTCAAATATATAAATTTCTCATAAATGGAAAATGAGTTGTTTATAATCTTTGAGCCTCTACAATATTTTTAGGTTTAGAGTGGAGCAGCTTGTATTGAAAATTACCTTTTAAAAAAATTTTAAACTCTGTTTTATTAGCTATATAAAAATATTATTGAGGTTCAAATATATAAATTTCTCATAAATGAAAATGAGGAGTTTATAATCTTCGAGCCTCTACAATATTTTTAGGTTTAGAATGGAGTAGATTTTATTGAAAAATAGTTTTAAAAATATTAAAATTCTTATCTTGCTAGTCATATAACAATATTGTCGAGGTTCAAATATATAAACTTCTCATAAAAAATGCATTGTTTATAATCTTTGAGCCTCTACAATATTTTTAGGCTTAGAATTGAGTAGATTTTTTCGAAAAATACTTTAAAATAAATATTAAAACTCTTGTGTTACCCTTATAACAATATTGTTAATATTGTCGAGTTTCAAATATATATATAAATATATATGAGTTGTTTATTATTTGAATTATTGAATCTAATTAAGAAATCAACCCAAATTTGGAAGCCTTATAATAATATTGTCGAGGTTAAAAGGAAAACAAGTAGTTTGTAATCTTTGAGCCTCTACAATATTTTTAGGCTTAGAATGTAGTAGCTTCTATTGAAATTTACATTTAAAAGAAATATTAAATTCTGTCTTGTTAGCTTATAACAATATTGTCGAGTTTCAAATATATAAATTTCTCATAAATGGAAAATGAGTTGTTTATAATCTTTGAGCCTGTACAATATTTTTAGGTTTAGAGTGGAGTAGCTTGTATTGAAAATTACCTTTTAAAAAAATTTTAAACTCTGTTTTATTTTTAGGCTTAGAACGGAGTAGATTTTATTGAAAAATAGTTTTAAAAATATTAAAATTCTTATCTTGCTAGTCATATAACAATATCGTCGATATTCAAATATATAAACTTCTCATAAAAAATGCATTGTTTATAATCTTTGAGCCTCTACAATATTTTTAGGCTTAAAATGGGGTAGATTTTATCAAAAAATGCTTTAAAATAAATATTAAAACTCTTGTGTTACCCTTATTACAATATTGTTAATATTGTCGAGGTTCAAATATTTATTATTTGAATTTTTGAATCTAATTAAGGAATCAACCCAAATTTGGAAGCCTTATAATAATATTGTCTAGGTTAAAAGGAAAACGAGTAGTTTGTAATCTTTGAGCCTCCACAATATTTTTAGGCTTAGAATGTAGTAGCTTCTATTGAAATTTACTTTTAAAAAAAATATTAAAAAATATTAAATTCTGTCTTGTTAGCCTTATAACAATATTGTCAAGGTTCAAATATATAAATTTCTCATAAATGGAAAATGAGTTGTTTATAATCTTTGAGCCTCTACAATATTTTTAGGTTTAGAGTGGAGTAGCTTGTATTGAAAATTACCTTTTAAAAAAAATTTAAACTCTGTTTTATTAGCCTTATAAAAATACTGTAGATGTTCAAATATATAAATTTCTTATAAATATTTTTAGGTTTAGAATGGAGTAGATTTTATTGAAAAATAGTTTTAAAAATATTAAAATTCTTATCTTGCTAGTCTTATAACAATATTGTAAAAAATGCATTGTTTATAATCTTTGAGCCTCCACAATATTTTTAGGCTTAGAATGGAGTAGATTTTATCGAAAAATACTTTAAAATAAATATTAAAACTCTTGTGTTACCCTTATAACAATATTGTTAATATTGTCGAGGTTCATATATTGTTATAAGAAATCAACCCAAATTTGGAAGCCTTATAATAATATTGACGAGGTTAAAAGGAAAACGAGTGTCTTGTTAGCCTTATAACAATATTGTCGAGGTTCAAATATATAAATTTCCCATAAATGGAAAATTAGTTGTTTATAATCTTTGAGCCTCTACAATAATTTTAGGTTTAGAGTGGAGCAGCTTGTATTGAAAATTACCTTTTAAAAAAATTTTAAACTCTGTTTTATTTGCTTTATAAAAATATTATCGAGGTTCAAATATATAAATTTCTCATAAATGGAAAATGAGGAGTTTATAATCTTTGAGCCTCTACATTATTTTTAGGCTTAGAACGAAAAATAGTTTTAAAAATATTAAAATTCTTATCTTGCTAGTCAAATTTGGAAGTCTTATAATAATATTGTCGAGGTTAAAAGGAAGACGAGTAGTTTGTAATCTTTGAGCCTCTACAATATTTTTAGGCGTATAATGTAGTAACTTCTATTGAAATTTACTTTTAAAAAAAATATTAAATTCTGTCTTGTTAGCCTTTTCTCTTAAATGGAAAATGAGGAGTATATATTCTTCGAGCCTCATAAAAAATGCATTGTTTATAATCTTTGAGCCTCTACAATATTTTTAAAGCCTCATAAAAAATGCATTGTTTATAATCTTTGAGCCTCTACAATATTTTTAGGCTTTTAAAACTCTTGTGTTACTCTTGAGTTTCAAATATATATAAAAATATATATGAGTTGTTTATTATTTCAATTTTTGAATCTAATTAAGGAATCAACCCAAATTTGGAAGCCTTATAATAATATTGTCGAGGTTAAAAGGAAAACGAGTAGTTGTCTTACACCGAGATCTCATATATGGCTTTAATATAAGTTAATGGATAGTGGGGAAATATCCATATCAGTCATTTATCATTATCATGACCTCATCTTGACTCTCTCCATGGCGACATAAATCTTATAACTTCTCATTGCTATATAACATACTTTCTCATCCTGTATGTGTGTGCACCAGTGTTTTATATTAAACAAACATATGAAAAATATGAAGAAAAAAAGAATTATTTATGTCATATAATGATACAACAATTTATCACATTCTACGCAATCATAGAGATTTAACATGTCCCATTTACACATCTCTAGGAATTGGTTTAGTAAAAGAATCCGCAACCATATGCGTAGAAATATATTGAATGACTGCTTCTTTCTACGCAATCATAGAGATTTAACATGTCCCACATACACATCTCTAGGAATTGGTTTAGTAAAAGAATCCGCAACCATATGTGTAGAAATATATTGAATGACTGCTTCTTTCTTCTCAACTGTGTCTCTCACAAAGTTGTACTTAATATCAATATGCTTAGTTCTGCAATGATATTTTAGATCTTTCGTGTAATCAATCGCTGCCCGACTGTCATAAAATATCGTTACTGACATTGGAATGTCAGTCAATACTCCCAAATAGTGTAAAATTCTCTTGAGCCATATTTGCTTCTTGTATTGCTGCAGAACATGCCACAAATTCCTCCTCCATCGTTGATAAGGCTATGCATGTTTGCTTCTTACTATCCAGGAGATGGTGACATTATTAAGTAAGAAAACATATCCTGACGTTGATTTATGTTCAGTTAGGGCTTAATCAGCATTCGAGATATCTGAAATATGAAAATCCTCTTAGATATCATAGGGAATAATTCACAGAACCTTTCAGATATCTGAAAATCCTTTTTACAGCTTTCCAATATGTTCTTGGATTTGATTGATATCTACTCACGAGACTCACGACATAACAAATATCCAGCCGAGTACACATCATTTCGTACATCAGGCTCCCAATAGCACCGGAATAGGGAACATTTTTCTTTTCATTTCGCTCTTCTAGGGTCTTAGGACATAACCTAAGGCTTAAAACCCCGTCTTTCGCAATGGGGTTGTCAATGGGTTTGCAACGGTCTCTTTGGATCTTAACCCTGAGAATATAATTTGCATCACCCATGTCCTTCATTTCAAAATTGGACGACAACCATTCTTTAATGGTGAAGTGATAGTATCACAAATCTATCTTCAGACTGCTTTACATACACATAGTGGTCTTCATCAATCATCACAAATCCAAATGTTATCATGGATTGATGAAATTTCAAATACGGCTGTCTGGATAGTTGAAGTCTGCATACTTTGCTCTCCTGACCTTTAACAATGAAACCTACGGGTTGTTCCATGTAGATTTCCTCATCCAATTCTCTATAGAGGCAAACCAAACTATAGAAGAAAATGTTTCTTTGTAATCTACAACTTCTTGTTAGGTATAACCTTTTGCAATAAGACAAACATTATATCGTTCAATAGATCCATCTGCATTACGCTTAATTTTGAGAATCCATTATTCCCAATTGCTTTGCGTCCTGGCGGAAGATCGACCAAGTCCCAAACATGGTTGGTTCTCATTGACTCTATTTTCTCTTCCATCGCATTTTTCCATTCTTCCTTTGCAAGATACGAGAGAGCTTCTTTCACTGTTTGTGACTCTTCGCCATCTTGAGTAGTAACAATAAATACTTATCTCTCAATCTCAAAACGATAATGCTACGGTTACTCCTTCGCATTAGAGCTTCTTGTCGAATAGACTCACTAGGTATTTCGCTCCCATCTGGATCAAGATGTCTAGGCATTTCCTCATTTTCCTCAACTACATCAGGACGTTTGGGGAAATCCTCATTGACCCTAAGTACGCTAAAATCGTGACACGCCTGTCGTCTAAAATCCCGTCACGAGAAACCTAGTCACGCCTTTAGCCATGATCATGTCTCTTTTTCGTTACGATTAAGACCGTGACCAATATACGTGGCGTTACCAAAAACGGATCAAACAACTAAATGAAATCTATATAGGATCAATATTCACCATTATAATCATGACCATTTTATGGTCACGGTTTAAACCGTGACCATATATCTTGTATGGTCACTGTCACGCACCGCTTCCTAAAATACGGAATACGAGGGGTGACTGGGCCAGCCATGCTCCTATGGTAAGGAAATAATCCCGCCGTAGTCACACTTCGGCTTCTAGCATTACATGGTATAGTCAGTAAACAGTGTAAGAGCGACGCATATAGAAAGAAGGGCAGGTCCTGCTCCGTGACTGGATCCACTTCATCCTCTGAGCATGCACACTCAGGTCGTCAGGGCGACGCATATAGAAATAAATATATATAATGGGTACAATGTTATTAAACATGAAAGGCGCAACAGAATACAGAACATGAGAATAATAAACATCAAATAAATATGAACAGTGCGATATGAGCATCATGTCGATAAACCAGGCAATGTGTATGTCGCTACTTATCAGTCACTAAGTTGATGAAATCAATTGGTGGAAAGGACGTGTTTACCAAGGGTCTCGTGCGTCTCGTGCATGTCTGAGACTACGGTCCACTGTTGCCCGGGACATAACCCTGCAGCCGTGCCGCTAGGTTCATGACCTAATGTGTGTGTATATATATATCACTAATAGCGAATGATTCTCTAAGTCACCGTACCTCGCTAAATACGAGTTCAATTCCACCTTGATTTCCCCCATTTCCCGGGTCATAATATGTATTCAAGTGTTAGATAGGTTGTGAACAAATACGTATCGCTTTCACTTTTAATCACATTTCCATTTATCAGTATCACTTTCGTATTTGCCACAACCCAATCACTAACACTTATAAATCGACAATGCACAACAGTCGCTAGGTCTCAGTGTAACGATTACTATACAGGAGGTATAGAGCAAACACAAAATAGGTAGAAATGCACTGAACGGATATTCATTAAATCACGACACTCAACGCCACATGACTTGCAAAATTCATCATAAATCACCCGTATAGAATTGACCGAAATGATATAAAAGGCGTATAATGTATACTTGATTATCTACGCGGTAAAAGTAGTTTCATGTCAAACGGAATTCAGGTTAGGGACTTATCGTCATTTTAAATCAGTGATCAGTTGCTGGAATTCCAGTTTCAGAACTGGAAGTCCAAATTCGCGCGCAGTTTACTAGGGATTATGTTCAGATTCAGGTGTTTCCCCAGTTGAATAAAATCTAGTTCTATCTGTTAGGTTTCCAACGCATCAAGAGGATTATCAATAGTCTTCTTGTACTAGAAGTTACGTCCTATTTAATGTGACGGTGTAAGAAATGTCACAAACGACTTTGAAACTGCACGGGACCAGATTCATGTGTTAGTTAACTAAATTATCTACGCTTTTATATGGGGATCCACTCATTCTCAATTTTAAGTAAGGACGTGCATGTATTTAAATTCAGGTATCCTCGTGAAATGCTGCCCCGGACTGCAGTCCAGTGCCGCATTCGCAGCCAAATCTCATTATAGTAATCTATAAATGCCGAGAAATAAATTATGTATCATTCTAGATTATCAAGTTGGCTTCGATATGAGCCATAGAACATCACTTTCCAAACTGTATTGAATTTACAATGATTTTAACGAGGTAACATGCGCGGTAAAATTTCAGATTTAGTGTCGCCTTTAGGGGGCGATTTTACATGATTATACACGATATTTTGCATCCGAATTCCTACACGGTATTCATAATCAATAAAGAGATCTAACTATCACAGGTTCTGCCATAACAAGATATGTTTTGGTTTATAGTTCGCATCAAACACTAGGGTAGTGTTTGGTAATCGGTCGTAAACACACATCTACACTACTATATAACAAAATAATCTAACATTATTATCTAGCTTAGGTATTAAGATAGCATGAACAACAAGAGATGGGTTTTCTCTTGCCTTTGGCGAGAGTGGCACGACTGAGGCGGCAACACGACACGGGCTATAACCACGGTACGGAGACGTCACGACACGATTCACGCGGGACTAGAACGGCTCTGGTGAGGACTTGGGGAGGCTCGGCATGATACAGAGGTGAGCACGGGTGCTGTGACATGGCGGTGAGGGCAGCGGAGCTCCGGGGTGTTGTGGCGACGAGAGAGGAGGTGGCGTCAGCGATGTCGAGCTTCGGTGGGGGTTGCAGCGAGGAGGGACGCGCTCGGGTAAGGGGATGGAGTTGAGAGGAGGCGAGGAGGTCGGGGCTCGTCGACGAGGTGGAGCTGGTGGTGGCTGCAGCGATGGATGCAAGAGCCCGGTGGGTCGATAGAGGCGGTGAGACGGTAGTAGGTTCGTGGCGTCGGTGGGCTCGAGCTGAAGGAGGAGGAGTTCGTCGGATGTGAAGAGGGAGCTCCGGGGATGGAGTTGGGTTAGCTTGGGAGCTCGAAGGCGTCGGTGGTCTTCGTGGCCATTGGGGAGCGAGTCTCGCGGAAACGTCGGCGAGGGACAGAGAGAGAGAGGAGGAGCGAGGATTTGGGGGAGGTGATCTCGAGGATTCGTTGGCATGGGGCGCGGTCGTCGCGGCGTGGGCGCGGTTCTCGCGGGCGTGGGTGAGAGGTAGGAGGAGACGTTGGGGAAAAGAAATGAGCGGGAAAAGAAAACGAGGCGAGGGAGAAGAAGAAGCAAGTGGGTGAGTCGGGTCGGGTTGTGTGAGTTGGGTCGGGTAGTGTTAGGGTTAGGTTTAGGAGTTAGGATTAATAATTAAATAAAATAATTAAAAAAATAATTAAAAATCTAAAAATGTGCAAAAATATTCTAGGAAAATCTGAAAAAAAATATACGAAAAAATATATACGAGAACCGGGGATTTACAGTCACGGTTTAAACCGTGACCAAAAGATTAAACCATAATATAGAATACCTGTTGTAGTAGGTAACCGTGACTATATAGACCTTATAGTCACGGTTTAAACCGTGACCATAAGGGAAAACCATAGTGAAGGTTAAACCATAATATAGAATACCTGCTATAGAAGGCAACCGTGACTATATCCTATGGTCACGGTTAAAACCGTGACCATATTATCAAATTTTTTAAACAGAAATTTACGCGCTCCACACGTGTTACTTTCAATTATAACCAACAATAGATAATGATAATATGATCAAATCTCACGCAATTATAACAATCAAGAAGTAATATGATTAGAATCAAACGCAATTATAAACAAAATATATACACCAAACAGTATAATCAATAAACCAATAAAACAAATGTTTGTATCAACAAACCAAATGTTTGTATCAAAAAATCAATAATCTCTGGTCGTTGGGACGATCCAGCTCCATGTCCCTTGACATGAACATACTCCCAAACTCGTCTCGTATAGCCTTCCTGATAGCCTTCACGTTTGACCGCCTCGGCCCCTCGATCTGCGCCTCAAGCATATCGACCTACACATTAAGCTGCTCCACTCGATCTTGGAGCCGACGAATCTCCTCCTGCAATGCAGCGGCCACATTTGCCCGCGTCTAGGTCACAGCGTACTTGTGGACAGACGGAGGTCTGGCAAAGTATCGGTGGCCCCGGGACCAACGCCGCGCTCATAACCATCGTGATGTCCGCCGGATATCGAATCCAGAACAGGGACAATGGCGGTAATTGAGTCGTCGGGGCCAAGTCCTAAGGCGTTTGTCCTCTCCTGGAACCGGGTCTGTGAAGATATATATATATATATATATATATATATATATATATATATATATATATACACGTGTTAATTTAAATACAGTATCGACTTAATTATATGAACTTACCATGTACTCGCTCGTGCCCCTGTGTAACGTGGACCATCCCCTGGCAGCAGTGTAGTTGGCGGGGTCTTTCTTTTTCTGCGATAAAATTAGGATTTATTTCAATAGGTAATTTGCGACAAAGAAAACATATATTTTTAAACGTCGAAATACACATGAGCTGGTGCTGAGTGCTAGCCTGCGACCGCTTCCTTTGGATCAGGATAGCACGTTCTCTGACGCCTTTATTCCGGTTCTCCCTGTTGTGAATCGACGCCGCCTTACAAATATAAAGAAGAAAATATTATATATCACAAAATATGATTTCATGTTATGTTATTATAATCTTAAAAATTAAATTTATACCTGAACATCATCACGCTCGTAAAACGCGACTAGCAGTGGTCAATCCTCACTCTAGACATCCTGAAAAATGGCCTCCATCATCGCCTCCCTTTATTCCTTAATCACCGTAGCCCAGGTAATGTAATGATGCTTCCTTCATATCAACGTCTCCACTTGATAGCCTCGCACTTAGATATGACCCAGTCTATAGGCCGATATGCATCGAACAGCGTAGGAACGCCATCCTCGCCGATGACGTCGATGTCCCTGGGTCTGAAATTACAAAAATTTAAATATGTATATATATATATATATATATATATATATATATATATATATATATATAACAACGATTAAATTTAAATGTATAAAAGGGTATGTGATACCTAGCTGATCAGTCATATTTATTGCATATATATATATAACAACGATTAAATTTAAATGTATAAAAGGGTATGTGATACCTGGTTGATCAGTCATATTTATTGCACATTTGCACAGTTATTTTCCCTATTATTATTAATTATTAAAAGGTGTTATTTATAATTTAATAACATATATGGGTTTATTTGTAAAAATATTTTTGTCATATGTTTCTTAATTTATAATTAATATAATTGGGGAATATATGCATATCATATTTAAATAAAATATCCATGAGATTATTAATTGTTAAAATATGCATATTATATCATATCAAATATTCTTAACCAATATTATTAAGATATCATATCATATCATATCATTGGTTGGAATATTATCTCAAATAAAACAAATGCTACTAACAATTTTATTTGAGATATTGTGCAGATTTAAAATAACAAATTAGTTCAAGACTGCAAAGAGGATTGAGGAAATCAAATCAAATCGAATGAGCAAACCAAATTTGCCGAATGTTAGGAGCAAATTGAAGAATCTCGCAACTGCAGAGAGAAAGAGATATTTTCGGAATATTTTTATCAGAAAAATCTCCTAACATCACGAAAATAATGCACAAAAAACCTGGAAACGCAACTCCATCAGAAGGCGGCGGAACCGCGATTAAAAGGAGCAAGCGGCGGCGGAAGCACGGTCTAATCGTGGCCGTTGGATATGAAAATTCAGAGGCGTGATCGTCTTTTCACATACTTTAAGTTGACATTAGGGTTTCAAGTTCCAGAGCCTATAAAAAGGACCGAGTGCATACTTGCTGATTCTTATAATTCTTGTGATATATTGCATAAGACTTCATGCAGAACTAACCTGCATGGTCCACTAACAAAACTTGTCACGCCCCGCTTCCCAGTAGATGGAAACGGTGACGTGGTAAGCCCACAACGTATGTATTATGAAAATAAATACGTTAAGTGTAATTAAGCAATATAACAATGAACACGTATGAAAGATACAATAATGAAAGCAAATACCTAAACAATGGCATACAAAAAGTAAGTGCAGGCTGGAAAGAACTGGTAGTCTGGCTGAGTAGCAAGCTGGTCCAAGTCCTCTGAGTTGGGCTCTATCTTCTCAGAGTCCGGTCCTCCTGACGAACATTCTAAAGAAATAAATAGAAAAGAATGTCGTCAGCGAACTAGCGCTCGGTAAGTCCCAAAAGAAGTAAGAGAAGATAATATGTAATGTGAATAGAAAACCAAAAGAACAGCGGACATGTAAAGTTGTATATGATTATTCACAGGTATATGATAGTTGTTTTAACGTGGTTGTTTGTAGTTTGATAAAGAAGGTATTCATGTATACGAGAGGAGTCAATCTTACCCCGTGGACTATGGTAACATGTAGTACAAGGCCCCTTCATAACCCACGGACAACGGCACGTGAATTCATGTAGATGTCTTTTAA
Organism: Agapanthus africanus; assembly: GCA_030015575.1. Classification (NCBI taxonomy): domain Eukaryota; kingdom Viridiplantae; phylum Streptophyta; class Magnoliopsida; order Asparagales; family Amaryllidaceae; genus Agapanthus; species Agapanthus africanus. The sequence continues at coordinate 172,962,342 of CM057342.1, read as the reverse complement.
AGTGACCTCTCGTGCCATGATATACGTTTCGTATCAATCTACCCCTTTATCCCCGCGTATTGTATTATATAGATTAAGATTACAGGTCTTGACTGAATTCATGAATATAAAATGTCCATGTTCATGTTCAGGATGTAATCATGTGTTCAAGCAGTCATGTCAAGTTATAACCATGGTTCGGTTAAGTCGAGTCAAGTATACAAGTTTGAGTTTAATGTTTGGATTCGAGTATTCAAGTTCATGATCAAGTATGCAAGTTCGTACTTGATTTTGGATTCTGGTTTGAGTTTGGACTCAGATTGAGTCAGACACTTGTGAACGAATTTAACTATTGACTTTCTTAGGTTCGGGAGTAATCGGCAACTGCTGTACATTGACGGCAGGATTTGTGTCTTTTTTCAAGACAATAGTCATGGATAACTCCGTTAAATTGTCTAACCTAAATAGGTAAGCACTCACTTTCTCCGACTCCCTGGGGCTCAAGAGAATTGATCCTGCTTAAATCTATATTAAACTAGAGTCCTTAAAATATTGTTTTGCATATCTCAAAGGGGTTTTATGAAAAATATTTTAATATAGTTTAAGAAATAAACCTCGAGGGTGATTTATAATATTTAGGGTTTTCATGAGCATGTATTTTAATTATTGGGATATTTTACTAATAAATACCCAACTTTTAAAAGTTTATGGTATTTTATTGAAAACTAGCCCTTTTATGTAACTTAATGGTATTTTATTAACATTTTAATGTTTCATTTTAGAAAATATAGTTTCATAATATATTGAAAATACGAATTGAAATGAAAAGAAGAAGATATGAGAGGGAGTTCCACTTTACCGGAAAAGGGAGTTCTAAGTTTAAAAAAATGTATCGGAAGTAACTCCACTTTACCGATATATGTTTAGGAGATGAATTGAGATGAAAAGAAGAAGAGATGAGAGGGAATTACGGCTTGGTAATATTGAGAAGAGAGTAAGAAAGAAGGGAGGGGGCTTCATGGCGTAGCGGGAACTCCGGAACGGCTTCGATCTTCGATGGAAAGAGCTTGGTTGCTAACTCCACTTGACTCCACTTGCACTTAGAAACTGTTGAGGTGATTTTGCTAGAAATTTTCAGAATAGAAGGGAGTTAGGGCATGGGGTGGTATTTATAGTGAAGAATTAAGGTTTGGGAATTAAAATTTTGGATTAAAAAGTATTAAAAAGGTGTTAAATGGTGAATTGAAGAGTCTCTGTTTGATTGCAAGAAAATCAAACAGTGCAGGGGAGTTAAGGGGAGTCGAAGAGGTGTGTGTGCAAAGCACGGAGCCATTTGGGCTCATCTTGACCGTCGGTGCCGGCCCAATCATGGGTTTGGGCCGTCGGATCTTGAGGCATTGTCTCGAGATTCGTGCCACGTGGGTATATCTGTGTTTACTCCATTTTGCCCCTTTTCTTGATTTTTCTGAAACTTTTCATTTCTCCGTGTATTGCACGTGCAACTCTTGGGCTTTCAAAAATTAAAAAGAAAAAATCTAAATATAATTGAGTCTGATAGGAATCGAACGCACAGGCTATGTCACAGCAGTGTAGAGGCTTTACCAGTGAGCTACAGGCTGTTTCTTGCTTTTATTTAACAAAACAACTTTTAACTCTTACACATGTTGTAATACTCTTTTCTGTATAATAACAAGAAAATTTCTGTATAGTGATTTCAGAATCGTTACATTCTGCCCTCCTTATAAAAATTTCGTCCTCGAAATTTACAATTATATAGGGACTAATTCTCAAAAAGGTAAGGGTATTGTGCATGCATATTTTCTTCTCTTTCCCAAGTTGATTCTTCTGGCGAATCCTTTCTCCGCATCACTCGGACCAAGTTTCTCCTTGTTCCATAATGTTTTCACCTTTCGGTCCAGGATCTCAACTAGTTGTTGCTCGCAGGTCTGGTCGGTTTGTACTGTGAGCTCTGAGTGATCAAGTATATGGCTGGGGTCACTCATATATCATCGTAGCTGGTATATGTGTACGTTGTGCACTCCTTCCAATGAGGGTGGTAGTACTAAACGGTATGCCACTTCTCCAACTCATTCGAGTATGTCGAATGGTCCGATATATCTTGGACTTAACTTACCCCTTTTTCCAAAACGTATCACTCCTCTGTTTGGAGAGATCTTCAGGAAGACATGGTCTCGAGGTTGGAACTCCAGATGTCAACACTTTGCATCTGCCCAATGATTCTGTCGGTCTTGGGCTATGCGCATCTTTTCCCTGATCGTGCGAACCATGTCCACAGTTGCTACGATCATCTCTGGTCCAAGGAGTTCACGATCTCCAACGTCGTTTCAACTTAACGGGGAACGACATTTCCGTCCGTAGAGTGCTATGAATGGTTCCATTCCAATACTTTCCTGATAGCTGTTGTTGTATGAAAACTCCACAAGGTGTAGGTGATCTTCCTACGAGCCTCCGAAGTCTAACATACATGCTCTCAGCATGTCTTTCAGGATCTGAGTTGTTCGCTCGGACTGTCCATCTGCTTGTGGATGATACGCTATGCTGAAATTCAGACTCGTCCCCATACTAGCTTGCAGACTCTGCCAAAATTATGATCAGAATCTTGTATCAAGATCGGAGACGATGCAGATAGGTACCCCGTGTAATCTCATGATCTTCTGCATGAGTTTATGGGCATTAAAACAAATATGGTACATCTTGAAGGGTTAACTCTTACTTTAGAATTTTACTCACCTCCATGTACTTCCTTGCTAACTTTTCGGTTGACTGGCCAACTTGAAATGGAATAAAGTGAGCTGACTTGGTAAGGCAATTCACAATAACCCAAATTGCATCGTTACCCTTCATGATGCGAGAGAGTGCAGTCACGAAGTCCATGGTAATGTGCTGCCATTTCCATTCTGGGATTGGTAATGGCTGAAGTAGACCAGCAGTTCTGTGATGTTCAGTCTTCACTTGCTGACACACCGAATACTTGGTTATGCTCCTTGCTACTTCCCGCTTCATTCCATGCCACCAGTAGTGTTTCCATAGATCCTTGTACAACTTCGTGCTACCCGGGTGTACCGAATACGAAGAGCTGTGAGCTTCTTTCATCAACTCTTCTCGAACAGGTCCGATTGGCCCGCATAAATGACTTCCATATCGCAAAAATCCATCTTCGCGGATGATGAAGTCAGTTCATAGTCCACTTTCTACTTGTTCTCGGATCTTTTGTAGCTTGGTATCATTTGCTTGAGCTGCCTTGATCTGATTTACAAGAGTGGATTGGACTTGTAAGTTCATCAAATATGAAGCGTTACCTGGCACAACTACATCAATCTCCAATCCATTCAATTCTTGTTGTAGTCTCCACTGAGCGGGGATGTTCATTGCTAATGGCTGGCGACTAAGGGCATCGGGAACTACGTTCACCTTTCCAGGATGATACTGTAGGTTGATGTCGAAGTCTGCCATGAGTTCTAGCCATCTTCTCTGCTGCATGTTCAGTTCCTTCTGAGTAAATACATACTTCAGACTTTTGTGGTCAGTGTATATATCCACTCATTCTCCTAAAAGATAGTGGCGCCAAATCTTGAGTGCGAAGATGACGGCTGCCAATTCCAGATCATGTGTTGGATAATTGCGCTTATGGACTTTTAATTGTCTGATGCAAAAGCCATAACCTTTCCATGCTGGTGTAAAACACATCCTAATTCTTTACCGGACGGATCACAATGCACGACGAATCCGCCAGATTAATCCGGTATTACAAGGATAGGAGCAGAGGTTAATCTCGTCTTGAGTTCTACAAAAGCCTTTTCACATGCTTCTGACCACACGAATACTTCGTCTTTACGTGTAAGCTTGGTCAGGAGTGCTGCGATTTTTAAGAATCCTTCGATGAACCGTCGGTAGTATCCTGCTAAGCCCAAGAAACTTCGTATATCTTTCACTATCTTTGGTGTTGGCCACTCACTGACAGCTGACATCTTAGCTGGATCTACAGAGATTCCTTTGCCTGAAACGATATGTCCAAGAAATCCGACTTGATCTAGCCAAAACTCACACTTGTTGTACTTGGCGTAGTGCTGATGTTGTCGTAATGTCTCCATAACAATCCGTAAGTGCTTGGCGTGTTCTTTCTGATTCTTTAAATACACCAGGATGTCGTCGATGAAGATAACAACAAACTTGTCTAAGTACTCTCGGAAAACTTGATTCATCTAGTTCATAAAGATGGAAGGTGCATTGAACACTCCAAATGGCGTTACGAGATATTCATAATGGCCATAATGGGTCCTAAACGCCGTCTTCGGAATGTCAGACTCTTTAACCTTCACCTGATGATAACTCGAACGAAGATCTAGTTTTGAAAAGACACAAGACCCACTTAACTGATCGAAAAGGTCATCGATGCGCGGTAGTGGATACTTGTTCTCAATCATCACTTCATCCAGAGCTCGATAATCCATACACATCCTGCAGGAACCTTCATTATTTTTCATTAGTAACACCGGAGATCCCCAACTTGAAGTACTGTGTCGGATCCAACCTTTCTTCAGTAGTTCATCCAACTGAATACGGATCTCTTTCAATCCCTCTGGACTTAATCGATATGGAGCTTTGATTACAAGTTGTGCACTAGGTTGTAGATCAATACTAAATTCAAAAGCTCATTCGGGAGGCAAACCTGTTATGTCTTCAGGGAACACATCCTTGAACTCTCGAACTACTTCAGGCTTTTCTTCTTCCTCAGGTAGAAAGAACACTTCTGCATTCTTCGGTTTAGCACGATAGCTTCCTGGATCCAAGGTTCTATCTCCACTTTTGAAATAGAAGACTCGGTGATCTAGTATCTTAAATACTACCCTCCTTTGACGGCAGTCAATAGTAGCATAGAATACTACCGACTAATCCATTCCCAACATAACATCGAAATTTGGTATGTCTGGTACTTTGAAATTTGCGTAGAATTCTCGACCGCAAACTACAACTGGGCACCGATCATATCCCAAAGTTGCTTTCAAGACTCCATTCCCGGAACTGACATTCCAGCTTGAAATGAGTGGCTTCATGGGAATCACGTGCGTTCTCACAAATCGTTGTGACATGAAACAATGCGAAGCTCCAGTGTTAAAAAGTGTGAGTGCGGGAAGGGCGGCTACTAGTATAGAACCTAAGTTGGGTGAGGTTTGTTTACCGCCGAAAGCCGGGGAAGATAAACGTCTTGCCTAAATTTGGGAGCAGATGCTATTTAGATTTATCCGTCCACATCTCCGAAGATGCCAAGTTAATTTATGGCACCGTGCATTGGAGGTTTGGACGGATGCGGCCATTGTAGCAGACTTCATCATTTTCCTCCTCGTCGGCGAGGGGTTTTTGATTGTGGGGACGTTCTTCCCTACAGGCGCAACCCTCTGCAGTTAATTACGTTACTGCATCGCGGTAACCACTTTCTCCTGCTCCAGAAGGTCACTTCGTGTCGTGTGTGTTTGTTTTATTTTTGGTTGCCTGTAGATTGTATACGGAGACTAATTTATATTGTCGCCCGTAGGGCGTGGATGAGTCCAAATCCGCATATTCTTAAATTTGTATTTGGTTTGATTTAAGGATCGTTAATCTTGTTTGAGATTAAGATCAACTTAAATGTTTGTTAAGGATACGTTAGGCCGATATTGGACTAAGATCTACTTAATGGGGGTTTGGGATCATTTTTGATCCAACAAAAGAGCATTTGGGCTCTATTGTTTTAGTTTAGGGACGTTACGGTCCGTAGATCACCATTTTTGGGGTGAGGGTTTAGTTTAAGGACCTTATAGTGCAGAGCTAGTTTAAGGACGTTGCGGTCCAGAGCTAGTTTAAGGACATTGCGGTCCATTGGGATGTGCTCATGGGTTTGGGAATGCACCAAAGAGTTGTTGGTTATCGGGATCCTCCACCTCTCTGAAGACGTTGAAGAATTATAACGACATGTATCAGAGGTATGGAGAGATGCACCCTTGAACCGAATTCCAGATTGAAGGGTGGTGGAATAAACATCATTTTAGATACCATATGTTAGGAGATCATTGGTCATCTTTGGAACTAAGATCGATTTGGGGAGACATGAGCATAGGAGGGCTAGGTTGATTGGTGATCAAAAGGGTTTTGGCCTCGGGAAACTTGGCTAATTTGGGCTAAGGTTAGCCTCTCACAGTGTTAAACACTAATATCTGCTTGGCGCTCACGTGCTCCCACGTGAGGCTCTAAAGCAGTATTAAACACTGAAATTTGGAGCGCTCACGTGTGGTACGTGAGGCTCCTAAGAATTGGGCACTGATTCTTTGGGTTTATTCCCTTTTTTTTATAAGTGATAAGCACTATTGGGGGTCACGTAGGATCACGTGAGGCGCCCCAAAATGGGAACTGTCTTTGGATTTATCCCCCTTTTTCTTTTGAAAGTGCTAAGCGCTATTAGAGGGTCACGTGGGATCACATGAGGCGCCCTAAAATGGGAACTGTCTTTGATTTATTCCCCTTTTTCTAAGAACTATTAGGGGGTCACGTGGGATCATGTGAGGCGCCCCAAATGGGAACTGTCTTTGATTTGTTCCCTTTTTCCTTTTGAAAGTGCTAAGAACTATTAGGGGGTCACGTGGGATCACGTGAGGCGATGTCAGTTGTTCCTTTCGATCCTCAGAGGTGCTCACATGGGAACACGTGATCTGTTGTGATAGTGTTGAACGCTAATCGTTTATTTTATGTGCATGGGGATCTTATTCTTAGTTTTGAGAATTTCACGTCCCTTGTTTTATAAGAATTAAATTCTTATGCAGGGTTAAACCCTAGTTTTATTATAGGAATTAAATTCCTATATCTTTAGGAAGAATTAATTTCTTCAGACTTAGTTCTTTCCTCTCAGTTTTAAGTCTGCATGACAGAATCTCTCCGATGAGAATTAAATTCTCAACTTGTGGGGAGATCTGCTTCTGCAGACCTCAACCAGAGGAAGAACTAAGTTCTTTTTTTATAGAGTTAAACACTTGGAGCGGTGAAGAAGAGATAAAATGATCTCTAGGTCTTTCTTCTTACTTAGGGTTTTTTTTCTTAAAAGAGAAATCCTCTTCTTTTTTTTGTTTTCTCAGATCTTATGGGGTTTTTTTCTCTCTTTTTTAGATTTAATCTCCTTGCTCCTATTTATAGGAGAAAGAAAAAATCAATTTGTTGAGAGAATCTGTTGTTGAGAGATCTTGATTGATTTCATGATCTTTTAGATCAATCGGTGAATTTTATTCACCGTTGGATTTTTGATCCAAAGGTTATCTATTTAACAGAAAAGATTTCTTATTTGTTTAACAAGATTATGAATATTTTGTTAGTTTTAACAAGATTAGAATTTTATTCTATCATATATTTTTAGTTTAACAAGATCAGGAAAATATTTCCCAAATAGAATTTAATTCTAGAATTTGATAGGTGCGTTTTAAATTGGGATGCTCACATGCTTTGCATGTGAGAATCAAGAGAACTCACGTGTTTAACACGTGACCCCTAGTGTAGGTGCTCATTGAGTATATGAGCGCTCACATGTTTAACACGTGAGGCCTGTTTGGCCATTGGTGATTTATGTTCAGCGCTCACGTGTTTTACACGTGAGGCCTGTTTGGCCCTTTAGGTTTATTTTATTCAATGCTCATATACTTTGCATATGAGCGCCCACGTGTTTAACACGTGATGTCTGTTTGGCCCTTGGTTATTTATGTTCAGCGCTCATATACTTTGCATATGAGCACTCACGTGTTTTACACGTAAGGCCTGTTTGGCCCTTTGTTATTTTCTTTCAGCGCTCATATGCTTTGCATATAAGCGCTCACATGTTTAACACGTGATGTTCAACCGTGAATTCTTTTTCTCTTTCTTCTCTCCCGTTTTTATAAGGGTTATAAGGGAATAAATAGCTTTTGGCCGAAAATTTTGGCGGGAACAAATGCCCCCGCTACTTTACCCACGTAAGTATGTACGCGGGTGAAGTAGTGCATAGTTCTGCATGGCCATAGAATTGAGGGCTTAGGAGACAAGTTTAGGGTCCTTATAGCCTAAGACTTTTTTCATCTTCATGAGCCGTAAGGGTCTCAAGAAGGTTTTTTCTCCCTACAAGCCGAGAGGATCTCATAGGTGCAAATTCTCCCTAGAAATAGTGAGGATTTCTAAGTGTTCATCGCCTCCGTGAGTCCTAAAGATCTCACTCGGGTATTTTTCCTTACGAATCCTGAGGATCCGTAAGTAGCTTCTTTATTTCATTGGCAAATGTAGCTTTGGCAAATGTGGCCTGTAGATAGTCCATCTTGACCTCCTTGTATGGCAACGATAGTTTAGGAGACAGGTTCAGGTCTGACACTTAAGACTTTTCAACTTTATGAGCCGTGAGGGTCTCATAAAGACTTTTCTCCCTACGAGTTGTGAGGATCCCGTAGGTGTATTTTCTCCTTAGGAGTTGTGAAGACTCTTAAGTGCGTTTTCTCTCGAGAGTCGTAAGGATCTCACAAGAGAATTTTCTCTCTGTACAAGTCGAGAGGACTCGCAAGTGGTTATTTTCCCCTCCTTATCGATATTCAACTTTAGAGAGTGGCCCATGAATAGTATGCAATAGTCCATCTTGGACCAACTTGCAGGGCCCCAGTGGTTAGGAAATATGTCCTTATCCCCGTTGCCTAAGGCTTTTCCCTACGAGTCAAGACGAGTCGAGAAGTTCTCGCAGGAACATTATTTTTCCCACGAGTCGAGACGAATCGAGAAGTTCTCGCAAGGATGTCCTAACGTCACAGTTAACTCCTGCTAATAGAAGTCCGTTAGGGTTTATGGTACTAGGGTTTTTTACCCGTCGTACCGTCGCAATCTTGCTGTTCGAGTAGCCCCGTGACTGTCGTGTCTCTAATCCTTTCGGAGGCTGGACAAGACGTCATCAAGTAATCTTCCAGGTGATATTACCATCGAAAGAGCAAGCGTTAGGGATATTCCATGTCTCTTTTTACTTGAGGTTAGGCTCGGTTTGAGAGCCCCGATTAGTCATGACCACTCCATGCTGGAGTGGGATGATCTCCGATAGTCTTTCAGGTCTCATTTGAGTTGTTGTTATGACCCTGAAGCTAGGGATCTTCCTTTGCTTCATTTGTTGACATTGTGTCTGCAATATTGCGACGAATGTCGAGGATGTCTCTGGGTTGTCTGTGAACCGTCAAGATTTGGAACTAGGGGACTTTTCCATGGCTCCGTTTGTTGATGTCGCGTCTGTATCCTGCTGGAGGGAGGAAGAATGTTGTTGTTGATCTTTAGGCTATGGATGCTGCCATCGAGACTGTTTCCTGATTTAAAATCAGGAAAAGTTACGAAGGAGGCATCACGTGCTAGCACGTGACCAGCAGTCACGTGTTGGCACGTGACACCTAAAAGCATCAGCAAGGCAGATTCAGCTTCCCGACTACATCAAAGAAAAAGGGCTTAAGAAAGGGTCACGTGCTCCCACGTGACCAGGGTCACGTGTTGGCACGTGACATTTAAAAGCGGCTTCAAAGGCACATCGGTTCCCCGGTTAAATCAAGAAAAAGGCTCCAGACGAGGGTCACGTGCTCACACGTGACCAGGGGTCACGTGGTGGCACGTGACGGCTAAGCGGCAGCCAGAAGGCAGAGCGCAAAAAGGAAGAAGAGGTCTCGTTCCAAGGGGGTCACGTGCCCACACGTGACCAAGGGTCACGTGGCCACACGTGACCGGCTTTCAAAGCCTATCTGTTAACAGAATTAAATTCTGAGAAAAGGCCTCTCAAATCTTTCCAAAGGAACCGATTGAATTAAAGATTTAAATATTCTTAAATATCACTTATCTATGGAAAAAGCCTGAATTTGGAAAGATTTCCCCTTTAAAATCTAACCGAAATAACAAAGGAGAATCTTTGGATTTAAAATCCAATGGTGAATAAAATTCACCTAATAATCCAAAGGTCCAAAACGAATGGTGAATACAAATTAAATCTCTCAATGAAAGATTCACCAAACCTAATTGATTCGGCTGCTTCTCCTATAAATAGGAGCCAAGAGACGCATATACATGAAGAGAAAGGAATCGATACATAAAAAAAAGAGGAGAGCCTTGATACTTTGGAGGAATTTGGATCTTCTGCAAAAGAAAACCCTAGGTAAGAAAGGGAAGGCTTTTTGAAAGGAAAAGAGAATTCAATTCTCAACAGAGTTTAACTCTGATATAAAACAGAAGAACATAGTTCTCTCTTTGGTGGAGGATCTGTAAAATGCACATCTCCTCTTGAGTTGGGAATTTAATTCTCAATGGGTTGAGATCCTGCCATGCAGATCCAAAGCATAGAGAGGGAATGGAAGCTTGAGAATTTAATTCTCACAGAACTATAGGAATTTAATTCCTTTAAAATAAAATTAGGGTTTGACCCTATGTTATGGGAGTTTAATTCCTTCAGAATGAACAGAATCAGGGTTTAACCCTAGTTAAGAACTTAGTTCTGTTAAAATAACAGGAATTTAATTCCCTCAAGAAAGAAGAAATGAGGGTTTAACCCTATTTAAGAATAGAATTTTTCAAAAGAAAGTAGGAATTTAATTCCTCTAAAGTTATTGCTAGGGTTTAACCCTATGAAGAATTCAATTCTTAAAAAGATAAACAAATCTTCAAACAGGCAAAGGAATAGGGTCACGTGCTACCACGTGACCCCTGAAAAGAAATAGAAAAGAGCTTTAGGGCGCCCTCACGTGTCGACACGTGACCCCTAATGAACAGTCTAACAGATCAAAGCGCAGGCCCCCATCACGTGCCCACACGTGATGGCTTTCAGAATTAAAAGTGTTAAACACTTATCTGTAGAGCAAAATAAAGGGAAACAGAGCGCTATCACGTGCTACCACGTGACCCCTTGGCTGAAGCTTTAACGGACAAACACCAGAATTCCCATCACATGACAGAACGTGATGCTCCAAAGTATTCAATACTTTTGGCAGAATAAAATGAATTGAGGGCGCTCTCACGTGCTACCACGTGACCCCTCTTGCCTTAGTGTTTAACACTAAAATTGAAAGCTCTATATCCAGTGTTCAACACTGATTTTCTTAGTGTTTAAACACTAATTTGGAAAACATCTATTTACAGTGTTTAACACTGACTTTCTTAGCGTTGAACACCAACCTGGAAAACCCTGTTTCCAGTATTTAACATTGATCTGCCTTAGTGTTAAACACTAATTTGAAATCTCCATTGCCAGTGTTTAACACTGATTTGTTGTAGTGTATAAACACTAATTTGAAAGCCCTGTTGCTGGTGTTTAACACTAATTATCTTTTAGTGTTAAACACTAACTTGTCAATCTCATTCTCAGTGTTAAACACTGATTGATCTTTAGTGTTTAACACTAACTTTAGCCCCATTGGCTAAGTGTCTAGAGGCAAAGCCTCTCCTCTAATGGACCAACAGAGGGCCAATATCCTAAACATGATTGGACTTAGCCCAAGCTGGCCATAAGTCCTCAATTCAAATTCAACTGAGCCAATGGGGTCATAATATAATTAATTGGTCTTGGTTCCAAATTGGGCCAAAGATTATTTAATCTACCTCGGTTTAAGGGTACATCTCTTCACTCCTTTGATACTTGGCGTTGTAATTCCTCAACGTCTTCAAAGAGGTGACGAGTCCCGATGACCACATATTAATACGGACTGTGGGGTCCTTAAACTCATAGACTATGAGGTCCTTAACCTTGACCGGGATGTCTTAAAACTAACGACGGACTGTGGGGTCCTTAAACTCATGGACTATGAGGTCCTTAACCTTGACCGTGATGTCTTAAAACTAACATCGGACTGTGGAGTCCTTAAATCCACGAACTACGACGTCCTTAACCTTGACCGCAACGTCTTAAAACTAACACTGGACTGCAATGTCCTTAAACTACTTATTGACCGCAATGTCACTAAACTAAACAACAGGGCTCCCTTAATTGCTCTATTGTTGGATCTAAACGATCCCGTTAAGTTGATCTTAGTCTGAAAACTAGACTAACGTATCCTTAACAAACGTTTAAGTCGATCTTAGTCTCGAATGAGGCTAACGTATCCTTAAACCCAAAACCCCCAAACCCAAATCTAAGATAATACGGATTTGGACTAGTCCACGCCCTACGGGCGACGACATAACTCAGTCTCCGTATACAATCCACGGGCAACTAAACATAAAATAAACACACACGACACGAAGTGACCATCTGGAGAAGGAGAAAGTGGTTACCGCGATGCGGTAGCGTAATTAACTGCAGGGGCTTGCGCCTGCAGGGAAGAGCGTCCCCACAATCAAAAACCCCTCAAGCGAGGGGGAATCTGACGAAGTCTGCTACATCGGACGCATCCGTTTAAACCTTCGATATACGGTGCCATAAATCAACTTGGCATCTTCGGAGAGGTGGACGGATAGCACCTATTTGCATCTGCCCCGAACCTCAGGCAAGACGTCCCGCGTCTCGGCCGCCGTTCGGAGGGGAACAAATTCTGGCACGCCCGGTGGGACCTTTTCCTCTTTCCACTCCACACTTCGTGTGTCGTGACTCGCGAACCAATCGCGGTTCGCTAATGGTTGCCCTTGGGTTACAAGGTACTAAGATTTGGCGTTTTGCTTATTGCAGAAAGCAAAAGGATCAATTGTATCTACTTGTGTGAAGTGTTCCAACTGCAACTGCAACTCACGCTCCGCCTCATCTGGAGGCATAGCCTACGGGCCCCAAGCGGCCTCCTTGTTCACGATGCCGGTGGACCAGGTGACTCAGGCCACTACCGGATTGTTCTTTGTGACCATGCCCCCGCCGACAAACTTCACCGCTCCGGTGCTGACAAAGGAAGCTCCCAAGAAGTCGGTCTTTGATCGTCTTACCCCTGCCGCGGCCCCTCTCAACGGGTCGCCCAACACCAGCGCCTCGGTCTTCTTTAGATTGGGCCAAGACTCCTGTGGACCCACAATGGGGCCTACAATCCCAGAGAAGGCTGCTTCTAAGAAAGTGACCGGTCCTGCTCCTGAAGTCGCCAAGGCGGCTTCCCCGGCCAAAAATTCGGTCTTTACAAGATTGACGGCTTCAGCTCCCGCTCCTGCTACCCAAAAGACATCGGTCTTTAACAGGCTAACACCAGCAACGACCCCCCACCTACACAGGGGGCAAGACGAAGCCATCCTCACCGCTGAACCAACGCCGTCCGCTCGACACGCTCGACGTCGCCACTGGCGCCGAGTAAGGAAGGCTGGGGGCAACTTTCCCTCTAGGCTAACTCCACCAGCCCCGATGGCAGAAGTTAATGCTGCTGTTCCGACTGGGAACAGCTTTGAGATGCTAAATAAGATGCGTAGGAATTCTCCTACCGCGGTGCTAAAAAGGTCTCCCCCTCCTCTGAAAAAGGCTGTGGAAGTAAAAACAGAACAGCCCTAATCTCCTCAACGGATGTCCTCCCGAATCTATAAAGTCTGGCGGCAGGCCCGAGACTCGATGATCGATCCAAACTTCGCCCGCCAGCACAAGAAGCTGAAAATCCAACAGGAAGCCAGTCACCAGGCTAAACCACGAAAGGCTGTTTGGGTGCCCACTTCAACGGCCCCCTCAACTTCCACTGCTCATAAAAGAAGGAAGCCAGAGAAGATCCCCCAGCCTGCAACGACAGCTAAAGGCACTAAGCCCAGACGCCCTAAGTCTGAGGGCATGATGGTCCATACCGTATACATGGCGTCAGGAAAGGAAGACAACCGTGCGTCTACAGGTCATAGACCGCTTACACGGTCGGTGACCAAAGCTCAGGAGCAACAGCAAAAGCTCCAGGAAATGATGAATGCTATGGCCGCACTTACCGGGCCAAAAGAAAACACAGAAACGTCTTCGGACGAACGCCAGGAGAAAGAAACCGACGCCGAATTCCTTCGCCGAATATTGGAGAAAAAGGACAAAGAGGCTGCTGAACAAGAAGCCAACATACAGCGTATGGGCCTTCTCTTCCAAGATATGATAGGAATGATGATCCAACAGGACCCACCCGCTGAGGATCCCCCAATCGTTCTTGAAGACGACCGGGGAGAAACGTCAAATCCACCGTCGGCCCTCTCAACGGCCAAGGAGGAGACAATCTCTAAGGCTGATTTGGTCGACTATATAGCCCAGCAAATCCGGGTTCATCATGCGACTGAGGCAGCTGGTCAAGTCGTAAAAACGGGGCGGCCGTATCCAAGCTGGTACGACCAAATCAAATATCTGTCGGGTTATACAATACCAAAATTTCACGTGTATAAGGGGACCGGCAATCCCCACCAACATGTCGCCCAGTTCAGGGCCCTTTGCGGTAACACCGGCGGTGATGATAAACTGTTGCTTCGCCAATTCGTGGGTAGCTTATCAGAAACAGCGTTCGAATGGTATTCAGAACTCCCGAACGATTCTATCAAGACGTTCGCAGAATTGGAGTTGCTATTCACTCAGCGATTCGCGAGCGCCAGCGAACGCACTCCAATAACGGCATTGATTAACGCCAGGGTAAAACCAGACGAAACTTGGGTCCAGTATGCTATACACTGGCGGAATTTGTGGTCGAAATGCGAGCAGCGCATTGAGGAAGCGCCCGCGGTGGGCATGTTCGTAGGAACCCTAGACCCTCACGCAACTATCTCCCAGTTCATGATGTTCTTTAAGCCAACCACATTCCTGGCTCTAATCGACAAGCTGGCCCAGATGGACCAAATGGGTCATAGACCGTCTCCCCCGAAGCCCGAGCCTCGGAGTGACAAGGGTAAAGGAAAAGCAACCTTCGTCGCGAATGCCCAGCAGCAACCCAATGCCCCAAAGCTGACGGATCAACTGGAAGAAAGACGCCGGTATTATAATGAGAAAATGAAGCGTCCCTACTCATTCCCACGGGACAAGACGAAACGGTTATTCGAGTTGGCAGTACGCAACAGACTTATAAACTTGCCAAATTCAAGGCGACCGCCACAACCCACTGAGGTGAATAACCCTAACTATTGCCCTTACCATCAAACGGTAAGTCATCCGATTGAGGATTGCTTCGCCTTCAAAGGATGGATTGAAGATCAATACCTCCAGGGGAAGTTTGCGCTGTCCGAAAAGTGGAAGGTGAACCCGCCACAGCCGCATACTCCCAAGAAAGCAGATATACCGGGGGCAACCTGTTCCTTTATTGAGGAAGCTCCATGGGAGGTCGTGCTGTCAACTAAAACCAAAAGAATGCTGAAGGACCTTCATGCGTGCCCGGCGGTCGAATGGAAGGACCCGCTGGGACCCCAGATCATTGAAAGAATGCTGAGGCCGCGCCCAACTACAAAGAGCGGTGGTGATGGCCCAAGTACTCATGCCCTACCGTCAAAATCTTCGAAGAAAAAGAAGAAGAAATCTAAGAAGCCCGTGAAGCCTGGAGACAAGCGCACGAACTTACAGAAGCAAATCGACGCGCTGGAAGAGTACAATCAAAAGGCGCGAACTCCTGTCACGCTGCAAGAGTTCCTCAACCACATCTTTCAGGTGGAAGATGATGGAGAAAGCTCGTAGGATGAATCCGAGGGATATGTGGCGAGTTGTAACGTAATCTCCCACTCGTTTACCGACGATGAAAAAACTCCTGGTACTAAGAAACTGGGGACAGAGCCTGAACCAGAGCTTGTGTGGCCAACAGATGAAATGATTGACGCCTTTCTAGACGAGATTCATCTAAAGAGTAAAGCGGATCAGGAGCGTGAGATGGCCGCATCGGAAGGAGCCAAATGCAGGCGACTGAACGAAAGAGTTGAAGTACTCCTGCCAGATCGAAAGGCACCCGAGGCAGACAAGAAGATATTCAAGACGAGGAAAAGGTTTGCCAAAGCCATGTCAATGGGAATGAAGCTACCACCCTCAGAAGAAAACACGCTCAATGGGACGGAGAAGCACCCTGATTATTGCGCATATTATCGGAAATTTCACACCCCACGGAGGAGTGCAACGCCTTTAAGATATGGTGGCAGGGATATGTTGCTCATCGACAACATTTTAAGCGCATGAAACGCAAGACCCGTCGGGAACGAAGAAGTACTGCCGACGGGCACAACAGAACCACTGGCAACTGTTACATGGTTAACGCCGGAGGGTCACAAGTTCTCACCTTTGGGAGCGACTCTGATGAAGAAATGGCTCTGGGCCCTCTCTTTAAAGAATCCGTTTTAGGAAAAGAGGAGGAACCGGAGGCCTGCGAAAACATTCAGCTGCGCAATCGCACGCTCCCAGAAAAGAATCTCGGGCCCGCAAATAGAAAAGATAAGGGAAAGGGAAAGGTCACTGAGGATATCACTTTAGATGACCAAGTCATGAAAGAGCTGACTACCAAAGACCCTCCCAGTAAGGGTAAGGTGGACTACAATATCCTGGCGCACCTAAGGAAGCTACCTTCTCAACTTAGCATTCTCGATGCCCTCCTGTTATCAAAAGAAGCGCGAGATTCACTAATTAAGGCGTTACAAGAACCTGAGAAATTCCAAGCCTTCCTTGCTGCGGAAAAGATGAAGGATGAACTGGAGGAAGTGCATACGGCCGACATCACTTTCGGTGACGAAGACCTCCTTCTCGGGACGTGCGACCACAACCGTCCCCTATATGTCTCTGGGTACTGCCATGATATCAAGATAGGCAAGATCCTAGTGGATAATGGATCCTCCGTCAATCTCCTTAACGTTCGGGTGTTAAAGGAAATCTGCATGAGTGTGCAACACCTCGCTCGTGACAAAATTACCATCTCCGGTTTCGATTCACAATCGTCACGGACTCTCGGATCCGTAATACTAACATTACGCTTCGAACTACTCGTCACAGACATCAAATTCTATGTCATTGACGCCAAGACCTGCTACAACGCCTTGCTCGGTCGCCCTTGGTTACACGAGTACAACATCATCCCTTCTACACAACATCAGTGTATGAAGTACTTTAAGGATGGTTTCGAGCATACCGTAACAGGTGAGCTAAACCCATTTTCCGTGAACGAAGTCCGCAAATACGAAGATGCGAAGTACTTTTTGCCAGATTTCGAGGATACAGAAAGGTGCCGCAAGCCGGAGAACAAAGCCGCCGCCACCATCCCTGTTTTCGGGAGCGATACCGAAGAAGAAGAAGAGATAGTTTATGCTGGGCCATCTCAACGCAACAACCCGGGGACGCCCGCCCCCATGTTGGTCTTCGGAAGTGACTCGGAAGATGAGGTTAATGCCGTGTTCTCCAATCGACCGTCAATACAAGCACCCCCTAGCGATGATCAGAGTTTGCAAATCACCATGGTGCCGCGAGAACACTATAAGGATCTCGACACACTTCAAGCTTACAATGTGCAGGACCTGCAAACGTTTTACGTCCCTCCCAGGAAAAGGGGTGAGAAGGCAATCCTATTCTACCGATCCTCAGAGACGAAAGTAGAGAAAGAGATCTGGCATGGCGCGGATGCTACACTCGACAGGCTCCAACCCATCCGTTTGCCTAGATACTATACAAATGGACTAAAGAGGCTATTGAAGAGCCAAGGAGTACCCTTAAAACAGACTGTTCGACAAGCTCGGTTCTACAACGGGATTTGGGATGTCCCTGGGACTCAACGCAAATTGCCCAACGGGAAAATGGAAACACTTGGGCTTGGATACGTGAGAGCCGGAAAACGGGAACGGGCCCACAGTAGCTACGCCATATATACCTTTGATGAAGAAGAGGACGCCCTGTCAGGAAATGCCAACCCCTCATCAAAACTAGATCCCGCGATTGAAGGGCCGAGTCCGTCATTTGAAGAACGAATGGACAAGCTTATCAGGAAAGCGGGTCAAAAAGCTCGGGAAGACCACAACCGCGAGATGGCCATCTACGAGAAAGCCAAGACGCAACGTCTGTTTCAACAGGCTGCAAAAGATGAAGATGCTCATCCCTGTCAACCCGTTGTACGAAAGGCCCGACGCAAAGGCAGAAATAAATCAAGAAGCGGAAAGAGGAGCCGACAACAACGATGCAGGATTAGAGAGTCACGTGAGCGGGCATTGCGCGGTCCGGATTTGTCCCTCACGAAGAAGATGAGTTGAGCGTATTCCTTCCCTCGAGACAAGACGGAGAAGTTACTCGAGCTCGCTATAAAACATCAAATGATCGCGCTTCCAGAGTCTAAGCACCCTGAGCGAGCTAACAAGGCTTCTCATCTGAGCTATTGCTCTTATCACCGAGCCATAGGACATCCTACCGAAGACTGCTTCACCTTCAAGAACTGGGTCGAGGACCAATACCAACAGGGCAGATTCGCTTTATCCAACGGCTGGAGGGTAGCGCCGCCACAAAAGCACGAACCCAAAACCGCAAAAGCGGGACCAGATCCACCTTAGCCCTGGAAGCGGATTCGCACCTGTTACACGATTACGATATTAAAAGAAGAGCCCGAGAATATGGATGACCTTCCCTGGTGCTTTGAGAACAGCAATGATGAGGTGATCTCAGAATTTCCGCCAGCTCCGAAAGAACTGGAAGATGGCATACATACTACTGCAGATAACCTCAAGAAGATTGAGCTGGGATCGGCAGATGATCCGCGACCGACATTCGTCAGCGAGCTGCTATCTGAAGAAAGGGTGGCCGCGTTAAAGAACGTGCTTCTACAGCATAAAGACTGCTTCGTGTGGAACTATTCCGAGATGCCAGGATTAGATCCGGAGATTGCCGTGCATAAATTAGCGATATCCCCGGACATCAAGCCAGTCAAGCAGGCGCCGAGAAGGATGCGACTCGAGCTTGAAATGAGCATCAACGCCGACGTTAAGAAGCTGATCGATTCTGGATTTATCCAAGAAGTCCAATATCCCAACTGGATCGCCAATATCGTCCCGGTAATGAAGAAAAATGGGACGGTACGCATATGCGTGGATTTCAGGGATCTCAATAAAGCCTGTCCGAAGGACGATTTTCCAGTACCGGTAACCGAGCTAATGATAGATAACACGTCCACTCACGAGGTTTTCTTCTTTATGGACGGTTCATCAGGGTACAATCAGATAAAGATGCATCCCAAAGACCAGAAGCACACCGCTTTCCGGACCCCTTTGGGTATATTCTGCTACAGGGTTATGCCCATTGGTCTAAAGAACGCTGGCGCTACCTATCAAAGGGCCATGACAAAGATCTTCGACGATCTCATACATGACATCGTCGAGTGCTATATTGATGACCTCGTGGTGAAGAGCATGTCATACGAAGAGCACTTAGCGCATCTGAAGACTGTATTTCAACGCCTTCGGCAATATAATTTGAAGATGAATCCCCTCAAATGTGCGTTCGGAGTCTCCTCGGGTAAATTCCTGGGATTCATCATCCGACACTGAGGTATCGAAATAGATCCATCTAAGATCAAGGCGATCATAAAAATGCCTCCGCCAAGAACCCTCAAACAGTTGCGGTCTCTCCAAGGGAAGCTCGCATACATCCGGCGATTCATCGCCAATCTTTCAGGCAAGTGCCGTCCTTACAGCCACCTGATGAAGAAGGGAACTCCATTTGTTTGGGATCATAAATGCCAAGGCGCACTAGACGAGATCAAGCAGTACTTGCAGAACCCTCCGGTGTTGGCTGCGCCGGTCAAGGGAAAACCCCTCATTCTTTATACGACCGCCCTCGAAGGTTCCTTAGGCGCATTATGGGCACAAGAGAACGATCAAGGAAATGAGAGAGCACTCTACTACTTAAGTCGAGTTCTGCTCGGGGCAGAAAGCAACTACTCTCCCATTGAAAAACACTGCTTGGCGTTGATCTTCGCGATAACAAAGCTCAGGCACTATGCGTTGGCACACAAAGTCCGTCTCATCTCGAAGGTGGACCCTCTTAAATATTTGATGTCAAAGGCTATATTGATGGGTCGACTCGCTAAATGGGCTCTACTCCTGATGGAGTTCTCGATAACGTATCGACCTCTCAAGGCAGTGAAAGGCCAGGCCATCGCCGACTTTCTCGCTGAACATCCGATACCGGCTGATTCTCCTCTGAATTGCGATTTGCCAGATGAACATGCGTTTGACGCGATCGACAGCGGTGGTACCCGATGGGAACTTTATTTCGATGGAGCGTCCTCCGTAAAGAAGCGCAAACAAAGTACCCCTATAGTCAAGTCGGGAGTAGGCCTTATCTTTGTAACCCCACAAGGAGGGATAATGCGCTTTGCTTTCTCCTTAACGGAATCGAGGACGAACAATGAAGCCGAATACGAAGCTTTAATAGCGGGCCTCGAGATCGCCATCGACATGGGAATTGAAGACCTCCTTATATATGGGGATTCTCAACTGGTCGTTAGTCAAGTAAATGGTGACTACCAAACGTGCAAACCGGAGTTGGTAAAGTACGGCGAAAAGGTGCAACAACTATTGACCCAAATTCCCTCCTACACTTTGGAAAGCATACCACGCGCGGAAAATAGCAAAGCGGACGCGTTAGCAAAGCTCGCTAAAGAATTGGCTAACGAGAACCTCGATGACGTTAAAATCATGGTACAAAGCCGTCGAGTGCTTGCCCTAGCAGAAATATCTCCGGAATCATACGAAGAAAAAGGAGCGACTGAGCAGACGACCCTACAAATAAAAGACCGTGAGAAGGCTGAGGACTGGAGGGAAGTCTTCATAGACTACTTTAAGTCCCACCGAATGCCCGAAGAAGCGTCCTCAAGACATCAGCTCATGAAACGAGCTCTATCTTTCGCTTTCGTCAATAATACTCTGTATAAGAGGTCGTTTGATTCTCTGTGGCTGAGATGTTTAGGACCTGACGAAGCAGAAAGAGTCGTTCAAGAGGTTCATGACGGAATCTGTGGTTCTCATCAAGCAGGCCCAAAGATGAAGTTAAAAATTAAACGGATAGGTTACTACTGGCCCACGATGATCCAGGACTGCCTCGAATATGCGAAGCAGTGCCACTCGTGCCAAATCCATGGGGATCCACCAACATCCGAATCCACTACATCCGACGGTGGCTAGCTGGCCATTCAAAAGGTGGGGGACTGACATAGTCGGCCCCATCGAACCAGCATCGTCCCGGGGACATCGTTTCATCCTGGCGACAACTGATTACTTCTCCAAATGGGCAGAAGCAGTACCGCTGAGGGAAGTGAAGACGGAGAATATCCTCCACTTCTTCAAGACGCACGTCATCTATCGGTTTGGAACTCCACGGCGGATTATCTCCGATAACGGGCCGGCCTACAGAAGCCATAAGATTAGCCGCTTCGCGCAGCAGCACAATATAGACTGGAGATATTCTTCAGTTTACAATTCACGAGCTAACGGTCTGGCCGAGGCCTTCAACAAGACCTTGACGAAGATCATGAAGAAAACGGTGTCACGAAATAAGAAAGACTGGCACGAAAGACTGCAAGAAGCTCTCTGGGCCTATCGAACTACGTTCAAGACGGCCACGAACACAATGCCGTACGCATTGGTATTTGGGACGGAAGCAGTGCTCCCCTTCGAGGTAGAGTTACCCTCTCTACGAGTGGCAGTCCACTACGAGCTGACGGACGAAGAAAATGCTCACCTTCGGCTTGAGGAGCTTGATGCCCTCGACGAAACCCGGCTCATAGCGCAACAAAATCTAGAGGCCTACAAAGCAAAGATGACGCGCTCGTACGAAAGATTGACCAGGCCGAGGACGTTCCGCCAAGGCGAACTCGTACTAGTGGTCAAAAGACCTATGATCCCCAATCGCGCCAAGCGGGGAAAATTCGAGCCAAACTATGAAGGCCCGTACATCATAGATAAGGTCTACCAGGGTGGGGCCTATTTACTCATGGACATGCATGGTGAAAGGCCTTTCAGGCCAATAAACGGCCGCTTCCTAAAGAAATACTACGCTTAATGAGCCACAGCCTAGGTCAATGATAGATGACGACGACTATGTCCGCTCGCTATCTTCCTAAAGCTCAAAGCTCTATAAGTAGTAGCCGGCTCTCTCCACGACGGACCGAAACGTCCTTAAACTAACGACGGACTGAAACGTCCTTAAACTAACGACGGACCAAAATGTCCTTAAACTAATAGCGGACCGAAACGTCCTTAAACTAATACCGCAGCATCCTTAGGCTGACGAGATAAAAAAAATATAATAAATAAAAACGGTATGTCCATAAGCAAAAAGGGCACGGATGAAAACCCGAAAGGGCTCCGTGAGTAAAAACAGCAGGGCTACCGGCGAGTGTTCGTGAAAACCCGAAAGGGCGCGGCCTCGTAAAAAAAAAGAAGAAAAAGAAAATGAAAAGAATAAAAAAAAACGGTATGTCCATAAGCAAAATGGGCACGGATGAAAACCCGAAAGGGCTCCGTGAGTAAAAACAGCAGGACTACCGGCGAGTGTTTGTGAAAACCCGAAAGGGCGCAACCTCGTTAAAAGACACTTATAAGGTCCTCCCAGCCTTGTAAGGAGAAACCACCCGCGTGAGATCCTTACGACTCACAAAGGAGCAACACACTTAGGAATCCTCACGATTCCTAAGGAGAAAATACACTTGCGAGATCCTCACGACTCGTAAGGAGAATTCTCTTATGGGACCCTCACGGCTCATGAGATTTGAAAGTCTTAAGTTACAGAAACCTAAACCTGTTCTTAAGCAGATCCCCCACAACCTTCGATATTGCCCTACAAGCGGCTCAATACTGACCCTTGTATACAATCCACGGGCGCGAATAAACATTTCCACAGCAAAGTCACACCCGTGACTAGGGACATATCCATATGGTGAACAACCCTTATAATTCCTCTCGACTTATAAGGAGAAAACTCTCTTGTAGGATCCTTACGACTTACAGAGGAACATACACTTAGAAATCCTCATGATCCCTAAGGAGAAAATACACCTGCAAGATCCTCACGACTTGTAAGGAGAAATACCTTTGTGAGACCCTTACGGCTCATGAAGTCAAAAGCCTTGGTCGACAGGACCTTTAACCCTGTTTACTAAGCCACCTTTGTTCGACATCGACAGAGGCAAATGATGATTCGCTCCTGGCAACATCCCAGTTGCAGCGGTGCTGATGCCGAAATCGGTGTCTAAAATCCAAGCTTGCGGCGAAAAAGCTAGCAAGCCACACATGCATACGAAATAGCCGAAATGATGGGACAACTTGCAATAAAAAGCAGCAAGTAAAAATGTATGCATGAAAAATAGCCGAAATGATGGGGCAACTCGCAATAAAAAACAGCGAGTGAAAATGAAAAAAATAGCCGAAATGATTGGGCACCGCGAAAAATCACCGAAATGATAGGGCAATCGCGACCTCCGCGATATAAAAACTGAAATGATAGAGCATCGCGGAAAAAGAAATAAAATATAAAAAAAAGGGTTTCAATTTATGCCCTACAGGTGATGTTCCATCACACCCTGTACACAATCCAAGGGCGTAAACAAAAAAGGGATCATACTTTTCCCAGGTTTCATCAGAAGAGGAAGCCAAGTCTCGACGGGCCAAAGGAGACCTGGAGATTGTTTCAACACTCGTCTCATAACAACGGACACAACGCTAAGCTAAGCGGAACAGCGGCAACTCCCAGTTCCATGGCTCGGTGGTATACATATCGCAAACAGTCAAACCTCCATCCCGTGAAATGCGGATACAATCAGCAAAATTCCTGGTTACGTGGAACGCGGATAACGTCACTCTTTGACCCCGTGGAAAACGTCCAGAGCGGATCCTGGTCCTCGCAGAGCACGGAAAATAACCCGTGTGAAGCATCCAGAGCGGAGCCTAGTCCTCGCCGAGCACGGCAGTGAACCCGTATGAAGTATCTAGTGCAAAATTCCTGGTTACGTGGAACGCGGATAACGTCACTCTTTGACCCCGTGGAAAACGTCCAGAGCGGATCCTGGTCCTCGCAGAGCACGGCAGTGAACCCGTGTGAAGCATCCAGAGCGGAGCCTAGTCCTCGCCGAGCACGGCAGTGAACCCGTATGAAGCATCTAGTGCAAAATTCCTGGTTACGTGGAACGCGGATAACGTCACTCTTTGACCCCGTGGAAAACGTCCAGAGCGGATCCTGGTCCTCGCAGAGCACGGCAGTGAACCCGTATGAAGCATCCAGAGCGGAGCCTAGTCCTCGCCGAGCACGGCAGTGAACCCGTGTGAAGCATCTAGTGCAAAATTCCTGGTTACGTGGAACGCGGATAACGTCACTCTTTGACCCCGTGGAAAACGTCCAGAACGGATCCTGGTCCTCGCAGAGCACGGCAGTGAACCCGTGCGAAGCATCCAGAGCGGAGCCTAGTCCTCGCCGAGCACGGCAGTGAACCCGTGTGAAGCATCTAGTGCAAAATTCCTGGTTACGTGGAACGCGGATAACGTCACTCTTTGACCCCGTGGAAAACGTCCAGAGCGGATCCTGGTCCTCGCAGAGCACGGCAGTGAACCCGTGTGAAGCATCCAGAGCGGAGCCTGGTCCTCGCCGAGCACGGCAGTGAACCCGTATGAAGCATCTAGTGCAAAATTCCTGGTTACGTGGAACGCGGATAACGTCACTCTTTGACCCCGTGGAAAACGTCCAGAGCGGATCCTGGTCCTCGCAGAGCACGGAAGTGAACCCGTGTGAAGCATCCAGAGCGGAGCCTAGTCCTCGCCGAGCACGGCAGTGAACCCGTGTGAAGCATCTAGTGCAAACTTCCTGGTCACGTGGAACGCGGATAATGTCACTCTTTGACCCCGCGGAAAACGCCCAGAGCGGAGCCTGGTCCTCGCCAAGCACGGCAGTGAACCCGTATGAAGCATCCAGAGCAAATACCGGACTGTGGAGTCCTTAAAATCCACGGACTATGATGTCCTTAACCTCGACCGTAATGTCTTAAAACTAACAATCAACCACCCTGATTCTGTACTGATTCTACTTTGGTTTAAGGGTACATCTCTTCACTCCTTTGATGCCTGATGTTGTAATTCCTCAACGTCTTCCAAGAGGTGACGGGTCCCTGCAACCAAACATCGGACTGTGGAGTCCCTAAATCCACGGACTATGAGGTCCTTAACCTTGACCGTGATGTCTTAAAACTAACAACGGACTGTGGAGTCCCTAAATCCACGGACTATGAGGTCCTTAACCTTGACCGTGATGTCTTAAAACTAACATCGGACTGTGGAGTCCCTAAATCCACGGACTATGAGGTCCTTAACCTTGACCGTGGTGTCTTAAAACTAACATCGGACTATGAGGTCCTTAACCTTGACCGTGATGTCTTAAAACTAACATCGGATTGTGGAGTCCTTAAACCCACGGACTATGATGTCCTTAACCTTGACCGCGACGTCTTTAAACTACGATACCTGGAGCAACCCCTGACCCTGTGAAACACGGATAAGGGCGACCACATCCAGCACTTGCAGGTCCTCACGACCTGTAAGGAAGAAAACTCTCTTGTGAAATCCTTAAGACTCTCAAGGGAAAACCCGCTTAAGAATCCTCACGATTCTTAAGAAGGACTTACGCCTATGGGATCCTCTCGACCCATGGGGAAAAAAACTCTTTATGAGACCCTCGTAGCTCATAAAATGCAAAAGTCTTAGGAAGCGGATCTTAACCCTGAATCCTAAGCCATCACTGTCCTGCAAGGAGATCAAGATAAATTGTCCGCAAACGCATTCAATGAAAAGAGACACGTCATTTAGAAGAAAAATGTATCTTTTATTCATAAACTAAAATGGATACAAAGAAATAAAAAGAAGATACTCTCATTCATGAGTATACACAAAAAAGGGGAAAAGATACAAGTCCTTAAGCCGGCGGGCGGTGTAGTAATTTTACCAGCTCATCGTTTTGTTGCTGAGCCACGGCTTCATGACGCAAGATCTCCAGAAGACGAGCCTCCGCCTGAGCTTGCTGAGCCTAATACGAAGCAAGCCGAGCTTCGAGTTCTCTCTCGGTGGCTTTATGAGTCTCGACCCTCTCACGAGTGAACGTGGCAGCTTTATCGAGAGCCACCACCTCTTTTATGGACTCCTGAAGCACCCGCCAGAGTTCGTATGCTTTGTTGGCTTTGGCTGTGAGGCTGGCCTGAAGCTCGCTCAGCGCCTTAGAAGCCAACTCCCTCTCCGAGAATTTGCGGCCAAGCCTCTTCTCGCATGACGTCATGTTGGCCGCGCATCGTGCTATCAGACCCCGCAACTCCGCTTTTGCAGCCACGGCTTCCGAGGAAAGGCGAGAACATTCAAGGGTGTGCAAACAAGCCTCCACCTTCCTACAGAACTCCACCCAGACCCGCACCACCTCCTCACTATGATAGGTGGCAAGAAAGGAAGAGAGCCGTTAGCTTCAGTGGCAAACGCTTCGGCTGTGGTCGCGCTACCAGCACGGAGCTCCTCGACGAAAGATGATAGGGAGACAAGGCTCAATTGGGCCAGGCGTTCTGAAGCCCGCAAAGCATAAGGGCCGGGCGGCATCATGATGCGCGATTCCAACGCCATGGAGACTGGCAGGGCTGTTCAAATTTGACAGATGTAATAAAATTCTTAAGCACAGAACGAACGGGATTATAATAAAATGTCACTCACCGACAGTCATACAAGTAGGAGCTGAAGGTTCCCCTGGCCCTTCAACAACCTCGACCTCATCGTCAGCTTCCAAAACTATAAGAGACATCAACGTCATTTCGCAAAATAGTAACAATGCTATGGTAAAAGAAAAAATGGCGAATGCCACTAACCTTGCCCGGAGGAAAGGACAATACGCTGAGGGGAGATCGCCTGCGGAGCTGCCATCTCCAATAAACGGTGAAATGACTGTCGAGGCGACAGATCAGCGATAGTGGCCGCCAAACCATGCAATTCTTGGAAAGATAAAAGAGTTTAGACCATGGAAGGGTTGCTAATTTAAAACGCAGAGGGTTACCTTCAACGCTCCTCCCATTCTGAGCCGGGGGGATAGCAGCTTCAACGGCCTCCGTCGTGACCTCAGGCTCCAACAAAGGAAGAGTAGTCCCGACTACCTCTCTTCCAGCCTCTGGGCCGCCCTCAGTAAGAGTCATTGGGGCGGCGACCTCCAAAAGAGCCTCCCCCAAAGGAGCAAGTGCTTCATGATCAGGAACTGCCACTGGAGGCTCTATTGCAAGAGGAGCAGCCTCATCAGCCCCCTCCACATCGAGCAACGCTTCATCGGGAATTTCGACAGGCTTTGGCTTCAACGAGCCCGTAGGGAGCTCCCCCAGCGTCGAAGATTCTGCACAATTCACACAAGAATAAAGATGCAAGCATGCAGGCGTAAACAATCCGAAATGCTATAAAGAAGTATAAAGGCATACCAATGCGTAACGAAGCCTTCAATATGGCTTCTTCAAGCCGCTGCTCCTTCTCAAGGAGGCGTGCTCGCCGGGGTTCGAGAGTGGACTCATGGCCGCTGGTCCATAAAGAAAGCGCGTCCGCCGCGTCCTCTGAAACAGCCTGCTTCAAAGCCCTTTCCCCCCATTCCTTCAAAGGGCCTATAAATCGCCGCCGAATCCACGAGGGGTCCTCGTAAAAGATTACAGCAGGATAGGGTTTCTTCGGAACCCTGGCGTTCTGAGACGCGTCTTTGGAACGCCTTATAGCCTCAGCCAACTGTGCAGCTTCCTCGGCGGCTGAACTGGGAAAAAGTAGTTCAGCGTTTGATTCCGGTAAGGCCAACGGCTCATCTTCAAGGAAGGGCTCAGACTCCGTTAAAGAGTCGAGCAAATTAGTAGCCACCTTCCTTCGACGCTTGGACCCAGAACCAGTCGCCGAGGATGACCGTCTCTTTCCCTTCGAAGCCTTAGTGCGGCGTTGGCCTACGTCGCCCTCAACACCCTCTCCCCGGGCCACGACTGGAGATGACACTGCCATCGTCGATGACACGGAGGGTGGTGCTGCCTCGGGTGGGGGTACTGTTACCGGAGCCCGTTTACCCCACGACCGAGTACCCAGGGGCATACCAACTATTGGAGTAAGATCTACTCCTGACTCTCCAGGAATAATCGCAGTGCCGATATCCCTCAGGGGAAAGCGGACTGGGGTACGTGGTCGCAGCATGGCTCCCGGGGCCGGAACCTGAATAGGGACGCCATGGCCAAGAAGCACCCTTCTCTCCTCAATAATAACCGGGTTCACCCGATGGACATACCAGCCCGTAAACGACCCTACGCATCGGGGAATGTAGTCACCATCGGGGATCATGAACTGAGAACCGGTGTTCAGCCTCACAAAGTGGTGGGCGGCATCTCGGACGGCTTCGAGTGAAGGAACCGGCGCGATTATGAAAGCTTCAAACGGGACGCCCTGATCATAGCCAAACTGCCGGGCAAAGCGATGCGGATTGTACCGCATAAAGAGAGCCACACTGTCCTGACGAAACACCAGGTAACCCGGTCTGATTGCATATAAGCGCGCGGCTTCCCGGGGCTTCAAAGTGGGCGCGTCATCTTTCGACCGGTCCCAAAGCGGCTGGGCCGAACCCGTGGAAGAAGATAAGACCCGATCATTAAATATTAATCCGCCGGCAGTAGCGTAAGGAGAAATCAATGCCCGAATAGCCCCGAATTGAGTTGGGTCAACGGCAGAAGCATCCACCAATCGCATAAGCCGAGGGAAAGTGTAGGCGTCATAGAACGCAGGCCTCTGATGCATAGCGAAAGCCCCCAACACGTGCATTTCGACCCAGGACGTGAAATAATGAAGCGAAAAGTTTACCACATCCACGCCAAGAATAGAGGTATTAGCTGTGGTGCCCAACCCATGATAAAGGTGCGCCAAGGCTGGGATGCCGATGGCCAACCGCGTCCCCTCAGCAATACGATAAGCCGGATAGATAACCGAAGCTCTCATAAAGCGACGATGCATGGGGATGACAAACCAACTGAGCCAGATGCTAACAAACCCCACGAAGAATGTCTCTTCATCCATGCCGGGAGCTGCGATGGATTCGAAAGACGTCGGCGACATTATGGGAATGTAGTATTGCGGCAGATCCGATTCATTAGTCGGCAGTTTCTTCGGGCCAAACCCAAAGGGGTCTTTGATGTTTGCAAACTTCGGGGCTGTCTTCGATAAGGCGTCCTCGCGAAGGAAACGAGCAATGAAGCTCTTGAAAGTAACACCCTGATCTTCGGATTCGGTGAATAATCGGTCGAAGATACCTAGCGCCTTGATCAAACTGGAACGCTTGTGGCGAACGGCGTTCTCAACAGACAAACCGTCAACCGGTACAGGCTCGGGCTCGAAAATATACTCGTCAGGAGGCAACAACTCCTCATACAGTGCACCCCTGATTGGCAGTCCCGAGATTTCATAAAATTCTGCCAGAGAAATCGAGACCTCGCGATCTCCTAGAATGAAAGTGTTGGTGGGAAGATTCCATTGGTTCAAAAACGCCTTGACCCACCAGGCATGCGGGGACTTATAATGGAAGAGTGACGCGTATATTGCCTGATAAAGCCCGACTTTCTGCAGCCGCGCACGATGGCCAGAAAGGATGTAGCGAGCCTAGAGAAGGTAGCCCGTAAGGTGTCGAGGAGTGAGCCCTATCTTATAAATTTGCCCCCACGGGTGGGCCTCACCTTGGCAAATACGTCGCCCCAAGATATCTATGGCCGGGATCGGATGGTTCGGAATACTGGTCGTCGAAGGCTCGAGCCTCCCCGTTGGAGTCCAATTGGGCATTTCCACAGCAAAAACCGTTCTCGGAGGGTCCATCGGTAAGAATGGGAAAGTGGGCTCTGTCGATACCGCGCAAAGGAAACTCCGGCGACCCTGAATAATATGACTATACCAAGATCCCCATTGAAGTAGGTTGGTGCAATTCGGGTCATGTGCCCGGATCATCGCCATCGCTTCCTCATCAGATGGTGACTAAGGAAAAGCAGCCTCCGAGCGAGAAAAGGGAAAGCATGGAACAGAAGCCATCACACCTGAAATCCAATAAAAGAAGACCGTTAAAAGCAAAGTCAGCGATATATATATATCCATGCACGAACATGAAGACTAGTTAAAGAAAGCAACAGTAGATTTTTCTGGGACCATTGGCTACAAAACACATGGGCCCTACAGAATCAAGATGACGGCTCATTAATAATGAGACCAAGCAGTTATAATAAAACAGAGGGAATATCCTCATTAAATAAAGAATGGGTTTCAAGTAACCCTATACATTCCCCCTAGAAGACAAATCTGTCTCGGGCTCTACAACGGATCCAACAGGATCAAAGGAATTAAATTCCCACAGAAGACATCATTACAAAGTTTCTGTTTCATTAATTACAGAATGACAACCTAGGGTAAGGAGACCCTAAGGAGCCTCCATGGGAAGAAATTGAGTTCTTCACAGGAATTAAATTCCTTATTAAGAAAAGGGAATTAAATTCCCCAAAAAAAGCCTTTTCTGTGAACAGAGTTAAACTCCATGGATCATCATATGAACCCTAAGAAATCTACTGTTGGAGGTTAAAATGGTTTCGTATTTTGGTTAAGAAACTCAAAGAAAAATGGGTTCTTTGTTAATAAAGGGTAAAAACCCTTATTTTGGATTTAAAATCCAAAGGAATGTGAAAGTTTACTGTTTGTCCAAGAACATTACCTGAGGAAAAGGGTCACTTGAACAGAGTTAAACTCTGAAGATTGTTTCAAGGCAGAGAACTAAGCTCTGGAAGAAGAGAATTAAATTCTCAGAAAAAGTTTGCAAGGAGGAAGATAAGCAAAGTGGAGGCGTCTCTGAAATGACCCCAATATTTATAGGAGGTGATAGAAACGTTTCATCTCCCCAAATCCCTAGAGGAATCCAACGGTCACAAAAGGTGACAGCGTTGCACTCACGTGCGGACACGTGAGAACAACGCTGTGGGGGCATTTGTTTCCTGATTTAAAATCAGGAAAAGTTACGAAGGAGGCATCACGTGCTAGCACGTGACCAGCAGTCACGTGTTGGCACGTGACACCTAAAAGCATCGGCAAGGCAGATTCAGCTTCCCGACTACATCAAAGAAAAGGGCTTCAGAAAGGGTCACGTGCTCCCACGTGACCAGGGTCACGTGTTGGCACGTGACATTTAAAAGCGGCTTCAAAGGCACATCGGTTCCCCAGTTAAATCAAGAAAAAGGCTCCAGACGAGGGTCACGTGCTCACACGTGACCAGGGGTCACGTGGTGGCACGTGACGGCTAGGCGGCAGCCAGAAGGCAGAGCGCAAAAAGGAAGAGAGGTCTCGTTCCAAGGGGGTCACGTGCCCATACGTGACCAAGGGTCACGTGCCCACACGTGACCGGCTTTCAAAGCCTATCTGTTAACAGAATTAAATTCTGAGAAAAGGCCTCTCAAATCTTTCCAAAGGAACCGATTGAATTAAAGATTTAAAGATTCTTAAATATCACTTATCTATGGAAAAAGCCTGAATTTGGAAAGATTTCCCCTTTAAAATCTAACCGAAATAACAAAGGAGAATCTCTGGATTTAAAATCCAATGGTGAATAAAATTCACCTAATAATCCAAAGGTCCAAAACGAATGGTGAATACAAATTAAATCTCTCAATGAAAGATTCACCAAACCTAATTGATTCGACTGCTTCTCCTATAAATAGGAGCCAAGAGATGCACATACATGAAGAGAAAGGAATCGATACATAAAAAAAAGAGGAGAGCCTTGATACTTTGGAGGAATTTGGATCTTCTGCAAAAGAAAACCCTAGGTAAGAAAGGGAAGGCTTTTTGAAAGGAAAAGAGAATTCAATTCTCAACAGAGTTTAACTCTGATATAAAACAGAAGAACATAGTTCTCTCTTTGGTGGAGGATCTGTAAAATGCACATCTCCCCTTGAGTTGAGAATTTAATTCTCAATGGGTTGAGATCCTACCATGCAGATCCAAAGCATAGAGAGGGAATGGAAGCTTGAGAATTTAATTCTCACAGAACTATAGGAATTTAATTCCTTTAAAATAAAATTAGGGTTTGACCCTATGTTATGGGAGTTTAATTCCTTCAGAATGAACAGAATCAGGGTTTAACCCTAGTTAAGAACTTAGTTCTGTTAAAATAACAGGAATTTAATTCCCTCAAGAAAGAAGAAATGAGGGTTTAACCCTATTTAAGAATATAATTCTTCAAAAGAAAGTAGGAATTTAATTCCTCTAAAGTTATTGCTAGGGTTTAACCCTATGAAGAATTCAATTCTTAAAAAGATAAACAAATCTTCAAACAGGCAAAGGAATAGGGTCACGTGCTACCACGTGACCCCTGAAAAGAAACAGAAAAGAGCTTTAGGGCGCCCTCACGTGTCGACACGTGACCCCTAATGAACAGTCTAACAGATCAAAGCGCAGGCCCCAATCACGTGCCCACACGTGATGGCTTTCAGAATTAAAAGTGTTAAACACTTATCTGTAGAACAAAATAAAGGGAAACAGAGCGCTATCACGTGACCCCTTGGCTGAAGCTTTAACGGACAAACACCAGAATTCCCATCACATGACAGAACGTGATGCTCCAAAGTATTCAATACTTTTGGCAGAATAAAATGAATTGAGGGCTCTCTCACGTGCTACCACGTGACCCCTCTTGCCTTAGTGTTTAACATTAAAATTGAAAGCTCTATATCCAGTGTTCAACACTGATTTTCTTAGTGTTTAAACACTAATTTGGAAAACATCTATTTACAGTGTTTAACACTGACTTTCTTAGCGTTGAACACCAACCTGGAAAACCCTGTTTCCAGTATTTAACATTGATCTGCCTTAGTGTTAAACGCTAATTTGAAATCTCCATTGCCAGTGTTTAACACTGATTTGTTGTAGTGTATAAACACTAATTTGAAATCCCTGTTGCTGGTGTTTAACACTAACTATCTTTTAGTGTTAAACACTAACTTGTCAATCTCATTCTCAGTGTTCAACACTGATTGATCTTTAGTGTTTAACACTAACTTTAGCCCCATTGGCTAAGTGTCTAGAGGCAAAGCCTCTCCTCTAATGGACCAACAGAGGGCCAATATCCTAAACATGATTGGACTTAGCCCAAGCTGGCCATAAGTCCTCAATTCAAATTCAACTGAGCCAATGGGCTCATAATATAATTAATTGGTCTTGGTTCCAAATTGGGCCAAAGATTATTTAATCTACCTTGGTTTAAGGGTACATCTCTTCACTCCTTTGATACTTGGCGTTGTAATTCCTCAACGTCTTCAAAGAGGTGACGGGTCCCGATGACCACATATTAATACGGACTGTGGGGTCCTTAAAATCATGGACTATGAGGTCCTTAACCTTGACCGGGATGTCTTAAAACTAACGACGGGCTGTGGGGTCCTTAAACTCATGGACTATGAGGTCCTTAACCTTGACCGTGATGTCTTAAAACTAACATCGGACTGTGGAGTCCTTAAATCCACGGACTACGACGTCCTTAACCTTGACCGCAACGTCTTAAAACTAACACTGGACCGCAATGTCACTAAACTAAACAACAGGGCTCCCTTAATTGCTCTATTGTTGGATCTAAACGATCCCGTTAAGTTGATCTTAGTCTGAAAACTAGACTAACGTATCCTTAACAAACGTTTAAGTCGATCTTAGTCTCGAATGAGGCTAACGTATCCTTAAACCCAAAACCCCCAAACCCAAATCTAATATAATACGGATTTGGACTAGTCCACGCCCTACGGGCGACGACATAACTCAGTCTCCGTATACAATCCACAGGCAACTAAACATAAAATAAACACACATGACACGAAGTGACCATCTGGAGAAGGAGAAAGTGGTTACCGCGATGCGATAGCGTAATTAACTGCAGGGGCTTGCGCCTGCAGGGAAGAGCGTCCCCACAATCAAAAACCCCTCAAGCGATCGGACGCATCCGTTTAAACCTTCGATATACGGTGCCATAAATCAACTTGGCATCTTCAGAGAGGTGGACGGATAGCACTTATTAGCATCTGCCCCGAACCTCAGGCAAGACGTCCCGCGTCTCGGCCGCCGTTCGGAGGGGAACAGAGACATTGAACTAAGGACTCCGCCATGGCTCCGAGGTAGTCTTTAGGTTGTCTGTGAACCGTCGAGATTTGGAACTGGGGGATTTTGTCATGGCTCTGAGATAGTCTCTAGGTTGTCTGTGAACCGTCGAGATTTGGAACTAGGGGACTTTGCCGTGGCTCCGAAGTAGTCTCTAGGTTGTCTCTAAACCGTCGAGATTTGGAACTAGGGGACTTTGCCGTGGCTCCGTTTTTCTGACGTCGTATCTGCTTCTGGTTGAAACGAGAAGGAACGCCGTTGTTGATTTCTAGGCTGTAGATGTAGCCATAGAGATCCGGCTTCCCTTTGACGAAGCCCGGTGGGGTAATATGGTTCCCTTTCCGTTTGTGCCCATGGATTGTGTATAGGGGTCAATGTGATCTCACCTGTAGGGCAAAAGTTTCATTACATCATTTTTTTTATTTCTTTCCGCGATGCCCTATTATTTCAGCTTTTTATATCGTGAGAGTCGCGATTTCCCATTCATTTCGGCTATTTTTCTTTTTACTCACTGCTTTTTATTGCGAGTTGCCCAAACATTTCAGCTGTTTTTATATGCATATATTCTACTCGCTGATTTTTATTGCGAGTTGCCCCATCATTTCGGCTATTTCATATGCATTTTTTGTGAGTATGGGACTCGAGATCTGATACCAATCTTAGTATCAGTATCGCTGCGACTGGAACATTGCCAAGAGCGAATCATCATTTGCCGTGAAAGGACTTGGAATTTGATACCAATTTAGGCATCAGCATCGCTACAACTGGGATATTGCCATGAGCGAATCATCATTTGCCTTTGTCGATTTGAACAAAGGTGGCTTAGCAAAAAAGGTTAGGATCTTGTTGCCTAAGGATTTTTAACTTTACGAGCCGTAAGGGTCTCATAAAGGTATCTCTCCCTACGAGTCATGAGGATCTCGTAGGTGTATTTTCTCCTTAGGAATCGTGGGGATCCCTAAGTGCGTGTTCTCTTATAAGTCGTAAGGATCTCATAAGAGTATTTTCTCCTTGCAAGTTGAGAGGACCTACAAGTATTGTTCACCAAGTGGGGAAATTTCGCGCCATTGGTGGAACTAGGTGAGGGAACGTTTATTTGTGCCCATGGATTGTATACGAGGGTCAATATTGGACCGCTTGTTGGGCAACTTGCGGAGTGTGATGGCCTAAGAACAGGTTCAGGTCCCTGCATCTGAAGGCTTTTTGAATCCTATGAGCCGTGAGGGTCTCATAAGGGGGAATTCTCCTTACGAGTTGTGGGGATCTCGTAAGCGTAATTTCTCCTTAGGAATCGTAGGGATCCCTAAATGTGTTTCTCCTTTGTGAGTCGTAAGGATCTCACGCAGGTGTTTTCTCCTCACAAGGTCGAGAGGACCTTGCAGGTGTTTATTTTAACGAGATCGCGCCCTTTCGGGTTTTCACAAACTCGCCGGTAGCCCTGCTGTTTTTACTCACGGAGCCCTTTCTGGTTTTCATCCATGCCCATTTTGCTTTTGGACGTACTGTTTTTTTAACAACGAGATTGTGCCCTTTTGGGTTTTCACAAGCTCGCCGGTAGCCCTGCTGTTTTTACTCACGGCGCCCTTTCGGGTTTTCATCCGTGCCCATTTCGCTTGTGGACATACCGTTTTTTTGTTTTTTTATTTACCCCTCTGTTCGCCAATGGAATTTATGGGGGACTTCACCACCAGGGCAGCTGTGCAGCCGGCGGGACTTGAGTTGCCGTCCTCGCCGATGGGATTTGCGGACTTGAATTCCACTATCGCCGTGTTTGAGGTGACGTATTTAGTTTAAGAGCATTACGGTCCATTGTTAGTTTAGGGACATATCGGCTCGTTAGTTTAGGGACCTTGGTCCATTGTTAGTTTAAGGACATCTCGGTCCACAGCTAGTTTAAGGACGTTGCGGTCCGTTGTTAGTTTAGGGATATCTCGGTCCACAGCTAGTTTAAGGACGTTGCGGTCCGTCGGGATTTGAGGCGAGGTTTCGCCGGATACTACTTATAGAGTTTGGACTCAGGAAGATAACGAGCGAACACAAGCGTCGTTATCCATCATTAACCTGAGCCGTGACTTGTCAAGCGTAGTATTTTTTAAGGAACCGGCCATTTATTGGCCAGAAGGGTCTTTTGCCATGCATATCCATGAGCAAGTAGGCCCTACCTTGGTAGACCTTGTCTATGATATATGGACCTTCATAGTTTGGCTCTAATTTTCCCCGTTTGGCACGATTGGGGATCATAGGTCTTTTTACGACTAACACGAGTTCGCCTTGGCGGAATGTTCTCGTCCTAGTCAGTCTTTCGTATGAGCGCGTCATCCTTGCTTTGTAAGCTTCCAGGTTTTGCTGCGCCATGAGACGAATTTCATCGAGGGCATCAAGCTCCTCAAGCCGAAGGTGGGCATTTTCTTCATCCGTCAGCTCATGTCGGACCGCCACTCGTAAAGAGGTTAGTTCTATCTCCAAGGGGAGAACCGCTTCTGTTCCGAATACCAATGCGAATGGCGTTGTATTCGTGGCCGTCTTGAACGTGGTCCGATAAGCCCAGAGAGCTTCTTGCAATCTCTCGTGCCAATCCTTTCTGTTTCTGGACACCGTCTTCTTTATGATCTTCGTCAAGGTCTTGTTGAAAGCCTCACTGTTAGCTCGGGGGTTATGGACTGAAGAGTATCTCCAATCTATTTTATGCTGATGTGCGAAGCGGCTGATCTTATGGCTTCTATAGGCCGGCCCGTTATCCGAGATAATCCGCCGCGGAGTGACGAATCGGTAGATGACATGTGTCCTGAAGAAATGGAGGATGTTCTCCGTCATCACTTCTCTTAGCGGTACTGCTTCTGCCCACTTGGAGAAGTAATCGGTCGTTGCCAATATGAACCGATGTCCCTTGGATGATGTTGGTTCGATAGGCCCGATTATATCTGCTCCCCACATCTCGAACGGCCAGCTTTCCAGTGTTGGGTGTAGCGGATTTGGGTGCTGGTGGACGAATTCTCTGTGAATTTGGCACGAGTGACACTGCTTTGCATATTTGAGGCAATCCTGAATCATCACAGGCCAGTAGTAGCCCATTCTCTTGATCTTCAGCTTCATCTTTGGCCCGGCCTGATGGGAACCGCAGAGTCTGTCGTAAGTTTCTTGGATGACCCTTCTTGCTTCTTCTAGTCCCAAGCACCTTAGCCACAAACTGTCGAACGATCTCTTATATAGAGTATCACTGACGAAGGCAAAAGACAGAGCTCGTTTCATGAGCTGATGTCTTGAAGATGCTCTTTCAGGCGTTCGATGGGATTTGAAATAGTCTATGAAGACTTCTCTCCAATCCTTAGTCTTTTCTTCATCTTTTATTTGGTAGGCTGCTTGTTTGGTCGCTTCCTCTTCTTCAGACGTCTCCGGAGATATCTCTGCCGGCGCGAGAATCTGGCAGCTTTGCACAATGATCCTTACGTCATCGAGGTTTTCGTCGGCCAGTTTTTTTTAGCGAGCTTGGCTAATGCATCTGCCGTGCTATTCTCTGCACGCGGAATGCTTTCTAGAATGTAAGAGGGGATTTGTGTCAACAATTGCTGCAGTCTCTCGCAATATTTTACCAACTCTGGCTTGCACGTCTGATAGTCGCCATTTACTTGGCTAACGACCAGCTGGGAGTCTCCATTTATGAGGAGGTTTTTTATTCCCATGTCGACAGCGATCTCAAGACTTGTTATCAAAGGTTCATATTCCGCTACGTTGTTTGTTCTTGGCTCCGTTAAGGAAAGGGCAAAACGCATTATCCCTCTTTGTGGAGTCACGAAGATAAGGCCTACCCCAGCTTTGATTATGGGGGTATTGTGCCTTCGCTTCTTCAAGGAGGACGCTCCGTCGAAGTAGAGTTCCCATTGGACATTATTTTCCTTCATTTTCCCTGTCGATGGCGTCGAACACGTGTTCATCTAGAAATTCGCGATTTAAGGGAGAGTCGGCTGGTATCGGGTGTTCAGCAAGAAAGTCGGCAATGGCTTGGCCTTTCACTGCCCTGAGGGGTCGATACATTATCGAGAACTTCATTAAGAGGAGGGCCCATTTAGCGAGCCTTCTTGTTAGTATAGCTCTCGACATCAAATATTCGAGAGGATCCACCTTTGATATGAGATGGACCTCATGTGCCAAGGCATAATGTCGAAGCTACGTCATCGCGAAGATCAGTGCCAGGCAATGTTTTTCAATAAGGGAGTAGTTGTTTTCTGCCCCCAGAAGAACTCGACTCAAATACTAGAGAGCTCTCTCCTTCCCCTGGTCGTTCTCCTGTGCCCATAGCGCGCCTAAAGAACATTCAAGGGCTGTTGTGTACAGGATGAGGGGATTTCCCTTGACCGGAGCAATCAGTACCGACGGATTCTGAAGGTATTGGTTGATTTCTTCCCGTGTACTTTGGCATTTCTGATCCCAGACGAACGGGGTCCCCTTCTTCATTAGATGGTTGTAGGGACGACATTTACCGGAGAGGTTGATTTGGAGTTTGACACCTGTTTAGGCATCGATATCGCTACAACTGGGATAGTGTCAGGAGCGAATCATCATTTGCCTCTGTCGATTTGGACAAAGGTGGCTTAGTAGACAGGGTTAAGATCCTGTGGACTAAGACTTTTACTTTATGAGCCGTAAGGGCCTCATAAAGGGTTTTCTCCCTACGAGTCGTGAGGATCTCGTAGGCATATTTTCTCCTTAAGAATCATGGGGATTCCTAAGTGATGTCTTCTCTTATAAGTCGTAAGGATCTTCCAAGAGTGTTTTCTCATTATAAGTCGAGAAGACCTACAAGTGTTATTCACCATATGGGGATATTTCTTTCCATTTGTAGAACTTGGCAAAGAAATATTTATTCGTGCCCCTGGATTGTATACAAGGGTCAGTAAGGATCGCCTGTAGGGCAATTTGAGAGATATGACGGCTTAAGAACAGGTCTTCTGAATCCTATGAGCCGTGAGGGTCTTACAGGGAGGATTCTCCTCACGAGTCATGAGGATCTCGTAAGTGTATTTATTTTAACGAGATTGCGCCCTTCCGGGTTTTCACAAGCTCGCCGGCAGTTCTGCCATTTTTACTCACGGCGCCCTTTCGGGTTTTCATCCTTGCCCATCTTGCTTGTGGACGTACCCTTTTTTTGTTTTTTTTAAACGAGATTGCGCCCTTCCGGGTTTTCACAAGCTCGCCGGCAGTCCTACTGTTTTTACTCATGGCACCCTTTCGGTTTTTCATCCGTGCCCATTTTGCTTATGAACGTACCGTTTTTTTAGTGTGGTATTCTACTAGATTGTAGGACCTGTTTGTAGGCTCCTTAATATCCATCCTTTCCTTTGAGAAGAAAGGACCATTCTACATAAAGATTCTTCCGCCAGTGAGAAATATGCCCCCTGTGTATATCTCGGGGGGAACGAGTACCCACGCCGTCGCTATTTTGGCGACAGGTTGCTTCAGAGCCGCTTATTTTTGTTGAGCGTAGACGACAAATGCCATCTTGCCTCCGCTTTTCACTCGTCATCATCGGATGAGAGAGAGTCTTGACCCATTTGATCCAATCGAGCCATTTTATCCATGATTTCTTGGAAGGTCGGGAATGCCTTTGAATTTGGGTCAAGTGTGGCTATGAGCATTCTTATGGCTGCAACTTCATCGATGCGTTGCTCGCATTTGACCAGAGATTTCTCCATCGGGTAACATATTGAACCTAAGTCTCATTCGGTCTAACCCTTTCGTTGACCAGCGCCGTCATGGTAGTATGCTCATTCTCATTAGCGAATCCCTGACAAAAGAGCATATCCATTTCGTCGAAGCTCTTCACGAAATCATTTAGGAGTTCCGCATACCATTCGAAGGCGATGCCCGCCAGAACGCTGACGAACTGTCGGAGGAGTAGTATGCCATTTCCTCCAGAATTGCCGCACATGGATTTAAATCGCGCAATGTGCTGGCGAGGATTCCCAGTTCCTTTGTATATGTGGAGTCGGAAGTATGTATTCTAGCGGGTACTGTATTTGATCGTAGCATGCCGGATACGGTCGACTAGTCTTGATTGGCCTATTTGATGCTTCACTGGCATAGTGAGTTTTGACTTGCTGAGTGATATGTGTGTCCAGCTTTTCTTTTAGGAATCATTTCCTCCTCAGCCGTTGATGAGGTTTGCAGAAGATTTGAAATGCCATCCTTATCTTTAAGACTGACTACCGGCGGTTCATCTGCCAGTGGTTCCGATTGAACCATCATTCCAGCCATATTCTGAATCAGAAGGGCCATTTGGTTCATTTTAGTGGACATTTCTGCCACTTCTTCATCTCTCTTTTTTAGAGCGCGCTTTAGAAAATCAATATCCGATTCCTTCTCTACTCTTTCTTCGGGTGCGTCCTCGGGATTTTTCTTAGGCGATAGATTAACGTTTGCTGCCGCCTGAGCGAGTATCTCCTGCAGCTTTTCACGTTGCAGCTGAACTTTTGTCAGGAACCAAGTTTGAGGTCGGTAACTAGTAGAAGCTCGAACTTCATCTTTGGAATTCACCACATATACTATGTGAACTACCGTGCCCCCAGGCTTGGGGTGTTTGGAGTTTTGGCCTTTGGAGTTTGTTTCGGGCACTTGAGCTTTATTAGGCCTCTTTTTTTATATGAAAAGCCGCTTTGGTTTTGGGAGGAACCGCTGTATCAGGATCCGTCTTGGGATGAATCCCCTTGAATTTGAAAGGGGATTTGTTAGAATTTGGCTGACGTTTAGAGCAAGAGCCGCAGACGACGACTGAGTCCTTCACCTGCTTCCACACCTTATATATAGATGATGAAAGTTGTTATAGGGAGCGAACTGGTTTCTGCTCTTGTGGGATCTCCACGGGCTACGGAGATTTCTTCAATATTGTGGTGGGAGAATTTTTTCTGACCCTTCGCAACAGTTTGAAGTTGTTCTCAATTGGAACAACAACATCCACCACTGGGGTCGAAACAGAACCATACGGAGAACTGCCCCCAGCTCATTTTATATGATGCCGATATCGACGTCGACCATTTCTTACGGCCTGGATTTGATTAGCTTCAGGATTTTGCCGAACCTACCCCATGTTTCCTTTGAGAGCTTGAATATTCTGCCCCCTGCGTCGACCTTGGTCCTTGGCAGGTGCCAGTTGTTTGAGGACTGATTCCGTCGGCAAAGCTGCAGCTTGGGGAACCAGCCTGTGGAAGACAGACTTGCACCGGGCTTCCTCCATCGGCGTTGAGGCACCGAGGGTGGGAGGTGGGAGTATCAACCCAAAGATAAGCCCGTTGATTTCTCGAAGAGCCGGATTACAGAGATTTGAGGCTGCAAGTGGCCCATACTTGACTCCACCAGATATGTCAGAGCCTGAGTTGCTAGGGTGGAAGCAAAGACCATTCTTCATAGAGACGAAACACCGGCTTCAGTATCCCATCACCCAAGGGCAACCACAAACATATATACCACAATAATTTGATCGCGGAAAAACACGACACACGAAGTGTGGAGTGGAAAGAGGAAAAGGTCCCACCGGGCGTACCGGAATTTGTTTACCGCCGAAAGCCGGGGAAGGCAAACGTCTTACCTGAATTTGGGGCCAGATGCTATTTGGATTTATCTGCACACCCCTCTAAAGATGCCAAGTTAATTTATAGCACCGTGCATCAGTGGTTTGGACGGATGTGGCCGTTGTAGCAGACTTCGTCAGATTCCCCCTCATCGGCGAAGGGTTTTTGATTGTGGGGACGTTCTTCCCTGCAGGCGCAAGCCCCTGCAGTTAGTTACGTTACCACATCGCTGTAACCACTTTCTCCTTCTCCAAAAGGCCACTTCATGTCGTGTGTGTTGGTTTTATTTTTGGTTGCCCATGGATTGTACGGAAACTAATTTATGTTGTCGCCTGTAGGGCGTGGATTAGTCCAAATCCGCATATTCTTAGATCTGGGTTTGGTTTGATTTAAGGATCGTTAACCTTGTTTAAGATTAAGATTAACTTAAATGTTTGTTAAGGATACGTTAGGCCGATATTGGACTAAGATCTACTTAACGGGGGTTTGGGATCATTTTTGATCCAACAAAAGAGCATTTGGGCTCTATCGTTTTAGTTTAGGGACGTTACGGTCCGTAGATCACCATTTTTTGGGTGAGGGTTTAGTTTAAGAACGTTACAGTCCATATCTAGTTTAAGGACGTTGCGGTCCAAAGCTAGTTTAAGGACGTTGCGGTCCATTGAGATGTGCTCATAGGTTTGGGAATGCACCAAAGAGCTGTTGGTTGTCGGGACCCCCCACCTCTTTGAAGACGTTGAAGAATTACAACTACATGTATCAGAGGTATGAAGAGATGTACCCTTGAACCGGATTCCAGATTGAAGGGAGAGATCATAGTGGAATGAACATCATTTTAGATACCATATGTTAGGAGTTCATTGGTCATCTTTGGAACTAAGATCGATTTGGGGAGAACTGAGCATAGGAGGGCTAGGTTGATTAGTGATCAAAAGGGTTTTGGTCTCAGAAGACTTGGCTAATTTGGGCTAAGGTTGGCCTCTCACAGTGTTAAACACTAATATCTGCTTGGCGCTCACGTGCTCCCACGTGAGGCTCTAAAACAGTGTTAAACACTGAAATTTGGAGTGCTCACATGTAGCACGTGAGGCACCTGAGAATTGGGCATTGATTCTTTGGGTTTATTCCCTTTTTCTTTTATAAGTGATAAGCACTATTGGGGGTCATGTGGGATCACGTGAGACGCCCCAAAATGGGAACTGTCTTTGGATTTATCCCCCTTTTTCTTTTGAAAGTGCTAATCACTATTAGAGGTTCATGTGAAATCACGTGAGGCGCTCCAAAATGAGAACTGTCTTTTATTTATTCCCTTTTTTTCTAAGAACTATTAGGGGGTCACGTGGGATCACGTGAGGCGCCCCAAAATGGGAACTGTCTTTGATTTATTCCCCTTTTCCTTTTGAAAGTGCTAAGAACTATTAGGGGGTCACGTGGGATCACGTGAGGCGATGTCAGTTGTTCCTTTCGTTTCTCAGAGGTGCTCACGTGGGAACACGTGATCTGTTATGATAGCGTTGAACGCTAATCGTTTCATTTATATGCATGGGGATCTTAATCTTAGTTTTGAGAATTTCATGTCCCTTATTTTATAAGAATTAAATTCTTATGCAGGGTTAAACCCTAGTTTTATCAGAGGAATTAAATTCCTATATCTTTGGGAATAATTAAATTCTTCAGACTTAGTTCTTTCCTCTCAGTTTTGAGTCTGCACGACAGAATCTCCCTGATGAGAATTAAATTCTCAGCTTGTGGGGAGATCTGCTTCTGTAGACCTCAACCAGAGGAAGAACTAAGTTCTTTTTTTTATAGAGTTAAACTCTTGGAGCGGTGAAGAAGAGATAAAATGATCTCTAGATTTTTCTTCTTACTTAGGGTTTCTTTTCTTAAAAAAGAACTACTCCTCTTTTTTTGTTTTCTCATATCTTATGGGGTTATTTTTTCTTCTCTTTTTTAGATTTAATCTCCTTGCTCCGATTTATAGGAGAAGGAAAAAATCAATTTGTTGAGAGAATCTCTCATTGAGAGATCTTGATTGATTTCATGATTTTATAGATCAATCGGTGAATTTTATTCACCATTGGATTTTTAATCCAAAGGCTTTCTATTTAACAGAGAAGATTTCTTATTTGTTTAACAAGATTATAAATATTTTGTTAGTTTTAACAAGATTTGAATTTTATTCTATCATATCTTTTTAGTTTAACAAGACCAGAAAAATATTTCCCAAATAGAATTTAATTCTAGAATTTGATAGTAGCGTTTTAAATTGCGGTGCAGCAACAGAACTCACGTGTTTAACACGTGACCCCTAGTATGGGTTTTGATCTGTTTATTTTCTGTGCTCATATAAGCATATGAGCGCTCACGTGTTTAACACGTGAGGCCTATTTGGCCATTGGTGATTTATATTCAGCGCTTATACGCTTTGCATATGAGTGCTCACGTGTTTTACACGTGAGGCCTATTTGGCCCTTTAGGTTTATTTTATTCGCTCATATGTTTTGCATATGAGCGCCTACATGTTTAACACGTGATGTCTGTTTGGCCCTTGGTTATTTATGTTCAGCGCTCATATGAATTGCATATGAGCGCTCACGTGTTTTACGCGTGAGGCCTGTTTGTCCCTTTGTTATTTTCTTTCAGCGCTCATATGCTTTGCATCTAAGCGCTCACGTGTTTAACACGTGATGTCCAACTGTAAATTCTTTTCCTCTTTCTTCTCTCCTTTTTTTATAAGGGTTATAAGGGAACAAATAGCTCTTGGCCGAAAATTTTTACGGGAACAAGGTTGTGTTTAGATATAGGAAAAGTATAACGATACACAAGAATTGAAAGATTGAAAGGATGGGAGATTTTACCAGTGATGTCTTGTCCTATGGTTTCGGCCTCCTCGACCGTCATTGTAAAAGCCTGTTGTCTCGGTACATTCCTCCTCGCCGGAGGCACATTCCTCTGCCCTTGAGGCACGTTTCGGCCTCTTCGACCGTCATTGTAAAAGCTGGTCGTCTCGGCAAGTACTCACTTTCTCCGGCTCTCTGGGGCTCAAGTGATTTGATCCCGCATAAACCTATATTAAACTAGAGTCCTTAAAATATTGTTTTACATATCTCGAGGGGGTTTTATAAAAAATATTTTAATATAGTTTAAAAAAT
The DNA here is from genome assembly GCA_030015575.1 of Agapanthus africanus. Lineage (NCBI taxonomy): Eukaryota > Viridiplantae > Streptophyta > Magnoliopsida > Asparagales > Amaryllidaceae > Agapanthus > Agapanthus africanus. Next base: position 172,917,614 of record CM057342.1, on the reverse strand, counting down.
AAACTTCGTGGGTGATTTATAATATTTAGGGTTTTCATGAGCATGTATTTTAATTATTGGGGTATTTTACTAATAAATACCTAGCTTTTAAAAGTTTATGGTATTTTATTGAAAACTAGCCCTTTTTGATAACTTGATGGTATTTTATTAACATTTTAATCTTTCATTTTAGAAAATATAGCTTCATAATATATTGAAAATACTAGTTTATAATTTTATATAATTTTCAAAATTTTAGTTTTGTTTAGAAAAGTAGCATTTCTTAAAAACCGTATTTTATTTCTTTTCGAGATCGAATACTCCGTGAGAAGTTCTGCATCTAGCTCTACTATCCCAAGGATGTGTGATAATCTGCACTATCCATTAGCGGGTCCCCTAACAAGAGTTGTAGAGGCATATTTGCCAATGATTACAAAATACCGCTCTAAAAAAACCCGTTTTTTGAAAAGATGTGGTATTTTAATGTAAAAGCTATTCTTTGAACCAACTATATATATATATATATATATATATATAGACATCGTGCTATGAAACCAAAGTGTGCGTGTGGGGTAGGTCGTTACCCCGTGAAATTTTCCTAAATGTATTGTTTAAACAATTATCGAAAAGAGTTTTATACTAAAGTTCAAGGTATTTTAATGAAAAAATCGTTTATGTTTGTTGCATATGAAAATTTTGATTAAACTCGGAACTAAAAGATTGTAATTAAAGTTACAAGTAGGGTGGTAAAATTAGTTTGACTTATGTATAAAGGAAAATGGAGTTCTAAGTTTAAAAAGAAATGTAGCGGAAGTAACTCCGCTTTACCGATATATGTTTAGAAGATAAATTGAGATGAAAAGAAGAAGAGATGAGCAAGACTTACGGCTTGGTAATATCGAGAAAAGAGTAAGAAAGAAGGGAGGGGGCTTCGTGGTATAGCGGGAACTCCAGAATGGCTTTGTTCTTCGATGGAAAGAGCTTGGTTGCTAACTCTACTTGACTCCACTTGCACTTAGGAACTTTTGAGGTGATTTTGCTAGAAATTTTCAGGATAGAGGGGAGCTAGGGTATGGAGTGGTATTTATAGTGAATAATTAAGGTTTGGGAATTAAAATTTTGGATTAAAAAGAATTAAAAAGGTGTTAAATAGTGAATTGAAGAGTCTCTGTTTGATTGCAGGAAAATCAAACAGTGCAGGGGAGTTAAGGGGAGTCGAAGAGGTGTGTGTGCAAAGCACAGAGCCATTTGGGCTCATCTTGACCGTCGGCGCCGACCCAATCATGGGTTTTGGCTGTCGGATCTTAAGGCATTGTCTCGAGATTCGTGCCACGTGGGTATATATGTGTTTACTCCATTTTGCGCATGTTTGATTTTTCTGAAACTTTTCATTTCTCCGTGTATTGCACGTGCAACTCTTGGGCTTTCAAAAAGAAAAAAGAAAAAATCTAAAAATAATTAAGTCTGATGGGAATCAAACGCACAGGCTATGTCACAGCAGTGTAGAGGCTTTACCAGTGAGCTACAAGCTGTTTCTTGCTTTTATTTAACAAAAATAACTTTTAATTCTTACACAAGCTGTAATACTCTTTTCTGTACAATAACAAGAAAATTTCTGTACAATAATTTCAGAGTCGTTACAAAGTGTGTTTTTCCCTTATGAGTCGTAAAGATCCCACAAAGGTGTTTTCTTACGAGTCGAGAGGATCTCGTAAGCTTTGTTCTCCTCAAGAATCGTGAGGCCACATGAGTGGGTCTTTCTAAATGGAGCATAATTCCAGGGGGGAGACCGACCGCGGGACTGGTGATTGCGGTGAGACATGGGTGTGATGAGAATTATTTAAGCTCATGGACTGTATGCGTTAGTCAATTTGGGGAATGGCCGTAGGGCTGGGTGAATTTAGGGAATTTGGAATTTTATCGGCGTCTGTATCACTAACACTGGAATGGTACTGGGAGCGACTCATCATTCGCCGTTTGGGAATTTGGGGGTTTGGATTTTGGTTGGTGTCTGCATCGCTGCATTGGAATATGGTACCGGGAGTGACTCATCATTCGTCGTTAGGATATTGGGGGTTTGGATTTTTGTTGGCGTTTGCATCGCTGCACTGAAATATGATACCAGGAGCGACTCATCATTCACCGTTGGGATATTCAGGGATTTAAAATTTTGTTGGCGTCTGCATTGCTAACATTGAAATATGGTTTCATGAGAGACTCATCATTCACCTTTGGAGGGGGTTGAAATATTTATTTATATACATTTTTTTGAGCAATTGCTCTATCATTTCGGCTTTATTTTCATTTTTTTACTCGCTAATTTTTATTGCAAGTTGCCCCATCATTTCAGCTATTTATTTTCATTTTTATTTTACTCGTTGATTTTTATTGCGAGTTGCCCCATCATTCGGCTCTTTTTTTTATTTACACAAAAAAATTTTTACACTTCCAGTTTAACGACGTGGAGGTCATATGTGTTTGCTTAACCCAGCTCCCCGAACTTTGATCTTGGCGGAGATGTGTTGATAACCGTAACTTTGTGGCTTGCCAATATATCCGAAGACTGTGAGGTTTTCCCAACCTTGTATTGGTTCTCCAACCAATCTTTGAAGACATAACAGTCTTCGATGGAATGACTTACCATTTTATGATATGGGCAGTATATGGGATTTCCGGTCATGTTCATTTCATGTGGCCTCTTTAGAATAGTCGGTTGCAAACCATTGTTCAAGGCATTGTTGAATATTTTGCGGACTTCGTCCCACCTGAAGCAGTATACTTTTTACTTTCTCTCCATTAGAGTAGGTGCCTTTCCTGATGCTGGTCTTCGAGGCCGATCGGTCTTTGGTTCGCCTGCCGTCCGCTTACCCCGTTCAGTGTATGTATCGGCGGGACTCGAGGATGATCGCGGCCGCTTTTCGCAAAGGTGTTCCGCTTTTGGGCTGGAGGGGGTATCAATTGGATATTTCAGGATATCAATCCATGGCTCATGAACCAAGTTTTGATTTTGCTGCAATTGCAATCAGACGACTTGGGTCGTGAGATCTGCCATAACGTTTTCCAACTCGCTGACTTTTGAACGGACCTTGGCCAACTTCTCGTCCCTGTACTGAAGCTGCTTTTGAACCCATTGGAATAATGCTTGTTCTATAGTTTCGGGTATTACAACGTGGTCATCCTTACCGCCAGAGATTGATTCTGCAAGAACCACAGGCTCCTTTGGCTTAATGGCCTGAGCGGGCTCTTCATCATTTAGACCGGGCCAACATTGGGTTTCAACAGCCACGTCATTGTCATGGGTATGAGGCGTAGGATAACTTGTTTTTCTGGGCTCCACCATGTATATCGTATGGATTGTGTACCCGTTTACTACCTCTTTATTGGTAATGTTGCTCGTTTGGCTTTTGGCTTGTTGCTTTCATACGCTCCTTTCCAAGAAGGGCAGACGATTGAGAGCAGCAAATTCCCGAAGGGCTTCGGTCTCCGTTTGTATGAAATTGACGGCCGCAGCTTGATTGTTTGCTAAAACGCCTTTAGACAGTTCTATCTCTCCTGTCTTATATTGCTTTTCGACCCAATTTTTGAAGACGAAGCAGTCCTCAATGGCATGACCTATCACTCTGTGATAAGGGCAATATTTGGAGTCGTCGGTCATATTCGCTTCTTGCGGTCTTTTTTATTCTGGAAAATGTAGACTGTTTCTTAGGGCGTTCTTGAATATCTTGTGGACTTTGTCCCTTCTGAAGGAATAGACCATATCCAGCTTCCTTGAAAATATATCTTATTGTTATCTCCAATTTAAAAAAATGATTTTGGGCTAAAATTAAGTAATTTTCCCATATCTATGATTTTTGGTTGTTATCATAATTATTTAAAATCTATTTTATCCTTGAAAATATTTTAATTACGAAATATCTATTTTAATTGATAATACAAATATTTAAATTATTTTAAGGCATTATAAAATTTTATTAAAGCATTTAAAGCTTAGAAAAATATAAATAGATTTTAGAAAATTCCTTTAATCATATTTCAATACTTTGAAAATTACTAACATTATTAAAAAAAATAAATATTTTTTCTATCAACGAAACGCATAAATAATTGCTTGATACTAGAAATTTAAATAAAAGATATTTCATTAGGTATTAGAAAACACGGTTACAGGGCCACGCGCCTTACGCGCGGGCGCCGACAACGGGTTACGTGCATGGCGTGCAGGTGACAGCGAATCACGCGTCCTGCACGTGGGCGCTGGGCGTCAGCAAATCACGCGTCCTGCACGTGGGCGCTGGGCGTCAGCAGATCACGCGCCCTGCACGTGGATGCTAGGCGCCCGCGGAAAAAGGGGCTTTGCCCCTGGACTGGTAGTTAAACTTCTGCAAAAGGGATCTTTTTGTGGAGTTAAACTCCTAAAAGATCTAGATTTTTTGGGTTTAACTCTATCGAGAATTTGGATCTTGGGGTTGAGCTTCTCAGAGATTGGTTAGGAGTTAAACTCTTAAAGAAGAGATTCTTGTTTGGAGTTAAACCCCCAAGAGATTTTCGGAGATGATGAAAGAGGACTCATTTCTTCTCCCTTGAGCACTGGAATTTCTCTTGAGCCTCGGATTTTCCCAAAGTGGGATTTTTGGAGATGAGTTTCCTTCTTCCTTCTCTCTGTTGGCTGGATCTTGAAGAAAAAGGGGTGACACTTTAAGAGATTTGATGGGAGATCCAAGCTTCCCTTCAAGGGTTTTATGGTGAAAAACTATTTTTTTGGAAAAGGAAGAGTTAAACTCTCGATTTAATTCAAAAAAAGAACTGGGTTTAAAACCTTGAGGAAGGAAAAGGAAGCACAGAACCCTAATTTTTTAAGAGAATGAATTATTATCTACATTTCATTATAATGTTGCCTTATATAGGCTTACAAATTTACATATATCCCCTTGGGCTTTACAAAGTGGCATTTTGCCAATCACATGCCTCATGTACTTGTTTCTTTTAGCACATGAGCCATGGGCTTTACAAAAATTTGACTTTTTGCCCATTTATTTTACATTCATCCATGAAAATTATATCAAAGTTATTTATTACATAATTTCTTTCTTGGCATGGGGGAGGCCGGCCGCTTCATGTTCGAGCTCGACTAGGGTATGGGCCCACTTGACCTGGGCTTGGGCCCACTTGGTTTGGGGTTGACTTTGACTTTGACTTGGTCAACCGGGATGTAATTTTTGACCCCAACAACACTTATCACCTGTTATGTTATACCTGCTATATTACATTACTTTTGTACCTGTTAGATATTATAATTTCTTTTGGAGACTTACCGGGCGTAAGTTCGCCGACGGGCATTCCATCCACTTTTATTTCTTTGGAATGTTCGTAGAAACCGAGGAGGTGGATCCGACTGCTGAAGACTGTGCTTAGATCGCAGCCCAAACCGACCTTTAGATTTCCTGCTCAGTTTTTCATTACCAGTATGCCACTTGTTTAGGCATTTCATGTTATTTGCATTTTCTTTTCAGAATATCTATCCATATAAATAAAGTTTGTTGAATGAATGCAAATAAAGTAGTTTGTTGAAAATTTCATGCTCTTATTATTCTTGCACTGTGTATAATTGCTTATTTACGCTTAGCATATGTATTTTAAGAAATGACCTTCTTAATATAAATATATTGCGGGCTTGTCACGTGACTGTTACCGTCTATTGGGAAGCATGGCGTGACAGCTACTCTCCATCTTTAGAGAAAAATATCAGGGTTAGAATTTTAAACTTTTTCTTTTTTTAATTTTTTTAACGGAGGAGAAGAGAGGGAGAGGATAGGATTTATATAGGAGTAGAGGGGAGGAATTACGAAAATGCTATTGACCATGTTAAAATTGGATATGAGATTTAGGCGCAGTTTGGTTGCTGGAATAAAAAAAATAGAATTGGGAATTAGGGTCTGTAAAGGTTTTTTTTGTCTATCGGAATTCCCATTCCTTTGTTTGTTTGTGAAGAATTGAAATGAATTTTGTCTCCTTGAATTTCTTTCTTTGCTTGGTTACTACAAAAGCAAATAGGAATTGGAATTCGGGAATTATGATAAAGATACATGTAGTGAGTTTAAGAAGCTATCACCTTTTTAATCAACAAACAACATTTTCAATGCACCCAAAGTAAATAAGAGAGAGTAAGGTAGGTGACCATAACTTTGCCTAATAAAATAATACCCATAATCTTACATGTCAATGGGAATTGGCAATTCTCTACATAAAAGCTTGGATTTGGAATTGTCTAAAAGGTGATATCAATTCCCAAAACTTGTAATTTCTATTCCATGCAAACAAAAAAAAAAAAGAATGATAATTTCATATTTTTTTTATGAATAGTGTCTTATCCCCCAATTCTCACATTTTTGGACAATTCCTTCCAAACAAATAGCCCCTTAGAGAAATCTAGAACCATTTGTACCTCTTATTGAATAGTTGAACCCGAGGGACCCAAACAAATTATTTTCTAGGACCATAGATGATTAGCCAAAAGATTTATGTAGATAATTATGATTTTAAATACTTAGATTTGTGTAGATCTTATTATGAATTTAAATGCTTATTATTGATTTTATTATCAATATATAATTATTTAAACGACTATGACAATTAAAGATGATAAATACGACGAATATGGAAGTCTAATTGCACTGATGCACCTAATTAGCACGTCGATGATGTTTAAAATAATATTAATAGCTTTGTGCAAAACATGATCTTACGTTAATTTTGTTAGTAGTTTGAATATATTAGTAGCATTTGTATGTGGGAAATAGTCCCACATCGGATGGAGAGACGAATACCCAAGTCTTTATAATAGTTCCCAATATTTAAGTAATATCTTGAATAAAGTGAATTATGAGCCAAGTGGGCCTGATTTCTAGCAGGCTTATAACATTTATTTACTATTGTCTTTGATGAGGCACTTGGGGCATCTTAGGTTGACTTAGTAACAGAGTTGGCATTTTGAATTTCGGATTCAAAGGTTGTCTGAACAGAACTAACGGTTGTGTCTGTTCAACTCTTAATAGTCACAACCATTCTAACGGTTGTGTCTGTTCAACTCTTAATGGTCACAACCATTCAAACGGTTGTGTCTGTTCAAGTCTATAAATTATGTCCTACTATTCACAGTTTTGGCATCTTCTTCTCATTATCTTCTAAGAGAGTTTCAAGGGCTTTGTTGTATCTTGGGGGTGATTGCCTTCTACTATACTCCCATAGTGGGGGCAATATCACCTTTCGGAAAGTGTATCATACATGCCTCAAAGCTTTTAATTCTGTCTTAACCAAACTAAAACTCAACAATCGAAAGGTGATATTATGGAGACAGAATTAAATTCAAGTGTCAAGGTTCATTTCCAGAACCAAGATGTTATCAAACTGGATCGATTCGATGTGAGCAACTACACTAGATGGAAAGACAAGATGGTGTTCTTGTTGACCGCCTTGAAGATATTTTACGTTCTCGATCCGAACTTGCCGCCAATTCCAGATTCAGTGTCAACTTCGAATAATGCCGAGAGTGCCAGAACAGAGAAAAACAAGCGTGAAGAAGACGAACTAGTTTGTCGCAGTTACATTCTCAATTCCCTCACCGATCGTCTGTATGATCTTTACAGAAATATGAAGACACCAAAGGAAATCTGAAGCGCCCTTGAAACAAAGTACAAAAATGAGAAGAAAGGTACGGATAAATTTCTAGCGCTTAAATATTTTGAATTTAAGATGTCTGATGACATGCCAATCATGGATCAAGTGCATGAATTACAAATTCTCGTCTCTAAACAGAGCGAACTTGAAATTAAAGTCCCTGATTCATTTCAAGTTGGAGCGATTCTATCTAAATTTCCTCCTACTTGGAATGAATACAGAAAGAAAATTCTGCACTCTCCTGAAAGTTTTACCATAGAGCAATTTCAGACTCATCTACAGATTGAGGCAGAGAACCGTGCACGTGACATGATTTTTCTTAGTTCTAAATCTAACTCTAAGGTGAATCATGTCAGTGAAAATGGTCATAGAAAATTTCAGAACAATTTCAAAGTCCAGAAGAAGGGAAATTTTAAGAAATCTAATTTTGCAAAGAACAAGTGGCCTTATTATAACTGTGGAAAGAAAGGCCACTATATTAAAGATTGCAAATTCAGAAATACCGGAAAAAAACTTGGTTTCGGATCAGAAAATAGCAACAAGGCAAATCTAATAGAAAATGAAGTCAAAAAACTTGTTGCTATGGTTTCTGACATGCAGATAGGCATGATTACGGAATTGCATATGGTTGCGGTAACTAGAACTGCAGATTGGTGGCTGGATTCTGGCGCAACCATCCATGTATGCAATAACAAAGCAATGTTCAAAACCTACACGGATCAGAAAAAAACTGAAGAGGTGTTAATGGGAAACCACGTTTCGGCCAAAGTGCTCGGTAAAGGAAGTGTTGAATTGAAGTTTACATCTGAACAGAAACTTACTCTGCTTAATGTATTTCATGTTCCTGATTTGAGGAAAAATCTTGTATCTGCAAATCTGTTGTGCAAGAAGGGATTTAAAATTGTTCTAGAGTCTGACAAAGTTGTAATATCAAAGAATGGTATATTTGTAGGAAAGGGATATTCCTGTGATGGCATGTTCAAACTCAGTATTAATGAAATAAATTGCGTGTTTGCTTATGTTGTTGAGTATTCTCTTTCCTTGTGGCATGCTAGACTATGTCATTTAAATTTTCGCTCTTTAAAGTATATGTCTAAATATGGTTACATTGCATGTCAAAATAATCATAATGATAAATGTGAGATTTGCGTAGAAGCAAAAATGACTAGAAAACCTTTCCCTAAAATCGAAAGAAATACTAATTTATTAGAACTTGTTCATTCTGATATTTGTGAATTAAATGGTCAATTAACTAGAGGAGGAAAAAGATATTTTATAACCTTTACTGATGATCATTCTCGATTTACATATGTATATTTATTAAGAACAAAAGATGAAGCATTTGAGAAATTTAAAGAGTATAAGTCAGTTGTAGAAAATCAGAAAGATAAAAGGATTAAAATCCTTAGAAGTGATAGAGAGGGAGAATATTTTTCTGATTCTTTTTCTCAATTCTGCGAAATGCATGGTATTATTCATCAAAGAACTGCTCCTTATACGCCTCAACACAATGGATTAGCTGAAAGGAAAAATAGGACTTTAGTTGAAATGGTAAATGCTATACTTTTAAATGCTAAATTACCTTTTAATCTTTGGGGTGAGGCACTTTTAACAGCATGTTATATTCATAATAGAATACCATCCAAGAAAACTCATGTTTCACCATATGAAATTTGGAATGGTAGAAAACCCAATTTAAACTATATTAAAGTGTGGGGGTGCATAGCATATTATAAAGTGACTGATCCATATAAATCTAAATTATGGCCGAGAGGCATTAGAAGTATATTTGTTGGATATGCACAGAATTCTAAAGCATATCGATTTCTAGATTTAGAATCAAATTTCATAATTGAGTCGATACAGGTTGAATTTTTTGAAAATAAATTTATGCATGACAATGTTGATTCTAATTTGTATAATAATGAAAATGCAGCAAGTTCTAAGAAAATTACAAATGAGAAAAGAAGAGAAAGTAATGAAAATATTGAACCAAGAAAAAGTCAAAGAATCAGGAAAGAAAAATCTTTTGGTCCTGATTTTATTGATTCGCGTTCAATAGTCTTTCTCGTTGAAAGAGATAGAACCAAAGTGCTTAACAAAGTACCTATTCTACTTAATATAGAAGATGATCCTAAAACATTTAGTGAAGCAATGTCATCAAGAGATACTACATTTTGGAAAGAGGCTATTGATGACGAAATGGACTCAATAATGTCTAACAATACTTGGATATTGGTTGACTTGCCTCAAGGATCTAAGCCTATAAAGTGTAAATGGGTATTTAGAAGAAAACAAAATACAGATGGCTCTGTACAAACTTTCAAGGCAAGATTAGTGGCTAAAAGATTCACACAAAAGGAGGGCATATATTATTTTGATACTTATGCACCTGTGGTTAGAATAACATCCATTAGAGTTCTTATAACTTTGGCTTCAATATATAATTTATATGTGCATCAAATGGATGTAAAAACAGCCTTTTTAAATGGTGAATTAAATGAGGAAGTATACATGGAACAACCCGAAGGTTTCATACTTCCTGGAAATGAGAACAAAGTTTGTAAATTAACTAAGTCGCTATATGGTTTAAAACAAGCCCCTAAACAATGGCATGAGAAATTTGATAAAGCAATAATATCAAATGGTTTTAAGCATAATAGTGCGGATAAATGTGTATATTCCAAATTCAATCAGAATTATGGGGTAATCATATGTCTCTATGTAGACGACATGTTGATATTTGGTACAAACATGATTGGAATAAATGAAACAAAAATGTATTTAACTTCAGTATTCAAAATGAAAGATTTGAATGAAGTAGATACTATTTTAGGAATAAAGGTGAAAAAACATAGTGAAGGGTTTGTGCTAAACCAATCTCATTATATAGAGAAATTATTAAATAAATTCCAACATCTTAATATTAAAGAAAGTGTTATTCCGTATGATCCGAGTATGAAATTAAATGAGAATTGTGACAATATAATTGCACAATTAGAATATGCTAGCGCTATTGGAAGCCTTATGTATGCGATGCATTGTACAAGGCCTGATATAGCTTTTGCAGTATGCAAATTGTCACGATACACCAGTAAACCCAGTACTAATCATTGGAAGACCATCAGTAGAGTTCTTGGGTATCTAAAAATAACAAAAGAGTTTGGTCTATTTTATTCCAATTATCCTGTAGTACTAGAAGGTTATTCGGATGCAAGTTGGATTACAAGTGCAAGTGATAATAAATCCACAATAGGTTGGGTATTTAAAATTGGAGGCGGTGCCATTAGTTGGGCCTTTAAGAAACAAACTTGCATCACACATTCAACAATGGAATCTGAATTTGTCGCTTTGGCTGCTGCTGGCAAGGAAGCGGAATGACTGAGAAATTTTTTATTGGATATAGAGTTGTGGCCACAACCAATGCCATCTATTTCCTTGCATTGCGATAGTGAGGCGACTATGTCTAGAGCTTATAATAATGTTTATAATGGTTAATCTAGACACATTAGGTTAAGGCATGAATATATTTGAGAATTAATAACTAATGGAATAATTACGATAGTTTATGTGAGATCTGCAAAGAATTTAGCTGATCCTTTTACCAAGGCATTATCTAGAGATTTGGTAAAGAATACGTCAATTGGAATGGGACTTAAACATTTACAATTTGGCACCAGTAATAGTAACCCAACTTTAATTAGTAAAAACTAATTTTAATAGTTCAATGGGTAATAACAAGTTACTGTCATGTGCCTGTATTGCACTAGACGTCTCATTCTTATATAAATAAGTATCTAGTGCTGTCTGTTACAATAAAGAGGATGAGCGAAAGCTCTCAATGGAGTTATTTAATTTTTAAATATCCACAGTAACAGGGATATAATAAAGGAAACTCCACCTATATTAGCATAGAAGTGGTGCCGCTTCAACAAAAGATATGAAGTATTCTCTTGTAAATGCTTATGAAGTACAAGAGTAGCATATGGCCATAATAGTGCTAAAGCAGTTATAAACCTTTTAGAAAATAAGATGAATATTGTGTGTGTTGTATTTCAAATTCTAATAATAAAAGTTTTGGTTTAATCTGCGGACACCAATAACTTTGTTAGACGATTGATATATATACACTAATGAAAGGTTTAAATCGAGAGATACCTTTCTTTATGCATAATATTTGTCACGAGAGAGATGTGGTTGCAGCCAATATATACAAACTAGTAGGGGATTGTTAGTAGTTTGAATATATTGGTAGCATTTGTATGTGGGAAATAGTCCCATATCGGATGGAGAGACGAATACCCAAGTCTTTATAATAGTTCCCAATATTTAAGTAATATCTTGAAAAAGTGAATTATGAGCCAAGTGGGCCTGATTTCTAGCAGGCTTATAACATTTATTTACTATTGTCTTTGATGAGGCACTTGGGGCATCTTGGGTTGACTTAGTAACAGAGTTGACATTTTGAATTTCGGATTCAAAGGTTGTCTGAACAGAACTAACGGTTTTGTCTGTTCAACTCTTAATAGTCACAACCATTCTAACGGTTGTGTCTGTTCAACTCTTAATGGTCATAACCATTTATGCCAGGTAAGTGGGAAGGAACCACAGTCGTGGGCCTAATTAAAAACCACTAGCCTTAGACACACTTGCCTAGACACCACAAGACAGTTTAGATAAACGATCGATGTCCATGACCAATCGTGTTTTCATTTTATTAAAAGATTTTATTTAGAAATGTTTACAACTTAAAGCTTTCAATAAAGGTTATAAAGATTATGGTATTTTAGTGAAAAGTCCTGTAATTTCGTATTCTGTGTTTTGATATTTGTCAATTAGGGTTATATTTGAGTGTGTGTAGAGGTAAGTCATTACCTCGTGACTTATTTTAAGTTTTAGTGAAGTTTAAAGGTAAAACATGTTATGTTAAACTTAAAGGTATTATAGCGCAAGAATACGGTATTCGAAAACGTTATCATTTCATGTGTGAAATTTCATTCAAATTGGGTTCTACAAGTCTAGTGATCATGATAAACATATTTAGGAGTGAGGTAATTGATTAAACTAAGAAAAATGGACTTCATGGTATTTTTATGAAAAGAATACGGTTTTGCAAAGAAGTTATCATTTCATGTGAAAAAGTTTGATTAAATTGGTTTATGGGTGATTAATAGTCAACATGAATATGGGTAGGTATTATGTATTAGGTGACAAGTGGAAATTTATAGAAAAACCGAATCGGAAATCGGTTTGTCCGATTTCCGTCGGGTTCCAAAAAGCCGTATTTTTACATTTATAGAAAAAAGAGATAGAAAGGGATGGGACTTACGGTTTGGACAAGCTAAGGAAGCTAAGGGATGTGGTGGTTGTCGATTCGTCGAAAACGTCGCGAAGGTTCTGATCCGGTCGCCGGAATCCGTCGTCGGTTTCGACAGCGCTTCACTTCTCGCTCTTTGCACTGAGTTCTCGAGAATTTGGGAGAGTAGACTTAGAGTTGTGTGGTGAAATGGTAGAGGGTAGGGGTCTTTATATAGGTCTAGGCTAGGGTTAGGGTTTGGATTAAAAAAATATTTAAAAAATGTAAAATTCATTAAAAATTCATTAATTTTGGACTTAAAAGAGATTTAATGAAAATTATGTAACAGTACAGAGAAAATAGACTATACAGGGGGTTAGACCAGGTCAACACGAAAATTTTTCGTGTTGACGACTCGGCCGACCGGCCGAGTCCGGCCGGCGGCGCCGGCCGATTCGGCCGAGTCAGGGCCGAGTCGGGTGTCGATGGGTCGGGTTTGATCTGGGGGAGATTTTGGTATACTTTAATTTTTATAATTTGCATTAATTTGTGAGTTATGGCTGTTTGACCGTTTGACTTCACAAAAAAATTAAAACAAAATGATATAAAAATTATGTGGGGCATGGGATTCGAACTCTGGTAGCTTGGTTCAGCAGTGCAAGGTGTTACCAATGAGCTACAAGCTCCTTCTTGTAATTATTGTAAGGAATTAGATAATTAAATTGATTCCAGCAACATCAATACTCCAAGTATACACTATATTTAAAGTAAATTTTTGGTATACAAAATTGGAGTTGTTACATTTTTCTTTGATGAAGAAGAAGAAGAATGAACTCATGAGAGAGTGAGGTTAGAATTGCAACCATGAGTGAGTTAGTGTCATGCCTAACTCATGTAGAGAATAAACCATAGTCTAAGGTTAAGGGTTGGGTTAACAAATATTTTAAGCTAGACAAACAAGTTGAATAAGTCAATGTATCCATAAGCTTCTACAAGCTTATCCATGACTAATTCCAAATGTTTTGTGAATTATTTAATGATAAATAAAACCCAAACATAAACCCTAGCATGGTATAAGTCTCATACACCCTTGTTGCAAATGTAACCTAGCATGACACATGAATATATATCACATATATATTTATGTGTCAAAAGAAAACAATACATATATCACATATATATAAAGTGTATCATATGTGAGAAAAAGAATTACTTAATTGAGCTAATATTAGTTAATGTAATATAATATATCAAATATATAATTATACATTAAATTATTAAATCAACTCTTGATTTAATAATCCGGTTATATCATATACAACCGACTAATATCATATGAGTCAATTTATCGAATCAACACTTGATCCGATAACCCGGCTATATTATATATAACCGACCAATATCACATATCGCGAGTATAGAATGCGGTATCACATACACTCATTAATCTCGATCCCGCACATATCACATATGTGCTCCTACTCCGTTTCGCTTGAGCCAGGAAACCTCTGTGTAGGACTCTAAAGACTCGTCAATACGCCGGCAGTAGGTGATGATCATATCAAACACCCACAAGCCGCAAGTGGTCTGCTAAACATAATGGCCGGCTGGGTATTGAGCAATCAGAAGATCAACAAGCAAGCCTACTCGTACTCCTGCGAATCCAATCAGTAATACTACCGTACAGTCTGGTCTCTTCGTCTTATATGTCGCATATCACAGCCTGGGGGTAACGTCAGACCCCAATAGCCTGATAAATCATGCCGATACAAGGTCCATAACGGTTCGAGAAACTACTGATAACACTTACCAGTAAATCTCAGCAACTCTGGCCAGGGATTTCCTGTTATGGCTAATCGAGCATAGCGCAACATCAACTCCCAATACCGGGAGAGACGAAACCCCTCCTATCGCTCATTGCCTCCATGTGACTCGGGACTGTACCCAAAAACCACCTTTTTGCACGATCTCTTGACCGTGGTATGGTGGAAATCAAAGCACAGTGGGAATCACACAAGACTCTATGACGATCTCGGGTCTACAGACTAACCTGTACCAGTGTCACCAGAGAACTGCTATCCGACGATAAGTATAATACCATCTAGGAGTTCTCGGCGAGTCCGTCCAGTGTACCCAGTCTCCACTGAACACCCGTATACCATCTCTGATGTCAAACACCAATGGATATGGGATCATCCATCGCCCATCATATGGGTCGATAAGCATATACGCTAGTCTACTCTAGAGTATCGATGCCCTGTTTCGATACTCTCACGATTAGGAACATTTGAAGGATGTACTTATCGACTACCCTGTCCCCACTAGTATGATCTCCATCATAATCCTGGTAGTCAAGTACTCATCCTAAGGGATTTATCAACATGTAATAGAGAGACAATAAGTGTACTGTTCCCTCATGGGAACTGAATAAAATACAAATAAAGCAGCAAGGAAAACCCCCAATGGGGGCATCACATGCCCACACGTGACCGGGTCTTACGTGCAGGCACGTGACCTTTTACAGGAAAAGCCTATAGGCGCTGAATGAAATAAACAATTCGAAATGTTTAATCAGTGGGGTCACGTGCCAACACGTGATGGATTCCTGAGCCCTCTGAATTAATAAAATTAAATGCTTAATTGGTAAGGTCACGTGCCAACACATGATGGGTTCCTGAGCCCTCTGAACTAATAGAATTAAATTTTAATTAAATGCTTAATTGGTAAGGTCACGTGCCAACACATGATAGACTCTTGAACCCTCTAAACTAATAGAATTAAATTCTAACTAAAAGGAATCAAAAACCCTAATTGGAAAAATATTTCCCTGGATCTTTCCAAAACAAAAAAGATTGCACTCTGTAAAACGGAGCACCGTTGAATTAAAAATCCAATGGTGATTAAAAAATCACCAATTTATAGGAAAATTCTATAAAAGGAAATATTTTCCTAAAATTTGCCGGGAACACTAAATAAAATAGCCTTTGGATTAAAAATCCAACGGTGAATAAAATTCACCGAGTGATCTAAAAGATCATGTTGGTTATAAAATCAATCAAAATCTCTCAATGAGAGATGGGCTGAACAAACTGATTCTTTTCTTTCTCCTATAAATAGGAGCCAAGAAAAGAATAGAATAGAGGATACAAGAAAGAGAAATAGAGAAGAAGATCTCTTCAGAGAAGAAAGAAACTCTAGGTAAGAGAAGGAAGGAAATTATTCTATAAGCTCCCACATAACAAAAGAGAATTTAGTTCTCAAATCAAGAGTTTAACTCTTCTAAATAAGAACTCGATTCTTCCTCTGGTTGAAGATCTGCAGAAGCTGATCTCCCCATAAGTTGAGAATTTAATTCTCATCGGGGAGATTCTGCCATGCAGATCCAAAACTTAGAGTGAGAATTGGGTTTAAAGAATTTAATTCTTTCAAACACAGAGGAATTTAATTCCTATAAATAAAACTGGGGTTTAACCCTATAAAAGAATTTAATTCTTAAATAAGATATTTAACTCTCCATGCACGTAAAAGAGATCGGCACCCAAACATGATCACGTGTTCCCACGTAAGCATCCGTGTTGAACGAGAGAAAACAACTGAGATCAGGTCACGTGCTCCCACATGACCCCTGAACAAGCTCTTCAGAAGAAAAAGGGAGAATAAATCCAAGGCAGTTTATATTTTAAGGGCGTCTCACGTGACATCACGTGACCCCTTAATAGTGCTTAGCGCTTTTCAAAAGAGAATCAAAGAGGCAACGCCCAACTCTAAGCACCTCACGTGACCCCACGTGAGCGCTTCAAATCTTCGGTATTTAACACTACTTCAAACACCTCATGTAACCCCATGTGAGCGCTTCAAATCTTCAGTGTATAACACTACTTTAAACACCTCACGTGACCCCACGTGAGCACTCCAAATCTCATTGTTTAACACTACTTCAAACACCTCACGTGACCTCACTATTTCAAACGTCTCACGTGACCCCACGTGAGCCCTTCATACTTTCAGTGTTTAATACTAGTTCAAACGCCTCACGTGACCTCACGTGAGCGCTTCAAATCTTCAGTGTTTAACATTATTTCAAACGTCTCACGGGACCCCACATGAGCGCTTCTTCTTTTCAGTGTTTAACACTACTTCAAACGCCTCACGTGAGCACCTCAAACATTCAAACGTCTCACGTGACCCCACATGAGCACTTCATATTTTCAATGTTAAACACTATTTCAAAGACCTCATGTGACCCCATGTGAGCTCCTCAAACTTTCAGTGTTTAACACTACTTCAAAACGTCTCACGTGACCCCACGTGAGCGCTTCATATCTTCAGTGTTTAACACTATTTCAAACGTCTCATGTGACCCCACGTGAGCGCTTCATATCTTCAGTGTTTAACACTACTTCAAAACGCCTCACGTGACCTCACGTAAGTGCTTCAAATTTTCAGTGCTTAGACAACACTTTAAGACCTCACGTGAGAGCACGTGAGCACCGAACATAGGCTAGTGTTTAACACTATGATAGACCAATCTTAACCCAAGTTAGCTAAGTCTCCCAAAGCCAAAACCTTGTTTTTTTAACCAAGCCCTGTTTATGTTCAGCCTCCGTTTTCAAGGTGCCAGTGGAACAGGTGATGCAAGCCACCACTGGGTTGTTCTTTGGGACCATACTCCCACCCATGAGCTTCAACGCCCCACTGCCATCGCAAGAAGCTCCAAAGAAGTCGGTCTTTGATCGGCTTACAACTACCGCGGCCCTTCTCAACGGGTCTCCCAAATCCAGTGCCTCAGTTTTCAACAGACTGGGCCAAAGCTCAAGTGGACCCGTGAAGAAGCCCGCGATACCTGAAGTGGACATCCCAAAGCAGATAGTCATTCCTGTTCCTGAAGTCATCAGAGCGACTTCCCCTGCTAAGGAGTCGGTCTTTGCAAGACTGACCGTTTTAGCTCCTGTTCTGGGCAAAGTCATCAAAACAACTTCCCCTGTGCGAAAGTCTACTTTCGATAAATTGGCCATCCCCACTCAACGGACGTCAGCTTTCAAGAGGCTAACGCCGGCAGCAACCCTCCACCAAAACATGGGGCATGACAAAGCCACCCCCATAACTGAGCCGGTCCCGTCAGCACGACATGCTCGCCATCGTCACTGGCGCCGAGTGAGGAAAGCTGGGGGCAGCTCTCCTTCTGGACTGACTCCGCCAGCTCCAGTGGTGGAGATTAATGTTGCTGTTCCAACTGGGAATACCTTTGAACCACTTAGGAGAGTGCGCAAGAACTCTCCAACGGCCGTGCTAAAAAGATCTCCTCTACCTGTGGAGAATGCTATAAAGACAAAGCCAGAACAACCCCATCAGCGGCTGTCCTCAAATATTCACAGCGTCTGGCGAAGGGTCCAAGACTCAGTAATCGACAAGGACCACTCCCGTCGATCCAAGAAAATAATGATTCAGCAAGAGGGGGGCCATCCCTCCGCCTCGCCACGAAAGGTGTCGTATGCACAGATGCCTACATCGCCAGCTCCCTCAACTTCAACCATCCACAAAAGGAGAAGTCCAGAGAAGATCCATGCATCTTTGACGAATCGCAAGGACATTGAACCTAAACGCCCCAAGTCTGGGGGCATGGTGGTACACACTGTTTATATGGCTTTCGAAAAAGAGTAAAGCCGTGCTTCTAAGGGTCACCGACCGCTCACCCGATCAGTGACAAAGGCTCAGGAGCAACAACAGCAAAAGCTCCAGGAGATGCTGACAACTATGGCTGCACTCACTGGGCCAAAAGAAAGCCCGGAAATATCGTCGGAACAGCGTCAATAACAAGTGACTGATGCCGAATTCCTCCGCAGGATCCTCGAGAAGAAGGAAAAAGAGGCAGCGGAACAACCGGCTAACATAAAACGAATGGCACTTTTATTCCAAGATATGGTCGGGATGATGATACAGCCGGATCCTCCAGCTGAAGACCCTCCGATTGTCCTTGAAGACGACAGAAGGAAGACATCGAACCCTCTTCCGGCTCTATCAACGACCAAAGAGGAGACGATCTCCAAAGCCTCCTTGGATGACTATATCGCTCAACAGATACGAGCTCATCAGGTGAGCGAAGCGGCTGGCCAAATCGTCAATACTGGACGACCCTATCCAGGCTGGTATGATCAAATCAAGTATCCGCCAGGATATACGATCCCTAAATTCCATGTATATAAGGGGACGGGGAATCCACACCAGCACGTTGCTCAATTTAGGGCTCTGCGCGGAAACACTGGGGGTGACGACAAACTGCTGCTTCGCCAATTCATTGGCAGCTTGTCGGAGACATGATTCGAGTGGTATTCCGAGCTCCCGAATGACTCTGTCAAGACGTTTGCAGAAATGGAGTTGCTATTCACCCAGCGTTTCGCAAGCGCTGGTGAACGCACCCCGATCACGGCACTCATCAATGCCAGGGTGAAGCCAGGCGAAACCTGGGTTCAATACGCCATTCGATGGCGGAATCTATGGTCAAAATATGAACAATGCATCGAAGAAGCTCTTGCGGTAGGCATGTTCGTAGGGACCCCCGACCCTCAGGCGACCATTTCACAATTCATGATGTTCTTGAAGCCGACCACTTTCCAGACCTTGATCGACAAACTGGCCCAAATGGACCAGATGGGTCATAAGCCTTCCTTTTCAAAGACGGAACCACGGAATGAAAAGAGCAAAGGGAAAGCGACCTTTGTCGCCAATACTCAACAAAAGCCGAGCAACTTAAAACCGGTTGTTCGCCAAAGCAACGTTCGTCCACGCCAATCCCTCGAGGAGAGACTGGGACATCCTTAATCGTTTCCCCGGGATAAAACGAGGAGACTGTTCGAGCTGGCAGTGCGCAACAGACTTATCAATCTGCCAGATCCAAGATGTCCGTTGCAGCCAGGCGATGTCAACAATCCTAATTACTGCCCTTACCACCAAGCAGTAAGCCATCCAATCGAAGATTGCTTCGTCTTCAAAGGTTGGATTGAGGACCAATACCAACAGGGTAAATTCACGTTGTCTGAGAATTGGAAGGTGAGCCCGCCCCAACCACACACTCCTAAAAAGATGGACACGCCGGTGGCATCGTGCTCTTTTATAGAAGAAGCTCCATGGGAGGTCGCTCTTTCAGCCAAAACGAAGAGAATGCTGAAGGATCTCCAAACATGCCCGGCGATCATATGGAAAAGTCCGCTAGAACTCGAGGTCATCGAGGGAATGCTGAAGCCACGCCCGACGCCAAGAATTGGTAGCGATAACCAAAACGCTCATGCCCAGCCGTCAAAGTTTATGAAGAAGAAGAAGAAGACCAAAAAGCCTATGAAGCATGGTGACAAGCGCACGGACCTGCAAAAACATATTGACGCGTTGGAAGAATATAACCAGAAGGTGCAAACCCTGGTCACACTTCAAGAGTTTCTCAACCAAATCCTTAAAGACGGAGATAGCGACAAAGATAAGGGAGAAGACTCGTCAGATGAACCTGAGGATTATGTGGTAAGCTGCCACGTGATCTCTCACTCGTCAATAGATGATAAAGATGCTCCTGATGCAGAGAAACTGGGGCAGATCCAGAACCGGAATCAGAATCCCTGGAGCCATCGGACGAATTGATTGACAGACTGCTGAGCGAAGTTCTTCAGAAAAGCAAAGCTGACAGAAAGCGGGAGACGGGCATATACGAAAGGGCCAAGCATCGGCGTCAAGTTAAAGAAGCTCCGGTAATGAGAAGCCATAGAATACCCCAACCAGATCGAAGCATCCCTGTCGCCACCAAAAGCAAGCATAAAGTAAGGAAACGATTCGCTAGGGCCATGTCAATGGGAATTAAGTTTCTTTCTTTCAGAGGAAATACTCTTGGCGGTATACATCTTGATGAAGCGGACGCACATCCTAACTTCTGCTTATACCATCGGAGGATTGCACACCCTACCGAAGAGTGCATAACTTTTAAAAACTGGTGGCAGGGATATGTTGCCCACCGACAACACGTCCAGCGAGTGAAGCGCAAAGCTCGCCGGGAACAGAGAAGCACGACATATGAACATAAAAGAACCGCCAGCAATTTCATATGGTTGACACCAAGGGATCGCAAGTTCTCACCTTTGGAAGTGACTCTGATAAAGAAATAGCCATCAGCCCTCTCTTCAAGGAATCCACCTCCGACACAAAAGATATGAAGACTTGCGAGGACATCTAGCTGCGTAATCGTACGTTTCCCGGAAAAATTCCCGGACCTACGAACAATAGACCGAAACGTCCTTAAACTACTACAAACCGCAGCATCCTAGGGCTGACGCAAAAAAATCGGTACGTCCATAAGCAAAATGGGCACGGATGAAAACCCGAAAGGGCTCCGTGAGTAAAAACAGCTGGGCTACCGGCGAGTTTGTGAAAACCCGAAAGGGCGCAATCTCGTTAAAAACACTTGCAAGGTCCTCTCGACCTTGTTAGGAGAAAATACCTGCGAGGGATCCTTACGACTCATAAGGGAGCAACACACTTAGGGATCCCCACGATTCCTAAGGAGAAGTTACACTTACGAGATCCTCACGACTCGTAAGGAGAATTCCCCTATAAGACCCTCACGGCTCATAGGATTCAAAATCCTTAAGCTACAGGGATCTGAACCTGTTCTTAAGCCATCACATCCCCTAGACTACCCTACAAGCGTTTCAATACTGATCCTTGTATACAATCCACGGGCACAAATAAACGTTTCCCCAACAGAGTCCCACCACTGACGAGGGATATCTTCCTATGGCGAACGATACTTGTAAGTCATCTCGACTTATAAGGAGAAAACACTCTTGTAAGATCCTTACGACTTATAAAAGAACACACACTTAGGAATCCTCACGATTCCTAAGGAGAAAATGCACCTACGAGATCCTCATGACTCATAGGGAGAAATACCTTTATGAGACCCTTACGGCTCGTAAAGTCAAAAAGCCTTAGTCAACAGGATCATAACCCTGTTTTCTAAGCCACCTTTGTTCGATATCGACAGAGGCAAATGATGATTCGCTCCTGGCAATGTCTCAGTGGTAGCGATGCTGATGCCTAAATCGGTATCAAATTCCAAGCCCTTTCACGGCAAATGATAATTTTCTCCTGGTAATATTCTAGTCGTAGCGATGTTGATGCTTAGATTGGCACCAGATTCCAAGTTCCACACTCGCGATAAAAATCAGCGAGCCAAAAATGCATATGAAATAGCCGAAATGATGGGGCAACTTGCAACAAAATCAGCAAGTAAAAAATATATTCATACAAAATTAGCCGAAATGATTGGGCAACCCGCAGTAAAAAGCAGCGACTAAAAAGAAAAATAGCCGAAATGATTGGGCACCGCGAAAAAATAGCCGAAATGGTTGGTCAATCGCGAATTTCGCGATATAAAAAACTGAAATGATAGAGCATCGCGGAAAGAAATTAAAAAAATGAAAGAATGAAACTTTTTTTGCCCTACAGGCGAGTCCACACTGACCCCTGTATACAATCCATGGGCATAAACGAAAAGGGAACCACATTTCCCGACAAGACTCTGTCAAAGAGAAAGTCAGATCTCAACGGCAACATCTGCATCCTAAAAGACCAACAACGGCGCTCCTCCTCATGCCAGCAGGGCACGGATGCGACATCACCAATCGGAGCCACGGGAAAGTCCCCAGTTCCAAGTCTCGATGGTTCACAAAGAACCTAGAGACCACCTCGACACTCGTCTCGTTACAGCTGACGCGGTGTCAACAACAGCGTTTCTTCTCACTACAACGGGATGCAGACGCGACACCAACAACCGACCCCAAGGTCAAAACAAAGAGGAGCCACGGGAAAGTCCCCAGTTCTAAGTCTCGACGGTTCACCAACAACCTAGAGGCTACCTCAACGTTCGTCTCGATACAGCAGACGCGATGTCACCCCAGCGTTCTTCCTCCAGCAGGATGCAGACGCGACACCAAACAACGGAGCTATGGCAAAGTCCTTAGTTCCAGGTCCCGACGGTTCACCAACAACCTAGAGACTACCTCGACGTTCGTCTCGATACAACAGACGCGATGTCACCCCAGCGTTCTTCCCCAGTAGGATGCAGACGCGACACAAAACAACGGAGCCATGGCAAAGTCCCTAGTTCCAGGTCCCGACGGTTCACCAACAACCTAGAGACCACCTCGACGTTCGTCTTGATACAGCAGACGCGATGTCACCCCAGCGTTCTTCCCCCAGCAGGATGCAAACGCGACACAAAACAACGGAGCCACAGCAAAGTCCCTAGTTCCAGGTCCCGACGGTTCACCAACAACCTAGAGACCACCTCGACGTTCGTCTCGATACAGCAGACGCGATGTCACCCCAGCGTTCTTCCTCCAACAGGATGCAGACGCGACACCAACAATGGAGCCATGGCAAAATCCCTAGTTCTAAGCCTCGACGGTTCACCAACAACCTAGAGACAACCACGACATTCGTCTCAACACAGCAGACGCAATGCCAGCAAACGAAGCGAAGGCAATATTCCGAGCTTCAGGGTCTTGACGGCAACTCATATAAAACCTGAAAGACTATCGGAGATCATCCCACAC
This sequence comes from Agapanthus africanus, assembly GCA_030015575.1. Lineage (NCBI taxonomy): Eukaryota > Viridiplantae > Streptophyta > Magnoliopsida > Asparagales > Amaryllidaceae > Agapanthus > Agapanthus africanus. The sequence goes on along the minus strand of CM057342.1, from coordinate 172,894,070 downwards.
CAGCGCGGAGTGGTTATGACTCATCCGGGCTCCCAAACTGAGCCTAACCTCAAGTAAAAAGCGGCATGGAATATCCTTAACGCTTGCTCTTTCGACGGTAACACTACCTGGAAGATTGCTTGAAGACTGCTTGCCCAGCCCCCGAAGGGATCAGAGATACGACAATCGCAAGGCTACTCGAATAGCAAGATTGCCTATCGAAGAATACATCAGCCAATGCGACGGTACGACGGACAAAACCCTAGTACCACAGACCCTAATGGACCTCTGTCATAAAGAGCAGAGGTTAACTGTGACATTATGACATGCTTGCGAGAACTTCTCGATTCGTCTCGACTAGTAAGGAAATTAATGTCCTTGCGGGAACTTCTCGATTCGTCTCGACTTGTAGGGAAAAGCCTTAGGCAATGGGGATAAGGACCTGTTTCCTAAGCACAGGGGCCCTGCAAGTTGGTCCAAGATGGACTCTTGCATACTATTCATGGGCCACACTCTCCGAAGTCGAATCTCGATAAGGGGGAAACAACCACTTACGAGTCCTCTCGACTTATAAGCGGGAAAATTCTCTTGTGAGATCCTTACGACTCTCAAGAGAAAGCACACTTAGGAATCCTCACGATTCCTAAGGAGAAAATACACCTACGAGATCCTCTCGACTTGTAGGGAGAAAAGAATTTATGAGACCCTCACGGCTCATAGAGTTGGAAAGCCTTAGGTGGCAGATCTGAACCTGACTCCTAAGCCATCGCTGTCCTGTAAGGAGATCAAAATAGATTATCTACAAAATGCCTTTGCTAAAAGGGACGCACCACCATGAAACGAAATGTCTTTTATTCATGAATCAAAATGAATACAAAGTACAATCTATAAAAGAATAAAAAAATACTCTCATTCGGGAGTAAGTACAAAAGGAGAATAAAAAGAAACATATATATTTTCAAGCCGGCGGACGATTTAATAAATTCATCAGTTCATTTTTCTTCCATTGGGTCTCGGCTTCATGTTTTGTTATTGCTAGGAGACAGGTCTCCATGTGAGACTGTTGAGCCTGATACGAGGCAAGCCGACTTTCAAACTCCCTTTCGGCAACTTTGTGAGCTTCAACCATCTCGCGAGTAAAAAATAACGGTTTTATCAATGGCTACCACCTCCCTGATAGCTTCTTGAAGCACCCGCCAAAGTTCATATGCACGAGTAGTCTTAGCCATAAGTTCGGTTTGAAGTTCCCCCAGCTCCCTCTTCAAAAATTTTCGGCTGAGCCTCTTCTCACATGACTGCATATTTGCGGCGCACCGTTCAACCAGCCCCCGCAAACTCGCCTTTGCAGCCACGACCTCTAAAGGAAGGCGCGTGCACTTAAGACTATGTAAGCAAGCCTCCACCCGACGACAAAACTCGACCCAGACATGCACCAATGTTTCATCATGGTAAGCAGCAAGAAAGGGGAGAGAAATGTTGGCTTCAGCAGCAAATTCTTCGGCCGTGATCGAGCTACCAGCATGAAGATCTTCGATGAGAGCCGACAAAGAGAGAAGGTTTTGCTTTGCCATCCGTTCAGATGTGCGTAGGGCATAAGGGCCGGGTGGCATATGGATGCGAGATTCCAGTAGGATAAGAACGGGCAAAACTGTCAAGGTTCATAAATAATCAGCGAGATTTGCAAACAAAGAATAGATGGAACAACATCAAAACTTTACTTACCCACAGTCATGCGAGAGGGGTTTAAAAGATCCCCAAGCCCGTCGAGGATCTCAACTTCGTCGTCAGCTTCCAGAACTACAAAAGGCATTAATATCGTTATACAAAATAATGATAATACAATGAGGAGGTTAAATAACACTATCTTTGTCCAGAAGAGAGGACGATGCGTTGCGGGGATATTGCCTGCGGAGCGGCCATCTCGAGCAAACGCTGGAAAGACTTTCTGGGGGATAGATCCGCGATGGACGCTGCCAATCCTCGTAATTCTGAAAAGACGGAAAGATTCAGGTAATGAAGAGATCATTAAAACAAAATATAGAAGAATACCTTCGATGCTCATCCCGCTTTGAACGGGATGGATAGCAGCTTCAGCAGCCTCCTCCATACCCTCAGGCACATCACCGAGGACGTGGACTAGTGTAGCAGCTTCCAGCTGAGGGGCAGCGGCCACCGCTTCAGGCTCTAATGAAGGGACGGCAGTCTCGACTACTTGTTCCACAGTCTCCGGGCCGTCACCAGAAAGATCCATTAAATATGCGGCCAATAAAGATGCCTCTTCTGGGAGAGCAAGCACCGGGAGAACAGAAGCCACCAATGGAAGCTCTACAGTAGGATAGCAGCTATATCAACCCCCTTCACACCTACTGGTGTCTCAACAGGGATATTTACAGAGTCCACGATCAGGACGCGACTTGAGCTCAAATTCTCTGCCATTGCCGAAGTTCCTGCAAAGTTTTACGAAGACAAGAAAGAGATAAAAAGTGAAACAAATTACTTGCTGAAGGAAAAATACAGAAAACATGCATACCGATACGCCAAGATGCCTCTAGTATGGCTTTTTTAAGCCGACGTTCCTTCTTGAGAAGGTATGCTCACCGGGGTTCAAGTGTAGATTCATGGCCGCCAGTCCACAATGACAACTCATCTTCAGAAGCGGCTGAGATAGGCTGTTTGAGGGATATCTCACCTCCCTCTTCCAGAGAACCTATAAATATTTGCCGTATTGATGGAGGATCTTCGTAGAATATGACGGCAGGATAAGAACTCTTCGGGGCGCGCACGTTCTCGGTCTCATCCTGGGAACGCCTTATAGTCTTAGGCAATTGTGCGGCTTCCTCGGCAGATGAACCCGGAAAGAGAAGACCATCATCCGGCTCTTGCATGGATATTGGTTTATCTTGAACGATAGGCTCGGATTCCATTAAAAAGTCAAGCAGACTGGTGACTATCTTCTTCCTCCGCTTCGACCCAGAACTAGCGCTGGAAGATGATCACTTCCTTCCCTCCGGCGCTTTGGCGCGATGTTGACCCACTTCGCCTCCACTGTCCCCTTTTGGCGACACCGCTGCTGATAACGTCGCCACTAATGGAGTGGCCGCTGGTGCTTCGGCGGATGCCTTTGCTTGAGCTCTAGTATGCATCGGCATCCCTGCAGTGGAAGGAATCGGCTCGGTTTCTGCGGCCTGCGAGATAAGGACCGCGCCACCATCCCTCAAAAGAGAGCGAACGACTGACCGCGGTCACAACGGAATGCTAGCAGCTTAGGTTGGGGCAAGAGTTTTATATTCGAAGAGCGCTCGCCTTTCCTCGGCAATGATAGGACCAACCCGATGGTGATACCAGCCTACAAAGGAGCCCATAGACCTGGGGAGATAGTCATGTTATGGGATCATGAACACGGAGCCAATATTCAGACACATAAAATGATGAATAACATCGCGAATAATTCCCAACGATGAAGTAGGCTCAACCAAGAACGCTTCAAAGGGGACGCCCTGATTATAGCCCAGTTGTCGGGCAAAACGGTGCGGATTATACTGCATAAGGAGAGCCGTATCATTCTGGCAGAACACCAAGTAGCCCAGCCTGATTGAGTATAGATACATGATTTCCCTAGGCTTTAAAGAGGGTGCTCGCCCTTTCAACAAGTCAAATAGCTGCTAGATAGGCCCCGCTGGAGCGGAAAGAACGCGATCAACAAACACCATTCCTCCCTCATGGGTATGTGTATTGAGCAGAACATGGAGGGCCCCTAATTGAGTCGGATCGGGAGCGAAGGCATCTACTAATCTCATAACTCGAGGGAAGGTGTAGGAGTCATAGAAGTTCGGCCGTTAATGTGCCGTGAATGCCCCCAGCACATGCATTTCAATCCAAGATGTGAAGTAATGAAGGGAGAGATTCACAACATCTACACCTGGAGTCGAAGTGTTGGCCGCAACACTTAACCCGTGATAAAGATGCGATAGTCCAGCGATGCCGACGGCCAACTTTGCCCCTTCAGCTACACGATGGGCAGGATAGAAGACAGAAGCTCTCATGAAGCATTGATATGACGATATCACAAACCAGCTGAGCCAAAGGGTGGTAAAACCAACAAAGAAGGTCTCTTCGTCCATGCCGGGAGCCGCAATCGAACCAAAAGAAACGGCTGACAAGACCGGGATGTAAAACTATGGTAGATCTTCTGCTTAACTAGCAGTCTATCCAGACCAAACCCAAAAGGGTCATCAATGCTCGCAAACTTCGGGGCCTCCTTAGATAAAATATCCCCCAGAATGAAACAGGCGATAAAGCTCTCAAAAGTGACACCCTGCCCTTATGACTTCGCAAACAATCTGTCGAAAATACCCAGGGCCTTGATCAGACTGGGATACTTATGACAGACGACAGTTTTGGCTGTCAGACCATCGAGCATAGCCGGCATGGTGGAGAAAACGTATTCATCAGGAGGCAGCAGTTCCTCGTAATGCTCCCCCTAATGGGCAATCCTGAAATCTCACGGAATTCATCCAATGAGATAGACACCTCTCGATCCCCTAGCAGGAAGGTGTTGGTGGGCAGATTCCACTGGTTCAAGAAGGCTTTGATCCACCAGACATGAGGAGCATGGTAATGAAAGAGCAATGCATATACCGCCTGATATAGTCCAACCTTCTGCAGTCTTGCGCGGTGGGCAGAAAGAATATAGCAAGCCCAAATAAGATAGCCCACTGGGTGCCGGGGGGTGATACCCACTTTATAAACCTACCCCCAAGGTCGAGCTTCACCTTGGCAAATCCGACGCCCCAAGATGTCTATAGCTGGCAGGGGCTGGTTAGGTATCCCAGAGGTAGAGGGATCCAGCCGGTCCGAAAGAGTCCAATTGGTCACTTCCACTGCGTAAGCAGTCTGTGGGCGTTCCATCGGCAATATAGGACGAAGAGGCTCCATCGGCTCCCCGCAAATAAAACTTCGGCGACCACGGATGATATGACCATACTAGGTTCCCCACAAAACCATATTGGTGCAATCCGGGTCATAGGCCCTAATCATTGCCATCACTTCTTCGTCAGACGGTGACTGAGGAAAGGCAGCCTCCGAGCGGGTAAAAGGAAAGTATGAAAGAGAAGCTATTGTTCCTGAAATAAAGGAAGGAAAAACTGTTAATGAAACCCACACGTGCATACACACACACACACACACACACACACAATGGAAGAAAACGACAAGCAGCTTATTCCGTGGGACCATTGACTGCAAAACACATGGGCCCCACAAAATCAATATGGCGGCTCACTAATGATGAGGCAAGATAATCATTATCAGAACAAAAGGACGATTCTCAATAAATTAATAGTGGAGTTCAAACATCTCTGCACATTCCTCCAAGGAAAAGCCTATCATGAACTTTGTGCAAATCAAACAGAATCTCTCCTGAAATTTTTTTAGAACAACTAAGGATAAAAATCCCAAGAGGTCTTCTTGTTAGAACTAAGTTCTCTAAGGGAATTAAATTCCTTTTGAACAGAGGAATTAAATTCCAAGAAAATTTTCAGAGCTGAGCACTTTGGAATGGAATTAAATTCCAGAAGAAAACAAGACCATCATCAATCCCCTAAGAGCAGAAAAATGCCTAATATTGGGGGCTTACTACCTAAAGATCGTGCATTCTTAGAACTAGGAAAGATGAGTTTTTATTAAAGGGAAAAACCCTTGGTGTGGATTTAAAATCCAAAGAGAATTTTATAAAAAGTTCCTCGGCCGTTCAAGATCCTTACCTGAAAGAGGATTCTTTTTTTGTTGACAGAGTTAAACTCTGGATTTTGTTTTGTTGAACAGAGAACTGAGCTCTGAGGAAGAGAATTAAATTCTCAAAGAAAATGAAGAAGGAAGAAGATGAAGGAACGGAAGCACTGCTGAAGATGAGACCCCTGCATTTAAAAGATATGATAGGAAACGGTTCATCATCCCTGATCCCTAGGCAAACCCAACGACCATAAAGGTGACAGCGTTGCACTCATGTGCAAACACGTGAGAACAACGGTGTGGGGGCATTTGTTCCCGCATGAGAACTGAATAAAATACAAATAAAGCAGCAAGTAAAACCCCCAAAGGGGGCATCAAGTGCCCACACGTGACCGGGTCTCACGTGCAGGCACGTGACCTTTTATAGGCAAAGCCTATAGGCGCTGAATGAAATAAACAATTCGAAATGTTTAATCAGTGGGGTCATGTGCCAACACGTGATGGGTTCCTGAGCCCTCTGAACTAATAGAATTAAATTCTAATTAAATACTTAATTGGTAAGGTCACGTGCCAACACGTGATGGGTTCCTGAGCCTTCTGAACTAATAGAATTAAATTCTAATTAAATGCTTAATTGGTAAGGTCACATGCCAACACGTGATAGACTCTTGAACCCTCTGAACTAATAGAATTAAATTCTAATTAAAAGGAATCAAAAACCCTAATTGGAAAAATATTTCCATGGATCTTTCCAAAACAAAAAAGGTTGCACTCTATAAAAGGGAGCACCGTTGGATTAAAAATCCAATGGTGATTAAAAAATCACCAATTTATAGGAAGATTCTATACAAGGAAATATTTTCCTAAAATTTGCCAGGAACAACAAATAAAATAGCCTTTGGATTAAAAATCCAACGGTGAATAAAATTCACCGAGTGATCTAAAAGATCATGTTGGTTATAAAATCAATCAAAATTTCTCAATGAGAGATGGGCTGAACAAACTGATTCTTTTCTTTCTCCTATAAATAGGAGCCAAGAAAAGATTAGAATGGAGGATACAAGAGAGAGAAATAGAGAAGAAGATCTCTTCAGAGAAGAAAGAAACAAAGAAGGCAGGAGATCATTCTATAAGCTCCCACAAAACAAAATAGAATTAAATTCTCAAACGAAGAGTTTAACTCTTTTAAATAAGAACTCAGTTCTTCCTCTGGTTGAAGATCTGCAGAAGCCGATCTCCTCATAAGTTGAGAATTTAATTCTCATCGGGAAGATTCTGCCATGCAGATCCAAAACTTAGAGGGAGAATTGGGTTTAAAGAATTTAATTCTTTCAAACACAGAGGAATTTAATTCCTCTAAATAAAACTGGGGTTTAACCCTATAAAAGAATTTAATTCTTAAATAAGGGATTTAACTCTCCATGCACGTAAAAGAGATCAGCACCTAGACATGATCACGTGTTCCCACGTAAGCATCCGTGTTGAACTAGAGACAACAACTGAGATCAGGTCACGTGCTCCCACGTGACCCCTGAACAAGCCCTTCAGAAGAAAAAGGGAGAATAAATCCAAGGCAGTTTATATTTTAAAGGCGTCTCACGTGACATCACGTGACCCCTTAATAGTGCTTAGCACTTTTCAAAAGAGAATCAAAGAGGCAGCGCCCAACTCTAAGCACCTCATGTGACCCCACGTGAGCGCTTCAAATCTTTAGTGTTTAACACTACTTCAAACACCTCACGTGACCCTACGTGAGTGCTTCAAATCTTCAGTGTTTAACACAACTTCAAACACCTCACGTGACCCCACGTGAGCGCTCCAATCTCAGTGTTTAACACTACTTCAAACACCTCACGTGACCTTACTATTTCAAACGTCTCAAGTGACCCCACGTGAGCGCTTCATACTTTCAATGTTTAACACTACTTCAAACGCCTCACGTGACCTCACGTGAGTGCTTCAAATCTTCAGTGTTTAACACTATTTCAAACGTATCATGTGACTCTACATGAGCGCTTCATATTTTCAGTGTTTAACACTACTTCAAACGCCTCACGTGACCTCACGTGAGCGCCTCAAACTCTCAAACATCTCACGTGACCCCACGTGAGCACTTCATATTTTCAGTGTTAAACACTATTTCAAAGACCTCACGTGACCTCATGTGAGCGCCTTAAACTTTAAGTGTTTAACACTACTTCAAAACGTCTTACGTGACCCCACGTGAGTGCTTCATATCTTCAGTGTTTAACACTATTTCAAATGTCTCACGTGACCCCACGTGAGCGCTTCATATCTTCAGTGTTTAACACTACTTCAAAACGCCTCACGTGACCTCACGTGAGCGCTTCAAATCTTCAGTGCTTAGACAACACTTTAAGACCTCACGTGGGAGCACGTGAGCGCCGAACATAGGGCTAGTGTTTAACACTATGATAGGCCAATCTTAGCCCAAGTTAGCTAAATCTCCCAAAGCCAAAACCTTGTTTTTTTAACCGAGCCTTGATTATGTTCAGGTCTTTCAAAATTGATCTCAGATGGCATTCAAAGTAATGTCCATCCCATTGCTTCTCAATCTGGCATTTGGTTCAAGGGTACATCTCTTCACACCTCTGATACATGTCGTTGTAATTCTTCAACGTCTTCAGAGAGGTGGTGGGTCCCGATGACCAACAACTATCTGGTGCATTTCCAAACCCATGTTTGGATCTAAACTTTGGACCGCAATGTCCCTAAACTAAACAATAGAGCCCAAATGCTCTTTTATTGGATCTAAATGATCCTGTTAAGTAGATCTCAGTCTAAAATTAGACTAACGTATCCTTAACAAACATTTAGTTGATCTTAATCTCAAACGAGATTAACGATCCTTAAATCAATCCAACTACAGATCCCCCAACCAATATTGGTTCAAGGGTACATCTCTTCACTCCTCTGATATTGTCGTTGTAATCCTTCAACGTCTTCAGAGAGGTGACGGGTCCCGACAACCAGATATTTTACGGACTATGGGGTCCTTAAACTCATGGACTATGACGTCCTTAAACTTTACGGACTGTGAGGTCTTTAAACTCATGGACTATGACGTTCTTAAACTTTACGGACTGTGGGGTCCTTAAACTCATGAACTATGATGTCTCTAAACTACCATAGACTGTGAGGTCCTTTAACTCATAGACTATGATGTCTTTAAACTTTACAGACTATGACGTCTTTAAACTATGGACTATGATGTCCTTAAACTTCATGGACTATGATGTCTTTAAACTTCTGGACCGCAAAGTCCCTAAACTAAAACAATAGAGCCCAAATGCTCTTTTATTCGATCTAAACGATCCTGTTAAGTAGATCTTAGTCTAGAATTAGACTAACGTATCCTTAACAAACATTTAAGTTGATCTTAGTCTCAAATAAGATTAACGATCCTTAAACCCAACCCAAAACCCAAATCTAAGAAAATACGGATTTGGACTAATCCACGCCCTACGGGCGACAACATAAATTAGTCTCCGTATACAATCCACGGGCAACCAAAAACAAAACAAACACACACGACACGAAGTGACCATCTGGAGAAGGAGAAAGTGGTTACCGCGATGTGGTAGCGTACTTAACTGCAGGGGCTTGCGCCTGCAGGGATGAGCGCCCCCACAACAAAAAACCCTCAACGAGGGGGAATCTGACGAAGTCTGCTACATCGGCCGCATCCATCTAAACCTTCGATACATGGTGTCGTAAATCAATTTGGCATCATCAGAGAGGTGGACGGATAAAACCAAATAGCATCTGCCCCCAAATTCAGGCAAGACGTTTGTCTTCCCGGCTTTCGGCGGAGAACATGTACATGTTAAGATAAAGAGCAACCAGATAGCATACTATCATATCGAGCAAGAAAGTCCTCCCTATATATGTCCAAGCATCCACTACAATATACATCGCATGTACAGTAATGGCCTCTAGGGCATACATATAACTAACAATTTCCCACTTGCACTAAGGCTATCTGTTGTAGTATCCAATACCCAATAGCAGTGGTTGTAGTATCCCATACTCAACCATCCCATAGAAGTCTCTCTAGGGGGTAAAGCCTTTGTGAGTGGATCCCATGTGTTAACCTTCGTGTCTACTTTCCTTACCTTGATCCCTTAGAGATCAACTATCTCCCTGATCAGGTGATACTTGCCTCAGAATATGTCTGGAACGCTGATGGGACCTGCGTTCCTAGGCCAAAACCACAACTCCATTGTTGTCACAATAACAGTTATTGGACTCTCAATGGTAGGAACCTTGTTCATCTCATGAACAAGAAATGTCCAGACAGCCACTTTGGCAGTATCATTGGTAGCAATGT